>OY728142.1:70822209-72058042 GCA_963277665.1 Viscum album
CCATCAAACATGTGCCACTTTATATAAAGATGATTAGTCAGAATATGAATGTTTATATAATGGGAATTAAAATATGAAATGTAACAAGCACAATAAATCCTCAATATTAGATATATTAAAAGTTGTGATGCTTACTGATGCTTGATGGTATGCCATATGGATGACCATCTCCACAAAACAAGAGGTGGGGCTGATGGTGTCAATTCCCTAGAAAGATCCATATGGACTGCCTCCATACGCTCTAATTCCCTAGGGGATCCTTCTTCAATTACTACCACATCTAAAGTGATTTTCTCCAATAGAGAGGTGCCCCTTGGGGTTAATTATTGGGAAGACACAATCTCTTGAGTATTCACAGACTCTAAAAAGTATCGAGAGTAAGGGGTTCATAGTCATGAAGATGATAAGAAAATGATATAGTGTAAATTACAACATCATTTGTATCATCTAACACCACTGTGATTTACATCATAATCTTTACTTGGTTAGAGCAATATGGTATGTCCATTAAATATTTGAGGCAGGTATCCATTTCTTCTGGATATATCACCACATCATGTGGATATTCACTATTCAAAATCCACATGGGGTCAGTAATCACTCCAAATCTAGTATGTTTTAAGGGGTTCTGCTGATGTTTCTCCTCAATTTATTCTACATATGTTCTTTCCCCCAACATGTATAATTCCTTCTTATACCTCCATAAATGTTATAGTAATAGGTATTGTTAATGTTGGGGGGTCCCCCCAGATAAGTGAGGTAGGTTTTATTAGCTACAACATCTTTCTAGGTGCTATAGGAACCCTGGAACCTTCTATGTCTAAGAACATGTTAATCCATGACCGTGAACAATGAATATACCCCACTCTAGTTTTTTCTAGATGTTCAAAATCATCTTCACCCCTAAATTCATAACTGTCATCATCACCAACTTCATCATTTTTAGACCTCAACATGGAAATAAATCAATAGGAATACCTATGTAGATTCTTTTGGAAATGGTTTGATTCATCAGTATCATGAATATGGGAATCCACCTACCCATGTTACTCATCATTAGATATTTTTATTTGTGATGATATATAGCCATACCTAGTTAGAACATCCTCTTTCTCTTATAGAAATATCCACAACGTGATAGATGAATGGTGACCCTCAAATAATCCCATTGTCTTTAGGCCTCTAGAAACGATTCTTTGAGGGGAATGGATGATTGACCTTGTGTATTAGTTCCAAAAACAATAGAAGTTGAACCGTATGCACTTAAAACCATCCACGGGGGTTCGAAAAGAAGTTACTTAATTGGATGAATCTTAGTTATATAATGCACATCTTTTTTATTCTTTTTTTCATCGGCCTATGATTCCTTTTGGTCCCCAACAATAGAACCATTTTTTCTAGTTGATACATCAGGTATGATCAATTCTATGATTCCACATAAGATATGGTGATGGGTGTTTTAAAATCCATAGAAGGGGGAATCCCAATATTTCATTGGGTGTCCTCCGAGGTAAACATCATTTGATGTTATCACGATATGATTAGATGATTCTCTAATTGTGTGATGTTAAGGATCAGAGGAATATTCATCTAGATACAATTTAATTAATTATCTAATATACAGGGTGTATACCACATATATATAACTTCCCCATCAATCCTAGCAACAAAAAATGCATCCACTTAAAGAGAAAAGATAACCTCACTTAGCAAATTCCCCAGTTCCATTATCTACCATGGTACTTTATTGGGGAATGTAATGATCATATGTGAAATGGTCATTATAGTTGAGTTATTCTATCAATTTGTTCTAAATCCAATCTTCTTGAATTACCAAAATATTATTTACATTTACAGCTGGATAGTAGGTTTTCAAATCTGTTGAGGGTTAATATAAGTGTATCCTCTCATATGAGCTTCTACCCAACCCCAAATAATAGGAAAGGGACCCAACAAACAGTGTGATGGCATCCCATTACTAATTTTTCTAAACTAAAAGTAGATTTTTGGAGATATTGGGATATAAATATTAATACACCTACTAATATACAATTAAACCTCGTTGATGAATGTTGTGAATCTAAACTCAAAATTAAAATCATGCACTAGTTGAATCCATCCATTGAAAAAACATGGATAGAAAGGATAAAATCAGAACAACTTGTCATTATTAGGGAGGATCTTCCAACCCCATTTGTTGAACTGAACCTCTTCTAGGATGGGCCTGTTAGCACCCATATTCATTTAACTTCCAATGGATGGGAAAGTATATGGTCTGTTTGCATAGGGTTCTCATCCACTTCACATAGAAAACACATTAATCTACACCTAACATGGTATGTATTGCTTTGGAATTGGTTCATAATTCAAAAGGGCCTTTTCTGTAGCAATGATTTTCTCAGAAATAGGGGGGTCTTATCTGCATCATCCTAGGTGAAAGAAGTTGAGAGAAATTAATATTGCATATCACCTATAATAGGAATCCATGAAATCATCTGGACGTTCTAAAGGCTGAATTCAACCTCCCCATGCACAATGTGGAAGGTATTGGTTTCCATGATCCACCTTCTAAATAATTGTGGAAAAATATTTCGATTATGGTGGGGGCAGGACTATGTGAACAAAACCACATCATATAGGCAAACAGCCTTCAACTCGAATATAAATTTATTTTAGCTAAGTATGAACCAAAAAATCATCCCCTATTCCAAAATTAATGATCCCATAAGATGAAGATCCCATTTTTATTTCCACCATTGTTGCTTATACTTCATACCCCTAAATTCAATGCTATTATTGTAGTTAATTTTTTTATCTGGACGCTGCAAGGTTTCATCCAATGATTTTAGAGCATAATTCTGAATATATCGGATATTATGGGACTCTAGGATAAATACCTTGTTGATAAAAAAATTTCTTGGGGTATATTGATGTTTTCAAATATCTAGGTGGTAGGTTGATTTGATGAGTGTGGTTCTTGAATCGCTACATCAGAGGGTTATTCCAAATACATAAATGGGAAGCCTATGTAAGACTGGATAACTCATTTAGAGGGAACATAGATATACCTCCAACTATTGATGATGTAGGATTATAATAAATTATTTACAATAGTCTACCATAGTCTTACACTATTCCACATCAGTTGAAAGGGTAGCGGCAGCACTAGAAGAATCAATTTATGGGTCTATATTATTGTCTGTATCAATATTATGATGTAAATGGAATAGTTTTTACATATGATTCCATTTATTAATCCCCATACGACATTACTTTTTGATGGTATAATACTGTGAAGCATTGGATCACTAATTCATAGATCCATGAACTATCAGTCAACAATGGAAATGGCCTGAAAAGTGTTCTCTAGGGAAACAACATCCCACATAACAATCCTTTAATGAGGTATTTACCAAAAATGAAAATTATTTAAAGTTACTATTCATAGTTGTTTTTTTTATTTCATGGGTTAAGGCTATTATTTAATATAAAAATCAGTCACAGAGGATATAATTCACGGATGTAGTATGTGTTTGAGATAATCTGTGTTATCAAAAAGCACAACGAGAAAATTAAAAAATAAAAAATTATGTGGTATCCATTTTTATTAGTGTCTCCCCCCCCCCCTCCATTCAGTTCCACTCACACACCGATAAGTAGTTAAAACATGAACACTTTATACATAAGAATAGCCTTCACTTCATCCTGATCGGAACCCATTCCAAAGGGGGTATTTGTTGGGTCTTGGATATTCCATAATCAAGATCAATATGATTTCATAAAACAAGAAAATGATACAAATAAAACCAAAAATATGATTGAAGAAAAGATTAAAATGGTTAATACCTAAAAGCATAAAATTATTCTTGGACCGCCACTATGCCTGGTGTTCTTTTGTGTCAATAATCGTTCATGAATGAAATAGTTTGCAGACGAAGATAGTGTGTCCAACACCCACAAGAGAGACCAATTACATTTTTGGGGAAGAGGTATTTATTTCCACCCATATAACTGAGTTTACCCCATAACATAAATAGTTTTTGGAATGAGGAGGAACCTTCAATTCCCTAATTGAAACAAATTCATATTTGGGGCTGAGGTAGTGATTTATTCCCCTGCAAATGGTGCCCCTCACTAACTAATTCATTGGTAGGTTGAGACACCCTCCTTGGATGCTGAAAAAGAAGATCATTTAATACTATGACTAACCAGCCCTGATGGCCCCCAGAACATCCTCTTTTCCATAAATTTAACATGAGGGGACTAAAATAGTGAAGGAAAATTAGGATAAATGGATTACCAAGCTGAAGAGAAGAAAAGAAAGCAGCGATCTACTACAAAAACAGGATCTCTTCAAAGATTACTAGAAGGTAAAACTCACTGCATAGCTATAAGGAGGAAATAATAAATCATATAGTGTTACACAATTTCAAAAAACCTTTGATGATGTAGCCCCGCAAGTTGAGAAAATGATGGACCCTTTTTGAATATGAAACATTACTAGAAAAGAGCAATATGGGTGGAACCCTGTCCCTTGTAAAAAACCACTACATGGGAGGAAGATGGCTTGATAAAGCTTCACACTATATGGGAAGAACCTAAACCCATGTAGCATGGAACTACATGGATATTCCCCTCACCCGTATTGAAAAACACTATGGAGAGGGAACCCCATCAAGTATAAAAACATGTTATATGGAATGGTGAATTGTATGAAACTCTATTATCATGCTCCATTCATTCACTTCCTTCATGTCATCGTCCCTCATGTGGAACCATCCACAAACCAGTCTAATGGTATTAGACCAAGTCCCTAACCAAATCCACCTAACAAGTATGATAAATCATCAAGCACATCAGCTTCTCATCTTGAGTTTACATACGCATGGAAAGCGAAGTTGTGTGGGTATCCTACACAATAATCTAGACCCTTATAATGTCCATGGGGTTACATTATTGTGGTAACACAGGTTCTGACATTGGTGATCATGTTAACCTCCCCATTTTAATTATTGGGGGATCCATTGGCCTATCCCTTATATTAGGTCCACTGTCGAACATTACACTACCTTAAAAACCAAATTTAGGGCACTCCACCTAAGATAATCCCCTATTTTTTCTTACAACATGCATCACTTTTTCTCATCTTCACCTCAACATGGGCCATAGCCATATGGATAAACAAACATGACTATCATGGATATAAATATAAAAGAGTAAAAATGAACCCTCAAAGCTCTCTCTCTCCCCATTTGGGATCTACAACCATCCATCATTGGATATAGTAAAATCATGTGAACGTTAGGTATAATAGTCCCTTTTGTTTCTCACATAGATAATGACTCTTCTGTGATTAGAGGTTACTAAATATAATGACATATGGATGATTATGAATCCTATATAGACCTCACAAGTTGTATAAGCTCCAATCGTATACATTCAAACAGGCATTCTTTATATATATAAATCCCAAATTCTATTCCTCAATATTCAAAAGATGATATTCCCAATGAAGCAGCACTCAATGGTTATCCTTCTGACTATAATGCCAAATAATCCCCCTTTAATGGGATACTTCCATATGAAAGCCCCAAAAAATCTAACTGAGTGGGATTTTATTCTTAATTAACATGGATACATAGGAAGACTGTATGAGGTCCAGACCCACCAATAAATTCCTCCATAATTTTTACCATACCACATCCCTGGTAGGGAAATATCCACCTCAAGGGACATATCACTTTTGGGTCCTCAGGATGCCTCAGTATAAGTCTTAAAACTACCATGACCAGGAACCTTCCATTTGGGAATCCTTGTCGCATGATGTTAAACGACATGATTCTATCCTTATCAGATTAAATTAAAATCTATTATTCCAAATTAAGTGGAACCAAACTACATGGGTATTGATTTCTCTCATGAGGATATGTAGGATTCCTATCTTATGGGTTAGATCTAGACATCAAAACAACTTCTATCCCACGGATGACAGTAACCTCCTCAGTGTGCTGCTAAAAAGCTTAAAATCAGTTTCATCCCAATAAAAATCAATGTAATACAGGATCTATCTATCAAACGGTAACCTTTATGGATAACCACATAAACATTCATATCCATCCATCAATAGAAAACATAGGATAAAAATTGAAAATAAAAATCTCATTCAAACTAATGATTGATCATTACATCAGAGAAATATGTAGTATACATAATTTTTATTTAATAAATGATTATTGAACATGTCTTAAATATATATATGTTCATCCCAAAACATGAAATAGGTCCCCCAAAAAAGAGTGTCAAACGATCTACATCCTATTCTCTCGACAATGGTGAGTTCTTAAGTGTTATTGGACAAGTTACCCAATGAACACCTACCTTTGGAATGTATGTCCATGAATCATAGATATGAAAACCATTGTTCATATCTTGCTCAATGAACAAAACATGTTGGTGACCATTAAGAAACTGTTAACTCAACATGAATGATTGTACAAAACTCCATACCCCACAATCAATTGACGGGCGTAATCATGTTTTTCATCAGAAATAGTCCTGCATAAATCTTATTACACCTCCATTTTTATCAAGGACCGAGGATCCACGAAGCCTTCATCTCTAAAAAAAATTCAACCTCATCTATCCAAAAATATTTGATCTAGTTATTGTTTTTACATCCACTATGAATACAGGGGTCGTTTCCCACTCAGACCCATACAGTAATGTCAAATAGTGGTCTCATATCCCAATTGTGAAGAACATGATGAAAATAAGGGGGGAATACTTGATTAAATTGTTCAATCATTTCTGGCCAATCATTATTGATAAAATATAATATAACCAGGATATTTTGGGTGATATACATGGGATAATAAAAAATGAACCGAATAAACAATTAAAATTGACATAGATGCTCATGTGAATGACTAAATTAATCATATATCAATGAATATAATATAATAAAATTATAAATCAATTAATAAAGATGGATATAAAAATTAATGGTCCCTACATGATTTTGAATGGATGTTTTATAATGAATGAATTTTCCAATGATGATGATGATTTGTTGCATCTTCTACCTATCGATTCACCTTGAGCTAGTCACCAGTTGTCTTTTTATCTCAATCGCCCAATGAATAATAATGAAACCTCATATGAATAATCCTAGTGTTATGTGGATTTCGTAGGTTATATATTATAATAGGCTATTAATAAAAAGTAATATATTTTAGAAAATAATTAAATTAAATAAATTAACTAATCAATTCACATAACGTACCCATAAATGGATGAATCATCAGATTTCCTGGTATATATCAACATTAGGTCGTTCCTAGGGTAAAAACCCTGATTTATAATTTACCATGGTCTCAAATTTTTTATTCAGGACACATTTGGAGTGATATTCGGTTATTTATGAAAAACTACACATGTGTTATACAGAATAAAATTAATATTTTTTCAAAAATTAATTTCAAGCTCATTGGTCCTTAGAATCATGCATCGTATCAGTGCTTGGCCCTAAAATTATTATTTAATATATTTCAAAGATTAATAAGAAAAAAAGTGTCCAAATATTTCAATAAAAATATTGGGAACCTTCTCCCTATTTTGATAAAATAATCCATGACTCAGTTTGTGTTTCTACCAAATATTCATAATGATGTGAGATGGAATGAAGACCAATGTTTAGCCTCAATGTTTAAAATATATTATTAGGTATAGCCTTGTGAAAGATATCAACAAATGGATCTTAGGTTTGGATAAATTTCTAATTTATATATCCTTTCTCCACTTTCTACTTGATGAATTGAAATTTGCTATCAATTTTGTTTGGGGATTTTCAATTTCATAGTATTTTTAGAAATTCATAGAGCACATTGAATGTCATATGAGTTTATGAGCCATTCATTAATATTCACCCTCAAATAATTCAATTTATTTATTATGAAAATCATTATACTCTATAAAAAAATTATAAGAACATATTTGTCCTCTATAGTAGTCTCTGTGGCTTATTCTTATTTATTTCAGTTTCAAATCACATAGAAATTTCCTAATATAAAAATTCCTCCTAAAGTGTATATTTTACCATATCAATATCCAACACAATATGTATACATTAATCAATATATATATAAAAACTGTTTCATATCATGTAATGAAATCCAAAATTCTCGGTCCATTTTACCTATCTATGAACCCTTTTATACTATTGTGAGATGTTACTATTTTGGGGCACTCTAATATCCTATAAAAATATTGCAAATATAAACAATATCTAATCTTGATGATTTATGATATGGTAGGTTTCAAATATGTAGAATTATTTCAATTTTTCTTTCATTTCTACAATTAGTATCTATAAAAAAATTTAAACGCCACATGAAGTGGTGTACATAAAATTTGTGACCCCCAAATTTCAAAATTCTTAAATTACTCTCTAGAATATAGATATTGAGATAAGAAAATATTCATTTTTTTTCTTCACTTATAATGCAATAAGTATATTATCTCACCAATAATGAAAACATAAACTTTTTTGTTTGTCATAATGGAAAATTATTGAAAAACATACTCTCAGTCTTCTAAAAAATGATATCATAAAGATATACCATTACAAAGAGTTTAATTATCTTTAATTCACTAGTATACAAGGTGATGTTAACATTTCATTTGTTGCATTATAATCTTTTTAATCCATTTACTCAGCTTGAATACCAATCCCGCTGGTCATTTTTTAAGACATATAGATCCTTCTTAAATTTTAAAATATCATCCTATCATTTTCCTGAATAAAACCATTAGCATTCAAAAATGTAACCCACCTCCAAAATCACACCAACTACGAAGGTAAATTTGACATCCCTTTTGATGAACATTTATAATACATTTAAGAGGCCAAGATAAGAATAATATTTTGTGAAACCAATCCTAAATTTAATTTAAGGAATTATTCAATGTACACTCTTAAATGAGAGTATTACATGAATACATGTTGGGATTTGATCCTAATAATTATTTCCATGGAATTCAACTTCTTCCAAAAGACCTACTTTTTCCCCATGACATTTTCATCATAAGGTCTTTTAACAGGATATCTCATAGAGTTTTTTACAGTGAAATAAATATATTCATTCTAATACCCAATACACTCTTCATGATTAATAGATCCTATTACAGAATTTTATTTAACCAATCACATCAGTGATGTTTTATTTTAAATTCTCAGTCTTTTTATAGTTGATTTTGTTGTAGGAAAATCATATCATAGATTTCATCTATTCTGAATAGGTGTAGACTATTCCGTAATGATAATATCTATCTATATATTTCTCTTTAGCATTTAAAATGTCATATAGATTTTCTTTATAAAACCTTTTCCTCTTCATTGGTTTTATATGGTTCATTATATGCTTCCCTTTATTTTTCCACAATGAATTTCTCACAATTCAATACATATATGTTCTCCTTAGATCCAAATCATTCATTAAATAATGCTTCATATTGAATACTATTTATGTGTTATTTATTAATAATATATAAATAACAATAGTTAAACATCTCATGAAGAAGTTTTTTCATGAAATTGTATCCATTTCCACAATATAGTTTCCTTATAAAGAAACCTTCCTCATATTTACTATAATATTTACCTAGATTTCTGTCTTTAATTTTGATGATGCTAGGGATTCAAAATACTCTAATGTAACTCAAAATTGGGTTATTTATATAAAACATCTCAAATGAGGTCTTATTTGAGTTTTTAAATAAAAAATAATTTATTTCAAATGTGCATGGCATGCATAGAGATACAATCCAAAAGAATATTGACCTCTCAGACTCAACAAGCATTGTCCCCCTCATCTCTACAATAGTTCCATTAATTATCATTGTATCCCTATTTTATTAGGGTCTTTAATGGGTGTTATATTAATTTATATTTCCATAATTACAATAATAAGACTCAAAGTAATTACCAGCATACTATTTCACATTATTAGTTCCCAACTTCATGAATTGAGTGTAAAGTTCCTTTCAATTTCCCTTTAGTGAATATTGAATATATCTACATCTTGTATCTTGGTATTTTTAAATTAAACCTTTTTAAATCATATAAAACAGTAAATAAAAGGTATAATTTACCTGTCACCATTTATATCTTTGTTCCACATTGGTCGATACATATCTGAGTGTACTAATTCTAAAAGCCTTATTGATTGTGTCTCAAATATTTTGTGTCTCTCTTTAATCATTTTCCCTTTTTGACCAGTTGATAACACCTATAATAACCAATAATTTAAATACATTGTTATTACTTAATAATTGAATAATACTTATTACAACATATAACAAAACCATGATAGGACCGTATAGGTATAGTGTCTTTAGAAACATGGAAACATATGCAACTGGTTCATAAATCATCTACATTGTCTCCCATTTATTTCATCATATCTAGAGTCCCTTTTGCAATATCCTACATAATACCCTTCTTCCTGACCAGGGGAAAAGAAAACATACAAAAGGGTGAGCTCAAATACTCAATAAGGGTAAACAAATAAAATATGAATCATATCATATTCATAAGAAATTAACATCATGAAAATCATAACCTGCAAAAGAGATCAAATATCATGACATGATATAAATCATAGTAGTGAAATTTAATCGCAATAATCAAAACATAAAACATTAAACGTTGTGGAATAAACATATAATCATAGAAAATCATTTCATATTAGTCAAGACTCATTTCCAAGACTATTACTAAACCATGTTCATTCCTCGTTCAAGTCCTATATCACTGAACCAGATTAACTTTTCATTCTGTCCATGTCAATCTCATGAGATATAAATATTTACCCAATGCATTGGAAGGAGATATAGGTCCCACACATCTCATAATGAAACCATTCTTATGTGTGACACAAAATCATAAATCATACATCATAGCATAACCCATGTAATGAAAATGGGATTCTTAATCATCATACCATCATAATATAATCCATATAAGATAAAAGGACATCATAAAAATAATTCCATCATAACATAATCAAATCAATGTAATAATTGGGTTAGAAATAGAACCTTATATTATCTTAGATGGAAAATAATGTTGATAAAACACATGAACTCCATTCTTGAGGAAGATATCCTTTCTTCTTCAAAAACATTTTTCCTTTCCCAACATATCATAAAATTTAAAACTAAAAGAATCTAATTGAAAATAAACTTGTATACATGTAAAAGAAGCTTCATGGAAATAATTTTCTCTGAAGTCATAAAAATATGTTCATGTCGTATAAGTTATTAATCATTCTTTAGGTACTTTGGAAAGAAAAGTTAAAAAGTATCTCGTATTGAAAATGACAAAATATTCCTTTCATATATTTTACTAAAAATTCACCAATAGGTAAAACTGGATTTAATAAAAATTTGGGGGATATTAAAAATATTAAATATTGTGGAAACATGGATGTGGATGATAAAGAGTTCCCAATAGATAATTACATATAAACAACCTTGAATAATGAAGAGGTTGTAGAATTAACATTTACCTTGTACGTTTCCTTGGTTGAGGGTAGTTTAACCTCCTGTATAATAGATAAATCATTGTTATTTAATTATACAAGAATCATATACATAAATATGATAACATATATGATCTTATAATATTTCTTTGTTAATAATATTTTAGCATTATCGTCATTTTGGGTGTTAACTTAATCATTTTCATTTATAAGTTTTGTTACATAAGCCATGATTGTTATGGGTAGGTTGTATATGATTCACATGCATGATGAAATTAAGTCCTTAAACATCATTTTTAAAAATCAAATAAAAATTAGTCTTGAATGTATATGATGGGGAATGAATCTCATCGCGTTCTTGTAGACGGTAGTCCGTACGCACGCACGAGCAAAAATATCCTTATTTTGATTTTAAAATCATATATAATTGGATGGTATATCATATATACAGAAACATTATAATGTTATATTTATTATTTATTTCATTTATACTCATTATTATACCCATCCAAATTATGAAATGTTTTAATAACAAACTACACCACGACGTGAAGACGGTAAGTTGTACGTACGCACATGTGGTGACTTTTTTCATTAATAGGACGGATAAAATAATTAATATCGATGTACCATTTTTATAATAACATCACAATATATATAAGATAATTGAGTTATTATTTTAGAATGGAAACAACAAAGAAGGTGTAAGTGGAAGAATAAAGGAACTTGAAATGGGTGGAGATATATTTACCTCCTCTTCGGGTTCTTCCTTTTAATTTGATCCAAAGGGCTCCTTAGGTTGGCTTTCTAACTAATAAAAGGACTCTCGGATTAAGGGAGTACATTTTAGAGGGTATTTGGTCAGGGATTGGTGGAGCCAAATGTCTTTGAAGGTGTAAATTATAGAGAAGGGGGGGGGGTTCCCTTTTATAAGAGAGGTGAGGGTCACTTTAGGAAAAGCTAGAAATATTATTTTATAATAAATTCATATTCGGTTTATAATGGATCCAAATTAGATTATTTTGAAGCTAATGTGGGAATGGGTCTAAATACACTCAACCAATAGGTTGTATATAGGTTTGGCTCACTATATTAACTTTATCATTTAGATTTAACTCTTAGTTAAATAGTTTGACATTTACCGTGTCTCTTTGTATTTTTATATTATATTGTTAATAATATTCCTATATACATCCTAGAAAACCCCAAGTGGTTTATTAATGATAAAAATATTATTATATATGTCTTTTTTCCGAACCTTATATAATTACGAATAAAATATCAATTAATAATATAATATATTTATTAAAAACACTTTTATGTCAATTTTTATACTATGTGGTATTTTATATTTTCTAAATTCATAACAGCATTATTACATCGCAAAAAATTCATCTAACCAACCCTAATATTTTATTTTATCCTAAAAGATTATTTTAATTCATAAAAAGTCTCAAATTAAATTTATTTGGGTATTTATAATATCAATTATTTTAATATTTCATTAATAAGTTAATTACTGCATCATCATTGTGTCATAAATTAATAAAATTATATAATGTATAAAAATTATAAATAAAGTAACATTATATAAGAAATATTATTATCTTTCTAATGAATATTATTGTCAAATTTATCTTATGTATAACCCTATATTAAAAATGTTTTAGTTATTAAACTTTTATTTTAACTCTTTTAAATCATCTTTGAATTAAATAATAATAAATGTCCTAATAAAATAAAAGTGGATATAAAGGGTCATATTTTATTCCTAAGGTTTTCTTTCATTGTATTACACTTATAAAATATAATTAGTACAAGTGTTAGGGTAATAATAATATCATTTTTACCCTTAATTACCATATTTACTTTTAACCGTGGTAATAAAAGCTAAAAAGTTATTATTCACCAAAAAAACATTTATCTTATTGAACCAAATTTTAATTACTGATATCAACCTTTTCTATCAGATTTTTTAAATTCCACTTACATAAGATGTAAAATTACGTTTTATATAAATTTAAAAAAATTCATAGGAGGTTTGTAAAAGACGGTGAAAAGTTCAATAAAAGTTTTATATATCTAAAATTATTATAAAAAGAATCCAATGAATTTCATTAAAAATATATAGGTATTATGTAACTATTTTTACCTAAAATAAATTTATATAAAATAAATATTTATTTAAATAAATATTCGGTTTTAAACTATAACATAGTGTTTTTTACTATTCATCAAAAATTAAAAGTTTTCAGAAAAATACCAAATATTCACCCTAAGGTAATTTCGATATCCTGAATCCAAAAATGAAGTCCATTTAGATAGATAAAATTTATAGAATTTCAAAAAATCGGTATTACTATTCATAATAGCTAGTTTATATAATATTTTAATAACATGTTGTTGTTTAGTGAAACTCGGTATTGCGTAGAATGCAAGCTATTGAGGAAGGTTTCCCTTGTGTGTAACTCAAGCAAAGATAATATTGCATGTAGTGAATGTTTACTTTGTTGTTGTATATAACATAAGACATAAAAAAATATTTCCCATAAAATCTCAGGGTGTTACATTCTATCCCCCTTAAAATGAATTTCGCCCTCGAAATTTTTCACCTCCTTACAAACTGATGAGGATACCTCTCCCTCATCAAATCATTAAGTTCCCACATAGCTTCATCTAATTGGTGGTTCCACCATAAAACTTTAACCAAGAGAGTGGTCTTGTTTCATATAAATTTTTCACTGCGATCCAGAATCCCTATCGACTATTCTTCATATTAATGTTCTTACTCCAATGGTACAACTTCTGAGCTTAGTACATGTGAAGGATCTGGTATGAACTTTCTCAGGAGATATACATGAACACATCATGAACTTGATAGAGATTCGGTGGAAGTTCCAATCGGTAAACTACCTTCCCAACATGATCCAATCTTTCAAAATGACTGATATACCAAGGGTTCAACTTTCCCTTTTCTTCCAAATCACATTACTCTCTTCCAAGGAGATATTTGTTAGAACTCGATATCACCCACTTTAAACTCTATGTATTTTCTTTAGTTGTCTGCATAAATTTTTTGTCGACTCTGAACTTCCCTTATTTATTGTTGAATAGATATGACTGCTCTTCCATCTCATCAACAAGATCATGTCCTAATAGCTTTCTTTCCCAAACATCATCCCAGCAAGTTGGAGTTCTTCATTTCATTCTATATAGAGATTCATAAAGAGCCATCTGAATACTGAAGTGAAAGATATTATTAAAGAAAATTCCATCAAAAGTAGGTGTTGATCCCAACCACCTTTGAAATCCATAGAGAAAGCTATCAACATGGCTTCTAAAGATTGAATTTTCCTCTCAGACTGAACGTCTGTCTGAGGATGATAGGCGGTGCTGAAACCTATCTTTGTATCCAGAGTATACTGAAGACATCACCAAAACCTCAAGGTAAAACTCGAATTCCAATCATATATAATGGAAAGTGGTACTCTATGAAATCTTACCACTTCTTTTACATATATCCTGGAAAGCTGATGAAAAGAGAAATGCTCTCTAATAACAATGAAGTGTGCCAACTTCATAATACAATCAACTATAACCCAGATACCATTATTTATTTTGGATGTTTTATGAACTATGATGACAAAGTCCTATTTGATGTTTTCTCATTTCCATTCTGGTATGGGTAATGGTTGTAACGTCCCTTTAGAATTATGTCCCTCAGCTTTAACTTGCTGAAAATCCTAGAATCGAGAGACATAATTGGCGATATCCCTTTTCATGCCATCCCACAAGATGTATTCTTTCAGGTCCCTATACATCATCGTGCTTCCATGGTGAATAGAGAATGAAGAACTATGAGCCTCATCCAATATTTCCTTCTTTAATTCTGGAATGGGAGGAACACAAACCCAATTCATGAACCATATTATTTCATCACAATAAATGGGAAATTCAAGAACATTTCTCACCTACTTTTGTAACTCTACATCTTATTTATGTGCCTCTTTAATCTTCACATGTATATATGGTTGAAAATTCATTTGAGAAAGATAATATTTTTCGCCTTCCATTATAATTCAAAGATCCATCCATTGTAAGTTCATAAATATTTGGTCTTTTTTTATCCTCAACATGGATAAGCAAGCATGGTCTTATCAAATTAATGCATCTGCCACCTTTTTTTCATTCCCAGGGTGGTAATGAATTGAGTAGTCGTAATCTTTAATCTGCTCCAACCATCTTCTTTGGCACATATTCAGCTACTTTTGTGTGAAAATATACTTTAAACTTTTATGATCAGTATAAATATCACACCTTTCACAATAAATATAATCCCTCCAAATCAATAATGAAAAGATTACTACAGCTAACTCCAAATCATGAGTTGGGTAATTTTTCTCATGGAATTAAACTTTCATGAGGCATAAGCTATCACCATATAATTTTTCATGAGAATACTCCCCAAACCCTTCATGGATGCATCACTATAGATCACAAACATTTCTCCACTACCAGGCAGTGTGTGCATAGGTTCACTGGCTAACCTTCTTTTTAGATCTTTTACATTCTCTTTATATTCCTCCATCCAAACAAACATAACTCCTTTCTGAGTCAATTTTTTGAGTGGGTTTGATAATATTGAAAAATATTTCACAAAACATCAATAATACCCAGCTAAACAAAGAAAACATCCGATTTCAGTTACTGTTGTTGGTCTCGACCATCTTCCAATAACCTCCGTTTTGCTGTATCCACAGATATCCCCTCTTTTGAGATTATGTGACCCGAAAATGAAACATTTTGAAGCCAAAAATCACACTTGGTAAAGTTGTCATAAATCATCTGATTTCTTAGAGTCTTTAATACAATTCTCAAGTGATCTTAATTTTCTTACATTATCTTTGAATAGACAAGAATATCGTCTATAAATACTACCACAAATTGATCAAGATTGTCTCTAAATACTCTATTAATTATATCCATGAAGATATAAGGGGCATCATTAAGACCAAAAGGCATCACTATAAATTCATAGTGTCCATACATTGTACGTATGGTCGTGTTTTGTATATCATCATTTTTGACCCTTAATTGATGATACCCTGAATGAAGATCAATCTTGGAAAAGTATTGAGGTCTGTGTAGTTGGTCAAATAATTAATCCATGTGTGGGAGAGGATACTTTTCTTGATAGTGATCTTGTTAAGTTCTCAATAATAAATGCAGAGTTTCATTGATCCATCTTTCTTTATAACAAACAGAGCAGGTGATCCCCATGTTGATGCACTGGGGCATATTAATCCCTTATCAGGATTCTCTTGGAGTTGATTCTTTAATTCCTACAACTCAGTTGGGTCCATTCCATATGGTGTCCTTGAAATTCACATAGCACCCGGTATGAGTTATATTAAAACCTCAACATCATGATTTTGTGGAAGACCTGGAAATTTTTCTGGAAATACATCATCAAACTCCTGTACAATGGGAATATTTTTAATCATGAGTTTCTCTCAAACCATTTGTGAAAAATAAGCTTCATTTATTGGAATAAAGACTATTAAGATAGAAGAAATTTTCACTGGAAGGTTATATTCCTCCTTGCATCTATAAATGATCATAGATTGATCAGGAATATGAAATGTGAGTTCACTTCTTTGGCAATTGAAATGAGATCCATATAAAGAAAGACAATAAATGCTAAGAATCAAAACAAATTCCACTATAGGAAGTTTTAAATTATTTTCAGGAAGCACATTCCCAAATACGTCAATTACAGAAGAATTATAAACTTCTGATGCAACTGGTGTGCCATTCAGAGTTGTCACAGCTAACTCAGCTACTAATTATTGAGGTAGTATGGAGATACCCTTAGAAAATTATTCATAAATAAAAGAGTGGGTAGATATCAAATCAAATAAAACATTTTCTAATTTAGAGTGGATGGTAAGTGTACCGTTCACCACATCGTTATCATACTCCACATCACCGATAGAAATTGCATGTGAATTTCATTTGTCACTGGACTTAATAGTATATTGATGTTGAACATAATCAACAACCCTTGGATTAGTACATTGATTAGAATAATGCACCATTTCCTTTCACTAATAACATTAATGTGTAGGAGGTGCATTCTGCGTAGCCTTTTCTTTGTTCGAATCACTAGAAATCTTTTTCCCATCACTACAGAATTCAATTTCCCAATGACCTTCTTTTACACACTTATAGCATTTACTTATCCCTTTAAGAAAATTACCTTCATGTTTCTTTCCACATAATGAGCATAAGAGAAAACTCATCTTCTTTTTCAGTGTGATCTTAAGATTTTCCATTAAATTCCATTTTCCTCTTCTTATCAATCCCATATGACTGATGATTACTCTAATCTCCATCTCATCCTTGAGATCACATGTAACAATTTCCTAGTAGTTATTGAAGTCCTTATATATAATTCCCTTAAGAGGATTATTTTTAAGGAACTAAATAATCTATCGATCTTACTCTCTGGTTGGATAATAATCCCAGAAGCGTACCTTGCAAGCCTTGTAAAATTGGTTTTGTAGGTATCAAATGATTCATCATTATTTTTATTCATTTCAAGAAACTCTTTCTCCATATTTTTTTCGAAGAATATGAGGGAAGTACTTATTGAAATATATGTTCTTGAACTCGTCCCATTCTATGGAATCATTTTCGACTCTTTTACTCGTATTCTTGATAAGAATCCACCATTGATCAGCTTCTCCTTCCAAAAAATATACTACTAAGATGAATTTATCATGTTCAGATCATCGAAGGACTAAAAATATCTTTTTAGTGGAACTGATCAATCATTCAGCCACTAATTGATCTGATGAACAGCTGAATGAAGGCGGATTATGTCTCATGAAAGATTCAATAGAATGTTGCTCCCTCCTTTTCTCATTTGGAATTCCTCCCTGATTCGTAGCTTGTGGAAGTTGTGTGGGAATGGCCACAAGATATTTCATTCCAGATCCCATATCATTTAGTTGCTCAGGGGGACAATCATTTCATTTCCCATCGTATTCATCATTAACACGGTTCCTTCGAGTTCCATCCATTGACTAAAACCAAGAATCACAGTGTGATCAGCACTAATTTCAACAGGAAAACCACATAATCAGTAATAAAATTCCACACTATAGGTCTTATCATAGGATATTCATGGCCATTTCTAAAACAATATGATTGTGTTATATGCTTAGACATATCCTTAGGGTTCTTACAAAGGCTTTTATTTCCTTGTTTTCAAAGGTTGACTATTCTTTTCCTATGATAGCAACTATAACTACCCATACTTTACATTAATTGTTATTACATCATAATTGATTCATACTTATTAAAACATATAACAAAACCATGATAGGACCGTATAGGTATAGTGTCTTTAGAAACTGGAAAAAATAAGCATCTGGTAAATAAATCATCTACATTGTCTCCCGTTTATTTCATCATATCTAGAGTCCATTTTGGCATATCATAATTAATACCCTTCTTCCTGACCTGGGGAAAAGAAAATATACAAAAGGGTGAGCTCAAATGCTCAGTAAGGGTAATCAAAGAAAATATCAATCATATCATATTCATAAGAACATAACATTATGAAAAACATAACATGCAAAAGAGATCAAATATCATGACATGGGATAAAACATAGTAGAGAAATGTAATCCCAATAATCATAACACAAAACATTAATCTTTGTGGCATACACACATAATCATAGAAATGAATTTCATATTAGTCAAGACTCATTTACCAGACTATTACTGAACAGAGTTTATTCCTTGTTCAAGTCCTATATCACTGAACAAGATTAACTTTCTGTTCCTTCCATGTCTATCTCATGAGATATAAATCATTACCCAATTAATTGGAGGTAGATATATGTCCCACCCATCTCATAATGAAACCATTCTTATGTGTGCCACAAAATCATTAATCATACATCATAGAATAACCCATATAATAAAAATTGGATTCCTAAACATCATTCCATCATAACATAATCTATATAATATATAATGAATTCATTTAAATAATTCCATCATAACATAATCAAATCAATATAATAACAGGTATAGAAATAGAACCCTATGTTATCTTTGATGTAAACTAATTTTGATAAAACTCATGAACTCCATTCTTGAGGAAAATATCATTTCTTCTTCAAAAACATTTTTCCATTCTCAAAATGTCATAAAATTTTAAACTAAAAGAATTTAATTGAAAATAAAATTGAATACTTGTAATGGAAGATTCATGGAAAAAATTTTCAATTAAATCATAAAAATATGTTCATGCCGTATAAGTTGAAAAACATTCTTCTTGTACTTTGGCAGGAAAAGTCAAAAAGTTTCTCGTATTGAGAATGACAAAAGATTCCTTTCATATCATTTACTAAAAATTCACCTATATTTATAATTAGATTTAAACAATTTTAGGGGGATACTAATAATATTAAATATTTAGGAAACATGTATGGGGATGATAAAGAGGTCCTAGTAGATAATTACAAATAAACTACCTCGAATAATGAAGAGGTTGTAGAATTAACCCTTAGCTTGTAATTTTCCTTGGTCGAGGGTAGTTTAACCTCATGTATAATAGTTAAATCATTGTTATTAAATTATACAAGAATCATATACATAAATATGGTATCATATATGATCTTCTAAAATTTCCTTGTTAATATTATTTTAGTATTATCGTCGTTCAGGGTGTTAACTTACTCGTTTTCTTTTATATGTTTTGTTACATAAGCAGTGTTTGTTATGGGTAGGATGTATATATTTCATATCCAAAATTTTATTAAGTCACTAAAAATTATTTTTAAACATCAAATGAAAATTATTCTTTAATGGATACGATGGTGAACGAATCTCAATGCGTTCGTGGAGACGGTAGTCCGTACGTACGCACGAGCGAAAATATTATTCTTTTGTTATTAAAATCATATATAATTGGATGGTATATCATATATACAGAATCATTATAATGTTATATTTATTATTTATATCATTTATACCCATTATTATACACATCCAATGGATGATATCTTTGAATAACAAACTACACCGCGACGTGGAGACGATACGCCCTACGTACGCACGTGTGGTGACTTTTTTCATTCATATGATGAATAAAATAAGTAATATGGTTGTACAATTTTTATAATAACATCACAATATATATAAGATACCAGATTTATTATTTTATAATGGAAACAACAAAGAAGGACGAAGTGGATGAAGAAAGGAACTTGAAATAGGTGGTGAGATATTTAACTCTTATTCGGGTTCTTCTTTTTGATTTGATAAAAAGGGCTCCTTAGGTTGGCTTTCTAACTAAAGGAAGGACTATATGATTAAGGGGGGAAAGTTTAACAGGGTATTTAGGTAGGGTTTTTCTTAGCCAAAAGTCTTTTAAGGTGTGAATTTGATTGAAGGAGGAGTGCCCTTTTATAAGAGGGGTGAGGGTCACTTTAGGAAAAGCTAGAAATATTATTTTATAATAATTTCATATTCGGATTCTTATGGATCCAAATTAGATTATTTAGAATCTAATGTGGGAATGGGATAAAATCCACTCAACCAATATGTTTTAGACAGGTTTGGGTCACAATATTATCTTTATCTTTTAGAATTAACTCTAAGTTAAATAGTTTGACATTTACAATGTCTCTTTGTATTTTTATATTTTATGGTTAATAAACATACTATATACATCCAGGAAAATCCCAAGTGGTTCATTAGTGATACAAATATTATAATATATTTCATTTGGCCGAAACTTATATTTTTTGGAATAGAATATCAATTAATAATATAATATTTTTTTTAAAAACACTTTTATGTCAATTTTGACACTATTTGGTATTTTGTTTGTGATAAATTTATAATAGCATTATTACTTCTAAAACAATTCATCTAACCAACCCTAATATGTTATATTGACCTATAAAATTATTGGAATTCAAAAAAAGTCTCGAATTTCATTTATTTGGGTTTTTATAATATCAATTATGTTAATATTTCATTTATAAGTTAATTACTGCATCATCATTGTGTAGTTATAAATTAAATTCTATAATGTCTAAAAATTATAAATAATATAACATTATGTTGGAAATATTTTTATATTTCTAATGAATATATATATAGTCAAAATTATATTATGTATAAACCTATATAAAAAAATTAGTTATTAATCATTGATTTTATATTTTTGAACTATTCTTTGAATTAAATAATAATAAATTTCATAATCTAATCCAAGTGGACATATGTAACGAACTGCACCTGAACAGCCTCCCGAACTGTGCTAAATGGGTCAGGTGCTACTATCTTAGGTGCACCTCCTCAAACGTCAATGGCTGCCGACTAGCAGCGTGGGTCTGATAGGTATATTAGGGATGATATACCCTCTCAGAGGATAATAATAATGGTATTGGTCCATGTATAATAGTAGATATGCAGAGGAATAAAAGGCTCAGCAGACTCGAACCAGAGCCGCAGAGTAGAATCACATTCAATATCAATAAATATCATAAGTAATATGTATAAACAACAACAGCGGAAAGTAAACAAAACATCATGGTAATTAATGGTAACTACAAAACAAACCAAAAATGCATCCATAGAAAGTCACTAAACAAAAAAAGGCCAATGTATAACCTATAGTAGCTACAAACCAGAAATCATGATGATACAAGTAATGAAAACAAAATAGAGTAACCCATGTTTGGTACAACCTCAAGGTCCATACCATCTTCAAGCAAAAACTAACACAGCCCAGCACCTGATGCTGGCCTCCTTCCTGAACGTAAATCCATAAAGTCTGTACGCGTCCCGATGGGCCCGTGCAGGGTGTCAGAAAAATCTCACTAGGATACCACCCAACGGTGTGTACCTCATATGACTATTTAAGAATTCATTAATTTATAAGGAAAACAGTAAACAGATAAATGCACAAATAAACACAAACTCAACTATAGCTCAATAGCCACCATGGAGTGTCACCTGCTTCGGCCAACACCGGAATCTCTATCATGTAACCTGACGCCATGTGCCCCCTGACACTACATGTCTCATGTACCAACGTCCTGAAGGCATGCCCAAGAAGTAACCCCGAGGAACAGTGACACATGTCCCCAATAAGAACCCAGAGGGACAACGATATCTACCCTCAAATAATGTAATCGAAGGGACAGCGATGTCTGCCCACAAATCATGGAGAGCCTCAGCCACAACCTGATAGTCTCAATGTTATCCCCTAAAGTCTCCTCACCTGCCACGTGGCTTTCTACAACAAGCACCCCCAACCAAAGTACCTAAACTG
The DNA here is from genome assembly GCA_963277665.1 of Viscum album. Classification (NCBI taxonomy): domain Eukaryota; kingdom Viridiplantae; phylum Streptophyta; class Magnoliopsida; order Santalales; family Viscaceae; genus Viscum; species Viscum album. The sequence goes on from OY728142.1 coordinate 70,845,114, forward strand.
CATCTACGGGTCCTCTACCCACACAAGTGGTCAAAACCACATCATCACGTAGTATCTATGTGTGCACACTTCTCAAGGTTTTTGGGTGAGCGGTAATCACCAAAATAGTACCCAGGCCACAACACCTCTAACACATCGTGTCCCTGTGACCTTGTCGCTCAAGCCTGATGGCATCGCCATCCCAGTTATCTGGGTCATGCCCAACCTGACAGTCATCCTACCTCCAACCGACGTCCATGACGCCCAATCGGGTGGTCAGAACCACCCAACGTAACCCGGGCCAAGCCCAACCTATGATCAGCAATACTCAAGAATATCAGGGCCATGCCCAACACAACCCAAAGGGTCCAGCATGTGCAATTCAGAAATTTCATATATAACAAATTTAAACAAGACACATAAACAGGAAAAACATTCAAACCATAGAATTACCCTAACCCAATGGTATCAGTCAACATCACCAAGGTCATGAATGACTCTAACAATTTGCAGCTAGCTTAATAAATTCAACTCAACAGTTTAAAACATTAATGTTGCAATTTAAACAATTTTGGCATCCCCGGGCCAAAATGCCTCAATTAGAAACGACCCCTCACCCGATGCAACTCAAGTAAACTGGTAATAGGTCATACCCAAAGGCATCCCATAGTTCCAACAGTCAATTCAATATGAAACATTAGATAAAACAGGTCCCGCTCAAAATACCTGAAAATGCGATGAAGGTCGCGTCTCCCAAAAGGCCACAAAAACACAAAATGAGGTATGCACCACCTACCTGAGACTCGTACAATGGTACTCCTATAGTAACATCATCCTATTTAGCCTAAAATGTGGTAAATCTACCAAAGAGTCAAAACAAATCAAACCCCTATAACTCGTTCTATAATAGAAATCAAACAAACTGGCTTAGGAGTAATCGAGGCCTTCCTGAAGGGGTTCCAATGGAATAATTAGTGTTTGGATTGGGATTCAGATGAAGAACCAGGAAGGATTTGAAGTCCCAACTGACTTGGTTCGTGAAACCCGACAGAAGAAACGATTTCTGCCTCAAAACGAGGCTACTGCACATTTTAACAAAAAAATGAAAGTACACGGCATGTACTTCATGACTACACGCCGTGTATATCATTTATCTATTCATTTGGGGGCTAAAATTTCACCGACTTACTTTCCTGAACATTCTGATATGAGTACACGGCGTGTACCTATGGATACAAGGTGTGTACTTGGTTTCCTCTCTCTTCCTCACCGACTTACCCACACTCCATGTAAATCCTTTATACATGGCTAGACTATATGGCGTGTCCAAGGGGAACACCGAATGTACTTGGTTTTAACAATTCTCCTAGGCCAAGAGGACTACACGCCATGTATAGCTGCCACATGCTCAGGGGTACATGGCGTGTTTAAAACTACATGCCATGTAGCAAGAAATTTCTACATAGTCACCACACGACATGTACTCAGTGAGCACATGGTCGGTCACTCCCTTACCATATACATGGCGTGTACTTAATGTACATGGCATGAAGTCTGGAAATTTCCAAAAAATGCCAATTTCCCCCAGATTCCTCAAAAACAAGTGAAAAATTCAAACAGGGGTCGGGATTTTGACCCGTTCTAAAAACTTGGGTTCTTACAATCTCCCCACCTTAACATAGCTCGTACCCGAGCTATCAAAAGAACCCCAGAGATGGAACCAAACATACCACCTTGATAAAAGTAATGTAGACTTCACCGGTCTCAAAGGTCCCAACTAAATTCTTCAAGAGGGCTCCCCACCTTAGGAATCGCCTAACCAGATCTCAACCCAAAAAAACTCAAAGAAACAGGGTTTACTAACCTATTTTCTAGATGCATAGTCCTTCCGTGACACATCGTCATCCATATACCTCATTGGTTCTCCTGTGTTGTCTCTCACACCCAACGTATCCATCACCACATCAGTGTCCGCCTCCACGAGGTCCTGCATCCGATGGATTCTTAGAAATGAACTTGGTGTCGAGCACCCCAAGTAGGCCGCATCCTCAATGCCCCAATGCCCAAAACACCTCATGTATTACACATCCTCAATTCCCCGATACCCAAGGCACCTTAAGTAACCTGCAACCTCGATGCCCAAATGCTACGCATCTCATACATATGTATATATATAGAATATATCACACACCCGATATGGTTTCAATCTCACTAACTAGCATCTAGTCAGTCCACATTGATCATGTGCACCACATGCACTCAAAAGAGACTTTCCCCTACTGGTCATTCCAAAATGAAAACATGGAGATCACGGCCACACCGTGGTGTACCTCTAACTGTCGTCAGCTCACCAGCCTACTCAGCCTCTCGAAGCTCCACAACATGCACCTAGCCTGAAGTACAGCTGCCAAATGCCTCTCACCCCTGCGGTGCTGCTCTAGCCACCAGCCACTGACCCATCAGCTCGATCCCACTATATCTGTCACGTACTCTGCGTGTAGCTAAAACTCGGATTCCCTATACTGGTACCGAACCCGAACCAACTCAAGATGCAACTGTCTATCCAAGTCCCTGCCTTTCATCTCTCTGAGAATCCATCCTATATAACCTCTCTAGATGCCCGACCTATCCACATGCCCGTCACTCCTTATGAGGCCTATCGCTTTGAGTCTGAACATGTCCTGGTTGTCCACACAGAAAGAAAATCACTGAAGAACTACCATGAGGTGGTCAAGCTAAATCATTGTACTAACTAACATGCTAGAACTCATCATTTCCTCGCTTCCTACTGTCCGTACTATCACCTGAATCCGTCGGCTGACCCACCTGAGGCATATCCCTCTGGTTTCCCTCCTCTATGAGCGCCCGATTCACCGCCTCCGAAAAGGAACCCAGCCTACAAATATTCACCTGGACCAAAATGGTGTGTCCTAAGCCATCCTCGAATTGCCTCACCCTGTCCACATCATCTCTTACCATATCAGGTAAAAAAGAGAGACAGTTAAGTGAATGTATCTACATATTCAATGACGGACATGTCTCCCTACTAAAGACTCAAGAACTCCCATACTCTCTCAACCCTCATTGTGTCTAGATAGATGTGCTCAAAGAACCTATCCTAGAAGTCCTTCCATTCCATTCCCACGTGCCTACGAGCCTGAACCTGTACATCACACCAACTCTTTTCCTGTCCTATCAGCATGTACATCACCAGCTTGACCCTCCTCCCTGGAGGAGTCTCGAGCTGCTCAAAGATCATATGCATGCTCTCTATCCAGTTCTCAGCCGCCTGTGGACTAACCTCACCATAAAAAAGGGGCAGGTGCAGTGACTGGAACTCCCACATCGGATATGAAATCAATAGCTCTGTACCATGTACGCCTCTGTCGATCCCCTGTAAGACACGCACCAGACTAACTCTGAGCTGCTCGTCGAGCCATGGCCCGAACGATGTCAAACCCGGCTATTGTCCTAGGTGCACTGAATCCTGGACCTTCACCTATCCCTGAGCCTATACATACATTTCATGCTCTACCTGTACCTAATACTAAACCATATCCTACACCTATGACACTGTATCATCTCACGTCTAATTCTCCATCTGATTCCCTCAAAAAGAACCCACTCAATACCATAAATGGTCATAAAACCCATATATATATATAACAATATATATTCAACACAGATAAGAAATCTGTAAAAGGTAGTGCATAACTACTACCCTTACTCTCCCCCACTGGAACCCATGCCACATGGCATCTCAGATTCATGGCCTCCCTACCCGCCCCTATCAGGGCAACGTATCAAAAGTACCTTGGGACATGCCCATCCTGACAACCAACATTGCCTCAAACTAATTACTGAGTCGCCCAATCTTGGTGATAAAAATCACCTCAACTAAAGTACCTACCTGCTCATACAAGAGTCATACCCAAATACCATGTCACATGTAATTCTACAAAGAAATACAATTCATGGCATACCCATTGAAACAACAGAAATTCTATCAGGAATTTCACATATTCACATTTCAATAATACAAAGCATGGGAATTTATTTTTATTCACATTGCATTATAAATTCCCAAAGAATACGTGCAGTTATGAAATTAAAATACCCTAAAAATGTGCCTATTAGGAGCCAAGAAAACAAGCCTTTCCATACCGTTCCAAGGTCTAATTCTCCCTTACCGAACTGGTCAGGGGTCACATATCACAATCAATAACCTAACACACCAAGTGAGCCACCAAGGTGGAAATCATATAAACTATAACCTGAGAAAAAGAAAATAGAAATTCCCACCCAAGGTAACTCGGTCCATCCATTGTACCTGGGGCTGCAGGCTCCCAAGCACAAGCTAGGAACCCAATTCCATTAACCTCCTATCTCCAGTATACCATAACCCAAATAGTAAAACCTGTAAAAATAAAAGAGAAGTCTCAATCTCATTAGTAGCCAGTGAAACACTGAAACTAAATCCCTGTCATGAAATCTGATGATACGTCTTTGTAATGACCCATACCCAAACAACCACCCGAACAGTGCTAAATAGGTTGGGTGCTACTACCTTAGGCGCACATCCTCAAACGCCAAATGCTTCCAACTAGCAGCGAGGGTCTGATAGGTATAGTGGGGAGGTTATACCCTCTTGAAGGATAATAATAATGGTACTGTTCCATGTATAATAATAGAGATGTAGCAGAATAAACGACTCAATAGACTCGAACCAGACCCACAGAGCGAAAGCACATTCAATATCAATAAACAACGGAAGCAATAAGTATAAACAACATCAGCGGAAAGTAAACACAACAACATGCTAATAAATGGTAACAACTAAACAAACAAAACACGTATCTATAGAAAGTCCCTAAACAAAAAGTCTCCAATGGATAACCAACAGTAGCTACAAACAAGTAAGCATGATGATACATGTAAAGAAAACAAAACAGACTAACCCTGGATAGGCAATACCTCAAGGTCCATACCATCTCCAAGAGACAACTAACGCATCCTAGCTCTTGAAGATCACCTCTTTCCTACACATAAATCCATAAAGTCTACACGTGTCTTGAAGGGCCCGTGCAGGGTGTGAGAAAAAATCTTCGTAGGATACCACCCAAGGGTGCGTACCTAATATGAGTGTTTAAGCAGTGAGTCATTTATAAGTAAAATAGTAAACAAACAATGTAAAAATAAACACAAACTCCACTAGAGCTCAGTAGCGACCATGGAGTGTCACTTGCTTCAGCCAACGCTAGAATCTCTGACATATAACCCGGTACCATGTGCCCCCTAACACAGCCTGTCTCAAGTAACGTTGTCCCGAAGGAACGCCCACGAAGTAACCCGGAGGAACAGCGGTACCTGTCCACAATATGAAACCGGAGGGAAAATGATATTTTCTCTCAAATAATGTAACCGAAGGGACAGTGATGCCTTCCCTAAAATTATATCGATCCTCATCCCCAACCCGATAGCCTCAATGCTATCCCCAGAAGGCTCATCACCTCCCACGTGGCTTTCTATGGAAGGCACCCCCAACCAAAGTACCTAAACCGCATCTCCAGGGCCTCTACCAACTCAAGTGGTCAAAACCATCTCATCACGGAGTATCTATGTGTGCACATTACTCAAAGTTTTCAGCTGATCTGTAATAACTAAAATAGTACCCAAGCCACAACACCTCTGACAACTTGTGTCCCTGTAACCTTGTCGCTAAGGTCTGATGGCATCACCATCCCAGTAACCCGGGTCATGCCCAACCTGACAGTCATCCTACCTCAAAACAACATCCATGGTGCCCAATAATGTGGTCAGAACCACAAAACGTAACCCGGGCCTAGCCCAACCTGTGACCAGCATCACTCTAGAATATCCAGGCCATGCCCAACACAACCCAAAGGGTCCATCAGGTGCAATTCATTAATTGCATATATAACAAATTTAAACAAGACAAATAAACTGGAAAAACATTCAAACAGTAGAATTACCCTAACCCAACGGTTATTAGTCAACAACACCATGGTCTTGAATAAATCTAAAAATTTACAGCAGGCTTAATAAATTAGACACAATAGTTTCAAACATTAATGTTGCAAGATAAACCATTTTGGCATCCGCCGGACAAAATTCCCCTATTAGAAATGACCCCTTTCCCGGACCCGCTCAAGCAAAACTGGTAACAGGTTATACCCAATGGCATCCCATAGGTCTAACAATCAATTCAATATGAAATAGCTGATAAAATGGGTCCTGCTCAAAATACCTGAAAACGTGCTGAAGTCTGCATCACCCAAATGACCACGAAAACACAAAAATTGGTATGCACCACCTACCTGAGACACGTACGATGGTACTCCTCCAGTAATAGCCTCCAATTTGGCCTAAAATGTAGTAAATCTTAAAAAGATTCAAAACCTCTCAAACCCCTATAACTTGTTCTAGAATAGAAATAAAAAAAACAGTACATGTGGAATCGAGGCCTTACCGAAGGGGTTCCAATGGAACATTCAGTGTTCAGATCGGGGTTTAGATGAAGAACCTAGAGGGATTTGAAGTCCCAATCGACTTGGTTCACGAAACCCGGCGGATGAAATGAGTTCCACATCAAAACGAGGCTACATCTCAATTTAATGCAAAAAAATAAAGTACACAACATTTACTTCATGACTAAACACAATGTATATCATTTAACTGTTCATTTGGCGGCTAAAATTTCGTTGACCTACTTTCCTGAACCTGCCGACATGAGTACACAGCGTGTACCGAAGGGTACATGGTGTGTACATGGGTTCCCCTCTTATCATCACTGATATACCCACACGCCATGTACATCCTTTATACACGGCTATATCCACGGCGTGTCCAATGGGAACACGACGTGTACTTGGTTTCAATGATTCTCCCCAGCCCATAGGCCTACACACCATCTATATCCGCCACACGGTCAGGGGTACATGACGTGTTTAGAACTACACGCCTTGTAGTAAGAAATTTCTACACGGTCACCACACAGCATGTACTCAGCGAGCACATGGTCGGTAACTTGCATAACATATACACGATGTGTAATTAAATTACACGATGTGTTGTCTAGAAATTTCTAGAAACTTCCCATTTCCTCCAGTTTCCTCAGATACAAGTCAAAAATTCAAATAGGTTCTGGATTTTGACCCGTTCTAAAAACCCGGGTTCATACAACTTAAAGGGTAATATTTTATTCCTAAGGTTATTTTTGGTCGAATTACACTTATCCAATATAATTAGGACTTGTATTTGGGTAATAATAATATCTTTTTTACCTTAATTACCCTATTTACTTTTAACCGTGTTAAATAAAATTAAAATGTTATTATTCACCAAAAATTAGTTTTAGCTTATTGAACCACATTTTACTTACTGATATCAACCGTGTCTCTCAGATTTTTGAAATTCCACTCACAAAAGCGGTAAAATTTTATTTTATGTAAATTTTCAAATTCTCCTAGGAGGTAGGTAAAAGACGGTGAAAAGTTCAATAAAATTTATATATATATATAATTATTTTAAAATGACTCCAATGAATTACAATGAACATATACAGGTATTATGTATATATTTTGACCTAAAATAAATTTAAATAAAATAAATAATAAATTATAAAAATTTGGGTTTAAGCAATAACTCAGTGTTTTCCACTATTCATAAAAAATTCAACATTTTTAGAAAAATACCAAAAAATCACCCTAAGCTAATTTCGATATTACGAATCCCAGAACGAAGTACAGTTTGAAAGAAAAAATTTACAAAATTTCCAAAAAGTCGTTATTACTATTCATAACTTCTAGTTTATATAATATTTTAATAACATATCGTTGTTTAATGAAACTTGGTATTGCGTACTATGAAAGCTATCGAGGAAGGATGCTCTTGCATGTAACGCAAGCCAAGACAGTGTTGCAAGTAGTAATAGTTTACATTTTTATTGTATATAACACAAGACATAAAAAAGAATATCTCACAAAATCTCAGGGTGTTATAAAACCAGATCTCAATCTCAAAATGTGTTCAATAAAATCTCTCAATAATCTTATTAGGAGTTTTTACATAGATTCTTAGGTCAAATTTTCTCATGTATTCTATTCCAAATATGATTTAAGTCCCCATATTTAAATAGTGGGACATACTATGTTCAATAATTTTAATCATATGTACACTAGTACATTATCTTTTTGTGATGACTCATCCATATTTAAATATTATAATGAGTAAATTTTTCTTTTTAAGTAACACTTCATTTCCCTCATAACATAATTCTATCAAACTCAATTGGATGTGATTGATTACTTAAAAAAATAATACCTTTATGAATTTAGTAGTTTTGGTCCAATAACAATAAAACCAATTCCCTTGAATTTTACGGAACATTCATTTTTGAAAGTCACTGCACCACCATCTAGTTATTTAATACTTTTTAAGAGCATGTTATTTTTATTTATGATTAATTATATGTCACAATAAAAGATTCTAGAACATCCATTGTAATATTTTTGAGAAATGTCAATAGTTAATGACTTTTCGTCTTTATTATGTTGGATACCTTTCATCCTAATGAAATCTATATTTGTTTTCATTAATGAATTTTCATACAATATAATGAAAAATTATATTTTTAGTGACCAAATTAATTTAATTATTCAAGATACTAAAATCTATTTTGAGTAGGAACACATACTGGTCCTCTATGTTTTTATTTCTTTATTCTAGATAAGTTTCTCTTAATTTCTACATTTCACCTTTGAATTTTTTTCCTTCTTTGACACCAAGTTAGAGAAGAATTTTACTCTAAAATATATACATTATGTATATAGGATCAATAACCCCCACAATAACCCATGAAAATTGATCATTCAAAAACCTATTTAACATCTCTTTCATAATTTTCATACCATTTTGGTAAGAATGGATGAATTCTATTGCATAGGATATTATAGTCTTGATTATTTTAATCATTATCCATAAACTTTTTTATGTTATACTTCCTATTTGTTTTTCAATCAATCTACGTTTTCCAAATACTTTTTATTGATGCTAAACTATTAAATTTTAGTGAATTTAAATTTTTTTGAATGAATAGATGAATACATTACTTATGATAATGAATAAAACATTTAAATGTTATGTATTTACTCATACCTGACATCAATAGTTTTTTCAAAGGATTAAATCATTTATCCATGGATTTTATATAATCAATACTCTATTATTTGGTCGAACTATTTTTTTATTCTTGACCAACTAGCTTCATCTATATTATTTTATAATTTTTTCCAACTAAGAAAATTTTAATTAGAGAAATTTGATATCATAAATGTACTCATTAATCTTACCATGAAATTATGCATCAATTTTATTCATCCTTGAAATTTCATTCATGAAATTTTTACTTACCTTCTTGAGGCATGTATTCTTTTCAAGATATACATCATGTTCTATTATCAATATATAAATCATTTCAACTTAATCACCTTAATTGCCTTCACTATGGGAGTTTTTTTAAAATGATTTTAAATGTTACATAATTTCAAGGTATTTTCTAGAACATCACTCCAAAAACATGACAAATAGAATACAATTTTTTTCCTCATATTTTCTCACCATGTTTCAATTTTTCATTTTACATTTTTTTTCTTTTTCATAAAATTTCTTATAGATTTTAACATATTTTATTTTTTTTACTTCTGTTCTACTTTTTCTTATCTATCTTCATCATCTGACTCCATATATTTCTTGTAATGAAAATATAATGAAGAAATCCTAATATCGCCACTTTCAAAAAATTGACCAAGAGACATTCCTTTATATTTACCATTTCCACATTTAATATTGATATATCTAAGAGCCATTATTTTTTATAATTCTCTTGAATCTAAAAGAATTTACCTAAATAAATTTGGGGTAAAATAGTTATTCCAACTTTATCTTTAATGTTTTGGTCCATAAAATATGTGTACTCTCTATATTTCTTTTGGATAAATAGTTATTTTTTTATCTCATTAGAAATGATGTTGTTGTGTGGCCCATCAAGGGGTATTACATGAAATACTTAAAAAGATAATTTCATTATCTCAAATATATCTTGAAAGTTCCTAATTAATTTTTTTACCACCTATATAATACATCTCTCACTAAGGCCATTGATATGATTGTCTCATTCACCTTAGTGAAAAATTCATCAACATTTTCATCTTTAGTCATTTTTATGTCTTTAATTTTTTTACTTCTTATTTTGAAATTTAACTCTATTATCTTAATGTTACTCTCTTACATATACTCAATATTATCCAATATTTTAAAATAATTATATTTCCCATCCAATGTGTTGTAAAAAATTTTAAACAATGAATATAATATTGGATTTTTCCTTTTCCACCATTCCCAAGATTCCACTTCACTCCAAATTTTAGATCATTATCTATGTTAATTGGTGAATAACCCATTATGAATACATCACTCACATAAAATAATAATTATGAATCCCTAAATTCTATATATTTTGATCATGGATTATAATAATTTAATAGATTTTCCACAAGTAATATTGCATTTGAAATTTGGGATACATTATCTATTTCCTATGATGGAACAATTAATTTCAAATAAATTCAACAAAATATTAATAGTATTGAATATGATAATATTAGGATGTAATTTGATGAACCTATCTCTGATATATATCTTAGGTTTAATGATATCATGAACATAATACATTCATTAAGTAATCCTATTTCGGAATAGGATGAAGCGATACACCTTTTGAGGTGTCTAATATATATATATATATATATATTGGTACGTCAATGTTAATATGAGGATCATGTGATATTAGAAATTTACAGTTTATGAATATGATAGGATAGATTATTTTTGATGAGGAAAAACAAAAAGAAAACATCGAAGAATATGTTAAAAATAAGAAGAAATTAGTGTCCTTCAGAACCACTTCATTGAAACTAAAGGATTATAACAAGGATAAAAGTTACATGACAAAGAGTCACCCTATTGATAGGGATGAAAGAATTTCCAACTTTTATAAAAGTTTGAAATAGTTTTAAAAAATGATGATGTTCATTCGGAAACCAATTAATAAATAAAATTTTCTAAATTTTGGTAATTGGAGGATAGATTAGATAAAATATGTTACATTTAATGAGAATTTTTTTATAAGTATAAGAGGAAAGGTCATGTAGAGTTTGACTTCCATATGATAATATTTAAGAGGAAATATGATTTCTAGAATAATATATATATATATATGTGAAATCGGTTAAAGAAACCAAGATGGAATCAAAGTATATCACAAGTGAATCTGAATAAAGTAGAGAAGGCAACCATTATAAAGATAACATTAGTTATATGAATAAAACATCTGATTTTTCTAATGTATTTTATGAATCTCATGTTAATATTTCTAATTCTTATATAATTGAAAACAATGATTATAACATTTATAATGACTAAATTCTTGGATATTTTAATATGTTTGAAAATACTATTAGTGAGATTAAATAAAAAAGTATGATTTTGATGAAGTACCATTACATTAAAACTAGTTTTAAAACTAATATTAATATAGAGAATGATAGAAATGGCCTATTTGTAAAAACAATAATCAGTTAAGGTTTTATAATGAAAAAAATGAACGGTATGGAATTATTTATAAATGGTAGAAAGACTCTTACTTAAAATATTGGAATGAAGATGACTCCAAAATACTCTACTGGAATAAGCTATCAAACTGGATAGACAATACTTATTAAAAAATGATTTAATCCTTGTCCATGTTATGAAAATTATTTTTCTAGTTTTTATAAATCATGAATGAAAATAGTTTTTATTTAAAAATGTATAAAAAATACTAATAAGGAACCTATTAATAGATTATGTATTCTTGAGGATTTGGATACTAGCACTCCTTCACCCAATATATTTTTTTGTACCAAAATCATTTTTTGATTAAAATTTATTTTGTAGGAAACCATCTTGTAAAACTCTAATAAGAACATATAGAAACTGGAAAATGGTTTTTTATTCAAATGACTAGATATTATTAAATCTTCAGGAACCAAATCATGGTGTATGGTGTACATTTCACATTGGGTGACAATGCCTATTAAAAAATAATTAGCCATGTCTGAATCAATAACTATAAAATGGTTTCAGTTTTTCGTGTTTTATTTGTAGATTGTTTATACTATAATCTTCATAGCATCTCACAATGACATGATGGTGGTTTTCATGTTAAATTATAATGTAATTCATGTAGTGTTTTTTGTTTTAAAAAGATTATATTTTTACCACTTTAAGAAATTAAAATATATATGTTATTAAATTAGATTAAATAATGTTTCAAAACATTTAATTTTCATGTTTCATTCACAAATAATCTTGGATTTAAGATATAAATATAGTAAATATAAATATTAATTTAAATAGAAATATTACTAGGAAAGCGTTAGTCAAATATTTACCTAAAAAATAATTCTCAAATGATAAATTCTAAAGAACATGTCAAAAAATAGAAAATAAAAAATATATTTCAAATAAATGAAATAAGTTTCAACTTCACAACCACTAAATTTGGTTATATTAGATTTTTTTGAATTTCTTGATTTTATTGATTAAATTGGGAGAACTATGTTAATGTTCTACTGGATGCATTTTCTATGTATACATGGGTATTTTTTCTAGATCATAAAATTGAATCTTATTCTTATTTTACTATGTATAGAAAACCAAATGAAAATGTAAGTTGACTTATAACTAATACATTAATAATTAATCATAGTCATGAGTTTGATAATCCTAATTTTGAATCATTTTTATCGCAAAATGGATATAATACTAAATATTCTGATACTAGGACCCCACAATAAAATGGTGTTCTAGAAAGAAGATGTATAACCCTTTAATAAATATCATGGTACATACTGAATGAGTATGAAATAATTGTTTATTTTTTAGAAGAATATATGAAAACAATATTCTCTATAATTAATAGACTTTCAACTTTTCCAAAAGTAAAGAAAACACATTATGAATTATAGAATGGTAGATAAACAATGGTAAATAATTTTAGTGTTATTAGTTGAAAATTAGTTTTTCTTAATCCTGGGGATATTCTTGAAAAATTTGTTTCTATGAGTGATGAAGGAATTTTACTTCAATATTCAATATCTACTAAATCATATCAGTTGTTTAATAAGTGAAAAAATATTGTGCAAGAATTTGTTCTTGTAAAATGTGATGAAGTACATCCACCAGAGCATAAGACCACATTAGACTGCCTTATATTAGGTTTTTAAAATTTGAATATCTATTCCAAACCATCAGAATATTCTGTAAATTATGTAGATAAATCATCCGGTTCTAAGGAACTACCATAACTTGAACTTGAGGATAGAAATTAGATAACCAACCCTTGTATTTTCAGAAATGTTTGGAATCAAAGATACCATCCTCTAAATTAAATTGTATGAGACCATGATATATGAATAAAAACAATAAATTCTCTTATAAATCAAATCAAACATTATGTTTTATTTTCATCTCTTAAACCCAAAAACATCAATGATTAATTTAATGATGACTTATTTGTGCTGGAAATGAAAAGAGAGCATAATAAATTTGATTTGAATAGATTGTTTTGAAATATCAGTTAGGCCAAAATAAACAATGATTGATGGAACTAAGTGTGTGTTTAGAAAAAAAATTGACGATTTAGGCACTATAGTTAGAAATAAATTTATATTTTTTTGACAAAAAAATATTTATGGAGATGGTATTCACTATAGGGACACATTTTCACTAGTGGCAAGACATGAGGCCAACAGAATACAAATTTCATAGGAAGCACATTTTTATTTAAAAATATATGAATTGGATGTCAAGAGTACGTTATTATATGTTTATATAGAGGCGGATATTTTTGTTGAAAGACCCCTACATTTCGAAGTCTTCATTTTCAAAATCATTTTTATGAATTAATGAATGATTTATTTGGTTTAAAATAGGTTCCTAGAGTATGATATGATATGATCATCTCATTATTGATGTATAATTTTTTTTTTCTAAAGGCATTATTGATCCTACTCAATTTATAAATATAATTTTAGAAGTTGTTTTATTGATTCCAATTTATTTTGATAGTATTATTTCTGTGTCATCTACAAACTCATCGTGCACATATTTTCTAAAAATGATGAAAAGTAAATTTGAAATGATTTTACTTGGAGAATGAAATTCTCTTAGGATTATGAAATTTTTTAAAATAAATATAGATTTATTTTAAATCAATATAAGTACACTAATGACCTTCTAAAATGATTTCATTTGGATTACACAAAAATTATTGATACTCCCATGAGTACAACTTGATTGTTGGATTTTCATAAAATTTGAAATCTATTGGATCCACCATTTATTGGGGTATGATTGGAATTTTAATATAAAAATCCTATAGCTGACCAAGTATTATGTTTAGTGTGTGTATGTGTGATTATTTTCATGAAAATCATAATGAATAATATTTATGTGCTTTTAAAATAATTTTCAAGTACCGAAAATATACAACCAATTTTGGATGATTTTTTAAAATAAGATAATCATTTTATTTAGTAGTTATTCGAATTCATATATTGGTGGTTACAACATAGATATAAAAAGAACATCTGAAAGAAATCACCTTTTGGTAATGTTGTTATTATCATGGTGTAGTGACAAGATAGGATGCCACCACTCTCTCATGGTTGTTCCATTCTCTCTCGATGTTTCACTATTGGGATCTAGGGTTTACTCCCCCCAGTGGGATGTGCTTCCTGCATCCTTATTAGTTTTCATAGGGTTCTATTCTATCCATTGTATTTTTCCTCCCTCCCTCTATGGAGATGGACTTCAGGATTCCACATTGGATTTAAGTATAGAATTTTCTCATTTATCTCTCTTGTTTGTCCCTTTGTTAACCTTCTTTCATTTATCTTAATCTATTTTCTTAGATAATAAAAAATTAAGGTCATTTTTCTCCTCCATCTTCTCTTTTCATAATTTCCCATCATGATTGACCTCGTCGGGGTCCACCACTATGGTTATGATGTAGGAATTTGTTTGGTCGAGTTGAGTATTTTGGATTGCTTAATTTTTTGGTGGTTTTTTGTCTGGTTTTTCACATATAGTTCTTCTTCATGTTGAGGCCTTATATTTGTTCGTTCATGGCTCTTTCATACATATTTATCATTATAGACCCCATAGTTTTTTATTTCATCTACTTTAATCGGTGTTTTGGGACTTTTTTGGTTGTACATTGTAACATATATATATGGGAGGCTCTTTTGATAAACATCATTTTCCTTCAATGGTGGAGGTTTACTTCATACAGGATTCAGTATACCTGTTTTTTTGTTCTCTCTTACATTGTAGTTGGTATCATAGGATACTGGAATCCCATTTGAGTCAAATTTGTTTTCCGTGATTGTTTGGTTTTTTGAAGATGGTGTTTTGGTGTGTGGAGTATCTTTTGGCTGTGTCGCTTATCATCTATATGTTGTGGTTCTATCTCCTCTTCCCTCTTTCTTCTCTGTTATCTTATTTAGATTTGATATATCTCATATATTGGTCGAATGAGATGGTTTATCAAGGTGGTTTGGGTTTGTTGTGGTGGGAATAGTGGTTGTGAGAGCTTCAACTAGTGTTGTTTATTCACGGAGGATTCAGAATCATCTCAATAGAGATCTTCATTGACTCTTCCTAGGATGATGCAGGTGGTGTTCAAGATTCATAATATATTGGGCCCTCGTTATGACCATGGTTTCATTAGTGGTGTCAGTCAGGGATGGATCAATGATTCTAAAGACAATGGGGTTTCACCCCTGATAGTTCTGTGATGTTGACAGTGTGTTTTTGAATGTTATTCATGTTAGGGTTGTTGTTCTAAGAGCTGATGTGTGTGGTTTTGTTTTAAATTTATATTTCTAATTTTCTGGTGTGGTTTTGCATTGATGGTATCATTTTGAACTTTAATGTTTTTTGAGATTTTTTTGAATTAGTTCTATGAGTTTTTAAGGTTACCAGTTATCAAAAAAGTGGGATATTAAATAATACTAGAAAAGTATCATTGGATGGATGTTTCACTATGTAATTTTGAGGCTGAGTATATCATTGAAGTAAGAAACAGTGAACATATTTTGTGGATGAAAAAAACATTTCTATGTTAAAAATATAAATTTATACAAGTACCTAAAAATTATGACACAATAAGTGTGATAAATATTTCCAACATTATTTTACCCCATTCTATGGACAATGAATATTGATGTTAAAAATCAGTTTTTCAGAGTTCATTTACAAAAAAGATGATATTACTATTGATTTCATAAGAATTTAACATTATATGGTTGATATTTTTACAAATCACTTGAAATATGAGTGAGTAAATTATATCAAACATTAACTAGAATATATAAATTTTAGTTAATCCCTTATCATTGTAAGATCCACCATTAGAAGGTCCAATGTTGGATGAACGTCCAATTAATGATCCTCTCTTCAAATATCCACTATCGGAATATCAGCCATTAGAAATTCCACCATTGAATATCCTCTATTAGTTATCCTCCATTATAAGATCCACCATTGGTAGATACAGTCTTTGTTATCCACCATTGGTTGATCCAATATTGTTGTTCCACTATAGGGTGATCCACAACTGAGTCATCCACTATTGGGGATCCACTTTTTGGTAATACAATAATGGTGATCCACTGTTGGGTGGTCCAACGTTGGTGATCCACCATTGGGTGATCCACTATTAGGTGATCTACCAGCCAAGTCTCTATTTATATTTATCTACCAGACCTACTTCCTATATTCAATTTTTTGTTGTTATTTGTTTTTATATATTTTATTTAATAAAAAATATAAAAATACTAAATGATTAAACTGAAGTTATATATGTTTTCGAACACTATTTCTCATTCATACCATTTTATCATTTTCAACATCTCTTATCTCCTACAATTTGACCTTCCTCACACACATCATTCACCTTTTATTCAATGAAATTGTTACAGTGAAGAACCATTCGAATTCATCTCCAGAAGGATTGTGTCCTACAATGATATCTCATAGATAATCGATCCATGCTATAATATAATTGAGGAATATTCATTATTCAACTCTAGTGGGTTTTTCATATAAAAAAATAGTATAAGGCCCCAGCCTTAAACCTTACTTAATCATGAGTTATTACAAGATTACACATTGATGATCTTTTCAAGTTTAGAGTTTTAGAGAATTAGGAAATAACTATTACATCTCAAAATATTAGAAAGTGGAACTTCTACTAAGTTTCCATAAAATAAAAACTCATAAAAAGAAACATGTCTAGTTCCATGTTTTATATAGCATGACTTTCCCTTGATCCCATCCTTGACCCTATTCCACATTAGGTCTCGTGAAAAACATTACAAAAAAACATGGGGTGAGCATAAAGAGTAGAGTAAGGGATACACAAAGAATGAAAACTGTTAGTTTATCAAAACAACAAGTAAACCATGTATACTTTATCAAAGTAATACTTTTAACCTTTATGAAGTAGTAAAAACACTTCACTGAATAAAAGATCATTACTAACCCTTTTGTAACCAAAAGATTACCATAAAACCCATAAAAAGATCACATAACATATAAAGGTAACTTGGGACATAAACATACTTAATTGGAATAACCAAACGGTCGACTTCCACACATACTTAATGGAATAGACATACGGCCGAATTCCACACATACTTAATGGAATAGCCATATGTTCGACTTCCATACCCAATGCATTGAAGGTTATAACGTAACCACCCGTCCTGGTATTCACAGCACCACCTGTCAGAATGTCCAAGTACCATTATTACACATAAAATATTGAAAATATAAACATTTCAATAACAACATTTCATTTTCAATCATAATAAGTAATTCCCAGGTATTGAATTAATCAATCCATTTTCAAAAACCATTTAAAATAGATTTTTGAATCAAAGTGTCCCATACCAGTTTGAAGCTTTTAATGGAATTATAATTTTAAAAAATTAATGTCCATATAAATAAATACTGAAAACCATTTTGAAAACATGGAAATTAAAGATAAATATTTAGAATAATATATCTTTAAAACCTTTAAAACGATATTTTTGTTAAAGAGTTTTTAACAAAATGAGAGACTCTTGAATACAAATAATTGCGGAGTAACAATTAATCCTAACTTTATAATATACTGAGAATGAAGGGATTCATTATATAATATGTAAAAGGATAGTATACACACCATATAAGAGTGAATTGGTGCATAACAACAATGAAGTCTAAAAGAAATGTAAAATGAGATGAAATCCATTATAAAGAAGGTATCCTTAAATTAAGGATAATTCAATCTCATAATTATGTGTGACAAATATAAATACACCCAATATAAGTGGATATTAAGTGTAAAACAATCAAAGGTCATTCACACATATTCAAAAGATGACATATTCAATAACTACATGTTGAACCCAAAGAAATCAAAATTGGGTTAAGAAGTTCCCTTGGTAAAATTCGACAGCCTAACGGCGTCACATAAAATTTTACAAAAAGGGTTGATGAGAGAGATAAAGGGGATCTCATCACTTGTACCTAAAATTTACATAAATAAGGATATAGAACAACATATCCCAATATAGTAGTATGTGAATTAAAAGACGTAACAAAAGAAGTCTTTTTAAAAAAAGAGGGTGAAAGGTTCCCTTACCGACATGGGTATCTTTCGAGACATGCACCCCGTTAAAGAAGAACAATACAAAATTGATGTAAATATTCATAAATGAAATTATATTACACAATGAGTAAAATAATGGGCAGTACATACACCACTCAAGGGAAATTGTGCAAAATGTATCATAAATCTCACGGGAATAAAAGTGAGACGAAAAATCCCTTACGAAAACTCAGCAGCCTAACTGCGCCACATAAAACTTACAAAAATTGATTGATGAGATCAAATAGGGTCTCTCATCATATTAACATAAAGTTTACAGAAAGAGTAATATAAAATAACATCCCCCAACATAACAAATAGGATCTTAAAAGAAGTGACATAAAGGAGAGTACTTTAAAAGAAAGAGAGAGGTTATATCTCTTACGAAAATTTGGCAGCCTAACGGCGCCACTCAAAACATCAAAAATAGATTGATGAGAGAGAATAGGGTCTATCATCATATGAACATAAATCTTATAGTAAGAGTAATATAAAATAACATCCCAATAACAAGAAAGATGAGCTTTAGAAGTAATGACATAAAAGAGTGTACTTAAAAAGAAAGAGAGAAGTAAGATCCCTTACCTTGGGTCCGACTTGACTCGATCGTTCTTTAATCTCCTGAATAATAAACTTGAGTTAATTTATAATTCTTTAAGAACCTTTTTAAAGTCCATTATTCCTTTTATATCACTTATTACCATGTCATAAACATTTTGTAATCATTTAAGTTAATAATGTTTGTTTTGTCGATACTTGGTTCTTAAGTCGAAAGTGGACTTCTTACAATTACATGTTGTTCATGTGGTCAAAAGTTTATTATATCCAGAATTTTATTCATGATGTATATATCATATATATCACATATATCCAGTTTATTCATGCATGTATAATATTACAAAACATTTATAGTTAAGAAATGAAATGCACCATTCATGGAGACAGTAAGTCGTACGTACGCATGAACGCTACTTCCATTTCTATTTCATATTTAATGGAATTAAAACATAATGATTCATAATAGTATTTTAATTCCAGTATGGTATCATATATAATATCATTAAATATATCTTTTATACATACCACATATGGTATTAACGAATCAAATCACTTTGAGGGGGCGGTAGTCCGCACTTCCTTAAATGAAGATATCGCATTTACCCATAATGGAAACCATAAAGGTATTCCATAAATGAAAAATACAGAAGCTTAAGTAAAACATAAACATATTAGATATCATATAAAAATAATGTGTCATCTTAATGGCCACCTTTGAAGGTGTTAGAAGAATTTTGAACAATCATCGTTTCGGGAGGCAGAAATTCGCCATCCACGGAAACAATATGTTCTTTAACCATTAGATGTAGGTGTGTGTAAGGGTAGCTCAAATCCATCTTATAAAAACATCCGAGTATATTGAAGATACTGGATTTGTTACAAAATAAATTAATAAAAATATTTTAGAGTGTTGGAGAAGCAAAATAAAATAAAAGAACACAAGTGAAGACATTACCTTTAAATCAGGTAACTTCCTTTGATTTGAGCTCAAAGGCATCTTTGGAAAGGATTCTGCCCAAAGTGAGGTTTCAAGAAGTTAGAGAGGGATGTGGAGAGACAAAATGGGTAGAGGTTTGCCGAGACAAATGCTTGAGAGGTGTGGGTAAGGAGGTAGAGGTGGGGGCCTTTTATAAGAGGAGAGGAGGGGCACTCTTGGAAAGTTAGAAAATGTTACATTATTTGAAAATGAGTTTCGGATTTAAAAGGTCCCACATTGATATAATTCGTGGATAAGGTGATAAGGGTTCTAAATCCTCCCATCCAATAGGTTTTGTACATGTGTAGGTCTTAGATATTACATTATCTTTTCATTTTATTTAAATCGTTAAATAATGAGGTCATCGATGCATCATCAAGACGTCATAAATAAATTATTTTATATAATGTCTAAAAATTATAAAAAAATACTATGATGTATTAAATCTTTTTATCATTACAATGACTAATTATAGTCAAAAATATGACTTGAATAACCCCATGTGAAAATTGTTTTAGTAAAACATCTCATGTTTGTGTCATTTTTACTTTATCATTAAATAAAAAGTTATTTATGTCATTTTCCAACCAAAGTGGCTCCATGGGGTCCCCAAGTTGACCCATGGATTGTATTGGTCGGCCATGACACATAAAATGAGGTTAGGACATGTGTCTAGGTCATTTCATTTTATTAAAACATTATTCTTACCTTAAACTACACTAATTACCTCTAATCGCGATTAAAAACTTAATAATTTACTATTCACCAAAAAATTATTTTAATCCCATTGAACCACATTTTACTTCTTAATGACAACCATGTATGTCGGATTTTTGAAATTCAAAACACAAAGGTGGAAAAATTTTATTTAAACGGAAAATCAGTTTTTATAAGTACCACTTAGTGGTTTCACTATTCATAAAAAATTGACGTTTTTCAGAAAATTACCAAAAATTCTCCCTAAGCTATATTTGATATTCCAAATTCAAAAATGATGTATATTTTAAAAAATTAAATACATATAAGTTGAATTAATTAATTTAATAATTAATTCGCGCTGTCAAAACAAATAGCGTGTTTTTATGAAACAAAAGGTATCAAAAGATTGACACTAGTTTAAGTCTGATTTCAAAGTGAAATTAATTCCAATGACCACTATTGGATTTAATGGTAAAAATATATTATAATTTCACATTAAAACCAATTCAAAAGATAAAATAATCATATAAATAAATTAGATTAAAAAAAGTTTTTGAATTAAAATACAACATTTTACACTATTCATTAAAAAATGAACTTTATCGGAAAGATACCAAAAATTTACACAAAGTAAATTTTGATGTCCCAATTCTTAAGAAGAGTTTTATTTGGACCAATAGAATGTATAAGATTTTAAAAAACTATATTTAATGATGGTTCTCCATCAAAAGGCGATAAGTGAACCTTTACTGAAAACTAGGGCATATACGCCTAAAATTGTATTCTTTCAGTATTTTAAGCCTTTATCTTTTATTGGATAAATGTAAAAACATTTAAAAACATATATAATCATATTTTAGTTATTTCTATCCATTCCCGCCAATACAATGGCTACATGTTAACTACCAGTTAAAATAATATTATTTTATTATTAGAGTGCAACGTAAGATTTCCAAGAAACTCGTTGTTGCGTGTTGGGTACGCCATCGAGCATAGAGTCCCCTTTAAAGTAATATTAATATTTTATTCACAAATTTGGATAAATATAAAGATTTCATATTCTTTATTTACCTGGGGTGTTACATCCTTTCCCCCTTTTGGGAATTGCGTCCTCGCAATTTTATAATTGGGCTTGGTAACAACCTTGAAAGTCCCACATCGGAACAAGAGTCGGAAAAACAATCAATTAAAAATAAAGAAAGATAAGTACAAAGGTCACCCGAGTTAATCCATACTAGGATTCCAAGTACGAAAATATGGACATAGAGGAAAAAACAAAGGGTCATGTTCTGATGGAGAGTGATAGAAAACATGTTTAGGAGAATGTTAACCACAAGAGAATCACAAACTTGTGATGGGTTAAACGGTATTCAAATCCCCAGTACGAAAAGTTAATAGACAACATTTTTGTTTTAAGTTACTTTTTATTAATTAATTTATTCATAAGGAAACATAATCACTTATCATGTTGACTTTCAACTTTTCATAGATTCCTTACACAAACTCATATTTTCTCCAAAAGATGAGTATTTAGGAAGACTTGTTCACATTAAGAGTACTATAATCAACCTCTAGAGAATCACCTAATCCACCAAAGAGAACTATATACATCCCATGTCTTTAGGATTTAACCAAAACCAAAACCAAAAAGGTTAGTACAAGGTTAGATAATCCAGAAAAGGACAACCCTTTAAAAAGAAAATCTATTCTTAATCTCCAAAATTTGTCCAACAAAACCCAAAGTTCAATGAGGACCATACAATAAACAATTTGTCCATAAAATTATCCAATGTAAACAAATCTATGATTGAAAGCCAAATATTTGAAAGAATTAGTCACATAGTCTTCCAAGTTAAATCGTAACATTTCCCTCCAAACAACATTAGTTTCTCTTAATGTCTCGTATTGAAAAGTAATTAACCTAATCACATATCCTCCATGATAGGTTAATAAATTTTGTTAGATAACCCAATATCAAATTACTCTTAATTAATAAAATCATCTAACTTAAATGAATCAGTCAAACTAACTAGGGACTTCACGTAGTCCAGTGGTAGGCGATAAATACCTGTCGCACTTTGGTTGTGGGTTCGATTCCCACGGCTTTGTCCGACGCGACGGGTTGTCACACGGTCTGCGTGTTGTCCTTTTTCCAAAACTATATAATTCTCAAGTCATTCCACAAAAAGAGATAAAATCATCAAAAATAAACATAACATATTTTAACCTCATGTTTATCTCATGCCTTTCATTTTCCATCATAACATATAATAACCCTTAATTACCTCAAAAGTAAGGATCATATAAACTCTAATGGTTACCTTTGTAATTATTACCTGAACATCCACATCGATTGTTCATCTCATACATGATAAATTATAGAACATACCAAGGTTCAAGTGGTTGATCATGACTCCTTGATAGTTGGTTTAGAACAACCACGAGTTTCCTTATTGAATACCCCATTTCATCCAGTCTCTTCATCAGAGAACCACCACAGTTTCCTTCAAACCAATTGTCACATTGGTGCCTGCTAGATCCAGCCATTTACTGAAACCAAAATGGTCAATGTTAGTATATCAACAAAACCATCATTTACTAATGAGGGAGATAACCACTAAGATATACTTACTCATTCACTTTATCTAAAACTAGGACTCTTTCTGAAATACTATCCATTATGGTACTGTCACTTATGCTTAGAGAATACCCTTACCTATAATGTTATCTAAACCGACCTTTGATACCAACTATAAGGCCCCAGCCTTAAACCTTACTTAATCTTTAGTTATTACAAGATTACACATTGAGGATCTTTTCATGTTTAGAGTTTTAGAGAATTAGGAAATATCTATTACATCTCAAAATATTACAACGTAGAAACTTGAACTAATTTTCCATAAAATAAAAACTCATAAAAAGAAACATGTATAGTTCCATGTTTTATATAGCATGACTTTCCCATGATCCCATCCTTGACCCTATTCCACATTAGGTCTTCTGAAAAACGTTTCAATAAAACTAGGGGTGAGCATAAAGATCTCAGTAAGGGATACACAAAGAATGAAAACTGTTAGTTTATCAAAACACCATGTAAACAATGTATACATTATCAAAGTAATACTTTTCACCTTTATGAAGTAGTAAAAACTCTTCACTGAATAAAAGATCATTACTTACCCTTTTGTAACCAAAATATTACCATAAAACCCATAAAAAGATCACATAACATATAAAGGTTACTTGGTACATAAACATACTTAAGTAGAATAACCATACGGTCAACTTCCACACATACTTAGAATATCCATACGGCCGACTTCCACACATACTTAATGGAATAGCCATACGGTCGACTTCCACACCCAATGCATCGGAGGTTATAACGTAACCACCCATCCGGGTATTCACGGCAACACCCGTCATAATCTCCAAGTACCATTATTACACATAAAATATTGAAAATATAAACATTTCATTAACAACATTTCATTTGAAATCACAATAAGTAATTCCTAGATATTGAATTAATCAATCCATTTTCAAAACCCATTTAAAATAGATTTTTGAATCAAAGTGTCCCATAACACTTTGAAGCTTTTAATGGAATTATAATTATAAAACATTAATGTCCATATAAATAAATACTGAAAACCATTTTGAAAACATGGACATTAAATATAAATATTTAGAATAATAAATCTTTAAAACATTTAAAATGATATTTTTGTTAAAGAGTTTTTAACAAAATTAGAGACTCATGAATACAAATAATTACAGAATAAAATTTAATCCAAACTTTATAATATCATGAGAATAAAGGGTTTCATGATATAATATGTCAACGGACAATATACACACCATATAAGAGTGAATTGGTTCATAACAACAATGATGTCTCAAAAGAAATGTAAAATGAGATGAAATCCATTATAAAGAAGGTATCCTTAAATTAAGGATAATTCAATCTCATAATTATGTGTGAAAAATATAAATACACCCAATATAATTGTATATTAAGTGTAAAACAATCAAAGGCCATTCACACATATTCAAAGGATGACATATTCAATAACTACATGTTGAACCCAAAGAAATCGAAATTGGGTTAAGAAGTTCCCTTGGTAAAATTTCACAGCCTAACGGCGTCACATAAAATTTTACAAAAAGGGTTGATGAGAGAGATAAAGGGGATATCATCACTTGGACATAAAATTTACATAAATAAGGATATATAAAAACATATCCCAACATAGTATTATGTGAATTAAAATACGTAAAAAAAGAAGTCTTTAAAAAAAGGAGGGTGAAAGGTTCCCTTACCGACATTGGTATCTTTCGAGACATGCACCCCGTGAAAGAAGGACAATACAACATTGATGTAAATACTCATAAATGAAATTATATTACACAATGAGTAAAATAATGGGCAGTAAGTACACCACTCAAGGGAAATTGTGGAAAATGTAGCATAAATCTCACGAGAATAAAAGTGAGATGAAAAATCCCTTACGAAAACTTGGCAGCCTAACGACGCCACATAAAACTTACAAAAATGGATTGATGAGATCAAATAGGATCTCTCATTATTTTAATATAAATTTTACAGAAATATTATTATAAAAGAACATCCGACATCATAACAAATATGAGCTGAAAAGAAGTGACATAAAGGAGAGTACTTTATAAGAAAGAGAGAGGTTAGATCTCTTACGAAAATTCGGCAGCCTAACGACGCCACTCAAAACTTCCAAAATGGATTTATGAGAGAGAATAGGGTCTCTAATAATATGAACATAAAAATTACAGTAAGAGTAATATAAAATAACATCCCAATAACAGGAAATATGAGCTTTAGAAGGAATGACATAAAAGAGTGTACTTAAAAAGTAAGAGAGGAGTAAGATCCCTTACCTCGGGTCCGACTTGACTCGATCGTTCTTTAATCTCCTGAATAATAAATTGAGTTAATTTATACTTCCTTAAGAACATTTTTAATGTCATTTATTCCTTTTATATCACTTATTACCATGTCATAAACATTATGTAATCATTTAAGTTAATAATATTTGTTTTGTCGATACTTGGTTCTTAAGTCAAAAGTGGACTTCTTACAATTACATGTTGTTCGTGTGGTCAAAGGTTCATTATATCCAGAATTTTATTCATGATGTATATATCATATATATCATATATATCCGGTATATTAATGCATGTATAATATTACATAACATTTAGAGTTAAGAAATGAAATGCACCGTTCATGGAGACGGTAAGCCGTACGTACACATGAACGCTACTTCCATTTCTATATCATATTTAATGGAATTAAAACACAATGATACATAATAGTATTTTAATTCCAGTATGCTATCATATATAATATAATTAAATATATTATTTATACGTACCACATATGGTATTAACGAATCAAATCACTTTCAGGGGGCGGTAGTCCGCACTTCTTTAAATGAAGATATTGTGTTTACCCATAATGGAAACCATAAAGGTATGCCATAAATGAAAAATAAAGAAACTTAAGTAAAACATAAACATATTATATATCATATATAAATATATTTTCATCTTAATGGGCACCTTTTAAGGTGTCAGAAGAATGCTGAACAATCATTGTTTTGGGAGGTAGAAATTCTCCATCCACAGAAACAGTATTTTCTCTAACCATTAGATGTAGGTGTGTGTAAGTATAGCTCGAATCCTTCTTATAAAAACATCCTAGTATATTGAAGATACTGTATTTGTTACAAAATAAATGACTAAAAAGAGTTTAGGGGGTTGGAGAAGCAAAATAAAACAAAAGAACACAAGTGAAAACATTACCTTTAAATCAGGTAACTTCCTTTGATTTGAGCTCAAAGGCTTCCTTGGAAAGGATTCTGCCCAAAGTGAGGCTTCAAGGAGTTATAGAGGGATGTGGAGATACAAAATTGGTAGAGGTTGGCTGATCCAAATGCTTGAGAGGTGTGGGTATGGAGGTAGAGGTGGGGGCCTTTTATAAGAGGAGAGGAGGGGCACTCTTGGAAAGTAAGCAAATGTTACTTTATTTGAAAATGAGTTTCGGATTTAAAAGGTCCAACATTGATATAATTCGTGGATAAGGTGATAAGGGTTCTAAATCCACCCATCCAATAGGTTTTGGACATGTAGGTCTTAGATAATACATTATATTTCAATTTTATTTAAAGCGTTAAATAATGAGGTCATCGCTGCATCATCATGATGTCATAAATAAATTATTTTATATAATGTCTAAAAATTATAAAAAATACAATGATGTAGTAAATCTTGTAAGATTTCCAATGACTATTTATAGTCAAAAATCTTACTTGAATAACCCCATGTAAAAATTGTTTTAGTAAAAATATCATGTTTGTGTCATTTTTACTTTATCATTAAATAAAAAGGAATTTATGTCATTTTCCAACCAAAGTGGCTCCATGGGGTCCCCAAGTTGACCCATGGATTTTCTTGGTCTCCCATGACACATCCAATGAGGGTAGGACATGTTTCTAGGTCATTATAGTTTATTAAAACATTATTCTTACATTAAACTACACTAATTACCTCTAATCGCGATTAAAAACATAATAAGTTACTATTCACCAAAAAATTATTTTAATCCCATTGAACCACATTTTACTTCTTAATGACAACCATGTATGTCAGATTTTTGAAATTCAAAACCCAAAGGTGGAAAATTTTCATTTAAACGGAAAATCAGTTTTTATAAGTACCACTTAGTGGTTTCACTATTCATCAAAAATTGAAGTTTTTCAGAAAATTACAAAAAAATCACCCTAAGCTATATTTGATATTCCGAATTCAAAAATGATGTCTATTTTAAAAAATTCAAAACATATAAGTTACATTAATTAATTTAATAATTAATTCCCACTGTCAAAACAAATAGCTTGTTTTTATGAAACAAAAGGTATCAAAAGATTGACACTAGATTAAGTCTGATTTCAAAGTGAAATTAATTCCAACGACCACAATTGGATTTAATGGTAAAAATATATTCTAATTTCACTTTAAAACCAATTCAAAAGATAATATAATCATATAAATAAATTAGATTAAAGAGAGGTTTTGAATTAAAATACAACATTTTACACTATTCATTAAAAAAATGAACTTTATCGGAAAGATACCAAAAATTTACACAAAGTAAATTTTGATGTCCCAATTCTGAAGAAGAGTTTTATTTGGTCCAATAGAATGTATAAGAGTTAAAATAACTATATTTAATGACGGTTCACCATCAAAAGGCGATAAGTGAACCTTTAGTGAAAACTAGGGCATATATGCCTAAAATTGAATTCTTTCCGTATTTTAAGCCTTTATCTTTTATTGGATAAATGTAAAAACATTTAAAAAAATATATAATAATATTTTAGTTATTTATATCCATTCCCGCCAATACAACATCTACATGTAAAATTCCATTTAAAGAAATATTATTTTATTATTAGAGTGCAATGTAAGATTCTCGAGAAACTCGTTGTTGCGTGTTGGGTACACCATCGAGCATAGCGTCCCCTTTAAAGTAATATTAATATTTTATTCAAAAATTTGGATAAATATAAAGATGTCATATTCTTTTTTTACCTGGGGTGTTACAAATAGATACCTAATGGATTATGTCTAGAAAGTAAATTTTGATCAAGGTGATTAGGTATCGAGATTGTTACAATGGTATTCAAGGAATTATAGACCACTCTATCTGAGGTTGGTACACTAGTTTTACAAATATATAGAGCATATATTAGGTGATAATAAATATTTCATTCCAAATATGATTGATGGAAAAAATATGATTTTCTTAAAATAAATTTGATATGTGAATACTTGTTTCTCACTAAGGTATCTCATATGAATATCAATATTTTATAGCATTTGATAGTGTTTTGATTGAATGATAATGCACTTCTAGAGTTAACAAGAAATTGTATAGTGAGAAATACCAACTCCAACAGAACTTGAGGTGAGTGTATACTTCTTTTCTAATTCATCCAGAATTTGTAATGTCCTAGGAAAAGGGAATTTTTGTATGGTGTTATATCTTGATGTATTTTTTATTCCTTATGAAATATGGGATAAAAGTAATTTGTGTAGATATTTTATAATTCATAGGATATAAATTTTAGTGTAACCTTCTAGAACAAACTCATTGATCTATCATTAGCTGACATCGGTCATGATGAAAAAATGGCATGGTTGATGAAAATGAATATGAATAGGTAAATTATGGTGGGTTTTCGGGTTAAATGTGACATAAAATAATGTTGGAAAAATATAATACATGGATTATAAAATTGGTGTATGATAATCACATGATCTATGACAATTTTATTTATGCGGAAATCCTACAAGAATCAGCAATATTGTTTATAATAGCATGGAGATAGATGAAATGGTGGTTTATTCGGATGTGAAAGAAGAAGAAGAGGTAGATAACGTTAAAGAATAGGTTTCATTTTAGTTGAATAGGTAACTGAATCTGATTTGGTCAAGAGTCCATATGCATCATAGGGAGCTACTATCCCTTTTTTTTCCCTCCCTGAAATAGAACGTGTGTTTAGTGATGAAAAAGAAGAAGAGACTACAATATTTATTACATTAGACTTCTTCTAAAACATCAAGGGACATAGTTGAAGTATTTGATGGATCTATTTATTGATACAGTGATGAGACTAATGTATAAGAAGGTCATGATGATGATGATGGTGGTGGTGTTGAGAGGGAACAATCAAATTTGTGTCTGGTTGAGACTGTTTAATAAGGTCTTGGGATAGACCTAGTTTTTTCTATATGATAATGATGCATCCGCTATTACATGTGATCAAAGAGTATCTATTAAGGCAGTGTAATTACTAGGTTCATCCATCCAAATGTTAGTTTAAAGAGATGAGTTGCTAACCTCATAATAAGTTGGATTTGTATCCATGTGTGAGGAATATACTCATTTAAATTTTCATGGGATTTGTTTTCTAGATTCATATAAATAGGTTGGTAGTGGTGGTGGTAATAGTATTTATCCCAAGCATGGTGGACACATTTACTTTGTTATTGGAAAGGATTAAATGGGATATCTACTTAAGATAATTGATGATGTTTTTTGGTAGATTGATTTTCCTTTTGAAGCACCTATTATTGGATTTGATCAGGCATAGGTTATTATTCCTTATTCTTTGTGGATTTTTCACCTCTACATGATGCACCTTTTATACCGTCAAACTATATTTCTAAAGCAAATTTTGAATCATTTAGAGGTTGTTTTATTTTCGATTTTAGAAGATTTATTATATCTTTGGCTACTGGAGTTACATAGATCAGTGAAGCTGTTATGGAAAAATCATTGAGTTATTTGTATTTCATATTCATTCTAAAATGATTTTGAAGATTCAATAAGTGGACATTGAGAGTCAAATATTGGGAAATCAGATAGAATCTATTATTTATATCCGAGATGAGATGAGTTATAGTTCTACTAGTATCCTAGAATATCTTTTAGTGATGTTAGAGACCTTACCTTGAATCATTGGCTCTATACCCACTACACCACTTCCTTCATCCTGTATTGATGTTGTGATGATCAATGCTATAGTAAGAGAGGAGTTTCATGTCATCAAGTGTGATCTGAATTCATATCAACATAAGGATATTCAAAAAATCAAACAACATAAGGAGTATATTTATTAGCTAGTTAGGGAATGTTTAAATTAAGCATGAAGTGATAAAGAGACTATCACTAACCTAGTAAAATACTACATTTTATTATTTTATACGATTATTGTAATGAATTGTATTTTTAAATTGCTTGCTAAAAACTAACTTATGCCTCCTATGACTAGGGCCTTAATGTAACAAGTAGACTCGTATAATGATTAGGATTATTTTATAAAGATAATAGTGGAATAGAAGAAATACATATTCACATATTAAAGAAGACATGGAAACATTATTATGGATTTTTTAAACCTAATGAAACCCCATTTTTTATGTATCTGAAACATCAATTGTGGAACCTGATGCCATTTTTATGCCTTCACTCACATATGTTCCATCATCTACTCCTCTACCTCTTTTGTTTAAACACTTTATCATTTACCTAGATGATTCAATTCATCATATCAGACCAATGGTGATGTGTGAGCTTCCTAATTATGTGTCCTCACACTCATAATCTACATTTTTACTCCGAAATCTGGAATAGGAAATTATTTTTTTGATACTACATCCCATAGAGAAGCAAGTTATTCTTACATGGATTAGTATTTGAAAGGTATTATATTTGTACCTTGTATTACTTCTGATTTTTAATAAAATTTAATTTATAATATAATATATTTTATCTCTTATTCTTCTGGTCTTATTTATTTATCATTCTATTTTTTATATTTTCTATTTGATAATATCATAAGGGGAAGAACTAGTTTCTTCAATTGAAATATATGTTTTAAATTATATTTTAAAATTTTAAATCAGTATATCACATTAGTCATTTGAAATGTTAATAATGTCATTTCTTTCCCAATTATTCTTTTAATTTCTGTATTTGTTTTATACATAGATTAAAAAATACCATGATTTTTAATCATAAAAAGGAGTCGATTATTAGATCCTCTTTTTTTAAATTCTCACAAATCATGATCGTCAAATTTATTGTAATATTAATTTTTTCTAATCGTAAAACATTTTTGAATAAGATTGGATAATTACATATATAATTGTTTTTCAAAAATTCCACTATTAACCCAGGCTTTTGCTACCACCAACTCTATACTACAACTAGACATGTTCTTTTTCCAACTCTATCCCACCAGCAGACATATACTATCAATGGAACTATAGTAATCCAAAACTTTGGTTATTACTAGAAATGTAATACAACCAAATCTATGCTACTTATAGACTTATGATACCACCATTTATGTGATACCTCCACACTTTTTCTACCGTCATCATTAAACTACCACCAAATATGCTACCTACATATGTGCTACCACTCTCTTATGATTAATAGATCTACCATTTGTTAATTTTATCATTATTTTAATATATTGTTAGACTTTTATACAATTAGAGATTATCTACCATCATCTTGATACAATTTTTATTCAAACATTATTTTGAATTAATTCTTACAACATCCAGTTTAATGAATTAAATCATGAAAGTATCATGTTGATTTATTAGTGATTATTCCAAAACCACTCCATGGATTCATTGAAGACCATGTCAAAGTTCTCCATATTTTTTCCCTATATGAGAATCCATTATATCTTTATTATTATTATTCAATTGGTATTTGGGACTGGAAAGCTATATACGGTAGAGGACTACATTATGAACATGGGTTCTTATATAATGATAGATATGTGGGTGAAAAAGTGTGGAACATACATAAGAACAATACCATTTCATATGATAAATCACAAGACCTATGGAGATGTTTTTATGAACATAAATGGACTAAAATCATAAGAATTTTTAACAACTATGTGATACTATATTTTCTATCACTTTCAGAGAAACATGTTTGAATTCATCACCAAGATAAATACAATGAACCTCAAGCATTTATATCTATTCAGATCGAGCAGAAGACATCTTCCAATCTCAAATCATTATATATCTATGTTTTATTGTTCAAATTTTAGTAGTATATTGTGTTTTTCTTGGTATTTGTACAAAATTACTCTTTCACTTTAACTAGATTATTCTAGATAAACTCTCTAAAATTTAACTAGTTTTTATACACATGATAACTATAGAAGTTGTCATATGTGGCCTATATTTGTTTCCATCCATCGATATATGTGAAATAGTCTTTCATTCTGGGAACCTTATATACTGTTCTTTGTAATACCTAATAATGTTTTTGGATATTAATATTTTTATTATAATAAACATGGAAGTAGGTGATTTCCAGGGGGATTATGTCACAACATTAGATTGATTCAATTATTAATTTAATTTTAGTGATATTTTAGATAATTTTATTCATTTCAAAGAAAATATTTCATATAATATTTGAATCTGTAAAAAAATCGACATTGAAAATTAGTCCTAACTTCAGTTTATAAAAAGTGTTAGATTACATAATTTATTATCAAAATGTAATGTAATTTGAGTAAAAATTAACTAATTTCTAATCCCTTGTTGATATATTTTAGGAATGATCAATCTCATAAAATTAAACTGTTTTGATTAACAGGAAAATTTAATTACATTTGGTGATTTTCTTAATGATTTTTTAATTGAAATTTTATTGAGAACTCAATTCACCGCCCAATTGAGTTACTCCCACTATACAACATTATCCTTTAACCACATCTTCATGAATATTAAGTTAATAATATGATTAAAATAAAAAGTACAATCAATCTTTCAATAGATTTTGAAATCCACATGTATACATGGTTAACGATTTTGATTTCTATAGAACATCCAAAAATGGTAATATGGTTTGGTATTTCATATTTTTTCCTTAGAAGATACCATTTAAAGGGATGGAATAGACTAAGATATTATGACTAGAAACTCAAGACAATGAGAGAGTATTCCCAGATGAATAATAAAGGGAAATGTCATAATAGGAAACAAAATTCATTGGATCACCTTGAAGGGGTTATGAGACGGTCATTTTATATGATGTGAGAATAAATATTTTTTAAAAATTAAATTAATATAAGATAATAACATGTTATACATGATAGGGGATCCAAAATTGAGTGAAAAAATAATAGTGGGAAATATATAAAGTTGAACCAAACCTCATCCACTCAATTATTTTCATTTTTTATCATCATTCAATCCCTTTAGGCCTTGAATTATTACTTTTATCATTTTATCATTTATTATGGTAACTATTTTTATCCTAATGTAACATAAATTTTTTCCCAAATAATTATGTCCTCGGTATCATTTAATTTTGACTCGATAATTTTAAATACTAAATCTATTTAATTTTATTCAATTTATATAAGTGATAAAAATTAGTTTTATAATTAAATCATATAATTTAATATATAATAAACATGAAAATATTACATATATTATAATATATCAAATATGGGGTTGTAAGTTTAAATAAAAATCAAAAATTCACTTAAATAATATATATTTCATATTATAAAAATGTTTTATTAATTTAAAAGTCCTACTTATAATCTAGTAAATTCATAAAATTTAAATTATTTGAAAAAGAAATTATTTTTCATTATTCACCTAAAAAATTATTATTTTTAGAATAATCCGAAAAATTTATATTATGAAAAATATTGGAGTGATAAATTAAAAAATAATGGTAATTTTTTCAAATTAAAATTCTATATTGATGAATTTAAAATTTAAATAAATTTTTTAGATATAATAAAAAATAGTTTTTATATGAAAATATTTTTTTATAATATTAAAAATTTTCATTAATATTTCATATAAAGTACTAATTAAATTCATATTAACTAAATATTAAAAAAACTATATTTTATCATCATTAGTTACAAGGTTCATGATATTGTAATGAAAATACCATACAAAGGAAACATTTAAGAAAATACATTTTGAAGCCTAATATGAGAAAAATATTTATTTTATCCATACAGATTAAATTTTCTTCATATTAAAATAATAATTTATTTATTTTCATAGATGATTCATAAATTGGTAACACATATCGATTCTTGAAATGTTATTATCTCGGATATAATGGTTGTAATTCATATTTATATTTTTCTAAATATTGCATGATTTCATTTTAGTTAGGCATTATGTCGGGAGAAATCTATTGTGCCTATTTTTATTACTTAAAGGTAACCATATTTTTAAATTTTAGGGTGTTACATTATCCCTCTAAAATAAATATAATACTCTTAATTTGACTCATAATATCTTAGTAATTTCTATAGGGAACTCATAATTCACTATAAAGTACTGATGATCATGAATTTATTTAGGATGTGGAATGAGATATGTTTATATGAACAATTATTATATGTTCTTAAAAAATAGATGTTACTCATTACTTAGATCTATTAAGGGACAAGGATCAATGTCAATTAAGAAAAAATTCCCACAACCCTTGAAAATTATTTAAATTCTATACATACTATAAAGTGTCTTAATTTATTACTCAATATTCATTTCTTAGTGAAAATATACATGACATATGACACTAAAAAAAGTTCAAAAATTCACAATATTCTACAATAGAATTAATTTTATGGTATTTTCGTATTTTCATTGTTGTTGGTGTCTATTTTTTCATTGTTCCTTGTATTTTGATATTGAGTCACATTATTCTATACTCTCTTTCCATTTAAGAAAAAAATTTCCTACCTTATCAAACTACCTTACACTTTTGAGTATAATGACTTTAATCACCACACATATTTATTTTACATGTCCCTTTAATGGAATTTACCCCATACTTCTTCAAAAATTGTTGAAATGTAGGAAACTTGATCTTTTTTCCTTTATCATTGCCATCACTTGATTTTTCATGAGACTCTATATTTCCCTCCGTTTTTAGTGTCGAACATCAATTATACTTATATTATTAATAATATTTCATGATAGCTAGTTTTTCATAATATTAAGGTTTATCACAACATCTCATATTCTGATGTTTTGTTCAATGATGTTTACTCTTCATTGTCCATCACATTCATAGTTCCTGTTAGTTCCATCCATTTCTATTAATAAAATGCTTAAAATGGGTTGGGAAATAATAAAACTATTGGGGAATTATCATAATTAATAAAATAAAGGGATCAAAAAATAAAACCATCCACCCTTATCATCAAATTATCATATAATTCTTTTAGTTCATCCTAAAAAATATTTTTTTAAAGAAGGTTATATTAATTGGGTTTACCTTATACTTTTCATGTTGATTAAAAAAATATATTAAAAGGTTACCATGATTTTTAGTAAAATATTATAAACAAAAAAATCATTGAAAAAAAATCTCTCAAAGTCCAACTTAACATTTATCTAGAAAAGTAAATATAATTTAATGTATTCTATAACTTTTGAACCTATATGTTTCAATCTATGATTTTCATCATCACATTATAATTATGTTATCTAACTAACACATATTCATATACCTCATAATATTTTCAAAATATAATTTTAA
The DNA here is from genome assembly GCA_963277665.1 of Viscum album. NCBI lineage: Eukaryota > Viridiplantae > Streptophyta > Magnoliopsida > Santalales > Viscaceae > Viscum > Viscum album. Next base: position 70,881,312 of record OY728142.1, read on the forward strand.
TTAACCAAATAATATCCTCTAGGAATTTCAAATAATGTATATAGTCTGGCCTCTTTATCATGCCCTTGGGGATGATCATGTAAATACCCAATATTCCATTATTAATGTTATTACCCCTTGGAACATCTATACTAGAATTTGTATCAACTTATAGTATCCATTAAGGTATGCATATTTTATTTGGACCACATAATCTTATCCTTAACAAAACATCATGATGTTATATAGTACATAGATTTCTATCTTAGATTTATCCATAGCATTTTCACTAACGTTTTCTTATTCTAATCGCCAAATAAATAGTGAAATATTACCTTAGTAGGTAATTATGTACTACCACAAATTATTTTCTTGTACCTTTTAAATTTTTATAAAACGCAAGTAATAAAACCTTAACATATACTGATTGGACATCCTAAAATAAAAAGTAATATGAACCCTTTTATAATACCAACTCTGACACCTCTAACCCTCACTCTGGATATTTTTTCTATAAGAAAATACATTAATTATTGTCTTCAGTTGAAACTACTGCTTCTCAGTCATAGATATTAATATTTACTTGACTTAATAAAAATATTTTACTACATACATTACCAATACATTTAGGGTTTATATATTTATATAATTTTCGTAAAATATAAACTAATAAATCGAATTTTTGTCACAAATAATGGTTATATTTTTCAAATATATAAGAAAATATTTAATCCATAAGAAATATTCAACATATCCCATCAAGCTTCCACACAATCTATCAAATTATATATATTATATATAATTCTTTTTACATAACCTAGGGAAATACAAAATTAAGAATGGGTGTGATCAAAGGATAATTAAGGGAAACATATAATTAGATATATTAAAAACATTACAATTGAATAAAAAATATCATAGGAATAAAAAAGATATATATTTCCATAATCCATTAATAATAGATCTTCTATATCCATGACCATAAATTAAAACATGAATATTAATAATACAAATCCTCTAATGATAGAATTCATAATGTTATATCATGAATACATGTTTTCAAGGACTTTTTACATTAAACCATTATGATATTTAGTTAGGTATGTGAAATCCCATGTGTCATGTTTGTGTGTGGGTATTTTTTGGATGGTTTATCCCCTTTAGTTAGAGCCGTTTCAGGAAAAAATAGTGACATTTTGGGACATATCCTAGTCACAATTTTAAGGAGCACAATGAAACTAATTGTTCATCTTATGTGTATAGACAATGCATTTCATAATAGTGACAACTTATACTGTTACCACATTTTTTGTTTAACCATGATGAAAACTACAAAACCCACTAAAGTAGTTTCATTTATGTATTTTTTGGTCCTTTTTATGTGGGTTTCATCCCTTATATACCCCTCATATTCTCCTCCAACTATAGAGTCTCTCCCAATCCGCTTTAGAACCACTAATCTAGTATATAGATGATTTTAATGTAGTTTTATGGCAATTATTCACCGAAATTTAACATTTTGGGTTCTTTTCATTTTTTACCTTGTATTTCTATCATTTTCATCTTCTTCTCTAACCCTAGATTCCATGTTTTACCACTTTTAATAACTAGGTTGTTATAAAATATTGGTGTTTCTTCTTTTAGTTATGATATATCTCTTGATACCAAAAATGATGAATTTTTTTCAAATATATAATGACTCCACAAATTTATGTTGGTTTTTCCATTTCATTTAATTTTATTCAAGATTTCCATCAGTGATTGGATTTATAAATTAATTTTTAAACTAGATAATTTTTATATTTGTTATCGAAGTTTGATTTATGAATATTTTCTATAACATAACTTGGTTTCTATATGTCATATTGGTTCAAATTTAATGTTTAAATGGTAATTTTAGATAAAATGGTATCTTATGAATTTCAAATTATTGATAAATTTTCAATGATGGTTTCCATTTATATAAAACATTTCTTTTAGGTTTTATGAAAATATGGATTTCAATTTGGGTTTAACTTTTTTTACTTAATGGGTTTACATTTTTTCAAAGGGTGATGTTATTTAATAATGTGAAATAGAGTTTCTCAAGCGTTGTGTGATTGGGATTGTTGTTTATTATGATTTAAATTGTAATTTTTTTTGGATTTCATATTTTTATTTAAAATTTATTTCAATATGTATGTGTTATACATGATAAGTTAATTACATTTTTGGAAATTTATGATTTTTGATTGATTGGTTATTTTTGAGCCCCTGATAAGACACATTGCTGTTGTTGATGATGTTATGTCTATTAATTATATGTATTCTTGATATATGAGTCAAGTTGTTCGAATGGTTGGGTCTCAAGATTGGTCTGTGTGGGAAGTGGGGAGCATATGATTTTTTTGTTATTTATTGGTAATGTTATATTCAGGATATAAAATTATTTTTTTGAATAGCCAACCCCCGTTAGCTATTACATTGGGATCCTAGGGTTATTATATGGGAAGTATTGAGACATTTTATGCCCATTTGAGATCTATACATTGGATATTAAACCACTTTTTTACATAACTCCTAGCTGGTGGTATTTTCACTAAGGACACTAGCCCAATTTATTTGGTTGTAAGATGTCTCACTCTTAACCTATCATTATTAGGCCCCCCTGTACGTTCCATGTAGTGTCTCGGTAGTGCCTATAATGTTTCCTCATGTTATGTGTCATATCTTATGTAATATATGTATATATTGTTATTTTATATTATTATTATTTTATATAATTTTTTTAATTATTTGATCCTCTAATACTTTTTTATTTGTGTTTACTAGTCATATTCCATCTATTTACTAGTATTATTTGTGACCTTCTAAAATTGTGCATCATTATGATTTCCTTTGTTTCATTTTATAACATTTTGTTTGGGGTGCAAAAAAATTAATGGAAGATGTGGGGCACGCTTTTGATTTTTTGGTTGGGTTGGAAATAGTTTTTGATCATCTATAAATATATTTCAGTCTCATTTCAAAAGAATGATGTTTCAAGTGATATTGGAGGTTATTGAATTTGTTTTTTTGGTAAAAACCCTTCATGGATTTCATTAAATGTTATTCCTTGAAAAACTGAATTATATATGTTCGGTTTGACTTTATATAATGTAAAATATAAATGAAAAACTATTTTTTACCTTATATTCAGACTAGAAAACATTATTTCTATTACAAAATGAATGAAACATAATAATGGTTATATCCTAATTACTTTGTGCCACACCCTACATAGACAATATGGTTGGCATGTAGTCTTAATATATTATAATGTTTTCTATAGGTCTTGTAATTCTGGATGGATCTAGTTCTATCATCCATAGGAATTGGATGATTGTTGGGATCATGGTAGTGACTTGTGAGTCCCATGGATATATTATTCAGACAATCAGTTTCATGAAACTAGTGTGATTATGTTTTGTTCTATTTCATTGGTCATCCTATTATTTAGTTTCATTTTTCATTGTGGAAATATAAATACATGATCCCAAAATTATATTGTATTGATCATTGATATGGAATGAATTTCCCTACAATGATGATGATCTCTTTCACCTTCTACTAGTTGATTTACCTTGATCTGATCAACAGTTTCCTTTAGTCTTGATCCCCCAACGAATAATGATGAAACTCGTCTGAATGATCTTAGTATTATTAGAATACCCCAGATAATATTTTATAGTAGGATATTAATAGAAGTTAATAAATTTTAAGAAATAATTAAATAAATTAAATAAATTATTTAATTCACTTATCATAACCACAAATGGATGCCTCATTCAAATGTTCAGTATAGAAAAACATTAGGTCATTCCGATGGTAAAACTCTTGTTAAGGATTTTACAATGGACATAGATTTTTTTCAAGAATCATTTTGAGATATATTCCATTATTTATGAAAAAACAATACACGTGTTATCCAAATATGTTTAATATTTTTATAAAATTAATTTTTATCCCATTGGGCCTCAAAATCCTGCATCATATCAACACCTAGTTTCAAAAATATTCTATGATATATTTTAATTTTCCATAAATAAAAAATATAGTTTTAATTTCTTTTAAAAATATAGATGGGATCCTTCTCCCCCAATTGATAAATTAATCCATGAATCATTTTGAGTATCTCCCAAATATTATTAGTGATGTGAGGAGGAATTAAGACCCATGTTTAGCCTCAACGTTTCAAATCTATCCATAGATATATCCTTGGGATTATATCTACAAATTGATCATAGGTAAGGATAAGTTTCTACTTTATATATCCTTTTTTCAAATTCTTCATGATTAATTGAAATCTAATATCAATTTTTTAGACCATCAGTATTTCAGGGTTTTTCTATAATGGTCTATAAAACATTGATTATCATATGTGTTTCTGATATTTTCATCATCTTTAAACTAATATAATCCAATTTATAAATTATCTAAATCATTTGACTCTATGATCATTTTATAAGAACATATTTCGCATATTTGTTACTCTGTGTGTCTTATTCTTATTTCATTAAATTCCAACTCACATTGAAATTTCATAATAGAAATATTACACCTAAAGGGTATACATTATCATCTCAATCACTTACCCTATATATATATATATCTATATAGATATAAATTGTTCCATATCATGCAATGAAATATGGAATTCATGTTCCCTTTTACAAATTTATTAACTCTTTTTACTATTTTGAAATGTTACTCATTTGGTACAATCTAATATCCAATAAAAAGACTCCAAATATAAACAATATATATTATAAAAGAAGTAAGATAATGTAGGATTCAAATATGTATTAGAAATTATATTTAGTTACAATTTCAACCATTAGTATCTATAAAATATTTTATCACCACTTGAATGGGGTTTTATACTATTTTCAACCCCCACATTATAAACTTATTCAATTACTCTCTAGAATACATATATTTAGATAAGAAAATAATCATTCATTTTTTCATCACTTATAAACCTAAGAAGTATATGTTATCACCAATAAATAAATTATTAAATTATATCTTTTTTTAATGGAAAATTTATGAAAACAATATTCTTAGTCACCTAAAAAATGATATCATAAAAATATACAATTAGAATGACTGTACTTATCTTTAATTCATTGGTATAAAAGGTGATTTCCAATTTTCTTGTAATGAATTATAACCATTTTATTCCACTAAATAACCTTTAATACCAATCCATTAGGTCATTTTTAATCCATAAAATATTTCTTATAATTTTAAATCTCATCCTATTATTTTCAATAATAAAACTGTCTGGTTAATCAATGTAAATATCCTCCACAAGCTCGCCATTTATGAAAGAATATTTGATATCCCTTTTGAAAAAATATTTTAACATCCAATAGGTTTCCACAATAAGAATAATACTTATTTCCTTCAACCCTAAATTTTATTGAATGTATTATTCAGTGATCACTTATACTTGACAGTATACCATGAATACATATTGGGATTAGATCCATTTAATTTGTTCCTGGTCATTCAAATTCTTTAAAAAGGCCCACTTAGTCCCTATAAAAATTTCATCATCAGGTCTTGTAACAAGATCTCTCATGGAATTATATTCATTCCAGTGCATCTATTCAATAATATCCTCAATTCACTCCTCAATATTGAATGCTTCTATTACTAAATTTGGTTTAACCAAAGACAACAAAGTTGTTTGATTTTTAATAATAAATATTCATATTGTTTATTCAATTATAGGATCATCATTTCATAAATTTCTTCAACTCCAAATAGGTATAAAATATTCTCAAATGATATTATCTATCTATATATTTTTTAGCCTATAAAACAAAATATATTTTTATTTCCTAAAACCTCTTCTTCATCAATGGTTTCATATGGTTCATCGTACACATATCATTATTTTTCGTTAATCAATTTATCACTATTCTATACAGATAACTTATCCTTAGATCCAAAATATTTGTCCAATGATTTTGTATATAGAACACTCTTATGGGATAACTTTTAATAATATTGATATAATAACAACTAAAAATCACAATAAGATATTTTTTTGTAGAAATTTTATCCATTTCCATAATGTAGTTACCTAAAAAAGATACCTTCCTCATACTTCTTGTAAAATTTTTCAAGATTTGAGTCATTAATTATGATGATGAAAGTGATTATAGAGACTCTAAAGTAACTAATCATTGGGTGATTGATATAAAAAAAATTCATTTGAGGTCTTATTTGATTTTTTACATGAAAAAATAATTGATTTCAAATGTGCACGACATTTCATAGTGATATCCTTAAAAATAATTTTGACCTCTCAAACTCAACAACCATAGTAATCACCAAATCTACAATGGTTCCACTAATTATCTTTGTAGCCCTATTTTGTTAGAGTGTGTGTGGGTTGTTATATTTATTTATAATTCCATAATTACCATGATAAGACTCAAATTCAGAAACAATATACTCTTTCCACATATCATTTCACAACTTATTGATTAGATTGTAATGTTGCATTTCAACTTCCCTTCATTCAATCTTGAACATATATACCTCTTGTGTATTGGTCGTTATGAATTACACCTTTGTAAATCCTATAAATTCACAACTAAATGTTATAATTTACATGTAACAATTTATATATTGGTTTTTTATCATTACACACATATATAAGGGTACTAATTACAAATGTCTTATTGATTTTGTCTCAAATATTTTGTGTCTCTCTTTAATCATTTTCCCTTTTTGAATGGTTTTTCAAACCTGGTATCTATCTCAAAACGGGTTGAATAAAATCTATTAATCATTTTATTTAGAGGATTTAAATTTATTCTTTGGACAAATGTGCTAATGTTTCTATTACAAATATGATTTTAGTCCCCAAATTGAGATAGCATGACTTACTAGGTTCTCTAATTTTAATCACATTTGAACTAGTACATAATATTTTTGTGATGACTCACTCATGTTTAAATATTATAATGAGATGATTGTTCTTCTTATGTAACACATAATTACCCTCATAACATAATTTAATAACACAAAATTGGATGGGATTTATTAAATAAAAAAATAAAATCTCTTATGAATTTAGTCGGTTAGGTCCAATCACAATCAAAAAACTACCTCAATTTTTAAGGAACCATCATTTTTGAATGTAACTTCACCACCATCATGTAATTAAATACATTTTAAGAGCATGGTATCTTAATTTATGTTTAATTACATGTCACAATAAATCATTATAGACCTTCCCTTGCTATATTTTTGAGAAATCTATATAGTAAATGATTTTTTGTCTTACTTATGTTGGATTAATTTCATCCATTGGAAATATATATTTGTTTCCAATGATAAATAATCATACAATATTATGATAAATTCAATTCTTGGTGATACCTTTCTTATATTTATTCAAGATACTCAAATATATTTTGAGTAGGAACACATACTGGTCCTCTATATTTTTATTTCTTTATACCAGATATGTTTCTCTTACATTCTAAGTATCTCCCTTGGAAATAGTTCCTGATTTGACTCCAAATCAGTGATATATTTTTCTTTACAATATAGACATCATATCTATTGGATTGAAAAAAACAAAAAAACCCCTTGAAAATAGATATTCTAAGAACCAGTTGAGTGTGTATTCCAAAATTGTCTTAACATTTTAGTAAGATGAATGTATAATTATATTTAACTGGATATTATATTCTTGATCATTTTAATCATACTCTATAAATTTATATACATTATATTATTTATATGGTTTTATTTCAACCTATGTTTTCTCGATATTTCTTATGGAAGGGACACTAATAAATTGTAATGATTGTAAATTATTAGAATTAAACGTTGAATAATTTACCTATAACAATGAACCAGACATTTAAATGTTATGTAATTACTCAGACCTCATATCCATAGTTTTTTCAATATTTGAATTTATTTGTCCATATCTTTCAAAGCATCAATTCATATTTATTTGAGGAAATATATTTTGAATCATTAGAAACCAACTTCATCCCTAGTCATTTTATAATTGTTTCCAACTGTGAAACATTGATTTTATGACATTGCATCTCCTCAATGTTCTCATTACCCTTACAATGAAATTCTCCTTCATATTTCATAATCCTTTCAATTAAATTCTTGGAATATTTTCCAACCTTCTTGAGTAATTTATTCTTTTCAATATATATATGATGTTCCATTATCAATATATGAATCATTTAGGAGTAGTCACTTGATTTCTCTTCATTGTGGGAGTTTTTTACCATGATTATGACATGTTAAATATTGTTAATTTATTTTCTAGAACATTACTCATCTAAATCAACACATAGACATTAGTTTTCTTCACTCCATTTTCCCACCATGCTTTTATTTTTTCTTTCTAAATTTTTTTTTCATCAAATTTCCTATAGATTTTAACATATTTTCATTTTCTCTCATCCATGATGATGTTTTATTCTCCATATTTATAATATGAATCCATATATTTCTTTTTATTTTTGGAAATATAAATTAAATTTTCAAATTTCCCCACATACAAAAAATTGAAGTGGAGACTTTCCTTTATATATACCACTTCCCATTTTAATATTTTTGTATATAAGATCCATGATTTTTTTATAATACATAAAACTCTATAACCCTTAACCTAAATATATTGGGGGATAAAATATTTGTTCATACATGATCTTCAATTTTTTGATACAAAAAATATGTCTATTATCTATCTTTCATTTTGAGAATTAGATCTTTTCCTATCACATTATTTTTGAGTTTATTTTCTGGCTCATAAAGGGGTATTTCATGAATTTCATATTAATAGGAGGTATTTCGCTTAAATATATCAAGAATTTTCCCTATTAATTATTTACATCACATACTTTCCATCTCGTCTTTGAGGCCACTGATATGATAATCTTATTATCCTTAGTAAAAAATTCTTCCACATTCTCATCTTTAGTCATTTTGATGCCTTAAAATATTTTCCGTCAGATTTTTAATTTTAATTATTTTATCTTAATGTTACGCTCATACATATAGTCAATATTATCCAATATTTGTAATTAATTATATAGCCCAACAAACATGTACTGCTCATTTTATAACAAGAATGATAATATTGGATTTCATTTGTTTCCATCATTATCATGATTCATCTTCGCTAAAAATTTCATATCATTATCTATATAAATTGGTGAATAACCCATTAATACAACATCAATCACTTAGTGTAATAATTATGATGGAATGAATTAAATATATTGTGATCTAGAAGATGAATAATTTAATAGAATTTCCACATGTACTACTACATTTAATATTTGGGATACTTTAGCTATTTCCCATGATAGAACATCTAATTTCCTATAAATTGAAAAATACACTATTAAATATGATAACTTTAGAATGAAAATTGACTAACTTATTTTTAATATGTATCTCTTATTTAATGGGATTTTCAACATAATAATTAGTTAGTGAAAACTGTTTCTGAAAAGGATCAGGTGATACACCTATTTATGTGTCTACCATATATATAGAAAGGTATTTTATTGTCAATATGATGGTCAAGTGATATTAAAAAGTAACATGTTTAGAATATGATATTAAAAATTATGAAGTATTAGGTAAAAGTAAAATAAAACATAGTAGAACATGATGAACCAAAGAAAAAATTATTATCCTTCAAAATCGATTCTTCGAAATAAAAGGAGTATAATAAGCATGAAAGATAAGTGGTGAAGAGTCACCTGTTGAAAGTGATGAAGATTTGTCCCAATTTTCTAGAAGATGAAAATAGTTTTAAAAACATATGATGTTCATTAAGACACCCAGTTATAAATTAAATTATGATAATATATGTAATTGGATAAATTATTGGAATAAATATGTTACTTTTAATGAGATAGTTTTTATATGTATAAGAGAAAATTTATTCTTGAAGTAGTTTCCATGAGTTTATATTTATGAAGAAATATGACTACTAGAATAAAATATAAGTGAAATCACATAATTAAACCATGATATACTCATAGGATACCTCATATGAATCTGATTCATGTAGCGAAGACAACCATTGTTGAGATAAAATTGGTTTTATGACAAACAAATTTTAATTATCTAATATATTTTATGAATCTCCAATTGAAATTTTTAATTCTTCAATAAATGAAAACAGTGATGATATAATTTATAATTATGAAATGTTTAGATATTTTAACATGTTTGAATATAATACCATTGGTATTAAATAAAAATATTATATTTTAAAGAAGAATCATTCCCTGACTACTAGTTTTAATACTGATCATTGTATTGTGAATGAGAAAAATGATCAGTTTACTAAAGAGAATATTGAGTTGAAATTTTATAATGACAAAATAATGAAAGATATTTAATTATTTATAAATTATTGATATTATCATACTAAAATGATTGGGAAAAATATGGCTCCCAAATACTCTATTGGAATAGGCTCTCTACCAGGACATAGAAAAATAATTAAAAATTGTAACACCCCAAGATTTCATAGTGTGTTATTTCTTCAAAATAATTCAATAACTTGCACTACACGCAACACCGAGTTCAATTGCACCATGACTTACCAAAAAAAAGCCATTAAAAGAGGTCATGAATAGTATTAACTAAATTTTAAACTTTATAATTTTAGAATCCATATTATGAGTTTCTTAGTCATAATGCAAGAACAGATTCATTTTCAGTATTTCACTTTTATCAACTTTTGATAGTGAAACCTTTTTAAATACAATATTTTAAGCTTTTTGACTAAATGGAGACATCAAAAAATTTAGAATGAAACATCCCAAGCTTCCACGGTACGCTTTCCTTTGAATAAAACAGTAGCGTGTGTTGTACGCAACGTCAAGTTTTAACACACACCACAACCGATCAAACTAGCCGTTATGAATAGTAATACCTAAATTTTGAAATTATATATATTTTATATTTTGAAATGGACTTCATTTTTGGATTCGGAATATTGAATTTAGCCTAAGGTGAAATTTTGGTACTTTTCGGATAACTTTCATATTTTGATGAATAGTGAAAATTACTAAATTTTAATTAAAAACAACTTTTTTAATCAAAACAATTAATAGTGATAAATTATGAATTTGAGTGGTTTTAAAGTATATTTAGAATATATTTTTACAATTTAATATAATGTTGGTCATTATACATAATTTTACAAATAAACCGAACATAAACAAGTGTCAATCTTTTGATAGTTATTATCTCTTAAAAACACGCTTTTTGTTTTGACAACGGGAATTAATTTTAAATTAATTTCTGCCACTTCTGTGTTTTGAATTTAGAAAAATGGATTCCATATTTGGAATCAGGATGTTTAAATTGTGTAAATAGGTAACTTTTATTTTTAGACATTTTGAATAATTACTGCGGTAAATATTTTATTTACCATGGTTAAGGGTAAATCCGGTAAATAAGGGTTAAAAAATAATATTATAATAATACTAAATTACCCTAAAACGTGTCTTAACCCTATTGGTTGATACATGGTCGACCATGGGCATCTTTGGGTCGATTTTGGGACCCCATGGATCAACTTGTAAGTGATAATGACACTTTATTTTAATTAAGTCCAAATGAATACAAAAATGACACAAGCATATATCTTTTAGAAAAACAATTGTTACATAGGGTTATATAAGTTGGATTTTAGATTATAAATATTCATTAGAAAGATAAAAAGATTTCCTACATAATTATATTTTATTTATAATTTTTAGACATTATATAATTTAATTTATTTATGACACAATGATGACGCAGTAATTACTATAATAGTGAAAAATTAAAATAATTGATATTATAAATACCCAAAAAAAATATAATATGAAACTTTTAATGAATTAAACTAATTTTCTAGGATAATATGATATATTAGGATTGATTTAAGTGACTTTGTTTGAAGTAATCAATCTGTTATGAGTTTCACAAAAATCAACTATTGAATAGTGTCAAAATTGACATAAAAGAGTTCTTAAAACAAATATTATATTATTAATTGATATTAAATTCCTAAAAATATAAGGTTCGGCCAAGAGACTTATATCAGGATAGGTTCATCATTAATGGACCACTTGGGGGTCGCTTGGATGTATATAGTAAGTTTATTAACCATATTATATAAAAATACAAAGAGACATTGTAAAAGTGAAACTAATTAACTTAGAGTTAATACTTAAAGATAAGGTTAATATAAGTACCCAAACCTGTCTAAATTCTATTGGTTGAGTGGTTTTCGACCTATCCCCACCTTAGCCTTTGAATAGTCAACTTTGGAGCCATTGGAAACCGAATATGAATTTATTATAAATTATTATTTCTAGCTTTTCCAAAGGTGCCCCTCACCCCTCTTATAAAAGGGCACTCCTCCTTCTCATTTCTTCACACCTTCAAAGCCTTTCGGTTCGGCCAAACTCTACCCAAATACTCTCCCAACATCCCTCACTACAACCTAGAGGCCTTAGTTTGATCAGAAAGCCAACCTAACGAGCCCTTTTGATCAAATCAAAAGGAAGAACCCGAAGAAGAGGTAATGATTTCACCACCCTTCTCCAGGTCCATTTCTTCTTCCACTTCTTCTTCCTTTGTTCTTACCATTATAAAATAATAACTCCAGTATCTCACATATACTGTGATGTTATTATAAATATGGTACAACCATATTCAGTATTCTATCCACCCTTTGAATAACATGTCACCATACGTGCGTACGTACGGCTTACCGTCTCCACGTCGTGGTGTAATTGTTATTCAATATAATATTATTTGGATGGGTATAATAATGATGTGTAACTCATGTAAATAATAAATATAACATGTTAATGATTCTGTATATATGATATAACATCCATTTATATATTATTTTAATATCAAAAGAATGATATTGTCGCTCGTGCGTACGTACGGACTACCGTCTCCACGAACGCGATGAGATTCATTCTCCATCATATCTATTCAAGTATAATTATCATTTGATGATTTAAAAATGATGTTTAAGGACTAGATATCATTCTGGATATGAATAAGATACAACAACCATGGATTATGTAACAAAACATATAAAATAAAATGAGTAAGTTAACTCCCGAGACGACGATAATTCTAAGATATTATTAACAAATCAATGTTAAAAGATCATATATGATATGATATTAATGTATATGATTCTGGTATAATTTAATAACAATTATTTCACCATTATACAGGAGGTTAACCAACCCCAACAAAGGAAAAGTACATGGTAAGGGTTATTTCACAATCTCTTCATTATCCGAGGTTGTATTATACGTAATAATCTACTGGGATCTCTTTATCATCCACATCCATGTTTCTTCGAAATGTATTTCAAAACATTTTTAATATTTAAAATAATATGGGTTAAAGTCATTTATAACCTTGTTTTACTTTTTATAAGAGGTTTATAAGGGAATCTTTCCGTTGTTTTCCAAACAAGGTGCTTTTTAACCTTTTCGACAGAATTAAGATAAGAATGTTTTTTTAACTTATACGGAGGCTGCGGCTATTTTCCGCCGTTATAAAATTTCAAAGCGTCCCTTACAAGCTTATATGAATATTTTCAAAGAAAATGTTTTATTTTATAAATATATGACTTTTAAATGATTTCAAAAAAAGAGATATTTCTCTCACATATATGAAAATCCAGTGCAAATGTATACTTATTTAACGCAAGCTTAAAAATGTTTTTAGAAAATCTGACTCTCGAGTATTGTAGACAGGAAGGGATTGGGCGTGGACCCATCATGGCCTGTAATTAGTCGAGCAGTCTCAGAATTAGTTATTTTGTTTTCAGAAGCTTGCATAATGTTTTCAGAAAAACACTGGAGTATATTTGAGCAATTTTAAATGTAAGTATCTTCTAAAAAATTGCATCGGTAGGTCTCATGAGACAAACTAGTGTCTTGGCAAAAGGCCTTGACAAAATCTTATTTGTAGTCTTGGCACGAGGCCTTGGCTATGTGGTTATGATAGTCTGGCATTATGCATTCCAACATTATGAAAGTGGTTATTGATTTTTGCATGTGATTATTCGATTAGAAGAATATCCATGTGAATAAGTAAATGGCATTATTTCATTTTATTTATGCCATACCATGTTGAAAGTTCATGTTTGAAAGGCTTTTGCTTTAGTTATACATTGCCTTAAAAGTTTATTCTTATTTATGAAAGTTTCCGCTATTTTGTTATCCTTACTGGGCATTTGAGCTCACCCCTTTTCTATGTTTTATTTTTCCCAGGATGTGAAGATGTAAGTTATGAATGACCTGCAGGGATATTATGAGGGGATTATAGTGTGGAATGTGGAAACATTATGTTGTTGTAGTAGTTTTTCATTTTATGATGTAATGTAAAACTTATGAATATATCTAGTGTTTCCAAGGCTACTAAACCAATCGGTCTTTCGAGATTTGATCTTTCTTGTGATCATGCCAATGTTACGAAGTAATGCACCGACTCTGGGTAACTGGGGTCGGGGCGTTACAGTTGGTATCAGAGGAAGTTTAGTACAAACCTTGGAAGATAGATTTAGATAAACTCTGATTAGAGCACATAGACCTAAGATGAACTTTGAGGATTAGTATAGAAGAACTTCCTAGAATTTTGGTATTGTAGAGATTTTGTGAGTTTTCCGAGCAATACATCCCTGTCTGGATACGAGCAGGTAGAGGAGGCTCTGGCACAGATGTACCTAGGGGTAAAACCTGAAAACACCGCTTTGAGCTAGACTCGAACGGGAACTGGTGCACGACAACGGGCCTTGCTGCACTCTTGGTTACGACACTCCCGGGGGATATTCTTAGGATAACTCTCATTTTCTTTACAAATCATTTTGAAGGGTTTATGAGTATATACTTCCATAAAGAAAACATTCTTATGACTATGGATTATATCCATAAATAGTTCAATTTATGTTAAGTGTTTTATAAGTATGGGATTATGTATTTTGATTCATAAACTGATATAGTTTATGCCATTGTTTAGAAATGGCGCCCAGTAGAAGGAATGAGAACTCCGGAAATGCACATGATCCAAAGAGAAGGAAGGATCATATCTTTCATGGTCTTAAGCTAGAATTTATAAGAGAAATAGTCTCCCATGTATTATCATCATATGAAGAAATAATATCATGTGTTGATAAGATAAGTAAAGAGTTTACTGAGTCCTATGGATTTGAAGGGAAGCAAGAGAAGAAAAGGATGGAAGAGAGAAAGATGGATAAAGGGAAGAGGGAAAAGAAGAATTTTCCCATATGTGGTAACTGTGGAAAGAAACACCCTGGAACTTGCCTGAAAGGAATGGGAGTTTGTTATAAGTGTGGAGGAAAAGGGTTCAAAGTACGCGACTACAAGGGTAAGAAAATGGTTTCAAATGTACAATGCTTCATTTGCAAGGAGTTTGGACACTACGCGAACCTATGTCCCATTCATCATACTATTCCGCAAATGATGTTATTGGATAATAATCATGTTATGATACTACCACAGATGAATAGGAATGATTAGAGTTCTTATGTTGATTATGTCAATTGAGTGTTGTATCAACAATGTACTTGTTACAATAATCATGGAGTATATAAGGATTGTACTGCAGTACTATTTCACTAAGGACTTGAGATGGTGTGGAACAAAGAAAAGTGACTCAGTAACAGGTTAAATGTTTGGAAAATATATGGTTGAGAGAAAGATAAACCATAATATGGTTCAGATACCGAGGTGGTGATTTTAGAATAATACATGATTGATTTGGATAAATTATATTGGATATTATTGAGTACCTTGAAGCTGATTAATGATTTGTATATTCCATCATTGTTGGGGTTTAAAACATTTTTGGATTAATGAAGTATATCCATCATTCTATATGGAATAAGGGAACATGAATGTAATCAATAAGGAATATGGTAATACATGATGAAGGTATTAATATGCTATTACGGGGTAAAAAGGATCTATATTATGTTTACCTTCCTTATAAATGTTAGACTGTGAGTTTGGACAGAAGTATTTTGGATAGTTCTAGTTTGGATTATTTTGGATTGCCATAAAAGGAAAACCCGGAGGTCGGGCGGCAACCCGTCGCGTCCGGCAAGGCTGCGAGACTTGAACCCGCAACCGAAGGGCGACAAGGGTGTATCACCTACCACTGGACCGTGAGATGTCCTGGATTAAATAATGTAGTTTTTATTAAAAGATCATGTAGATGAATTATAAATTCGTTTATTTTGGAACCCTATACGAATAGTGTAAATAGAATTTTTTTTACATTCTATTATCTTTTAGAGTGAAAGATGAGTTTGTGGTAGAAATTTATTAATGGATAAAACTCTAATTATAAAGTAAGTATATCTCCTTATGATCTTAGACAATCTCATAAATAAATTCCTCAATATTAAGAAAATCAACTTTGAACAAAAATGTTTTCCTAGATGGTACCTTAAATCATCACTAATTTATGGCTTTGGGATTGTTGGCCTTTTTATAGCCATGTTCTCTACCACTCTCCATCAGATAATTGATGGTTAGATTTTTCTTCCATATCCATATTTTCCTACATGGAACCCCAGTATGTGTTATTTTCGGTAATCTTCATACTTTCGACTCTTTATTTTAAATAGAGGCCTCATTAATTCATTTTTCGATGTGGGATTTCAACTAGGATATTTTGAAACGTCAAAAATGTGTTATCCTAATACCCTATGTTTTGTTGAACCGATGGTATTTCAATTCATCATAGATTGATGAATTTAAGGACCTCAATTTTATACTTGTTTCTGATTGATGACCTCAATCACTACCTATAAATATTTACGTTTTTCCTCCGATTATATGTCTCCAATTTCCACCAATGTTCTCATAATCGAGATCATAATTTGGTGGTGACCCTTTGATTTCTCTTTTCCTCATATTAAGACTAAATTTTAGTAACCCAATTTCCGATGTGGGTTTTCCCACAAATATATTTTCTACTTTCAACCTTTTATTTTCGAAGAACAATTTCAAATTGCGAGGACGCAATTTATTGAAGGAGGGGAGAATGTAACACCCCAAGATTTCATAGTGTGTTATTTCTTCAAAATAATTCAATAACTTGCACTACATGCAACACCGAGTTCAATTGCACCATGACTTACCAAAAAAAAAGCCATTAAAAGAGGTCATGAATAGTATTAACTAAATTTTAAACTTTATAATTTTAGAATCCATATTATGAGTTTCTTAGTCATAATGCAAGAACAGATTCATTTTCAGTATTGCACTTTTATCAACTTTTGATAGTGAAACCTTTTTAAATACAATATTTTAAGCTTTTTGACTAAATGGAGACATCAAAAAATTTAGAATGAAACATCCCAAGCTTCCACGGTAAGCTTTCCTTTGAATAAAACAGTAGCGTGTGTTGTACGCAACGTCAAGTTTTAACACACACCACAACCGATCAAACTAGCCGTTATGAATAGTAATACCTAAATTTTGAAATTATATATATTTTATATTTTGAAATGGACTTCATTTTTGGATTCGGAATATTGAATTTAGCCTAAGGTGAAATTTTGGTACTTTTCGGATAACTTTCATATTTTGATGAATAGTAAAAATTACTAAATTTTAATTAAAAACAACTTTTTTAATCAAAATAATTAATAGCGATAAATTATGAATTTGAGTGGTTTTAAAGTATATTTAGAATATATTTTTACAATTTAATATAATGTTGGTCATTAGACATAATTTTACAAATAAACCGAACATAAACAAGTGTCAATCTTTTGATAGTTATTATCTCTTAAAAACACGCTTTTTGTTTTGACAGCGGGAATTAATTTTAAATTAATTTCTGCCACTTCTGTGTTTTGAATTTAGAAAAATGAATTCCATATTTGGAATTAGGATGTTTAAATTGTGTAAATAGGTAACTTTTATTTTTAGACATTTTGAATAATTACTGCGGTAAATATTTTATTTACCATGGTTAAGGGTAAATCCGGTAAATAAGGGTTAAAAAATAATATTATAATAATACTAAATTACCCTAAAACGTGTCTTAAACCTATTGGTTGATACATGGTAGACCATGGGCATCTTTGGGTCGATTTTGGGACCCCATGGATCAACTTGTAAGTGATAATGACACTTTATTTTAATTAAGTCAAAATGAATACAAAAATGACACAAGCATATATCTTTTAGCAAAACAATTGTTACATAGGGTTATATAAGTTGGCTTTTAGATTATAAATATTCATTAGAAAGATAAAAAGATTTCCTACATAATTATATTTTATTTTTAATTTTTAGACATTATATAATTTAATTTATTTATGACACAATGATGATGCAGTAATTACTATAATAGTGAAAAATTAAAATAATTGATATTATAAATACCCAAACAAAATATAATATGAAACTTTTAATGAATTAAACTAATTTTCTAGGATAATATGATATATTAGGATTGATTTAAGTGACTTTTTTCGAAGTAATCAATCTGTTATGAGTTTCACAAAAATCAACTATTGAATAGTGTCAAAATTGACATAAAAGAGTTCTTAAAACAAATATTATATTATTAATTGATATTAAATTCCTAAAAATCTAAGGTTCGGCCAAGATACTTATATCAGGATAGGTTCATCATTAATGGACCACTTGGGGGTCGCTTGGATGTATATAGTAAGTTTATTAACCATATTATATAAAAATAAAAAGAGACATTGTAAAAGTGAAACTAATTAACTTAGAGTTAATACTTAAAGATAAGGTTAATATAAGTACCCAAACCTGTCTAAATTCTATTGGTTGAGTGTTTTTCGACCTATCCCCACCTTATCCTTTGAATAGTCAACTTTGGAGCCATTGGAAACCGAATATGAATTTATTATAAATTATTATTTCTAGCTTTTCCAAAGGTGCCCCTCACCCCTCTTATAAAAGGGCACTCCTCCTTCTCATTTCTTCACACCTTCAAAGCCTTTTGGTTCGGCCAAACTCTACCCAAATACTCTCCCAACATCCCTCAATACAACCTAGAGGCCTTAGTTTGATCATAAAGCCATCCTAAGGAGCCCTTTTGATCAAATCAAAAGGAAGAACCCGAAGAAGAGGTAATGATTTCACCACCCTTCTCCAAGTCCATTTCTTCTTCCACTTCTTCTTCCTTTGTTCTTACCATTATAAAATAATAACTCCAGTATCTCACATATACTGTGATGTTATTATAAATATGGTACAACCATATTCAGTATTCTATCCACCCTTTGAATAACATGTCACCATACGTGCGTACGTACGGCTTACCGTCTCCACGTCGTGGTGTAATTGTTATTCAATATAATATTATTTGGATGGGTATAATAATGATGTGTAACTCATGTAAATAATAAATATAACATGTTAATGATTCTGTATATATGATATAACATCCATTTATATATTATTTTAATATCAAAAGAATGATATTGTCGCTCGTGCGTACGTACGGACTACCGTCTCCACGAACGCGATGAGATTCATTCTCCATCATATCTATTCAAGTATAATTATCATTTGATGATTTAAAAATGATGTTTAAGGACTAGATATCATTCTGGATATGAATAAGATACAACAACCATGGATTATGTAACAAAACATATAAAATAAAATGAGTAAGTTAACTCCCGAGACGACGATAATTCTAAGATATTATTAACAAATCAATGTTAAAAGATCATATATGATATGATATTAATGTATATGATTCTGGTATAATTTAATAACAATTATTTCACCATTATACAGGAGGTTAACCGACCCCAACAAAGGAAAAGTACATGGTAAGGGTTATTTCACAATCTCTTCATTATCTGAGGTTGCATTATACGTAATAATCTACTGGGATCTCTTTATCATCCACATCCATGTTTCTTCAAAATGTATTTCAAAACATTTTTAATATTTAAAAAAATATGGGTTAAAGTCATTTATAACCTTGTTTTACTTTTTATAAGAGGTTTATAAGGGAATCTTTATGTTGTTTTCCAGACAAGGTGCTTTTTAACCTTTTCGACAGAATTAAGATAAGAATGTTTTTTTTAACTTATACGGAGGCTGCGGCTATTTTCCGCCGTTATAAAATTTCAAAGCGTCCCTTACAAGCTTATATGAATATTTTCAAAGAAAATGTTTTATTTTATAAATATATGACTTTTAAATGATTTCAAAAAAAGAGATATTTCTCTGACATATATGAAAATCCAGTGCAAATGTATACGTATTTAACGCAAGCTTAAAAATGTTTTTAGAAAATCTGACTCTCGAGTATTGTAGACAGGAAGGGATTGGGCGTGGACCCATCATGGCCTGTAATTAGTCGAGAAGTCTCAGAATTAGTTATTTTGTTTTCAGAAGCTTGCATAATGTTTTCAGAAAAACACTGGAGTATATTTGAGCAATTTTAAATGTATGTATCTTCTAAAAAATTGCATCGGTAGGTCTCATGAGACAAACTAGTGTCTTGGCACAAGGCCTTGACAAAATCTTATTTGTAGTCTTGGCACGAGGCCTTGGCTATGTGGTTATGATAGTATGGCATTATGCATTCCAACATTATGAAAGTGGTTATTGATTTTTGCATGTGATTATTCGATTAGAAGAATATCCATGTGAATAAGTAAATGGCATTATTTCATTTTATTTATGCCATACCATGTTGAAAGTTCATGTTTGAAAGGCTTTTGCTTTAGTTATACATTGCCTTAAAAGTTTATTCTTATTTATGAAAGTTTCCGCTATTTTGTTATCCTTACTGGGCATTTGAGCTCACCCCTTTTCTATGATTTATTTTTCCCAGGATGTGAAGATGTAAGTTATGAATGACCTGTAGGGATATTATGAGGGGATTATAGTGTGGAATGTGGAAACATTATGTTGTTGTAGTAGTTTTTCATTTTATGATGTAATGTAAAACTTATTAATATATCTAGTGTTTCCAAGGCTACTAAACCAATCGGTCTTTCGAGATTTGATCTTTCTTGTGATCATGCCAATGTTACGAAGTAATGCACCGACTCTGGGTAACTGGGGTCGGGGCGTTACAAAAATAGTTTTATTCAATGTTATAGTCCTAAAAATTATGTTTTTAGTTTTTATTATTCTATAATAAAAAATATTTATTATTTCTAAAATTATTAAAAATTATTATAAGTAACCTATTACTAATTTATGGATTCTTGAGTCTTCGGTTAATAGCATTCCTTCACCCAATATGTTTTTTGTACCAATATAATTTTTGGTTTAAAATTTGTTTTCTAGGTAACGTTCTTGAAAAACATAAATATGTACTTATGGAACCAGGAAAGTTGTTCTTCTTTATAAAATATTATATATTGACAAATATTCAAGAACCAAATCATAGTGGAAGGTGGAAATGTAACTTTTTGTGACAATACCAAAGAAAAAATAATTATCCATGGCCAAATCAATAACTCAAAAAAGGTTTCAAATTCTAATTATTTATTTTTATATGGGTTAAAGTATAATTTTCATAGCATCTCATAACTATGTGGTTAATTTTTTTATATTGAATTATAAATTAATTTATGCAATGTTTTTTATTTTAAAAATTATTTAAATTTCACTAATTTATGAAATTAAAATATATATGTTGTTAACATTGATTTAATGTAGTATGTAGAGTTTGGGGGTGTAGAAACCATAACTGGTCATATTTTTCGGATTTTGGGCCACTGGTTTGGGCCTTGGGTCCATTAAGGCCTTCGGGCCACCCATAGCCTTATGAAAAATAACGCTCTTGGGCCACCCCAAGGCCTTATGTCTACCATAAGACCTTCGGGCCACCTCAAGGACTTTAGGCCATAGGAAATTGTGCTTAACTTCCCAGAATAACTCTATAAAGAGCATAATCCAAATGTGTATTCAGAGCAGGTGCATTCACTAGAAAAAAATCTAAGAGGATTTTTCAAAAAGACAGTGTATAGAATTCTCATTGGAACCAGCCTGTGTAAGCTAGAGAATCTGAGCTGAGAAATCCATGCAATGGTGGAGATCTAAATCATGAAGAAGTAGCTATGGAGGAGAAGTTCCTTGTATTTATAGCCTGTATATTTCCCTAATACATACAAGTCATGAAATATCTAACACTATATGGCTTGTAGGGTCCCCCCTTATTCCTTGAAATGGGTTTATAAAAAATAAAATAAATGGCCTTCGGACCATTCGAGAATTCACGTAGAACTATAAAAATGTAAAGGTTAGTCAAATATTTACCTAAACATGAATTCCCAAATGATATATTCTAAATAACATGTCAATAAAGGAAAAAACAAAAAATATATTTCAAATATGTTATATAATTTTCACCTATATAAACTCTATATTTGGTTTAAATTGACATTTTTTGGAATTTCCAGATTTTATAGAAAAAACTAGAATAAAAATATTTATGTTCTAGTAGACTAATATTCTAGTTATACATGGTTAGTTCTTCTAGTTCCTAAAATAGAATATTATTCCTATTTAATCAAGTATAATAAATCATTTGAAAATGTTAATTTATTTATAATTAATAAATTTGGAATTGATCATGGCTTCGTGTTTGAAAATCAAGATTTTGAATCATTTTTCTCACAAATTGGTTATACTCATAAATATTCTACTCTTAGGACCCCACAGAAGAATGGTGTTTTAGAAAAGATAAGTATAACCCTTAATTAAATTTCATGGTACATACTCAATGAGTATGAATTACTTGTTTATTTTTTGGTAGATGATGTGAATAAAACATGCTATATAATCAATCATGTATAAACTAGTACAATATTAATGAAAACTCTTTAGGAATTATGAAATGGTATTAAACAAAATGTTAATAATTTCAGAGTTATTATTTGAAAATTATTTATTCTTAATAATAAGGATAATCATAAAAAAAATTCTACGGGTGATGAATTATTTTTACTTTTATATTCAATATCTAGTAATTCTTATTTCTTGTTTAATAATAGAACAATGATTTTGTTGGAATCTAATATAGTAAATTGTGATGAAATATATCCACATGAGCCTATGACCCCTTGAGAAAAAATTACATGTGGATTTTCGAATTTTAATATCAATTCCAAACCTTCAAAAAAATTGATGTAATTAGATAAATTATCTAGTTATAATGAATAACCTAAAACTGATCCTAGAGAAGGCAATGAGATATTCAGCCTTCTTTTTCAAGAAATGTTCAGACTCAATGATACTATCCTCTAAATTTTGTAGTTTGAGACCACGATATTGGTATAAAAACTATATATTCTCTTATAAATCAATTAAAACATCATCATTTCATTTCATTACTTAAACCCAATAACATCAATGATACATTTAATGATGAATTTTTTGTGATTGAAATGAAAAAAGAACATAATCAATTTGAATAGAATAGTGTTTGGGAAATATTTGTTAGACCAAAATAAATAGTGAATGTTAGAACTAATTAGGTGTTTAGAAACAAAGTGCATGAGTTAGGCACCATAGTCAGAAATAAATAAATTTTTGTTTCACAAGAAAATAGTTAGGAATATTGTATTGACTAAGAGGAAATATTTCAGCAATGTCTAGACATGAGGCCCACAAAATAATATTTTTCTAGGAAGAAAATTTGAATTCCAAACTATATCAATTGGATGTCAATAGCACACTATTAAATGGTTATATAGAAGAGGGCGTTTTTTTGAACAACCCAGGATATCAAAATCCTCATTTTCCAAATCATGTTTTTAAAAAACAAAATTTTTATATATTTCTCTTCGAGAATGTTATTATACGATCTTATATTTTTTGATGTATTATTTTTTAAAGGCATTAATGATCATACTGTTTTTATAAATTAAATTTCAAGAAAAATTTATTTGGATCAACTTTATTTTAATGGTATTATTTTTTTCATATTCAAAAAATAATTTTTGTATATATTTTCTAAAAATGATGAAAAGGGATAATAAAATAATTTTAGTGGGAGAATTAAATTCCCTCATGATTTTAAAATTTTTCAAAATATATATGGAATTATATTAAACAATATATGTTCACTAAATAACTTTTCAAATGTTTTCATTCTGATATCACTAAAAGTAGTGATACTCCCACGAGTACACATTTTATGTTTCATATTCGTGAAAATAGAAATATATTGGATCAAAAGAATTATAGAGGTAAGATAGGAATTTTAATATACATAACATTTATCCGACGAGATATTTTGGATAGTGTTGGATGTGAGATCAATTTCTAGAAAATCTTATTGAATCATTTTCACTTACTATTAAAATAATTTTCAAATATGTAAAATTTACAACAAATTTTGGATGATTTTTCCCAAGAGGAAAATCCTTTTATATATCCAGTTATTCAAATTAATACATTGGTGGTTAAAAGTTAGATATAAATTGAACCTCATATACATGTCCCCTTTTGGGGAAATAATTAGTATCTTGGTGTAGTGATGGGGAGGATGCCACTACTTTATCATGATCTTTCCTTTCTCCCTCAATGATTCACTCTCAAAATCAAGGGTTTCCTCTCCACTATGGGATATGATTCCTCCATCTATATTAGTGTTCCATAGGTTCTATTCTTTCCCTTATATTTTCCCTCCCTCCCACCCTAGGGATGGTCATATTTCTTCTCATGGGATTCCATTCTGTGTTTTCCTCATTCGTCTTTGTTGTTTGTCCCTTTCCTGACCTTCATTCCCTTATCTTTATCTCATTTCTTATATTATCACCAATCAAAATAATCTTTCTCCCCTTATTATCTTTTCATCATTCCCCATCACTCTTGACCCCATCTTGGTCCCCCACCATGGTTCTGATAATGGATTGGGAATTTATTGTTTGGAGTTTAGTGTATTTGATTGCTTCATTTTTTGTTGTTTTTTTTCTAGTTTTTATCTTACAGTTATGCTCCATGTTGAGGGATTATATTTTTTCTTTCACTTTTCTTTTTTCTAGATCAATCATTATATACCCCATGTGTTATTATTGAATCTAATTTCTTGTATGTTTTGGGATATTTTGGTTTTACATTATGAAGCAATTACAGGGGAGTATATTGTGTTGGTCATCAATTTCCTTCACCAGTACGGGTTTTCTTCATGAATGTTTCTATCAAAGGGTTTTTTGATTCTCACTTTCATTTTATTTGGTCTCCTATGATGTTGTAAACCCATTTGAGTAGAGTTTAAATATAGTTCTGTTTTGTTTCTCAGTGATGGATTTTTGGTGTATGGATTGTCTTTTAGATGTGTTGGTTTCGGCTGTATGGGGTGGTTCCATCTCAACATCCCTATTTCTTCTCTTTTGACTGGTTCCAATGTGATAGACCTCATATATTGGATGAATGACATGGTTTATCTAGATGGTTTTGGTTTTATATGGTGTCCATAGTAGTGGTGGAGCTTCAACAGGTGGTGCTTATTCTTAGAGTTTTCATCTCCATCTTAATAGATATCTTGACAGATTCATCCAAGGATGATGTTGATAGTGTTTGGGATTCTTGTTCTATTTTACTTTTCATATATCCATGTTCTCTTCTGTGGTGTTTGTTATCGATGGATTAGAAATTCTAGCGAAAATGGGGTCCCACCAATGGCAATTCTTGAGGTTTATAGTGAGCTCGTGAAATTCACGCTTGTTGGGTAGCTATTCTAAGAAGTGACATGTGTGGATTTGTTTGAAATTTGAATTTGAATTTATAGGTGTGGTTCTATGATGATTGTCTCAGTTTTAATTTTAATGTTTTTTATGATATTTTTTTGAATTATTTATCTGAATTTATACGGTTACCACCTATAAAAAATGTGGTTTATTTAATAATACCAAAAAATTAGTTTTGGATGGATGTTGCGCTATTTACATTTAATGATGAGTATATAGTTGAAGTAACAAATTGTTCATATATTTTCTGGATGAAAAAAACATTTATTTACTAAATATATAAATTTAAAAAAGTACCTATAAAATGTGACTACAAAAGTGTGATAAATTCTTCCAATAATCTTGTATCTCATTCTAAGGATAGTGAATATGGATATAAGAACTCACTTTTTGTGATACCATTTCCAAAACATTAATATAACTCTTGAATTCATAAGAACTAAAAATTATCTTGCTGATATTTTTACAAATCCCTTGTATTACGAGAGAATAAACTATATCAAACATTAACTAGGATTTATAAATTTTAGTTATTCCTTTATCAATGGAAGACCAACCATTGGATAGTCCAATAGTGGAAGATCGTCCATTTAAAGGTTCACCCTTCAATGATCCACCATTGGTGATCCACCAATATAAGATCCACCATTGGTGATCCACCTTTATAAGATCTACATTTGGTGATCCAAAATCGAGTGATCCACAATTGGTGATCAATTAATGGTTATCTACTATTGGTTGATCTACCATTGGTGATCGACTATTGGGTGATATGATGTTGTGGAATCCCCTATTGGGGACCCACTTTTTGGTGATCCACTATTGATAATCCACTATTGGGTGTTCCAGTGTTGGTGATCTACAATTATGTGATCCCAAATTGGTTGATCATCTAGTTAAGTCTCTATTTCTATTTATCTTCCAGCCTTATTTCCTATATAAATTTTTATGTGATTTCATAGAATATATTTTATTTTAAAAAAATATATTTAATCCCTAAATGACAAAATCTATGTTAAATAGGTTTTGGGACACTTCTTCTTGTTCAAACCCTTTGAACTATTTAAACAACACTTATTTACTAACCTTCATCCTTTCTCACACTCCTCATTTACCTTTTGATTCATTTAAATGGTTAGAGTAAAGAAACGTTCAATGTCATATCTAAAAGGATCATGGCCTATAAATTTATCTCAAATAGAATAAATAAATTCTATAGTTGTACTGAGGAATCCTCATCATTCAACTCTAGTGGGTTTTTCATAGAAATAAAAAGATATAGAATTGATGATGTCTAGAAAGTCAATTGTGTAAAGGTGATTAGGGACTAGAACCGTTACAATGATTTTCAAGTTATTATATACCACTATATATGTGGTTGGATCTCCTATTTTACCAATATATAGTGTATATATTATGTGATAAAAAATATTTCATACAAAGGATGATTGATGGAAAAAACTATTTCTATAAAACCAATGTTATTAATGCCTAAATTCACCTCACTATGGTAACTCTAATGACTATAAGTCTTCTGTACCATGTGATAGTTATTTTCTTGTGTATGGGAATTCACTTCTAGAATAAACTAGAAATGGAATAGAAAAAATAACTAATACTATATAACTCGATTGTGAGTATAGACTTATATTCTAATTCATCCATCATTTGCAATGCCCCAAGAAAGGGGTTTTTAGTATGATGAGATACATGGATGTATTTATGTTATTCCGTATGAAATAGGGTACTAATGTAATATGTGTATATATCTTATCATTCATAGGATAGATATGTTAACATCCCCTTCCAGAACAAACACTTTGATCTATCCAAAACTAATATCAATCATCATATAAAACAAGAGCATGGTTGTAGATATTTGAATATGAAGAGGTAAATTTTGGTGGGTATTCTGATTAAATTTATAATAATATAATGTTGGTATACAGGAATCTATCTATTATGAAGTGGGAAGAATATAATGACATGATTTATGAGGGTTTTATTCTTGTAGTAAATCCTATAAGACTCAATAATGTAGTATACTATGGCTTAGAGCTAGATGAAATTATGGTTTATTCAGATGTAGTAGTCAAAGAAGAGGTAGATAAAGGTAAAGAATAGGTTTCCATTTTAGCTAAAGAGGGAAATGACCTAGATGTGGTAAAGAGTCCATATGTAACTTATGGAGATACTATCATTTTTGTTTCTCTCACTGATAAAGAAGTTATATTTAGTGATGGAGAATAAGGGGAGACTGATGACTTATGATATGAACTTATTTAGAAATATTAAAAAACCAAAAGGGACATAGTGGATGTGTGTGATGTATTGACATATGGAAATAGTGATGGACCTCATAGATTAAAATCCATGATGATGATGGTGGTGGTGGTGTTGAGAGGGGATAATCACATTTATCTCTAGTTATGACTATTTTAGGTAGGTCTATGGATAGACATCGTTCTGGTGAGCATAAAAATGATGTTTCCACTATTAGAGGTGATCCAATAGTATCTACTAAGGGAGAGGAATACCTAGGTTCATCTCTCCAAATGTCAGTTCACATGGATGAGTAGTCTACCTCATCTTAGAATGGAGTTTTATCCATAGGGGAGGTATCTCCAACTTTCAATATTCGTGGGATTTAATATCCCGATCTATTTTTAGATGATGGTAGTTGTAGTTGTCCTAGTATTCTACTAGATCATGGTAGACTCATTTTCTGAGTTCATGAAAAATATTCTAAGGGATCATTATTAATGATAATTGATGAAGATCGTTGGATGAAAGGTTTTCATTCTGATGATCCAATTGTCGGATTGGATCATGCAGATTCCATTTTTCCAAGTTATAAGTGAATTTTTTTCCCCAATACATGATGCACCTTCAATACCTTTAGACATTGTTTCTAGTGATAATTTAAAATAATTTGGAGCTATATTTCATTCTGATTTCAGTGGGGTTATTACTTCTTAGGATACTACAATTACTTATCTTGGTGAAGCTAATATGGGGGAAATCGTTGAATTAGCCATCATTCATATTCATTCCAAAATGATTTTGAAGATTCAAGATGTATAGATTAAAAATTGAATATTGGAAAATCAGATAGAATCTATGAATTATATCATAGAGTAGATGAGTTCTAGTTTTACTAATAGCTTGGAATCTCTTTTAGTGAGGTGGGAGACCATACCCCAACTATTGGATTTACATCTACTACACCACCTCCTTCATCATCTATTGATTATGGGATGATCAAAGATATAGTAAGATAGTAGTTTCATGTCATTATGGGTGATCTGAATTCATATCATCATGAGGATATTATAAAAATTAATTAGGATATAGAGAATATTTATTATTGGGTTAGGGAATGTTTTAATTAATAATGAACTGATATAAATATTATCACTAACGTAATAAGATAATTTTTTTCTCGATTTTATACCATTCTTGTACTAAATATTCATTTTAAATTTCTTGTTAAAAACTTACAAATGCATCCTATTACTAGGGGATTAAAGTATCAAGTAAACAAGTATAAATTCTAGGATCCTTTTCTCAAGTAATTTGTGGATGAGAAGAATGACTTATTCACAACTTTGGAAAGAGGTGGAAACACCATTATGGATTTTTTAAACCTGATGAAGCCCATTTTTAATGTATCATGAATATTTGATGTGGAACCTGATGCCATTTATATTTATTCACTTGCATATGTTCATAATCTACTCCTTCGCCTCCTTAGTTTCAACCCTTTATCATTTACCCAGCTGATTCTATTAATTATCTTAGACCAATGGTGATATGTGAGCTTCAGACATCTACATATTAACCGTCAGCCTCTATATTTTTCACCTATATCAGGAAAAGGAAATGATTTGGTAAATATTAAATCCCATAGAGAATTTTTTTTATTCTTATTAGGATTAGTCTTTGATATGGACTATTTTTTTTCATTACATTCCTTTTGAGTTTTAATAAAATGAAATATATATTGTATTAAATAATATCTCTTATTCTTCTTGTCTTCATTATTTTTCATTTATCTTTATTATCTTCTCTATTTTATAATATCATATGGTGAAGAACTAGTTTATGAAATTTACATTTATGGTTTAAATTTTATTTTATGAATTCAAATTAGTATCTCACATATGTCTTTCTAAATGTAAGGAATTTCATTTCTTTTCAAATTATTCTATTTATGTATATATTTGTCTTATACATATTTTAAAAAATTTCCATGTTTAGTAATCATATAAAAGCAGATATTTTTTTAACCTACTTATTTTAATTCTCACAAATAATGATAATTACATTTTTAATAATATTATTTTTTTCTGATCGTAAGAATTTTGGGCGTAAAATTGGAAAATTACATATTTTCATTATTTCAAATAATTCACCATTAGTATAAACATGTGCTACCGCCCACTCCATGCCATAGCCAGACCAGTTATATAACCAACTCTATACCACCACCAGACTAGTACTATTATCAGAACTATTCTACTACTAGACATTGGCTACTACTTGACTTTTTCAGCAACCAGCTCTCTGCTACTGCCAGACATGTGCTACAACCATATTTGTGCTACCTATAGGATTTTTATACTCCCATCTCTATACTACCAAAAAAAATATACTACTTTTATATATGATACTGATATCTAATGCTAATATATCTATCATGGGATCATTATACCATTATTCTAATATAACATTGGTCTTTTATACCATTATAGATGATCTACTATCATACTGATACCATTTTTATTCAGAATCTATTTTGAATTTATTTATTCCAATGGTTATTTTAAGGAATTAACACTAGAAAGTATCTGGTGAATTTAGTAGTGATTATTACTAAACCACACCATGGATTCATAAAAGATAAAGTAAGAGGTTTCATGATTTTTTTCTCAGTATGAGCATCAATTATAACTTTATGATAATTAGTCAAAACATATTTGGCCCTAGAGAGGTATATAATCTAGATAACTACCTCCTTAACATATCTACTTATATACTGATAGATATGAGGGTGTGAAAGTGAGGAACATACATAAGAATAATAACCATTTATATGAAGAATAACAATACTTTTTGAGAGGTTTTTTATAGTTTAATAGAATTAAAGCATAAGAATTTTTACAAACAATTTGACACTCTATTTTCCTTCACATTAAGAGATACTTGTTCACGCTCCTCCCCAAGACAAATACATTGAAACTCAAGCATCTAAATCTATTCTGATTGATCATATGACATATTTCCTTCTCAAATATTTTATAATCTCTATTTTATTATTCAAATTTGAGAAGTGTATTTTTTTTCATTGATTTGTAAATAATGACTCTTTCACTTTAACAATAGTGTTCTAGACACACTCTCTCAACATTCCCTATTTTTATACCCATGGTAACTATAGAAGTGGTCATTTGTAGCTTTTACTGTTTTTCTCACATATATAACTGTGCAATTGCCTTTCAACATAGGTAGAATACGTACTATTGTTTGTAATACCTATTACTATTTTTGTATATGATAATTTTTATTTTAATAAACTTTGAAGAAGGTGATTTCCTAGGGTAGGGGATTATGATACAGATAGAGGTTAAACCAAGTGTTTCTTTCCTTGGTTGGATACATTGGATAATTTTCTTTACTCCAATGATAAAATTTAATTTTTTATTTAAAACTATAAACAAAAATTCAAAATTGTTAATTAGACTTATCATATGTTTTTATAAAGTGTTTGGTTATGTAATCTATTAACAAAAGTAAATGTAATTTGAAAAAAAATTAACTAAGACCGAATCCCCCTTGGGTAAATATTATGAATGATTGAACACATGTAATTATACTATTTTTATTATATGTAAATTTTAATTAATTTGGTGGATTTTTAAAGGTTTTTTTAATATAAATTATTTTGGGAACTCAATTCACCTCCCTATGGAGTTACTCACTATGTCCAACGTTAGCCTTTAATCATATGTTCATGAATATCAAGGTAATCCAGTGATGAAAATAAAAAGTAAAATCAATCATTCCATGGAGTTCGTAATCCACATGTAGATATCTTTATAAATTTTCATTTCTATAGAACTTTATAATGGGGTAATATTGATTATTATTTAAGAATTTTACCTTGGAAGATCCCATGGAAGTGTATGTTATAGACTAATATATTGTGACTAGAAACTCATGAAATTGAAAGTGTATTCATGGATCAGTAAAAAATGATAATGTTACAATAGAAACCCATATTTTTTGGAGTACCGTTAATGGGTGGTGACAGGGTCATTTTAAATCATGTGAGAATAACATTTTAATGAAATAAATTAATATAAATGGATAATATGTTAGACCTGATAGGTGGATAAAAAACTGAGAGAAGAAAACTCAATGGGAAATATATAAGGTTGAACCAAACCTCATACACTCAATTGTAATCTTGTTTTTATCATGATGAAATCCCATTACCCATTGATTTATTAATTTTACTAATTTATCATTTAATATCGTAATAATTTTTCAGAAAATTTTACTAATATTTATTCCTAAAAAATTATGTTCCCATTGTCAGTTAATATTGACCCAATGATTCTAAATATTAAATTCAACTCATTTTATTCAATATATAAAAGTGATAACAATTAGTTTTAAATTTAAATCTTATAATTAACTAAATAAATCCTTGAGAAATTATTACTTATGTTATAAAATATCATATATGGGTTGGTAAGTTAAACCAAATAATTTTAAAATTAAAATTTCACTTATAAAATACATATTACGTATTATAAATATGTTTTATTAATTTCAAATTCATAAATATAGTCTTAGAATTTTAAAAAATACATGTTATTTAAAAAAATATTATTTTCCATTATTCACCCACAAGTCATTATGTTTAGAATAATCCCAAAAATATATATTATGAAAAATAGTAAAATTATAAATTAAAATAAAATCATAATATTTTCAAATTCGAATTCTAGATTGACAAATTTAACAGTTAAATCAATTGAAGTGATATAACGATGATCTTTTTTATACAAAAATAGTTTTTTTTAATATTTAAATTAATCATTCATATTTTTTTATTATGTGCCAATTAAATTCAGTATAACAATGTATTCAAAAAAACAATATTTTATCATCATTAGTCACAAGTTTTATAATATAAGAATGCATGTGTATTAGAATGGAAATATTTAGAAAAATAAATTTCTAAGACTACGATGAGAAAAGTGTTCATTTTAACTGTACCAATAACACTTTATTCATATTAAATGTAACACCCCAAGCTTTCACAGTATGTTTCCCTTTGAATAATGTAATAGCATGTATTGTACGCAACTTCGAGATTCTAACACACCACGACCAATCAAACTAACTGTTATGAATAGTAATACCCACATTTTGAAATTTTATAAATTATAATTCTTAAAATAGGATTCATTTTTGAATTCGGAATATCAAAATTATCTTAAGTTGATTTTTTGGTATTTTTCTGGAAACTTTTAATTTTTGATTTATAGTGAAAAACACTGCAATACTATTTAAAAATGACTTCTTATTTAAATATTTAAATATTTTATTTCAAATTATTTTATGTCAAAATAGATACATAATACCTATATATGTTCAATGTAATTCATTGGAGTCATTTTGTAATAATATTAGATAAATAATGTTTTATTAAACTTTTTACCGTCTTTTACCCACCTCCTAGTAGAATTTGAAAATTCACATAAAACATAATTTTACCTCTTCTGTCAGTGTAATTTCAAAAATATGAGAGGCGTGATTGATATTAGTAAGAAAAATATGGTTCAATATGTTGAAAATAATTTTTTATGAAAAGTACGTTTTTACTTTTATTTACCACTAAAAGTAAATAGGGTAATTAAGAGTAAAAATGATATTATTATTCTTCTAACATGTGTCCTAAATCTATTGGATAGGTGTAATTCGTACAAAAGCAGCCTTAATAATAAAATATAATCCTTTAGGTCCACTTGGATTAGATTAGGACATTTATTATTATATAATTCGAAGAAGAGCTAAAAGTGTTAATTTCAATGATTAATAACTAAACCATTTATAATATTGGGTTATACATAAGATAAATTCAACAATAAATATTCATTATAAATCTAAAAATATTTCCAACATAATGAAATTTTATGTATAATTTTTATGCATTAAATAATTAAATTTATTTACGTCACAATGATGATGTAGTATTTACCATATTAATGAAATATTAAAATAATTTATATTATAAATATCCAAATAAATCTAATTTTATACTTTTATTCAATTAAACTAATTTTCAAGGATAGAATGGAATGTTAGGGTTGATTAAATGTATTTATTTTGATGTAGGAATGTTTTTAGGACTTTAACAAAAATCAATTATTAAATAATGTCAAAATTGATGTAAATGAGTTTTTTAAACAAATAAACATTATTTGGCTGATATAATAATCCTTAAAATCAAAGTATAGTACAAATGACTTATATAATTATATTTGTATCATTAATGAAAAACTTGGGGTTCTCTTGGATGTTTTTTTTTAGTTTATTAAGCATATAATATAAAAATTCAAAGATACATGGTAAATGTCAAACAATTTAACTAATAGTTAAATCTAAAAGATAAGGTTAATTGAGTGACCCAAACCTTTCTAAAACCTATTGTATGAGAGGTTTTAGACCCATTCCCCCCAATTCCTTTATATAATTCATTTTCACGCCATTAGAAACTGAAAATTATTTTATTATAAAATAATATTTCAATATTTTCCTAAGGTGCCTTTCACCCCCCTTGTAAAAGGGCACTTACCCTACTCTCAAATTCACCCATCCAAAGACATTTGGATCGGCCAAAACCTACCAAAATATCTTCCAAAATATCCTCCCTTAATTCTATAGGCCTTATATTGATCCGAAAGCAAGCCTAAGGTGCCATTTTGATCAAATAAAAAGGAAGAACCTGAAGAATAGGTTAATATCTCACCACCTCTTTCAAGTTATTTTCTTCTTGCAGTTACTATTTTTTTTAATTATAAAATAATAAATCCGGTATATTATATATACTGTGATGTTATTTTACAAATGGGATAACCATATTCATTATTTTATCCATCCTACGAAAAACATTTCACCATATGTGTTACCGTCTCCACGTCGTGGTGTAGTTGTTATTCAATACATTATTATTTGGATGGGTATAATAATAATGTATAATTGATTGAAATAATATATAACATGTTAATGATTCTTTATATATGATATAACATCCATTTACTTATGATTTTAATTAGAGAATAATGATATAGTCGCTCATGCGTACGTACAGATTACCGTCTCCACGGACGCGATGCGATTCATTCCCCATCGTAATCATTCAAGAATAATTTTCATGTGATGATTAAAAATAATATTTAAAGAAATTAATAACCTTTTTTATATGAATCAAAAAAATCATATCCATAATAATCATGGATTACGTAACTAAGCATATAATGGAAAATGAATCAGTTAACACCATAAACGATGATACTACTAAATTTTCATTAACAAATCAATATTGGAAGATCATATATGATATAATATTGATGTATATGGTTCTTGTATAATTTAATAACAACTATTTCACCATTATATAGGAGGTTAACCTACCCTCAAACAATGAAATGTACAAGGTAAGGGTTAATTTCAAAATCTCTTCATTATCTGAGATTGTTGTTAAGTAAGTATATACTGAGACCTATTTATCATCCACATCCATGTTTCTTAAAAATGTATTTCAAAACATTTTATTATTTAATAGATAATGGGTGAAATTAATTTATACCTTTGTTTGACTTTTTAAAAAATGGGTTGAAAGGAATCTTTCTGTCGTTTTCCAAACAAGGTACCTTATGACCTTTTCGACAAAATTATGGTAAGAATGTTTTTTTAACTTATACGAAGGGTGCGGCTATTTTCCACCATTATAACATCAGCAATGCTTCCCATTGAATCCTATTATAATATTTTTAAAATAAATGTTTTCTATTATAATTATATGAACTTTAAATGATTTCAAAATAGAAAGAGATATTTTCTCTAAAAAATTGATTTGATTATATCTATGTCAACATCATTTGATGGATTTTAAGTTTATATGAAATATATTAATTATGATACAAAACATAAATATTTTATTGAACGTTTGGTGATATGTTTTACTATGGATATGTTATTTTATACCATTCATTGTTTCTTGATAAATTATTTACATTTCCTATGCATATTTTAATACGAATGATTATGTTATGATTAAACATTTTGATATGAGAAATTTATTAGACTTAGTAAGTGATGGGTGGATACCGCTATACCTCATCAATGTATCGGTTGGTCTCATGGGACAAACTAGTGTCTTTTCACAAGGCCTTTACAAAATCGTATTTCTTGTCTGGGCATAGGGCCTTGACTATGTGTTTATGATGTCTGGATTATGTATTCCATCCTTAAAAAAGTGGCTATTGATATTTCTTGTGATGAATTTACTAGTAGAATATTTATTTGAATATGTAAATGGAATTATTGGATTTCATATTGTCCATATTATGTTGAAGTTAATGTTTAAAAGTATTTTTTAGTCTTATACATTGCCTTAAATGTTTATGCATGTTTTTGAAAGATTACGCAATATTCTTATCCTTACTGAGCTTCTGACCTCACCCATTTCGATTTTTTATTTTCCCAAGGATGAGAAAAGTATATTATGACTGACCTGCAAGGATAGCCTAAGGTATATGAGTGTGGCCTATTGGGACTATGTTGTTGTAGTTTTCATTGTATAATGTAATCTAAAACTTATGAATGTATCTTTTATTTTCAAGGATACTACACTGATCAGTCTTTCGGGACATGATTCCTTGTACCATGCCAATGTTATGTAACTATGAACTGACTCTAGGTAACTATGGTGGAGGCGTTATAGTTGGTATCAGAGAAATTTTAGTACAATCCTTGTAAACTAGATTTAGAAAACCTCTGATTACAGAACATTACCCTAAGATAGACTTTGAAGATTATTATAGAAGAACATCCTAGAATTTTAGTAATGTAGAGATTTTGTGTATTTTATGAGAAATACATACTTGTCTAGATATGAGTAGGATGTGGCAGCACTGGAAAAGATATAAATAGGAGTGAAAACTCCGAAAAGGAGTTTTAGGCATGTTCCGGGGTATCCCAGTACATGACAATATGCCTTTCTACACTCGTGTTTACGACACTCCCGGGGGATATGCTTAGGATAATCCAAAGTTTCTTTAAAACCCACTATAAATGATTTATGAGTATATACCTCTTCTTAGAAAACATTTTTATTATGATTATGGAATATATCCATAAACTGTTCAATTTAGGTTAACTATTTTACATGTTTGAAATTATGTAATGTGATTCATAAACTAATATAGTGTATTACATTGTTTAGAAATGGAGCCTAGTGGAAGTAATGGAAGCCATATCAACGTACGTAATATATATAGGGATTTCCTAGCTACTCGAGATAGTTATAGTGGACCTGGTGAAGCAGCTAGTGCTGATCAGCTTATCACCATACTATGAAAACTAACTCAGGTTATAAATAATAACCTCACCCATATAGAGCACCTTGATGCACAACGTGGAGGATCAATGTTAGGACACATTATGAGGCAACAACCACCATCATTCATTGGGAGTACAAATCCATTAGTAGCTAAGAAATCGATAAATTCCTTGGAGAATAAATTTCTTTCTTTTGGGAGTAGTGAAAGGGAAAAAGTTGTCAAGGAAATTTATCACCTCATGGGAGTTGTAGATCAATGGTGATCATTGATTCAAAACAAAAAGGAGGATGAGGAAGTATCAAATATGGAATGGAGGTGGTTTAAAGAGAATTTAATAGAAAAATAAATTCCTCATGGCCATCAAACGGATATGGAAAGACAATTTCTGAGTTTAACATAAAAGGAGGATGAGGATGTCAAAATTTATGAGGATAACTTTACAAGGCTAGAAATGAATACTGCATATTGTAAACGTAACCCAAAGAGTATGATTTATCTATTAATTGATAGGTTAAAACCATTTATCCAGTGAGCATAAGTCTCATAATCCTTCTTGTCATACGAATATATTTTCTCATGAGCTATCATGACATAAAAGGAATTCTATAAGTCTTGTTACTTTAAAGTAAATAAAGATAAGAAGAAAACTGATGGACACTTTGGAAATAGAAATAAGGGTAAGAGGTGAAAAGTTGAATATCCATCCTACAAAAAAATGTGGAATGAATCACCCTGGTACTTTCCTGAATAAATTGGGTGTCTGTTAAAAGTGTGGTGAAAAATGTCACCATGCTCGTGATTGCAAGGGGATTAAAGGGGATATCAATGTTGAATGCAAAAATTATTGAGAAAGGGGGAATTATGAAAATGAATGTCATAGGTGTCTAAGAATCTTACCGTAGAAAAGGTCAAGGGAGAATGTCCAAGTGTATGCTATCACTACTAATGAGGTTGATGCTCTGAAAGACGTGGTGGCAAGTAATTTAATGGTTTCCTCATGTTTATCAAATTCTTTATTTTATTTTGGATCATCGCATTGTTTCATAACTTTTCAGTTAGCTATGAACATTAGATATTTTCAATTTGACTTAACAAGGGAGTTGTCAGTCAAAAATCTTAAGGAAATTATTCTCGCAACAATATTTTGTGAATCAGTTCACATTAGATATTATAAATTTTCTTTATCTATTGATCTCCTCATCATACCCATGATTGAATTAGATATAATCCTTGTAATGGATTGGATTTCAGACCATGATGCGATAATTTATTGTATAAAGAAGGAGGTTACAATTTTCAATGATGATAAGGAGTTCCTTATCTTCTGAGCAGAAATATCACCACACGATTCTTATCCAGATCCACCCCCATTAGCTCTACTAAGTTCAATTATTGGGGAAGAAGAGAATGAAATAAATATTGGTGAGGAAAAAAATGTTCTAATATAGGATGTACATATTGTGCAAGAATATGATGACATGTTTCCAAAGGATTTTCCTGGACATCCTACAGAATGAGAAATTGAGTTTTCTAGTGATTTAATCCCTAGTTCAAGGCCCATATCGAAGACCCCTTGTAGAATGGCCATTGTGGAATTTGAGGAACTAGAAAAACAACTATAGGAATTAAGTAATAAGGTATTTATTCTCTATAGTGTTTCTCCATGGGTGCCCTTGTCCTTTATGTTAATAATAATGATGGATCTATGGGGTTGCTCATTTACTATAGGGAGATGAATGTTATAACAATAAAGAACATGCATTCACTACATCACATAGATGATTTATTATACAAACTACATGGAGCTCAATATTTTTCAAAGATTTACCTTCGATCTAGATACCATCAGTTGTGCGTGACGTAGCAAGACATTCTGAAAACAACATTTCAAACCAGGTATGGGCATTGTGAGTTTATAATAATGCCTTTTGGGCTGACTACTGAACTCTCTGTTTTCATAGATCTAATTAATAGTGTTTTCAAGGAATATCTCAATGAATTTTTATTGGATTTTATTGATGACATCCTTGTATACTCCAATAGCTATGAAAATCAAAAAAATCACTTACGCAATATTCTAATGACTCATAGATGAAATGAATTATATGAGAAACTTATCAAATGTGAATTATGGATTTAAGAGATATCTTTTCTTGGCCATATTGTCTCTAAGTGGAATCTATGTTGATCCTTCAAAGCCCAAGGAAATCCATGAATGGCCAGCACCAATGTGTATAACTGAGGTATGTAGTTTTATTGGTTTAGTAGGTTATTATCAATGTTTCATCCTGAATTTTTCCCGATTGGCTAACCCATTAAACAAGATCACACGTAAGGGGGTTAAATTTTTTTGTACAAAAGAGTGTGAAGAATGTTTTGAAGAATTAAATAGAAGATTAGTCAATGATTTTATCTT
Source organism: Viscum album (assembly GCA_963277665.1). Taxonomy (NCBI): domain Eukaryota; kingdom Viridiplantae; phylum Streptophyta; class Magnoliopsida; order Santalales; family Viscaceae; genus Viscum; species Viscum album. The sequence goes on from OY728142.1 coordinate 70,921,153, forward strand.
GAGTCTACCATCGGGGAAGGATGGGTTTTTTATTTATAGCGATGCTTCAAAGAAAAGACATTGTTGTTTCCTTTTACAGAAGAATAGAGTTATTGCCTATGTATCACGATAGCTAAAAATTCAGGATCAAAAATATCCTACTAATGATCTTGAGTTAGTAGTTTTAATATTTTATTTGAATATATTGATACATTATCTCTATTGTGAAAAATGTAAGATTTATACAGATCACAAGAGTTTGAAGTATATTTTCTCATAAAAAGAACTCAACATGAGTCAAAGGCGTTGGCTTGAAATTCTCAAGGATTATGATTGCACTATACACTACCACCCAGGGAAGGAAAATAAGGTGGGAGATGCTTTGAGTAGAAAGTATAATGGAGTTTTGAACAAGATGTGAGTTAAAAAGGATCCTATATAAATGGATCTTGTAAAGATGGATATGGGATTAACCCTGGAAGGTGAAACATCAATGTTTTTTCAAATGGTTTCTAAACCAACATTACTATGAAGGATAAATATTTCTTAGACCGATGATGATGAGTTTCAAAAGATGATTGAAGAACTAAATGATGGGAGATCGAGTGACTTCATATATGAAGATGATATTTTGAAATTTTTTAAGAGAATTTGTGTTCCCAATATACCTGATCTGAAAATAGAATTTTTAGATGATTTTCATAGATCCAATTTCTCTATACACCATGGTTCACTATGATGTACTGAGATTTGAAGGAACATTTTTGGTGGTACAACATGAAAAAAAAGATTGTTGATTTTGTGTCATGATGTATGGTTTGTCAACAAGTGATAGTTGGAAGGAAACAGTCTGGAAGAGTCATGAAACCTCTTCCCATACCTGATTGGAAAGGAGATAATATTACAATGGACATTTCCATGGGGATAACAAAGACACCTAGAAAGAATGATGCAATATGGGTCATTATTGATCTTCTTACCAAGTCAGCACATTTTACTGCTATAAGAGAAGATTTACCACTTAAACATCTAGAAAGACTATATATTAATAAAGTTGTAAGACTTCATGGAGTAACCTGAGCGATTGTCTCTGATCGTGATCCCCATTTTACCTCAAGATTCTGGAATATTCTTCAGAAAGCACTGGATACTGAACTTTATTTGAGCACTTCCTACCACCCTCAAACTGATGGAAAATTAGAACAGACTATTTGTACATTATAAGACATGTTGAGATAATTCTAACATGACTTTCATGGTATGTGGGATCAATATTTACCTATGGTAGAATTTTCCTATCACAATAGCTTCCTTTAAAGTATTCACATGGAACCATATGAAGCGTTATATGGAAAGAGATGTCACGTACTAACTTGTTGGGATGATTTTGGTGAATGAAAACTTGTTGGCCATGAACATGTAGAGTAAATGATGGAAAATTCGAAGCTAATCCAAACCAACGTCAAAGCATCTCAATGTAGGAAGAAGAGCTACATTGATAACCAAAGGAAGGATTTGGAATTTTAGGTAGGAGATCATGCTTTCTTGAAGGTATATCCATGAAAGGGAATTATACGATTTGGTAAGAACAGTAAATTGAGTCATAGGTACATCAGACCTTTCGATATTCTAGAATGAATTGGGGATGTTTCATACCATTTAGAAATGCCTCCAAGCCTCTCCAATGTTCATGATGTGTTCCACATATAACTGTTGAGAAAATACATGCCTGAATTATTTCTTGTACTCACCTATGTGGAATTAGAACTGGAACCCAATATGTCTTATTGCAATGAGCATGTCACGATTCTGATACTATAGAATAAGTGGTGAGAAACCGGATGACTCATCTGGTAAATGTTCTATGGAGAAACCATATGATGGAAGATACAACGTGGGAACCCGAGGAAATTATGATGAAAAAACACCAAATCTTTTTTTGTAGTAATATTCATGAAATTTCGAGGATGGAATTATTTTAAGGAGGGGAGAATGTAACACCCCAAGCATCCATTGTACATTTCCCTTTGAATAATACAATAACATGCATTTTATGTAACTTCAAGATTAAATCACACTATGACCAATAAAACTAGTCGTTATGAATTATAAAAACCACTTCTTTTGAAATTTTATAAATTTTATTTATCAAAATGGAATTCATTTTTGAATTCGGAATATCTAATTTATCATTTGGTGATTTTTTGATATTTTCCTGAAAACATTGAATTTTTTATGAATAGTGAAAAACAATTCGTTATTGTTTAAAATAAAATTTTTATTTAAATAATTATTTATTTTATTTAAATTAATTTTATGAATAAATAGATACATAATACATATATATTTTCACTTTAAATCATTGCATTCATTTGTAATAATATAAGATATATAAAGTTTTATTGAACTTTTCACCGTGTTTTACACACCTCCTAGAAGAATTTGCAAATTTGCATAAAACATAATTTTACCACTTTTGAGAGTGGAATTTCAAAAATCCGAGAGACACGGTTGATATCCATAAGAAAAATTTGGTTCAATAAGATGAAAATACTTTTGGGTGGTTAGTAACTTCTTTACTTTTATTTACAACGGTTAAAAGTAAGGAGAGTAATTAAGGGTAAAAATGATATTATCTGTACCCTATCATATGTCATAATTCAATTGGATAATTGTAATTCGACCTAAAAAAACCTTATGAATAAAATATGATCCTTTAGGTCCACTTGGATTAGATTAGGACGATTATTATTATTTAATTCAAAGAAGATTTAAAAGTGTTAAATTCAATGTTTAATAACTAAACAATTTATAATATAGGGTTATACAGACAATAAATTAGACTATAAATATTTATTAGAAATCTAATAATATTTAATACATAATTACATTTTATTTATAATTTTCATACATTAAATAATTAAATTTATTTACGACACAATGATGATGCAGTAATTACCATATTAATGAAAATTAGAATAATTGATATTATAAATATACAAATAAATCTAATTTGATAATTTTAATGAATTCCTTAAATTTTATAGGGTAATATGAAATTTAAGGGTTTCTTAAATGTATTTATTTTGAAGTAATATTTTTTAGGACTTTAAAAAAATCAATTATTAAATAATGTCAAAATTGAAATAAATTATTTTTTTAAAAAATAAAAATTATTGGTTGATATAATAATATTAAAAATCAAAGGATCAGAAAAAAGACTTATATAATTATAGGTGTATCATTAATGAATCACTTGGGGTTTTTTTGAAAGTTTATAGAAAGTTTATTAACCATATAATATTAAAATACCAAGAGACATGTTAAATGTCAAACTATTTACCTAAGAGTTAAATAAAAACGATATGGTTAATATAGTGACCGAAACCTGTCTAAAACCTATTGGATGAGGGTTTTGACCCATACACACCATAGATGTTCACTAATTAATTTTGGAGAAATTATAAACCGAAAATGATTTTATTATAAAATAATATTTCAATCTTTTCCTAAGGTGCCCCTCACCCCTCTTATAAAAGGGCACTTCCCCTTCTCTCAAATTCATAGCTCCAAATCCATTTTTCTCTGCCAAACCCAGCCCAAATATCCTCCCAACTATCCTCCATTAAACCTTGAGGGCTTAGTTTGATCAGAAATCCACCCAAAAGATCACTTTTGATCAAATCTAAAGGAAGAACCCGAAGAAGAGGTAAATACCTCACCACCACTTTCATGTAATTTTAATCTTCCACTTCATCTTTCTTTGTTGATTCCATTATAAAATAATAACTCAAGAATATTTTATATACTATTATGTTAATATAATAATGGTATAACAATATTCATTATGTTATCCATCCTATGAATAACATGTCACCAAACATGCATACATACGGCTTATTGTCTCCATATCGTGGTGTAGTTGATATTTAATACATTATAATTAGGATGGGTATAATAATGAAGTATAATTGATGTAAATAATAGATATAACATGTTAATGATTCTGTATATATGATATACCATCCATTTATTTATGATTTTAATTATTAAATAATGATATTGTTGCTTGTGCGTACATACAGATTACCGTCTCCACAAACGCGATGAAATTCATTCTACATCATAATCATTCAAGAATAATTTTCATGTGATGATTAAAAAAAAATTTAAATCACTTTTTATCATTATAGATATGAATAAAATACAATATATCCATAAAAATCATTGTTTCTGTAACTAAGCATATAAAGAAAAATGAGTCAATTAACACCCGAAACAATGATAATACTAAAATATCATTAACAAATTAATCATAGAAGATCATATATGATATAATATTAATGTATATGGTTCTTGTATAATTTAAGAACAAATATTTCACCATTATACAGGAGGTTAACCTACCCTCGACCATGGAAAGGTACATGGTAAGGGTTAATTGCATAATCACTTTATTATCCGAGGTTGTTTTTACGTAAGTATCTACATGGACCTCTTTATCATACACATCCATGTTTCTTAACAATGTATTTCAAAACATTTTAACTATTTAAATGGCTATGGGTTAAAGAAATTTATATCAATTTTTTTCTTTTTATAAAATGGGTTGAAAGGAATCTTTTCATCGTTTTCCAAACAAGGAACTTTATGACCTTTTCGACAAAATTAAGGTAAAAATATTTTTTTAACTAATACGAAGGGGGTCACTATTTTACGCCATTATAACATCATATAATCTTCCCTTACAAGATTAAAAGAATATTTTTAAAGTAAATATTTTCTTTTATAAATATATGACTTTTCTATGATTTCAAAATAGAAAAATATATTTCTCTAAAAAAGGTTTTGATTTCATCTATGTCAACATCCTTTGATGGATTTTATATTTACTTCTTTGTTGATTTATTATGATACCAAACATCCATATTGTATTGATGTTTTTGTGATATGTTTGACTATGTATGTATTATTTTTATTCATTTCAGGGTTTATGGATAAATTATTGAGATTTCAAATACTTGTTTTAATAAGAATGATTATGTTATGTTTAAACCTTTTCATATGAGGATTGCATTGGACATAGTAAGTGATGAGTGGGGCCTGATCTAGCTCCTAGATGCATCATTAGGTGTAATGAGACAAACTAGTGTCTTATCACAAGGACATGAAAAAATTTTATTTGTTGTCATGTCACATGGAATTGACTATGTTGTTATAAAGTCCGACATTATGAATTCTATCATTATGAAAGTGGCTACTGATATTTTGAGTGATTATTTGAGTAGTAGAATATCCATGTGAATATTTAAATGGAATTATTTGATTTTATCTTTCCCATGTTATGCTTAATTTTATGTTTAAAAGGCTTTTTTTAGTCTTATACATTGGATTAAATGTTTATTATTTTTTTAATGTTTCGGCAATATTGTTATCCTTACTGAGAATCTGAGATCACCCCTTTCTATGTTTTATTTTTTTCCCAAATGCGAAGAATTATATTATGACTGACCTACAGGGATAGTCTAAGGGATATGTGTGTGGCCTATGGATACTATATTGTTGTAGTTTTAATTTTATAATGTAATGTAAAACTTATGAATGTATCTAGTATTTTCAAGGCTACTAAACTGATCGGTCTTTTGGTACATGATTCCTTGTATCATGCCAATGTTATGTAACAACGCTGCCACTATGGGTAACTGGGTCCACGACTTTACATTAAAACAATAATTTATTTATTTCATTGATTATTCCATAAATTGTTAACACATATTCATTCACGAAAATTCAACCCATAGGTTTCATTGGTCATATTTGATATTTATATTTTTTTCTAAATATATCACAGTTTCATTTTAGTTTAAAATTTTTTCAGTAGAATGATATTGAGATCATTTTTATTATTTAAAGGTAGCCATATTTTTCAATTTTAGGTTGTTACATTCTCCCCCTTAAATAAATATAATACTCTCAATTTGACTCATAATATCATTATAATTTACTTGGGGAACTCATATTTAACTATAATGATCCAATGATCTTGAATTTATTTAGGATGAAAAATAAGATTTAACTATATGAAAAATTATTATATGTTCTTTAAAATGTTTTCTAGCTCATTACTAATTCAACATTGGGTTCTGCTAACAGAGGAAGATCAATATCCAAAAGGAATAAATTCTCTCAACCCTTGAAAATGAATAAAATGCTAATCATACTACAAGGTGTTTTTGTTTATAACACAATATTCAAAAGATTTTGGAAATGTACATTACATTGGACACTATAAAAAAGAGTAAAAATTCCCCATCTTTTATATTTGATGTAATTTATCGTGTTTTCTTTTTTTCATGGTTGATAGTGTCTATTTCCCTCATTACCTCACATATTTCATTCATCATCATTGTCACATGATCACTCAAGAGACTCCATATTTCCGTTCATTTTTATGTTTGGGAAATCAATTATATTCACATTATTAATCTCATTTCATGATATTTGGTTTGTTATAGTACTTAGGTTTATCACTTGATCTCATATTCTAAAGGAATGTTAAATGATATAATCTCTGAATTGTCCCTTCAACTCCTAGTTCCATTAAGATCCTTCCATTTATAAGAAAGAAATTGTTGACATGGGTGGGGGAAAAATTATAGGGTAATTAGCATAATTAATAAAATAATGTGATCTAACCATAAAACCCTTCACCCTTATCATCAAATTAGCATATAATTTATTTAGTTTCTCCTATAAAAAAATATTTTTTTAAATGGGGATATATAATATTTTGTTATCTTATACTTTTGAACTTTTTTCATTAAATCTGACCAATAAATTTCCATAAATTTAATTAAAATATGTTAAACCCAAAAATCATTGAAATTCAATCTCTCAATGTCCTACCTATCATTTATCTAGAATATAAAATATCATTTATAATGTTTTGAAACTTAGTAATATCTTTGATTCAATCTATGTTATCCATGGTCTCATTCAAATTTGGTAATCTTACTAAAACATATTCCAATACCTCAAAAATATTTCAAAAACTGAATGTCAATTAATCAAATAATATCCCCTGGGAATGTCAAATAATGTATATAGTATGGAATCTTCGTCATTCCTTGGGTGATGATCATATTAATACCCAACCTTCCATTTTTAATGATATTACCCCTAGGTATATCTATACTAGATTCGGCATCAAATTTTAGTATCTAGTATGGTATGTCTATTTTATGAGAACCACATAATCTTTACATTAATAAAATTTCATTATGTTATATTGTATTCAGATTTCTATCTTAGACTTCTCAGTAGTATTTTTTCTAATGTTTTCTTATCCTAATCCAAAAATAAAAAGTGAAGTATTACCTAAGAGTAAATTATTTACTATTCCAAATGTATTTCTATACCTTTGAAATTTTGATCAATATTAAGTAATTAAACCATAACATATCCCCTATAGATGTCCTAAATCAATTGTTATCTAAACCCTTCTCTGATACCAACTCTAACACCTCGGACCATTACTCCAGATATTGGTGCTATACGAACATACTTTACTTATTTGTTTCTTTAACATCAATATTTTCTCATAAATGACTATCGATATTTACTTGACATATTGAAAATATTTTATTACACACATTCCCAATACATTTTGGTTTTATAGATTTCTATAATTTTGGTAAAATATAAACTAATAACTCTATTTAATTTCACAACTAATGGATATATTTTTAAAATATATAAGAAAATATTTAATCCATAAGGTTGTCTTCAACATCTCCCATAAATATTACTCCCTATTTATCATATTATATATTTTATATGTAATTATTTTTATATTACCCGGGGAAATATAAACATAATAAGGGGTGATCTCAAAGGCTCTATAAGGGAAATATATAAATTAAATATATTAAAAACTTTTACCATGTTATACATAATATCATTATAATAAATAATATATATAATTCCAAAATCACCCAAAACAAAGATCATCTATATCTATACCTATAAATTAAAACATGGACATTAATAATACACATCTCAAAATGATTGAATTCATAATATCAGACATCAAATACTGGTTTTCAAGGCCTTCTTCCATGAAAATATTATGATATGTCGATAGGTATGTGATGCCTCATGTGTCACATTTGTATGTGAGTATTTTTTAGATGGTTTATCCCCTTGAGTTAGAGGCGTTTTAGGCTGAAAATGGGGAAGTTTTGTGTCTTATCCCAGTCACATTGTTAGGGCGGGCATTTATACTACCGTTTTATCCTAAGTGTACAACTTATAAATCTCTTGAGACTGATGATTTATATTGTTATGAAATGATTTCTCTTTCCGTGATGGTAAACTATGAAACCCATTAAAACAATTTCATTTTTTTGTGTCCTTTTTATGTGTGTTTCATCCCTTATATTCCCAACTTCATCTTGTCAAACATTGGCACCTCTCTCATCCCACATTGGAACCACTAATCTAGTCATAAGTTTATTTTAATGTGGTTTTATAGATATTATTCACCAAAATTGAACGTTTTGGGTTCTTTTCCTCTTCTTCCTAGGATTTATTCCATTTTCCACTTCATATAAAACCCTAGTGTCCATGTGTAGCCACTTTTCATAACATGTTTTTAAAAAAAATTAGCTATTTTCTTGCTATGGGTTATGGGCTATCACATGAGACCTAAAATGATGGATTTCTTCAAATTTAGAATGACTCAACAACATGACCTAGGTTTATTAAATTTATTTCTTTTTATTAAACATATCTATTAATTATTTGATTTATAAATTCGTTTTCAAACTACATAAATTTTATACAGGTTATCTATGTTTGATTTAGGAATTTTTTCCATAACATATCTTGGTTTTAAGGTGTCTTATCATTCTGAATTTACTGATTAAATTTTCATTTCATGTAAAAAAGAATCTTATTTTTTTTACATGATTGATAACTCATCAATGATGATTTCCCTTAATAAAAAATTTCTATTGGGTTTCATGAAAAGTAGAGTTTTCAATTTGGGTTTACCTTTTTTTACTTGAAGGGTTTCTATTGTTTCAAAGGGTGATGTTATTTCATAATGTGAAATATATTTTCCCATGGGTTGTATGATTGTGATCATTCATGATTATATTATACATTGATATTGTGTTTCGATTTCAGATTGTTTTAAATATGTATTTCCAAATGTATATGTTATATGTGATATGTTAAATATATAGTTGGCACTTTAATGATTGGTTAGTTGATTGGTTATTGTTTACCCCTTGTTAATCCCCCTTGTATTTTTCGATGATTATATTTTTACCAATGACATGGGTTCTTGATATATGAGCCATGTTATTCTAATAGTTAGGTCTCAAGATAGTTCATGTGGGTGGTAGAAAGGATATGATTATGTTGTTCTTTATTGGTCAAGTTATAGTGATGATATATAAAAAGTTTTGAGAATGAACCACCTCACTTAGTTATTGCATTGGGATCCTTGGGTTACTAAGTGGGAAGTAGTGGGACATTGTTAGCCTATTTTTGATCTGCACATTGGCTATTTTTCCCATAGTAGTACATAACACCTATCTGTGGTATTTTCACTAAGGAAACTAGCCAGATTGAATGGGTTAACTTATCTGTGACTCTTAACCTATCAACAGTAGGTCATCCAATGTCTGACACGTGGGTTATCTATAGTACCTATACCATTTCCTCATTCTTTTTGTAATATTTTATTCCCTTTCTCTATATATTTTACTTATATATTTTAATTGTTTCATAAATTTTTTTGATGTGTTGATCTTTTTATGGTTTATTTTTTGTGATGAATAGTTATATTCCATCTGTTTACTAGTATTATTTGTGGCCTTCTATAATTTTGCATCATTCTTGATTCTATTGTCTCAATTAATAAAATTATGTTGGGTGTGTGAAAATATTTAAAGGGACACATGGGGTATGTTTTCAATGTGTTGGTTCAGTTAGAAAAACATTTCGAACATTTAGAAATATATTTTATTTGGATTTCCAATGAATGATGTTTTAAAGATAATTTTGTGGTTATTGAATTGAAAATTGTTTCAATAAAAACCATTTAACCTATTTTTAATGTTTTTTTATAAGAAAGTTTATGATCTATGTTTGGTTTGATTTTACATGATGTAAAATATAAATGAAAACCTATTTGTTTACATTATTTTTAGACGAGGGAAAATTATTTCTATTATTAAATGAATGACACATAATCATGGTGGAATATTTAATACTATATATCACACCCAATAAAGACAATATGGTGGGTATCTAGATAGTATATATTATAAAGGTTTCTGCAGGTCCTAGAATATGGGTTGGATGTATTTTTACCATCAATATGAATTGGATGATTTTTGGGATCACGGAAGTGACCTGTGAGTCCCATGGATATAGTGTTTAGAACACCAATTTCATGAAACTAGTGGGACTCAGTTTTTTTCTATTTCATTAGACATCATTTTATATAGTTTTAGTTTTCAATGTGGATTTTTAATCCTTCTATTTAATTTTTTTATGAGATGTCATTGGAAATGTAACATTTTTTCTATTATTATTTTCATTATTGGGTTTTTTTATAGTTGGGTTTCTTGAGGGTGAAAGTGGTTATGTATGATACCCTTTGTACTTTTCTTCACCAATGGGGGTTGGGGATGCTCCCCATGTATGTGGTGAGCCATCTCTATAGTCTGTTGAATGGATGTCCATGGAGGCTCATTATAAAAAGTAATCATAGAAACCCTATTTGTAATCCATTGTGTGTCTAGGTAGTCTAGAGACTAAAATTTTGATCTGAAATCATGTGGAGTGTGTAGGAAAGGGCAAGGTCAGATCTTAATTACACTAAAACATTATATTATATTGGTGTATTAGGATAGATTCCTAAACATGAGATCAAATTTGGTTGTTTTTAGTGATTTTAGGTATGTTTAGAAGATTCATTTAATCACCATTTACTGTATTGGTGACATCAGTGGTTTTTTGGGCTTCTATGTAGAGAATAGTGACTGCAACAAGGTCACACAATTAGATTTAATGATTCGGTAAACTATTTTGTGCCCATGATAGATGGATTAGGAACCATGAAAATTTCTATTACATGGTGGGTTCATGGATTACGTGTTGAAAGTCGGTGTCATATACCCAATTTCTGTTTTACTTTGATTACCACTACATCTATGCAGTTTGTTATATAAGCTTGTGTTTTTTCAGCCATAATATTGTAGATAATTCTTCATCCACTTTTTTTATAGAAATATACTTAGATTAAATGCCTTATCCAAGTGTTATAGTAGATACCAGACTATAATTAGAACCATGAGATACCATGATATAAATCTTAATTTTATTTCTTAAGGTCCAGTAACATCATTCTGAATGAACACAGATGAGGCATGACAATCAGGTGTTGGGGGATCATAGGCATTGAGACTTCTTCCCATGAAGTTCTCACATGAGAATCTCTATTAGTTGAGATCATGATGTCTTACCTACATAATATGAACACAACATGTTTTAGGTGTCATTGGTTATTCCTATCTATGAACCCGTGTAATGGTATCTAGACATGAGATCATTATCATTGTATGTCATTTTATTGCATACTTTGATGCAAGGTGAAAACCTTGGAAATAATATCCTGGTGAGGTAGTTTGTGTTGGCTACGTCATTGGTGACATGACATTGATTAAATGATCATGATAGGATTTTTCACTTCTGAGTTGAGGATGATATATCTTGGGATTGGTTGATTAGGATGGTACACCTTCATTAAATCCATGGCCATGGTAGAAGAAGGTAAGACCATCCATGATGATCAAAAAATAAAATATAGTAAGATAATGTATGATGACACAAGTGTGAATTATTCATTATAGAGATATCGATGGAAAATATCTTATATTACAAATATCATGTTCGTAGGTAGGTAGTCATTGCTTTGAATTTACTTTATCTCAATAGGGGCCTTGATGGGTTGCTAGACCTTGCTATTGGTCGGTGAATATTATTCACTGTTGATTGGATAAGGGCATAGAGGGTCACATAATATATGTCTTTGAGAATATGCCATATTCTGTGGAATAGAAATATAAGACAATTTGGGCCCCACAAAGATGTTTGATTATTATCCATGTTCAATGGATCACTATGTAATAAATAAATTCATTAATTATACATGTTTATAGTGATTCATTGAATTTATTTATTACGTGTATTTACAAGTGATTAAGTAAATATAAATATATAATATTATTTGAATGGATTTAAATATCTCGTGTTTTTCTAAAATTTTCAAGAGATGTGAGTCGAGTTAAAGACTCAAGTTTATCATGAAATATATATATATATATATATATTTAATATATATAAAAATATATATTGCAGTTAGTGTTAAAATTATAAAATTATTTAGGGAAAATTTGAATATGTCATAAATAAATATTTTAATTAATGATACTCAGAATATCTATTACCTGGGGGTTGAGGAAACATACTGGGTATTTTAGATATTCCCTATAAAAGTAAGACAGAGTCACTTCCCATGAAACTATTCATGTGTTATAATTGAGAGCCTCTCGATCCTCCAAAATTCTAGAGAGAAACTCTCTCAAGTAAGAAATATCTTAAACATCCTATATATTTGATCAAAGACACATTCGTTCAGTGATAAATGTTGTGTCGAAGTGGTCATTGGCATACCGAACTAGCACCAAGATACTAACAAATAATTCACAGGTAGATTTAAAAGTGTGTGTGGATGACCTATAGGCCTTCGACGTCAGAGTATTCAAGTAACAGTTGTAGACATCCTATGACAAACATTCAGATGTCTGATCTGAATAGTGTACTAGTTCTATTTTATTTTGGGCTCTGTCAAATCAATATGTGGTCCTCATACCATACTGGGATAAGATCCCTGGATTCAACATTTTTTCATCGCTCTGGGGATGAAGAAATTTAAATTCTCATCCCATTGGCTTCTGTTTCCCATATCGGTACCTAAAATTTGTATTAGAGGGACGTTTGTTTTCTCAGAGTCAATTAAAAAATTAAATTTTATTAAATTTAAGTATGGGGTATTAAATCGTTTTCTACAGATTCGACCGTACATCGATCAGTTTCCAAATAACCATGTTACCACCATTTGAAAATTTTAATTGGATTGATGTTGTCTATTTTATGTTATTTGGATTTTTATTTTTTGAAGAACATGTTTGTAATTATTTATGTTTTCTTCAGAATAACAAAATCCCTCCAAATTTTGGTCCGAATCTGGTGGATGGAATTTTCATGGTGGACTAGTTTTTAGGAGATAAAAAATATATTATTTTATTTTATTTTATTTTGACCATATAAAAAGGGTATGTCCTTTAGTCATTGGTTCATGTAATATTATTTAGTAATTCCCTTATACTTTAGAAATTAGAAAAAGGTAGATTCCAAGACCCCAATTGTGTGTTCTCTCTAATAAACAGGGGATATGATTTGTCTTCTCAAAAGAAAAAACAATTAAAAAAAGGAAGACCACAATGAGACTTCTTCTTCCACAGGCAGCATGTCGCACCCCAATCCCTAGAACCCTAGAGGGCCTCACCTCTTTCTGAGTGCGTCTTCCTCTCGCTAAGTCAAACCATCTCATCCAGCCACACGGTGTCTCGTCAGAGCTCTGAGCCACCTCCTACAGAATCTCCTCCCTTCTTCACCCCTCACTGGAACCGAGTCTAGCGCCTCCCACCGAGCTCGCCGGACCAGCATGCATCACCGGACTAGCACGCCTTTATGGACTATGCTGCCCTAGGCATCCCTCTATTTGTGCCTCCCTCTATAATTCAGTAAAAGAGCTAGTTGCTGTTGGACCAGTCAGGGAAGGTGTCGTTACACCACCCAAAGGATCTTCCCTCACTAGAGCAGTGCGCCACTACCATCACACCTCACCAGAGTAGAAAACCACCACCCTCAATCCTCATCATAGAAGCATTCCACCGCCTTTGTCCTATCTCACCTCATGGGAGGATTCTGTCATCGTCCATGTCTAGCTGCACATCATCTGATGATACAACCGCCACAAGGGTGGTGTTGGATCAGGTTGTCACACGATAGTCACATCGCGGTCTCGATGTGGTCTCTTCATGGTCTCACCACTTTATTGTTGTCTCCAGGCCACGGTCACACCCCAATTTGGTCCTAGTCTAGTAAAACACCTGCATGGCAGTTCTCAGTCTTGCTGGACTCCTTTCCCGACTAGAGATAGCCCTTATCATTTAATATCATTTGTTTAGTTTTTTAAAATTAAATAAATTCAAATTAATTTCATGTTTTATTATTAAGTATAATCTAAAAAATTAATTTAATTAATATTTTAATGGAAATAATGTTTTAATTTAATTTTTAGAATTAAATTAAATTTAAATTATGGGAACCTAAAAAATAATTTATTTTATTTTATTTAAATTCATTTAATTTATTAGAACGCCCTTATACTATTTAAATTTATTGGATTTTAGTTTCAATTTTTCATTCTATATACTGAATGGTCTTGAAAAAAAAATCAAACTGTGCTTGACTGGTTATATATATTTAATTATTTATTCAATGTGTGTGGTGATTGTAATAATTAATTTGAAAAATAACAATCTTCAAATCATATTTTAATTCATATATGTATATGGGCATGAACGTCCAAATCAGTAGTGGTATTTTGTACCCCTAGACCCCCTCACCTGCATGTGAGTATATTTGTAATTATATATTAGTGATCTGAGATGTGGAGTCTGCCACGTCGAGGTGGAAATCTTTGTGGAAGCCATGCGCATTACACTAGGCCTAGCTATGACTTGAGTCAAGTGTTGACTAAGGTATGGTTTCCCCACTGTCAAGACTGAACTATTATGGATCAATCACATTGTAATTATCATGACCCGTTGGATTTCATGATTTACCATTATTTATTTTCTATTTTTTTATGTGAGTGCATGATTATGGGTTGATCATGTTGAATAATAAACAAGATAAAAATGCATAAAGTAGTGACGAATGTATTTCTATTAAATGTTCAATTTTGAGCATGACTATATAGTTTGAACAAAATACTATAAAAGGATTATATTCGTCAATAAACATTCAAATACCTCAAGAGATATTTTATGTTTTAATGCCTTCCATTACTCGCATTTATAAAATGTGTGTTTGGGGTGCTGGTCAGCCATATTTGAGAGTGCCTCTTACTTCCGTGGTGTTTTACTGAGTGAATTGGGTCGACATAACTAAATTTATATACTCAATGATTATCTATAGCTGAATTTCTATCACTTTAGAGGAATGATGATGAGGGAATCACTCTCAGATTCCAAACGATGGGACATTACTCAACAATGCAAGGAACCATAAGTCAAGTGGTTGGAAAGTCTAGTGACTACCTTGAAATACTCTTTGTAATGGTGTATCCATAGCTTATATACAATATGGGAGGTTTCGAGGATCATTTCCACCAGAGTTATCAAGAGATAGAGTATTCCAAATATAATAGTGAGGGATATTAAGGTACACTAAAATAGTGGGAAAATTATAATGATATAAAATTTTATTAATCATAAATGTTCAAAGGTAAACAAGAAAAATTACTAACTATTAATTTTTATCAGATGTAGATTTAAAATGGAAATTTCCAAAACCATATGTTCTTTATCACTAAAATAAATTTTTCATAATGAAAATAGAATGATTGTTAATAAATTCCAGGAGTGGTATAGGATCTATTGCATAGTACTATGACATGAAGGGAAGTTATATCTTATTGAATCCCCAGTTCCGACTGAGCCTCTATAGGGAGAATGTTAGGTAGAAAAACGTAAATGGAAAAAACATGTAGAGGATGGACTTGATGTTCAATGCATCATGTTTCCATCCATGTCTATCCAATTGTAGACAATGCATGAGGATGTGGTTGCCTACAAGATGATTTCACACCTAAAATAATTATATTAGGAGAGTTAAAGGTAGGAAATGTATGAGATCTCAATTTCCCTATATAATTGTATTCTAGTATAAGGGAACCATGCCAATCCTCATTTACTCATGATGATTGGGTATATTAAGTGTCTTGAAGTCCCTGGGTTCAAATCTAACCATGAACTAGTATGGGATCTAGTTCTGGCCTCTTTAACACTATGATTCTAGAAATTAATTTTCTATTATAACATGAATTATATAACAAAGTCACTCCCATAAATATTGAATTTATTTCACCAAGATGACAAGGATATGATACATACAATCTCATTTGTCTGTATGGTGAACTAATGAAACAAGGGTAAGGAAAAGGGGTCTAAGGCAAATTCATGGCCAAAGACGTCAATGTGTCTTCCTGTATTGAATCCAATGATTCATAGGTAGAGTAATGAGTAGGGAGATGTCTTCATTTAATGTGGAAAGATATTTCATTAGAAGAAGAATTTCAATGTTGGGAAGAATAAGAAAACTAATGCTTCTACTTTATGTATTTCTTTCATTGAATGCAATCTGTCATTATCTACATGAAGGGTATTGGATTTGGCATGTGTCTAACACATTTGTATTCATATATAAGAACCAAGTATGATAAAGAATATTGCAAAAGGTGATCTAAATCTTCGAGCTACAAATGGTGAATGTCTGGAGGCCTTGGAAATGGGATGTTGTCACTTAACCATACCAAGTCGGTTGGTTCTTGTTTAAAAAAATGTTTATATGTAACTACTATAACCAATATCATTATCTCTATCTCGTGTTTAGAAACTATGGGATTATATTTCAAGTTTGGAAGTAAATTGTTTTCCTTTTATAGGGATAACATCTGTTATGGTATGGCACATCATAATAATGGATTATATATGATGGAACTCGAGAACCTTGTAATGGTAATCAATGAAAAAACTAGCCCACATGACTCATATATTACCCGCCTATGGCACTTCAGGCTAGGTCAAGTAAACGAGACGTGATTGCAATGATTAAATCAAGAAGGATATTTAGACTCGGTATTGATAGAACCCTTTTATGTATATCAGGCTTGTTTACAAGGCTTAATGACCAAATCATCTTTCTCATGAAATCAAGAATGATCCAATGCAGTACTGGATCTAATAAATACTAATGTATGTGGTCCATTTCCAGTATAGGAAAGGGGTGGGTTTTCATAGTTCATTACTTATACCACTGAATATAGTAGGAATGGATATATATGAATAATGTGGTATAAGTTTGATTCCATTCAGATATTTAAATAATAACAAAATGAAGTAGAAAACCAACTTGATAAAATGATAAAAGCACTCTTATAAGACCTATTTGGAGAATCACGTAACCAATATTTCATTGATAACATGAACGAGTGGTGGATAATATCCAAACTAACTCATCCTTATACACCACAATTGAATGGTGTTTGGGAAAGGAGAAATAGTACTTGCCTTGACATGGACAGATCAATGATGAGTCATTCAACACATCCATTATCCTTTTAGAGATATGCTTTATAGAAAACTACATATCTACTTACCGGAATTCCAAAAAAAGATAAATATGGTATTCCATATGATTTATTGTTTGGAAAGAAACCCAGTCTGACACATATACATGTATGAGGGTGTGAGGCATTTTTCAAGACTTTACCAAGTCACAAGTTAGCATCCAAAAGCATGAGGTGCAACTTTATGGGTTTTCCTAAAGAAAAAAAGGATATTACCGATATAACTCATCATATAGAAAAGTGGATGTGGAAAGATAATCCATATTTATAGAAAGGGAACACATTTTTATTGGAAATAGTGGGATAAATATTTACATTGGTGAAGTTAATGCCCTAGATTCAGAAAGGGTTATAGAGGGACAATCTTCATAAGAGAAATTGGAAGAAGAAGATTTTCCTTAGACATTAATACTATGATAGTATATGTGGGAGGTTAGATAACCATAGCATTATGGTTTTATTATCACCGTGCCAGGTTCCACATTATCCCATGAGGATGATGAACCTCTAACCTACACGGAAGCTTGAAAATTAAAATAATATGCTAAATGGAAAGAATCCATGTATTCAGAAATGGAGTCCATTATAACGACATGATATTTTTTCAATAAAATTCCCTTGTTCTAAATATTTAATAATCACATGAAATCACAACATAATTAACAAATAAGATCTATTTTACCTTTCCACATACATTTTTCACTTTTGTGATGTGATTTCTGAATATCTGACATACACAGGTGCGATCAGTAAGTTATATGGAGTTTGATAAGATAAACATATTTTTAGGTGAATAGTAACATAACATTATTAATTTTGATATCCCCTAATGAATATTACCCAAACCTATGATTCTATATAAATAATATTCAAGTGGAAGTATGATACACCTATGTTTTGGAATATGTAAATAAATGTTCTAAAACCATTTTTTTAAGAATAAATTATGATTTTAAATAAATATAAAATTAATCATATTAATAAAATAATTTTTGAAAAATATACTTAGTTTTTGGATTCTACACATCGAAAAATGGTTGGGGTGAACATTTTGGATATTTCTAGAATACATGAATTTCAGAGAATAGTGAAATACAATAATTTACAAAATAAGCTGAATACACTAATTACAGAGACACATATTATTTTATACTGATGTAAGCACAATTGATTTGGATTCACATGATAAAAATACTATTCGTGGTCATAGAATAATCGTTATTACCTGCCTTGTGTAGAAATAATAAATTAATGAATATAATATTGAGATATCCCCACTCCCCTCCCCTATCAATACCACCCTTCACACCCTCATTTCCTCCAACATTTAATGCTTTAAGACTTCTCTAAATTCTTATTGAAAATATTCCATAGTCACAACCCATGACTTATAAGCTCTTGGCCTTGCCAAAATATAAAAACCCTTCCCTTAAGGAGGTTCTCAAGGTGGTTACTTCAAGAGGTAATACACCCTTCTTTTTCAATTAGTTTCATTTCAATTTTCCTTCATTTTTTATCCTCTCCTAACTTAATCTATCCAAATAACCATTATATATCTTGTATCGTCTATATAATTTAATTTTATCATTTGAATTTAAGAACCATAATAAATATTCTTAGTCCCACCCATTTATTTTTATAAATGAAATCGACATCCATGAGGTTCCAATTTATAACTTCTGTGGATGATGAAGTTTAGTTCTTCAATTTCTCCTTAATTACTGGTCATGAAACTATTTCTATGGTTTAACCATACTATAATATATGTTTTATAAACTAATTCATATTCTGAAATAATTATATGTACATATTATAAATTCATATGACAAAACTATTACATAACAATCTAAATACCGCTAAATAATCGTAGTGGTTATATTCTAATGATTCATCCTAATATCATGTAAAAAAACTATACAAATAACCATTAACAATTATAAATGTTAATACATAATATTTTATTTCAATTATGTATATTTACCACCATTCCACATGAACTCCATTACTTAAAAACAATAGTACCTTTTATGAAAATCAAGAAAACAAACACTCCGGAACGACATAATTCGAAATTATAACAAATCAATATGGAAATAAATTAAATAAAAAGAATTATTATAAAATAAATAAATTTCTAAAATTTTATTAATTAATTTTTTGATGAGTATAATTTCATATTCCAGGACCTTACATTAAATAGGTGAACACAATCGGACTTAAGGTAAGGGTTTTCTCACCCGAACCCCAATTTTCATTCGGGTTACACTTATCGTCTAATTACTGCAATGAAATTATTGTATATTATTATGAAAACCTCATAAAATATGTTTTAGTGTTATATATATGTTTACCAACCACAAAAAATCCTTATTTTATTGATAGTTAAACGTTTTAAATGGGAATTTTTAAATTGTTTCCAAAATACAAGCCTGATTCAAGGGAATTTCTCAAATTCGTACCTACATTCAAGGGCACTATATAATATGTTTTTGGAAACAATTATCTTTATAAAATAACTCATTATATTATGAAAATACTATTTTACTTCACTTATGGTTTTATTTAAATATTTTTCCAAAATAACTCTTCTTTTGAAAATAAAAGAGTATTTATCTCAAGAATTGCTTCATGATTTTATAAGAGTCTTTTCATCTGATTCAAAAGTCTTATTGATTATTATTTATTATTGGGTTTAATTATTTATTATTTCATCTAACATATTTTATTGAATGGTTATTGACTAATTTTATTGTTGATTATCTGTCCTAAAACAATTCACCATATTACTCGGAATAGTTAGTGTTTTATGTTTTATGATTGGGGAAAATTAGTTACATTTCATTTTCTAGTTTCAATATGAGTGTATATGTTGCTTATGTTTATCCCATCCCAAATGAGGAATGCATTCGACTTATTATATGATGTATGGACTTTTATATAGCCATTAAATGCATCGTTAGGACACATGGGACAAATAGATGTGGAATCGGTTGAGACATTTCTCAATTTGATATATGATTTTGGCCGAGGCCTAAATAATTTTTAGACGTCTAGGATGAGGATGCAACAAAATGTTTCAGAATTTTTGGAATGTTAACTTCCTTCATTATAATGCTAAAAATTGATAGTTCATATGGTTTTTCAACAAGTATAATACCCATTATTATGATTTACTAGGGTATTTTTTACGTAGCTCATACTCCCACCATAATGTGGTCATGTTAATTATCTATAAAGGTGTGTGTTTTCAATTATTTACCTTAGCTAATGTTTATGTTTATGTTATCTTCTACTGTATTTCTTACCCTTACTGATCATTTGAGCTCACCCCTTTCATATGTCTCATTTTCCTAGGATATGAATAAGTTAGTTATAAGTGACTTGTAGGATTAATCAAGGAGGCTGTGATGTTTCAATGGGAACAAATTAGTGTTTTATTTCCTTTCATGATGTAATGATGAACTTTTATATATCCTATTTTCAAATCAACTATACTACATGGTCCTTCTAGATACATTTTACTTGGTTACATGCCAGTGTAATTAAATAAAGAACTGGCTCTGTGCAACTAGGGTCGGGTCCTTACAGTTGGTATTAAAGAAAGTTTAGTAGAAAAAATGGAAACTAGATTTAGAAAATGTTGATTAGGGACCAAATCCCTAAGATAGACTATGAGTATAAGTATACAAGAACATCCTGATATTTTTGAAAGGAATAAATTATGTGGATCTTTCTAGAAAATATATATCTCTCGTGATACAAATATGATGATTTGGCTTTTGAACATATGTACCTAGGAGTGAAATCCCCAACAAGGTGTATCAGGATTGACCCAGGGTATCCTGGTAGATGACAATGGGCCTTGCTGCACTCTTGGTATTGACACTCATGTGGTAATCTTATGATAATTCACATTTTCTTTACAATCCATTATGAAGGATTTAAATGTAAAATTCTCTTCAAAGCAACCATTTTTTTGATTATGGGATTATTCATGCATAGGATCTTTATTTATTCTAAGTATTTTGTTATGTTATGATTATACAATATGATTCCTAACCTATTCTAGTGTATTTCATCATCATGAAATGGAGCCTAGTTGATGAAATCGAATCCCCATGAATACATGTATCCCATGTAGGGATTTTACACTGATGAAAGATAATGTTGTAGGCTCTGGTGATGCAAATGGTGCAGAGCAGCATACAACTATACTAGGACAACATAATCAAGTTATGAACAATATACATATCATTATAGAGAATCCAGATTATCCACATGGAGGAGCTCCATTAGATCACTTTACACGACAACTACCTGCATCATTTAATGAGACTAAAAACCCATTTGTTTCTAAATAGTGGATAAGTTCCCTAGAGAATGTATATCTCACTTTGGGATTTAACGAAATAGATATGGTCATCATAGAAGTTTATCATCAATCGGGAGATACAGATTAGTGGTGGTTGTCAATCAAAAATACAATGTAGGAGGAAAATATAAAAGAGATGGAATGGAGGGAATTTTTGGAAATCCTTTTAGAGAAATACATTGTTGTGAACAGTGAATGGATATGGAAAGGAATTTTTTGAATTTTAACCAAAGGGAAGATGATAATGTTGCAATGTATAAAGCTATCTTTACAATGTAAGCATGGCATGTTCTGGAATACATACAAAATCTGTGGAGCAAGATTTATCGATTCTTTGATGGACTTAATCCATTCCTCCAGTGGGCTCTAGTCTCCCAGAGTTTCTCATTATATGAATATATACTATCATGTTCTATCAAGGTGGAAAAATAATTTTCCATGGAATATTACTTTAAGGGAATGAATGATAATAAAAGGGCTTCTAAAAACTCTACAGAAGAAAATAACGAAATAGGGAAGAAGGGAAGTGTTGAATATCCACCCTTTGGTAATTGTGGAAGGAAGCACCATAGTGAATGATTGAATAGAAAAGGATTATGATACAAATGTGAGAATAATGTTCATCATGCTAGTGATTTCAAGGGGAATAAAGAAACAATTAATGTTCAATGTTATAATTGTCGGGAGTTGGGGCACTATTCTAATGATTTTCCAAAGAGTTATGGAAATATGAAACAAAAAAGGCCAAGGGAGTAGAGATAAGCTTATACGACCACAATTGCATAGGTTGAAGTTCCAAATTACATGGTGGTAGGTAATTTTAACGGTTTTCTCAAAATTATCCAATGATTTATTTGATTATTGATCATTTTATTCTTTAATATATTCTCAGTTTTCTATGAATGTTATATATTTCTAATTTGACTTATTAAGGGAGTTTTCTTTCAAAACTCTTAAGGGGTGTATCATTGTAACAATGTTTTGTGAGCCAGTTACCATTATGGCATATAAATGTACGTTATTGGCTGATCTTATTATCATACCCGTGATTGAGTTTGAGATAATACCCAGTATGGATTGGCTTCCAAATCATGATGTAAAAATTTATTGTTTGAAGAAGGGGGTTACAATTTTTAATGACGATAATAGATTTCTTATATATAGATCAAGAAACATCACCATATGGTTCTCATCTAGATCCACCCCTAGTAGATCTATTAATTCAATTATTGCGGAGGAAGGGAGTGAAATAACTGTGGATCTGGAAAGTAATGTACAAGTATAGGATGTTCCTATTGTTCAAGAATATTTTTATTTGTTTCTAGTGGATTAACCTAATCATCCACCAGAGTGGGAAATTGAGTTTTTCATTAAATTAATTGCTTGTTCAAGGTGCATATCAAAGACCCTTATAGAATGGCCATTGTGGAGTTAGTGGAACTAAAGAAATAACTAGAGGAATTGATTGATAAATGATTTATTCACCCTAACATTTCTCTAGTGGGTTCCTATGTTCTTTTCGTTAAGAATAAATATGGGTCTATGATGTTGAGCATTGATTACAGAGAGATCAATGCTATTACAATAAAGAAAAAGTATCAACTACCGTGCATTGATGATTTATATGGTCAACTTCAATGAGCCTAATATTTGTTGAAGATTTATCTTCGATTTGGATATCATCAGTTTCATTGGTGAAAGGAAGTCATTTTAAAAACATCATTCCAAACCAGTTACGGGCATTGGGAGTTTACATTAATAAAATTTGGACAATCTAATGAACTATATGAGTTCATTCATCTAATTAATTGATATTGCAAGGAATATCATGATGACTTTTTAGTGGTTTTTATTGATAATATCTAGGTATACTTTAAAATCTATGATGATCATGAAAATCACTTGTGCACTATTCTAAATACTCTAAGAAGAAATGAATTATATGGGAAGTTTTGAAAGTGATATTTCTACATCCAATCAGTTTCCTTTAGGGGACACATTGTCTCTAATGATAGAATATATAAAGATTCTATGAAGAAAAAGTATGTGAAAGAATGTCCTACTCCATCAAACATAACCGTGGTACATAGTTTTATAGGTTTTGCAGGTTATTATCAGTGTTTCGTTTAGAACATTTATCGGTTATGAAACCCAATAACCAAAAATAGATTAAAAGGGGATAATTTTATATTGAAAAAAGAAATTTAAATAATTTTTTAAATAATTTAAGAGATTATTTACCACTTGAACATTTAGCAAGACTATATATGAATGATGTTGTAAGACTTCATGGTGTACCCTTATCAATTATTTCTAATCATGATCCCCATTTTACATCAAAATTCTAAAATAGTCTTCAGAAGTCCCTAGATTCTGATATTCAGTAGAGCACAACCTACCACCCACAATCTAATGGAAAATCGGAACGGGCTATTCAGACATTGGATGAAATATGGAGGCCTTGTTCAGTTTACTTTCATGGTATGTGGGATTTGTATTTACCTCTTATAGAATTTTTCTATTAAAATAGATTTCATTAACATATTCAGATGGCTCTATATGAAGCGTTATATGGAACGTAATTTCTTATGACAACATCCTGGGATGATGTTGGTGAGAGAAAGCTCGTAGGCCAAAAACTTGTTGAGGAAACAACCAAAATGGTTATGATTAACCAAACCCATATAAAAATAGCTCAATGTATAGAAAAGATCTATGTTAATTATAGAAAGAGGTATTTGTAATTTCCATAAGGATAACATGTTTTTTTAAAGGTATCTCTACTAAAGGGTATTATATGATTCGGTAAGAGGGTAAATTATGTCACCGGTACATCAAACCATTTGAAATTTTGGACCGAATTGGAGCTGTATCTTGCCATATAGCAATGCCTCCAAGTCTCCCCAAAGTTCCCAGTGTGTTTCACATGTCAATGTTAAATTAATACATGCCAGACCCAGTACATGTACTAATCTATGAAAATAAAACTTGAGCCTAATATGTCTTATTGTGAAGATCCTCTAACATTCATGATACTAGAAAACAAGTATTGAGAAATCGGACGACATATCAGGTAATGGTTCTTTGGAGGAAGCATAAGATGGATGAAGAAACATGGGAGCCTGAGGAGCTTATGTTGAAGTTCTTCCTAAATTATTTTAGGTAACATTTTTTGAATTTTGTGGATGATTTTTTTGTAAGGGAAGAATGTAACGACACGATATTTTTTTCAATTGAAATTCCCTTCTTATAAATATGTCATAATCGAATAAAATCACAACATAACGAACTAATAAGTTCTTTGTGACCATTAGACATAAGTATTCCACTTCTATGATGTGAATTTTGAAAATATGACATACACAGTTGTGATCAGTAGGTTATTTGGTGTCCAATAAGAAAAACTTTTTTTTATAGAATAGTAACCTACCCTTATGAATAGAAACATACCATTATGAATAGTTAATTACCATAATGAATATAAACCTTACCGATTATAGTATAAAGATAATATTCAAGTGGAAATACAATATACATATTTTTTGGAATAAGTAAATACGAGTTTTAAAACTATTTTTTATGAATAAATTCTTATTTTCATTAAATATTAAATTAATCATATTTAGAAAATTATTTTTTAAAAATGGACATCATTTCTGGATTCTATACATCTAAAAATAGTTGGGTGAATTTTTGATATTTTTTCGAAATGCTTGAATTTTCATGGATAGTGAAAGACAATAATTTACAAAATAATCTAAATACACTAATTATAGAGTCATGTATGATGTTCTGCTGATGAAATCCCAATTTTTTTGGATTCACATGATAAAATTCCTATTCTTGGTCATCGAAGACTCACTATTACTTTTCTTGTAGAGAAATAACAAATCAATGAATATAATATTGAGAAATACCCTCTCCCCTCCACTATAAATGACACCCTTCACACCCTCATTTTCTAACACCTCTCATGCTCCATTTCTTGCTTAAACTCTACCCAATAATCTTCCCTCGTCCCTTCTAATGTCCATTAAGATCTTGGAAATTCCATAAGGCCAAAAAACATTCCCTTATATAGGTTTTAATGAAGGCTACATCAAGAGGTAAAGCGCCCTTCTTTTACATTCAGTTTCATTTCAATTTACCTTCTTTTGTTATCCTCTACCCATCTCCCCTATCCAAATGATCCTAATAGATCCATTATAATATATATACTGGAATTATATTTCGTTAATGTAAGAACCATCATCAATATTCTTAATTTCTCCCTTTTCTTTTTATAAACAAAATCAATGTCCATGACGTTCCAATTTATAACCTTCATGGACGATGAAGATTCGCTCTTCAATTTATCCTTCATTGATGGTAATGAAATAATTTTTATGGTTTCCCAAACTAAAATATATGTATTATAATCTAATTATTATTCAGGAACCAGTATATGTACACAATATTAATTTTTAGGACAAAACTACTTCATAATAATCCAAATACCGCCAAATAATTGAAGTGGTGGTCATCTAAAGATTCATCCTCATTCCATGTATCCAAATGATAGAAATCATGACTAAAAATACACAATATTCATAAATAATATTTAATGTAAATTATGGATAATTATAACCATTCAACATGAACTAAATTACTTAAAAACAAGTGAACCGATATTGAAAATCTAGAAAACAAACACTCAGGAATGACTGAATTCAATATTATGACTTATCGATAAGGACCTAAATAAAATAATAAAATTATGATAAAATACATACATGTATAATAAGTTCATAATTAATTTATTGATTAGAATAATCTCATATTTCAGGACTTTTGTTCAAGATGAGAACACCATCATACTTAAGGTAAGGTTCTTCTCACCGCGAACCCCCATTTTCATTCTAGTTACTTTTATTGTCCAATTACCTCAATGATATTATTGTATATTATTATTTAATCCTCATAAAATATGTTTGACTATTTTATATATGTTTACCAACCATAAACCTTCCTTATTTTATGGATGGTTACACGTTTTAAAATGAACCTTCTATATTGTTTAAAAAAATGCTAGATTCATGGGAATTTCTCAAATTCATACCTATTTTCATGGGACCTCAATATTGTTTTTGGAAACCATTATCTTTATAAAATCATTAAATTTATTAAAAAAATACTACACTACTTCCCTTTTGTTTCTATATAATAATTTATCCAAAACAACAGTTCTTTTGAAAATAAAAGAGTATTTATCTCAAGAATTGCTTAATGATTTTATAAGATTATTTTCATCTGATTCAATGATCTTGATGAATATTATTTATGATTGGGCTTAATAATTTATGATTTAATAAACCATATTTTATAATTGTTTATAAATAATTTTATTTGGGATTATCTATCCAAAAACCCTTCACTATATTACTCAGAATGGTTAGAGATTTATGTTTAAGGATTTCAGAAAGATAGTTACATTTCATATGATAGTTTAAATATGAATGTATATTTTGTTTATGTTTATCCCCGCTCATATGAGAAATTCATTTGACATATTAAGTAAATGTTGGGGCCCTTTATGTCCCCTTGATGCATCGATAGGTCTTATGATTCAAATTTTCATGGAATTGGTCGAGGCCTTTCCCAATTTGATATATGGTTTTCGTTGAGGCCTTAATAATTTCTAGACATCTTGGCAGATGCCTGGAATTTTTTTTCATAATTTCCATCATATGCACTTACCTCATTATAAGTCTATAAATTGATATTTCATGTGCTTATTCCACTAGTGCAATATCCAAGATTATGTTTTACTATGGAATTGTTACTCAGCTCAAATTTCTGCCATAATGTGTTTAAATTTATTATTTATAAAGGCATTTGTTTTCAATTACTCACTAAGCCTAATGTTTATGTTTATATTATCATCTACTATATTATATACCATTACTAAGAATTTGAGCTAACTCCTTTCTTATGTTTCATTTTCCCAAGATATAAAGAAGTTAGTTATGAGTGATTTGTAGTCTTAATATAGGAGGCATGGATGTTTCTAATGGAATAAATTAGTGTTGTATTTCCTTTCATGATGTAATGTTGAACTTATAGGTATCTTGTTTCCAAAACCTATGAAACTACTTGTTCCATTCAGATAAATATTCCTTATTTATATGAAAATTTAATTAAATAAGGCATCAGCTCCGGGAAACTAGGTCATGTCCTTACACCAGGTACCAAAATCAAATTATGATTTGGGAAGACCCTCTAGCTGATGTAAATACCATTTGGTGAAAATGGGTATTCAACAAGAATCTGGACATTGATGGTGATGTTAATACCTATAAAGTATGACATGTTATAGAAGGTTTTAGGAATTATCAAGGAATAGACTATGATGAAACCTTCTCAGCAGTATAAATCCTTAAATCTATAAGTATATCACTGGTAATAACAACCTTTGAGGATTTTGAAATTTGGATAATGGATCTCAAAACTACTTTTCAAAATGGTAATATGGATGATGACATCTATATAACTCAACCTTGTGGGTTTTTCTTGTAAATGAATGCCAATAATGTATTCAAGATATAGAGATCCATTTATGGGTTGAAGCAGGAATCACGGTCATGGAATGTTCACATTGATGAGGCCACAATAGAATTTGGTTTTGTAAAAAAAGTGATCCATGTTTCTATAAAATATTGAAATAAATTCCATCATTTTCCTAGTGTTATATGTTGATGTCATATTAATTACTGGAAATGAGGTTCTTGTATTATAGTCTTTTAAGACTTGGTTGAATGAAAGCTTCCACATGAAATACATAGGTGAAGATACCTATATTATAGGAATCAAGAACTATCGTGATAGATCTCAAATGATGAATTGGATAATTCAAAGTACATATTTTGACTAGGTACTCAAATGGTACAGTATGGAATAATCCAAGAGGGGATTACTACTTATGTCAAATGGTATAAACCTCTCTAAGAAAATGTGTCTACAAACACAGGAGGAGATTGACAGAATTAGTAGAATCCCTTATGCTTTAGTAGTGTGTTCTATATTGTATACCAAACTATATAATATGTTTGATGACACCTTCTCATTGAGCATGGTGGGTAGATATCAACCCAATCTAGAAGAACTGCACTGGGAAGATGTTACATCTATTCTAAATTACTTTAGGCACACAAAGGATATTTTCATAGTGTGTATAAGAGATGAGGAACTATTAGTGAGAGGATACACTAATGTTAGATTCCAGACATATCATGATGATCTGAAAACACATTTATGCTACATCTTTTTCTTGAATGGTGGTGTAGTGATCTAGAGAAGCTCGAATCAAGCGGTGGTTTTCGAGACTATTGCAGATTCCAAATATATTATGGCTTATAATGCTGTAATGGAAGTAGTCTGGATAAGAATATTTATCTTAGAAATTGGTGTTGTTCTTAGTAGTGAAAACCATGTTCCAGTAAATTACAAAAATTCTGATTTACTGGTGCTTTCCAAGGAGCCCAATTATCACCAGAGGAAAAATAATATTCTTATGAAATTTCATCTCTTAAGGGATTTCACTCAAAAATATGAATTTGTAGATTGAAGAGTATCCAAAAAGGACAATGTGGTAGAACCTATATCTAAATCCATTTTTCAGATGAATCATGAAACTCAAGTTAGAGATAGAATATTGGGACATGTTAGAAATTGGATCTAGTGAAAGTGGGAGTATTGAATGTGGGTTCACTAGAACCAACTTGTCTTCTACTTTTATTACCACTACATGTATGGATAATTTTTTATATTTTTTTTTATATTTCCATAATAGTTTGGATGCATTAGGTACACCATTGGTTATAGTAATATCTTTAAATTACATTTTATATCACATGGTTATAGCAGATACCAAGGTATAATTAGAACCTTATGATGCCATGAGAGTTATATTAATGTAATTCCCAATGGTCCAGTTACATCATTATAAGAGGACCCAGTTGATATGAGACTATGAGGTGTACTAGGATCATAATCATTGATAATTCTTCTCATAATTTTCGCACATGAATATCTCTAGTAGTTGAGATTTTGAGGAATGACCCGTATAATAGGAACAACACTTGTTTTAGGTGTCATTGGTTGATCCTCTCTATGTACATGTGTAATGGTCTCCATACATCATATCATAATCAATGTATGTCCTTTAATTCCACACATTAATGCAAGGTGAAAACCATGTAAATGAATTCATGGTGAGGTATTTTGTGTTGTGTATATCATTGGTGACATTACATTTATTTAATGATAATGATAGGATTTGTAGCCTCAGAGTTGAGGAAGTGATATCTCAGGCCTAGTTGATTTTGAAGGTAACGCCTTCATTAAATCCATGTCCATGGTAGTGGAAGGTACGACCATCTAAACAGATCAAAAAATAAAATAAATCAAAATAAAGAATAATGACACTAGTGTACATTCTGCTTTATTGAGTTATTGATGATGAAGAGTATATATTTCACAGACCATGTTAGTAGTAAGGTAGTAATTACTTTGACTTTCCTTATCTTTATAGGGGACTTGACGGGTTACTAGACACAGCTTCTGGTCAGTGAATATTCTTCAGTACTATTGGGATAAGGGCCTTGAGGATCAGACACTATAGTTCTTTGAGAATATACCCAATTCTGTTGAATAGGAATATAGAACTGTTCAGGACCCTCCAAGGGGTCTGAGTATTATCCATTTTTTATAGGTCACCATGTAATAAATAAATTCATTAATTATTGAGGATTGAAATAATTTTTTTGAATTTATTTATGACATTTATTTACAAGATATTAGGTAAATAAATAGATAAATTATAATTTGAATGGATTTAAATATCCCAGGTTTTTTTTAATATTTTCAGGAGATGTGATTCGAGTTATATACTCATGTTTATCACAAAATATTTATATATTTAATATATAAATTTCATTATTGATAATATTATAAATATTATGTGTGTAATAAATTAGTTTTTCAGAAATAAATATTTATAATACTTATACTCTGAATAACTAATACACGGGGTTGATAACCCATACCCGATATTTTAAATATTCCCTATATAATTAAGAGAGAGAGTTCATTGCATAGAACTATTCATGAACTGGAATTGAGAGCCTTTCTCTCCTCCTGAATTCTAGAGATAGACTAAATCAAGAAAGAAAGATATTCAAGTTCCATCTTATTCGATCGAAGTCCCTTGCTTGTGATGATCACCACTGCATCGAAGTGGTCATTGATGTACCACACTAACACCCAGATACAGATGAAAAATGCACGTGTAGCATTAAGAGGTGTGTTTGTACGATCAAGAGGTATTCAATGTCATATTATTCGAGCAATGGTAGCCTTCATCTTGTGACGGACTTGCACATGTTAGATCTGAACAGGGTGCATGTTTGATTATATTTTGGCTTTATCAAATCCATGTGTTACTTAGACTGTACCAGTATAAGATCACCAAATTCGACGTTGTTACATAGCTTCAGTTGTTCAAAAAATAATTAAATTCCCATCCCATCGGCTCCAACGACACATTCTGGTACCTAAAATTACTATATCATGTTTCCAAATCTTGAAAAATGCAATTTTTTTAGTTTAATGTTTTTTCTCTGCCTTATATTCTTATCGTATTTAATTAAATGGATTATTTAATTGTTGGACTATCCTATATGGAAATTTAAATTGGTATATTTATAGAAATTTATATGTTGAATATGGTTTGATTTGATATATGTTCATGTGTTTCAGGATTTATCCCTTGGGGACACTATTTTCCAAAATGGAAATTTGTTTTTCAGAAAGGAAGTACTATTTTTTTAACTATATAATGGTGGTATCAAAACCAATTGCGTATCATTTTGAAACTAGGCTACGGAAAAACATTTTAGTGGTAAGTCATTTTGGCTCGAAAAACTAGTTTTTTCAAACATTTTATTTTTAAAGTGGATTATTTTGGAATTTATTTTAAATTGTTTTCTTTGAGATAGTTTATTTAAAATAAAAGTTATGAAAAAAAATTGAATGATGTGTGAGATTTATAGGGACCCTATCTTTTCATATATTAACATTTCATAATTTCTTTCATAATAAAAAAAAATTATAAAAAATGACTTGAAATGACCAAACTAGTTTAGTGCCTTTGGTTCATGGAAACATAAACATTAGTGCATGAGTGAGCACATTATCTCACACTAGGTTCTTCATGACTGGAACCCTTATTAAATAGAATTGACCTATTTCATATCATCATAAAATTGTGAAGGAAACATGAAAATGGGTGAGCTTAGATGCTTATTAAGGGTAAACAAGGGACACATCTGAACATAAACATGAGCATAGGGGCATGAGAATGTTATCATTTAATTAGAAGATTATACCCTGCATATCTGTGATCATAAACATGAATTATGGAGTAAATCTTGGGTATTCATAAGAAATATATAATATTGAATAAAACAAAATACATGAAACAATAAAATTGGAATAAAAAATGTAATTGTGAAATAAAAATAAACATAGAAAATCTTATGTCAACTCCACCTACCAAGACATTGAAGACATGTTAGGCTTGGGCTACGACCTATATAGTTGCATTGGAAATGGGATAACAACCCATGTAACCTCTTATTTTCAAAATTTGACTACAACTGGTGAACCCTATTAATTTATTTATTTAGACACAAACTGTGAACATACTTATTTTCAACCTTGGGCTAAAACCCATGCACCTATTTATTTTGTGGCTTGGGATACAACTTGTGTACCTTCTTGTTTTTAGGAGTATTCAACAACCCATGTACATTATTGTTTCGGCCTTGAGCTAAAAATCATGTAAACAATGAGCTGATATACCATTTATCATTACCGAATTCATTAGAGGGAGATATAGGACCCACCCATCATATAACTAAATCATACACACATGTTCCATAGAAAAATAAAACATTCATCATATCAAGACCCATAAAAAGATATGGGTTTCATAAACTACTGGCATAACCCATGAAATAAAATGGGTATCGTTATTATTTTATCACATCATAACCTATGGGAAATAGTTAGGTTTCATAAACATTTCCATAATGTATAACCGATGGAATAAAGAAGTATTCAAAATCATAAAACCCATATATGAGAAGTATGTGTCATAAGAATCATTCTATAAAAATATAAACCATTCTAAAAAATATGAATGGATCCATTGGATCATGAGTATCATCAATGGATTTAATCTTAGAAGGAAAATAATTTTGAAATATCTTTTAAAAACATATCTTCCGGAAAATATCACTTCTAATTTGAAAATTGAAATAAAAAAATAAAAAATTATAAACACCATTTTATTAAAAATAAACATGAAAACCTATAAATAAAAATTGAATTTTTTTATAAAACCATTAATTCAATGAAATGGAAAAAATATTGTTCATAATATTTCTAAAAAAAATCATTAAAAATTTAATAATAGTTTAATCTTGTAATGGAATATTAAAGGGAATTTTTATTAGGATGGATGATAAATCCGTGCACCCCGAACATTCCTTTTGCAACTTAAGAAGTTTAGAAATGATCCTTCAACAGAAAATGACAAGAATATTCCTTATTAAAACCCGTTTTTTAAAAGTATAACATGGGTATAAAATTCATTTAAATATCATAGGATAATAATATAATATTATGGGAACCATTTAAACTAAATGGTTATGAATGGACATTGATTTCGGGCCAAATAGAGGGTAACATCGATCTTTCTTAAAAACACTTTATAAACTATATTATATAAAAAAGAGTGGGAAAATGGTACCAATATGAGAATATATAGTGAATAACTAGTGTATAATAAAATTAATGATTTTTATTAAGATATGGATCATAATATTTCATCTAAAGAAGCATAATCATAAATATTCTCGAGAAGCGATGAAATTATTTCAATAAACTATTATAACTTGGTAACTTTGAAGTATACTTACAATTTTTGAAAATTTAATTACAACAACCTTAAAATATAATTAAAATAAGGATATTAATGATATAACATGTTAAAAGAAATTTATACACCACATGGAGAAATATAGGACCATAACATGGCATGTGTCTCTAAGACGGAAAATTGAGACAAAATATGTTCAGCGATTTGGTGACTTTTAAGACATAAACCGTATGAAAAAAAAAATTGGAATGTAATTAAAAATAAATTTAACTTTATGAGTAATATAATTCATCTATGTGTCTTATACCCAGATCAAAAATGTATTGGTTGGTGTGTAAAGCATGTATCTCACAAAAATAAAAAATGAGATTAAATTCTGTTACCTTGTTCCTTGAGTCACATCTTACTCATTAAAACATCCTATTTAAAAATTATTGTTTATTAAACATATTTTAAAGAAACATATTCTTATATATAATACCATATATTGTTTTATATGACTTTATATTACCCACATGTTAACAATTTCATGTTAAGGTAACGCATTGGGCAATTTTTGCTTTGTTTATCACTTGTGTCGTAATTAGTTATCTCTTTGGTCCTTCTAAAAATATCATGATTTATAGAATGAAAAACATTATATAAATATAATTTATATTCATTATATTTTTATTATAAAAATCAATATAATATAATATTATGAAATGGAATACACCATTCATGGGGATGGTAGGTCGTACGTACGCATGAATGATGTTTCTATTTTGTTGTTTTATTGAAAGAAGGAAAATAAATGACATATATGTGTGTATGTATATAGTATAATTTCAGTATAATTATTATTTCATATATATAATATATGTTAATTAAACACATCCTTAATAAATTCCATGTAGTGTCTGAATGAATCACATTTCTTGGAGGGGGAGATAGTCCACACTTCACAAAATGAAATTATCATATTTACACAAGAGGGAATGAATAAATTTATGTCATAAATAAAAATTATAGAAGAATAAAGATATAATAAATACCATAAATACCTTATATAAATATATTTTCCATTATAATTTCCACCTTGAGAGGAGGTAATTGAAAAATGAAAAAAAATTATTTCCTGGGGCGGTAGTTCGCATTACATTTAAATAGTATGTTCCTTACACATTAGATGGAAGTGTGTTTATGTTCAGGTATAAAAATTAACTTGAAAAAATACTACTATATTTATTATACTGGTTTTTTAATTCAATCATGGAATAATAATATTTTAGGGAGTGGAGAATGGAAATAAAACTAAAGGAGAATGATGCAGCGTGTGACCTTATAATCAGGATGATCCTTTTGGGTTTCACGAATGACTTCATTAAAATACCTTGTTCCATTAGGGATGAAAAAAGGATTATGGAAGGGTTCATGGGAGGATGTTTTTGGTTGATATTGGAAAAACTATTTGGTTATAGTGGTGTGATGAAGTGGAGGGACAGGATTCCTTTTTATAGTGGAGGTGGAGTGACACTATTGTAAAACTTGGAAAAAGGAATTTCCTAAAATATCCTCACATGTGTTGTCGTTCAAATAATAGACCAAATTTGATAAAAGGGTGGATATGGTGTAAATATTTATATATAATGTATCTTGGAAAATATTATATGTCATTTTCATTCTTAAATATAATGGTTAATACATTATTAACCTAATTTTCCTCTTTATCCTTGTAATTACTTTTAATAACTTTCACTAATAATTTTGACATTATTCTATAATGACCTTATTATACATTATAAATTATTATTATTATAATCATGGAATCCATTTTTAAAAATTCCAATCACAAAGTGTCAGAAATTAATTTTATTTTAATCTTTTAGACGAGATGATTGTGACGGTTTATTAGTAAAAACAATGAATAGTTTTCAGGGTTTTTATACCCAATGTCACAATGAAATAGATTCAAATAAAATATATTGGATTAAATGAAAAATAATTATCTAATTAAACTTATGAACTAATTGAAAATATTATTTATCCTTACAAATAAATAATTCAAAATAGAATTTTTGAATTAATATTCAATATTTTTAACTTTTTTATAAAAAATGAAACTTTTGGGAAAAATTAAAAACATTTATCCTAACATAATATTAATGATTTTTACTAAATGGTGAAGTTTCATTCAATAAGTTAATTCTATAAATGTAGAAATTTTTTAATTTAAAATCGGTTCTCCATTAAAAGCTGGTAAAATGCTTTAATAAAATAATAGGTTTTTAACCATAAAATTGGTTTTCTTCTTATATTATGTCTATAAAACATATTGAATGAATATAAAAATATTTTATTGAACATATATATTTCATTAATATCACACTATAATTTCATTGAATTTAATTTATTAGGGTAAATCAACTTTGTGACCCTAAAATAATATTTTCCTTTATATCCAATCAGCTTTCAAATTCATTTATAATTAATTGGTAACCTAAGAATCCAACTTATATTAGGTAAAACATATAATTAAATAAATTAATTAAAAATATTCATAACTGCTAATTTATTTTAGAGGAGATATGTTATTATGTTAAATAAAAATATGTTTATTATATATAATTGTTTGAGAGAACTCGGTCTTGAATTTTACAAAAACCATCATGGAAATTTATTATTGTGTATAATTCCAGCTAAGGTTGGTGATCTGTATAGAGAAAGATAAAATTTATTTTTCATGATGAGCTTGATTAATTTGTTGTTTCATATATCGCAAGCCAAATGTAGTACATTTATATAAAATAAACTATTTTTGTGTTGAGTGAGACGAAAAATATAAAAATTATTATATTAATTAAAAAAAAACAATTCCAAAAATCTCTAGGTGTTACATTATACCCCCTTAAAATGAATTTCACCCTCCAAATTATTCCGAGATTACAATGGTTTAATACATGAATGTTTTTTTCATAGAAACCCACATCATAAAAATAAATACTAATACTTATCTTAAAAAGGTAATGTTGGAACCATAACGGCTACCCAAAGTAACATATCACTATGTTTCCACATATGAGAACATAGGATTGGAGTGAGGATTAGGAATTAAGGAAATGTTTAAAAAACTATAGGTACTTATTGAGGTCATCAATCCAAAAAAAGTGAATGATGAAATAACCATTGGGGAACTCAATTTCAAAAATATGTGTTGATTTCAAAGGCCATCCGCACAATAAAAAATAAACTATTAAGACCACACATTTCTTATAATTATCCTAATGTTGAGTAATTATTTTATTGTCCATGAATATATGGAAATATATATACTTGATATATTTTTATAATAAAATTATTCATGGTTTTTTATTTTTTATTTATAAAATTACATCAAGAAATACATGTCCAAATATTTACTTTGATGCCTGAAGCACTAAAATACCCTTTTATCAGTTTTCTAATTCTCATAAAATAATAAAATGTGTAATTATTTTTCTCTAAATATAATTGAAAATAATAATGGTAAATACATTATCTTCTAAACATAAAATTTAACACCACTGTTTCATAAAAAATATTTACTCATCAAAAATAATTATACATTAACCATGAAATCATGTAGGCCATTGGTATGAAAGAAACAGTTATTATCGTTTGATCATGGGTTCAGTACCATCACCTATCTAAACATGATGGTTTATCAATAGATATAGATGATTTCCTTTTCTAAAACTAAAATAATAAAATTTTCAAAATAAATAAGATGGGCATACTTGAAATAAATTTAATCACTATGTAACCTTTAAAAAAAGTTTTTAAATAAAATTAAAAAAAATAAATAATTCACCTTATTTTTAACTTTATATTTTCATTAATAGATAAAATTATTACCTTTTTGAGGGATGAAAATCCAAAACACTAGAATAAATTTCCAAAAATCAGCATAAAACTTATCCCCCCAAATATCACAATGTAGATGTAGGTTTTGACATTCCAAACCTGTGAATACCTTCAACAAGTATTCTCTTAAAATAGGGTAATAACCTAAATTAACATATATCCTTTTAAAAAACATACATGTTTTTTTATTAAAAATATTATTGGATATATTAATTAAATCCATGAATTTTTAATCTAAATACTTGATAAGACATAATACTGCTTCAAAAAATCCTTAATTAGATCCATTGTAATCATTTCTATACATTTTACATTATCAAAATATATCATCTATCTATCCAAGCAATGCATTATTTTCACAACATCTTGATCACAATAATGGTTACCTTCCATTAATCAATATATCACTTTTTTTAGTCTTCATCACCATTCAACATATCTTTTATAATAATTATAGAAAATGTATACTAAAAATTCTTATATATTCAATTCATTATATAGTATGATATTTTAATTCTAAAACATAAATACTTCATTAATAAAATTTTCTTCTTAAACCATTACTCCATATTCATTCAATTATGCCTTAATAGGTATTTCCTTGAATGTGAAATATGAATCATTTCATATAGTTCCTCAACCTCTATATAATCATGCTTTTTATATTTACTATAAACAATACTTGAAGAATGACACATACCTTTCACGTGTCATTTGTTTTATATTTATATTCAAAATAAAAACCAATACTCATACCACATTACTGATTCTATTTATGTGATTTTGACTTGGGAAATCGATTCACATAATTACCATACATTACATATATAAAATAATAAATTTTAACCATGTTCCATCTAGTTCTCTCCATTGACAATAACTAGAAATCATTGTGTGAGAAACATTTGTCATATTAGGATATCATGTAATCATACAAATTTCTTATATGATGCCTAAATCATGGCTACTGCTTCTTAAATCTATGAAACTTTAGATTTATCCTAGTTTATTCTTATACCTAATGTATTTAAATCTTTCAATATGGTTCATAAAGGGTTTTTTAATTCACAAATCATATCCCCTGGGAGTGTCAAACCAGGTGTGGAAAAAGATCCATTATCATATACCAGATTACACCGAGTCAGGCTCAGTTCACTTTATCAGAGTTGTTAACCAATGGTACATATGTGTCAGAGCCATATCCACTTATATTATATAGACTAGTATGTATTTCTAGGAAACTACCATCTCTATTCTTTCCTAAAATTATAGTACATTTCCCTAAATGTGAACCCATACATATACATATCATTAGAGACTTCCATGTACATTTACATTGAAAGATAACTAGGGATTTCACTAAATTATTCGTAACCTAGTTTCCAAAGGAAAAAAATATTCCCTAATACCAACTATAATGAACCTCTCTTTTCATATATTATAATTTCAAAACATTTACAAAAGTCATAAAACATTATAAAAAAAGATTCCCAAAGACCATACTAGTCTATTGCCTTTGGAAATAGGTAAACATAATAATCATTACATGAGTGACCAACATTATCTCCCACTATCTTCTTCATGACTAGTACCCATCTTAGACACAACATGCATAAAACATATTTTCATAACCTAGGGAAGTAAAACTAAAAAGGGGAAATCTCAGATATCTAGTAAGGGTAAAAATGAGAGAAATTTAAGAATAAACATGAGCATAGTGGAATGAGAATTTGATCATAACATTAGAATATGATACCAAGAATATCAATGATTCAAAAAAAGAATCCAGGGAAAGAGAATGGAAGTTCAAAAGACATGAAGTATAAAGAAATAATGAACATAAGCTATGAAATAATAACATATGAATAAAACATGTAATTTTGATATATACATAATCATTGAAAATCTGACGTCATGTATACCTACCAAGATATTAAAATCATCTTTGGCATGGGATACAACCTATGTAACGTCTTCAAGAATTGGAAAACAACCCATTTACTTTATTATTTTCGAGTTTGGGATACAACCCATGCACGCTTTTACTTCAATATGAGGATAAAACATGTACACCAGCTTATTTATAGGATTTTTCTACAACCCTTTCACATTCTTATTTTTATTATTGGGCTACCACCTATGTACATTCATATTTTTGGGCTTGGGAAACAGATCGTGTAACTTCTTGTGTTCCCTCTTGGGATAAAACCCATCCACCCTTTGAGATCATATAACATTTTTCATTACCGAATGCAATAGTGGGATATATAGGTCCCACCCATAACATAAAAAATAATACATAAAAGCACCACTTGATAATAAAACTTGCATCATATAATGATCTATAAAAATGGATTGGATTCAGAAACAACAATTATATCCTATGAAATTATATGGGTATCATTTACATTTAATCACATAATAACCTATGTAAAATAGATCTGTTTTCTAATCATTTAATAAAATAATAACCCATGAAAAGAACATGGATTCAAAAGAACATATCATGTGGAAGATAAATGAGTTTCAAAAGAATCCTTCCATTAAAACATAATCCATCTAAGAAATAATATGAATGAAACATTTGGTTCATGGGAATCATCAATGGATGTCATCTTATATAGAAAATAATTTTAAAATATCATTTAATAAAAAATCCTTGGGGAAATAACATTTATTCTTTGAAAAAGGAACATTAAAACAAAAAAAGGTTTTAAAACCATTTTCTAGAAAATGACCATGAAGCATTATAAATAAACATATATGAACCTTTCAGAAAAACATTTTTTCTAAAAATATTTGAAACAAAATTTTTTTAGATTATTAGGAAATAAATTTCATTAAAATTTTAATGTTTATTTAATCATTTAATGGAATTTTCAAGGTAATATCTATCATGATGGCAGATAAATCCATATATGTCGAACATTTTTTTTGTATCGTTAAAATTTTAGAAAGGTGCCTCAACCAGAAAATGACATGAAGACTCTTTATAAAAACCACTTTTTATAAAATGTATAAAGATGAATTTTAATGATACATGAGAATAATAAAATATTTTTGGAAACTATATAGAATACATTGTTTTAAAATAACACATATTTGATACTGAAGAGAGGGTAAATTCGGTATTTCGTGAAAAACATTCTTTACTATCTTATGTACCAATTATTGAAAATAGGGTTCCATTAAATGATTATATACTGAATAAACAATGGATAGGAAAATTCATGATATTTATTAAGAGATATATTATAATACTTCATCAAAGGAATCATATTCATAAATAGTCATAACAAGCGATTATATTACATCAATAAACTCTTACTACATAGTTACATTAAACTATACTAACCATTCAATAAAATGAAATTAAATAAAGATTATAATATAATGAAAAAATTATATTCATGATTCAACATTTTAATGGAATATTATAGACCTGATGAAAAAATATAGGTGCATAACATTGTTTATGTCTCATGAAGAAAAATTGAGACAAAATTAAATTACTGATTTGGTAAATTTTATAACATAAAATCCATGAATGAGATATCATAAAATGGATATGTAAATAAAAATAAATTTAAGACTATGAATAATATAATTCATCTGTGTTTAGTTTACACACCACACAAAAGTAATGGGTGGTGAATAAATCTTTTGCCTTTCAAAAATAAAAAGTGAGATGAAATTCCCTTACCATGTGTCTTTACTCACTGCGTACTCATTCAGGCCTCATTCATAATAAATGGAATATTATTATACATATTATAATGAACCATATTATTATATTTAATACCATATATACTTTTATTATGTCATTATATTATACTATTGTTAAAATTTTCTTGTTAAGGTTATGTTTCGGGCAATATTCTCTTTGTTTTTTTCTTGTGTCATAATTATTTATATGTATTGTCCTTATTCATATACCATGATTTAAATATTTTAAACCATGATATAAATATCATGAATATTAATTATATTTGTTTTATAATAATCTGCAGAATAGAGATGTTTGAAATAGAAGGCACTGTTTATGGAGATGGAAGGTCGTACGTACGCATGAACATTGTACCTATTTTATTATAGTATTGAAAAAAGGAAATAAAATGGAATATATGTATATTTTTATATAATATAATAAAAATATTATTATTATTTCATATATATCATATATGTTCATTAAACACATCATTAATAAATTCCATGTACTGTGTGAATGGATCAATCACTTTGAGGGGGTAGTAGTCCACACTTCCTCAAAACAAATTGTTGTATTTACACAAGATGGATAGCGTAAATTTTTGTTATAAGTAAAAATTATAGAATATTAATTACTTTATAAATATCATTTATATTATATATAAATATGTTTCCCATTATAATTTCCAAAATGAGATGCGGTAAAAGAAAAATGAACAATCATCGTTTCTTGAGGCGGTAATTTGTTATACTCGTAAACAATATGTTTGGTACCCATAAGATAGAAGTCTGTTTATGATAATATCTATCCCTTAGAAGAAAAAATACTAGTATATTTATTATACTATTATTTTTATACAATCATTGAATAAGAATGTTTTATTGAGTAAGGAATGAAAATAATACTAATAGAGGTTGATGGAGGGTGTTACCTTTTAATCGAGTGGATCCCTTTGGTTGAAAGAAATGGATTTTTTGGAATGATTTATATGCAAATAGAAGATTAAATGAATTAGGTAGGCTTTTGGGAGGATATTTTAGAAGATCATGGTTGAACCTATGTGGTTTAAGAGGTTGGAAAATGTGGGAGGATGTAAGGCCTTTTATTGTAGAGGAGGAGTGGCACACTTGTAATATTTTCACAATGGGGTTCCTTACACATTTTTCACTTGTAATTTAGATCAAATAATTGAAAATTCTTAATAAAATTTATAATAGGTCTTTTTTATGTCCAACCAATGGTCTTGTAAAAATTTATAGTTCTTTTTTGGTCTTAAATTTAATGTTTAGTTCTTTGTTAACCTTGTTTTCCTATTATTAGTTATAATTAATTTTAATCCATTTCCGTTATATTTTTGGGAAAAACTAATTTGAAATTATTATGGATTATAAATTATGATAATATGGAATATTTAATCCATTTTTCCAAACTCCAATTACATAATTGGAAAATATAAATTTGACATTAATCTTATATATGGGATAGCAATAAGAGTTTTTAATTTAAAAAAACATCCAAATTTCTTCTATGTTTTTATACCCAACTTAAAAGGGAAATTGATTAAATTTAAAAGAATTGGATTAATTGATAAAAAATAATTTATTTAATCTTTTAAAAAAATTAAATAAATAATTTATCATTATAAATAAATTTGATGAAAAAGAAGTTTCGAATTAAAATAATATATTTCTTAATATTCCTAAAAATTAAAACTCATAGAAAAATATCAAAAATTTATCTTAACCTTAATTTTTTATTTCTCTCTCAAAAGAAGCATATTTTTACATATTATATCTTTAAAATTTTTAACTTTTGATTTAAAAATCGGTTCTCCATGAAAAGATAGTAAAAATGCTATAATAAAAACATATGTTTTTAAGCCTAAAATTGGGTTCGTTTTTATATTATTTATATCAAATCTATTAAATGAATATAAAAAATATTCTATTAAATATATATATTGAATTAATATCACTCACTAATTTAAATTAATTAAATTTATAATGTAAAAAAATCATTTTGACCATAAATATACTAATATTTCCCTTTATATTCAATAGGTTTTCTTATTCATTTATAATTAATTTGTAATGTATAAATTCATATTAAATAACTCTAAAACATATATTTTTAAAAATTAGTTAATTCCATTTATAATATATAAGGTAATGGTTATGTTATAACTTAATATATTATATAGTAACTATTTAATAATATATTATTATTTTGTAAAATTTGTTCTTCCGTGTAACACAACCCGTCGATGAAATTCATTGTTTCATATAACTCTAGCTAACATTGGTATTCATTGAAGGGAAAGCAAGAATTTAAGTTTAATATGCTGCACATCTAACTTAGCGTTGAGTATAAAAAAATATAAACATTTTGATTTAATGTAAAATAAACTATTTTTAGTGTTGTGTGAAGTAGAACATATCGAAAAGGTTAAATTAATTTGATGAAAAATAACTCACAATATCTTTTGGTGTTGCAAGATTTCACTTTTTATGATAAAGTAATATGAACTTTTGAAATATAATTTCTTGATACCTCATTTAAATGAAATTTTATATTGGTGGATTTGAGTAATGGGTTGAAATTTTGAGAAAAGAGTGGTGGAAAATAACTAATCATTCAAAATATATTTTCAAAGTGGTTTTCAATTTGGTTTTAATAGATTTTTTAAATGGATTTTTGTTTGTTTCCACTGATTATGGGACCCATTTTTTTGTTTAAGAAGCATGAAATTTGGGCTCATGTCCTGTTTTGGTAATTATGTTCCACCCAGAGATGTATTTATTGAAGATAGTTTGTTTTTCTAGGATTTCTCCATCAATTATTTGATTCCCTTATAAGGATTTAACGTCCATATTCTTCAAGTATCCCAAGAATTAGGTTAGTCTGATTCCCTGAGGTATTTTAGGTACTTATATATTTTTAGTCAATGGTGTCTAACCTATGATATTGTTGAGCAGGGAATACGTTTTTTTTCATGGCTTGAGTGATAGATAATTTTGAAATACACAAATATTTATTTTTAACAATTTCATGTTGGGGGTTGTTTTTTAAATTTGGTTTTGACCACTTCTGTGTCATTACATAAAATGTGGGGTGTGGTATTCTACATTCAATGTATTTTCATGGGTTAATCAAGTAGTTATTTAATGTTCCAAGTGATTTTGGAAATTTTAGGAAAAAACATAGAAAGAGTGTGATGTTTTAAAATGTGTTTACCCTAATTAGGTCTTATTGTAAATATTTAAAGGGTTTTTTAATTCTGTTGAGGATATTAAGTGAAAATGAATTGTTTTTTTAATTCTAATTAGGGTTTGTGAAAACTTTTTTGGAAGATGTTATTCAA
This sequence comes from Viscum album, assembly GCA_963277665.1. Lineage (NCBI taxonomy): Eukaryota > Viridiplantae > Streptophyta > Magnoliopsida > Santalales > Viscaceae > Viscum > Viscum album. The sequence continues at coordinate 70,965,993 of OY728142.1, forward strand.
GGCTAATTTCAAGAAAATTGTTCTTAATGAACAGATTGAATTGGGATATCAAAAATTGAAATGTGGAAATTTTTATAAATAAATATCTTCTATGTGTTATTGGTGTTTTAATAAACATTAAAATTGATTTATGAAAAAAAAAATATTTTTTTTGGAAAATAATTGTGTATATTGATTATTTTTTGGGAAAATATATTGAAATATGATAAAATGAGTATTTGTGGAACACATGGGTTTTTATAATCTATCGAATAATAGTTTTTTTGAAAAGGGTTTGAATCCTATAAATGAAATTTTCAAATTTATATTTATTTGAGCCAAATGGGATATCTTTTTTGAAATTATTGTTTGTTTTTTTTTTCTTTTCTATTTTTTGTGTTTTTTGTGTTTGTCTTATAGCTTGTGTGATACCTTCAATTTTTGATCTTCAGTACATATCCCATTTTTTGGTTTAATTATTTTGAAGCCTCATGTTTTTGTTTTTTTATAACCTATTTCAAGTCTAGTTTCTTGTGGTTGTAGACATAGGTGTCCTTTTGGTTTGTGTAGTTTTTATTGTGATTGATGTGGGATTTTATCCATTTAAAACTAAATGGTGATTGTTTTATAGGGGGTTTCATGGGATTGTAATCTGATTTGAGGTCCTCTTTTACCCCTATAATGAGGTGACCTTGTTAAATGGACCATGAAATTTCTTTTTGTGGAATGACTTGTGGTAATACCTTGTTGAGGTTATTTTTAATATTTTTAATAGTTTAACTAGAGGTTTTGGGGTTTTTTAGGTCCGTTTTCATTTTAAGAAGTTATATAATGTTTATATGTGTTCTTGAGACCTTTTTTGGACATTTTTTTTATATTGGTGGTTTTTTTGTGGTGTTCTAGATTGATATAATATTTTGGAGATTTTTTATTGTAGGGAGACCCATTCCCAGTCTCCATTTCCCATTGGATGTTGTATTAATGAACATGATATTCTTTTTATTGGAGATATTTTGAAGCCTTTTGGATGTTGTTGTTGGATTATAAGAAATCATTTTCTCTTGGAAGATTCTTCCATGGGACCTCTCTTGTGGTTCATCGATTGACATGTTTATCTTTATATAGTGTTGTTTATGGATTTTAATTTCTATATATATCTTTACATGGTTCATTTTTGGGGTAGAAAGTGGAATAGTGTGGTGTTTTCAACACCCCAAGTGTCACTTTTTTGTCTGGGTGATCGTTTGATGGGTTAGACCCATGAGTTAGAGTAATTTTTGGATAAAAATGGTTAAAATTTGGACTTTTTCCTATTTAGGTGGTTATATTGCATGGTTATAATAATCGTACATCATATGTTTACATCCTATGTAACTATTAATATTGGAGATACGTATTCTTACCGCACAATTTTCATAATCATGAACATTAATCATTTGACCAATAATAAGACGCAAAATTTCACTTTTTTAGTCCAAAATGTCTTCAAGTTAATGGGTTATTCCATCCAATAAATTCCCTCAAATAAAAGTTAAACATGTGGTGTAACAAATACCCCACCATGCCACATTATTCTAGTTGAATTTCATGAGTTAAAACAGAATTATAAAGTAAAATACATAAAACCCTCACCCTAATGATGTTAGGTAATCTGGATGATGAACCACTAGAGAGTTCCCTAGTAATAAACATTTTACCGATGATTATTTCATTAATATGAAAAATTAAATCTGTATGACTACCAAATGATTCTAATAAAAACAAAACTGCTCCCATTGTTTTATAACCAAAAGAAAATTGAAAACAGGAATCAATCTCCTCACCATTTAAAATTATCATGTATTGATTTAAAAAGAAAAAAACCTCAAATGAAAACATCCAATATGGGGAGACATCTAGAAAAAACACTGATGAACACATAAAAACTATATCTCACTTCTTCAATGGAATTTCAGCCTCAAAAAACTCAACACCCACATGGTTTAGCCATTAAATAACATAACAATCACCTCCACATGGGATAACGTCATGGAATTACACAAAAATTTATTTCACGGAACCTTAACCAAAGTCACACTACACTTTGGGTAAACTAGGACCTCTACTCATATCATCATCCCAGGGTGAACCCCACAAAACTAACACCATCAAGTCCTTAAATTCATAATTCCTACACCCATACTAATTTCTTTTCTAACAACCCAATGGCCTATTACACCAACATACATAAGAAACTGACATTAAAATAGGTCACTACAAAAGAAAACATAGTAGGCTTGAAAAGAAGACAACTAAGACAAAGTTTCACTCCAGAAAGCAAAAAAAACTATAGGCATCATACAAGCAAGATGACCAGCACAAAACCCAGACTAATTCCAAATAAAAAACACACAAAAGTAATTAACAATATATCTCCTATTTAGATTTAATAAATAACCATTTTAAATCATATTTTTGGCCCTCATCCCCTTTTTTAAAACACCAAAAGAGGACAATTTCCAAAAAACCATGTCACCCACCAATGAATATTTTGGACTCATTATAAATGTTTAACTAGAAAAATTCCAAGATTAAAACCCTAATTTTAGAAACCCAATTTACAACCCTTTTTCCCAAATCATGTTGAAACTGATTAAAAATACCACCCATCCATTCAAATTTAATAAAACACCAAATGTTCTATTATTAAATTGCTGATTTCCCACTACAAACCATTATTTCAAAACTTTCCTCGTGAAAACAATTTTGAAAAATATCTTCCAAATGGGATTTAAAAAAAACAATTAGTATAAATTTCAAAAACCAAAGCATTTAATTCAAATAAAACCAAAAACATGCTTAAAAAATAACTTTAAGGATTCACTACTTGACCCAACCATGGTCAAAAAATTTTAAAGAATCACACTCTTCATAAATTATTTTTTTCAATAACTACCAATTCATGTTGAACATTCAATAACCACTTCAATCACCCAAAAAACACATTGCGAGGTGAAAATCCCACCCTCCACTATTTTCCTAGCCCAAAAAAAATGTCAAAACCACTTCTAAAAACCAAACCACCCAACACACAAGGGTTAAACTTTAAAATTATGGTATTTTGAAAATATTGAGCACTCATGTAATGACATAACACCTATACTAATTTCAACGATAATTTTTTGAACTCAATTCCCTAAAAACTGATAATTCCTCGACAAAGAATCAATAATTCATTCAAAATCCCATGATTATTAGAATAAATAATTAAGTGGCAAGTTGAAACCACAAAATTTAATGAAAACATCAAAGGATATATATTAACAACAACACTATCTTCCTTCAATAATTATTTGGTAGGAACATAATAGACAACACAATACATGATCCCAACATCCCACACACCTCCAACAAAACATTATTTCCCAAAACCAAGGGAACCCAACAAAACACCAATCCAAAGCTCCCTTAAAAAATAAAAACCAATTTTAAAATCTTTTTTGTGGTGGTTGAGGTTTATTTTCATTAATGTAAGTGATATATTGTTTCTCATTGGTCTGGAGGTATTTTTAGAGATGTTTCCTCATATTTGAGGTTTTCATTTGTGGTGTTATCGTTTGTTAGAACATTAATAACATTTATAAATGTTGTGGAGGCTTGTTCTTTGTCCCCATTTCCTTTTGGGTCTTCTAATGGATGTATTGGTTTTTTTCTTAATAGTCACATTCAGTAGTCCTATGGATTTAGTGGTTCATTTTTTAGAAATCTTTGTCAATAAAATGTTACTTACTGGTGAATTTTATAGTGATTCATCATCTAACTCACCTCGCACCATAGAGGATGGTCAATGGAATATAATTTATAATTATATCTTGACTCATGAATTTCTCAGGGTATAAAGCAGCATGTTTGGGAGTTTGTGACACCCCATGTTTTTGTTTTATCTCTGGGTATTTTATGGATATTTTATCCCCTCGAGTTAGATGAATTTTGGGATAAAATGGTCATATTTGGGAACTTTTTCCAGGATTCATGGTTATATTGATTGGTTAAACTAACCGTACATCCTAAGTTCGAACATCATGTAGCTATTTATAGTGTCAATCTATATAGTTACCACATATTATTCTTAAGTGTGTGGGTATACTATTAAACCCACTCTATATAGTTTTGTTTATTTCTTTTTGATTCCTTTTTTAGTGGGGTTTTCTACCTTGGATCCCCCACTTCTTTTCCCAGTTTGTTGTCACCTCACTTAGCCCTCTTTTTCTTCACTAATCACCTCCAAAATGTATTTTTATTTTGTTTCAAGGTGATTATTCATCTAGATTTAATGGTTAGACTTTATTTCCTATTATTCATGGGGTTTCTTCCATTTAATTCATATTTTATAACCCTAGTAGGCATATTTCGGTTATTTTCATACCATATGTAGTTTTTAATTTTTTTTGTTTCTTTATAGGGTTTATGATCTGTCACATGAGACTTAAATCGGTGGATTTCATCAAAGGACATATGATTATACTACATGAGATATGTGTTTCCATTTCATGGACTTTTATTCATGATTTCCATGAATTATTGGATTTCTAAATTCATTCTAAAAATAGATAATTGTGATATAGGTTATCTAGGATTGATTTTTGATGTTTTATATATCTTCTCATGGTATTCATTTTGTCTTAATGTTTTAAAATTAATTTTTAAATGGGATATTCATTTAAAATGGTATTTTATCCATTCTAAATATATAATTAAATAAAAAGAGATAGTTTTCAATTAAAAAAATAATTGGGTTTTAGTAAAAATGGTGATTTAAAGTTGGGTTTCCATTTTTTGCTTAAAGGGTGTCCAATGTTTCTAAGGGAGGTTTTATTTTATAAAGGTAAATACAATTTCCTTTAGTTTTTTGTATTGATTGTTGATAATTGTGATTCTATATGAAAATTTATATGAATTAAATATTGTTTTAAGAAATTTATTTCCAAATGTATATGTGATATGGGATAAGTTAAAGGCATAATTGGAACTTTATAATGTGTAAATTTATTAGTTATTGTTGAGACCTTGTAGGTACATTCTATTGTTTTTGATGATGTTATGTTTATCCATGAGATGGTTTTTTGGTATTTGATTACGTTTGTGATTATTGTTGGTGCACACATTTGTGAAGTGTGGTAGGTGGTAAGGATGTGATTTTGTGGTTCATCATTGGCCTTTGTATTGTCATGAGATGAAATTATTTTTGATAATGAACATTATCCATTATGTATTACATGATGAACCATAGGTCAATATGTCATATATAGTGGGTCATTGTTATTATTGTTTATATTTACACAATTTTTGGTCCCCCTAGTTTTACATAACACCTTGCGAGTGGGATTGTCTTTGAGGATTCTGGTTATTGTGATTTGCTTAATGGATGTGTGGCCGTTAATATTCTATTAGTAGGTCCACCTGTACATGTCTAATGATGTCCCCTTTTTCCTAAAATTATTTTCAGATTCCATGTATCATATTTTAATCCTTATATATATATATATATTATCTTCTTAGATGATTAATTTTGGGATGGAATTTCTCATTGATTTGAACCTCTTCTGGTTTATTCTTCATATATACTAGTTTTATTCCTACTAATAAGTGGTAATAATTATGTCCTTATAAGAGTTTTCTTCATTAATATTGACTATTTTTCATTTATTTTTATTATATTAGGTGTGTAAAATAATTTAATAGAAAAGGTGTAATTGTTTCAAAGTTTTTGTATGGTTGGAAACTATGTTGGGACATTAAATACCATGTGGAGGGTTTTCATGAAAGAATGATGTTTTAAATTAGTGGATTCTGGTTTGAATGTTTTTTGAAAAATACATTTCATGGAATGTTTTTTAAAATGGTGTTCACTGATATAGGGCATGCTCAATGTTAATATTGTTTTTATATGGTGTAAATTGGAAATGAAAATCTACTTGTTTATAAATTTTCAAAATAGATAACATTGCTTTATTTATAAAATAAAATCAATGGACTCATTGTGGTATCCAACTGGATTAATCTCACACATTAGATTCATATGATAGTCAAAATGTATTATTATTGTCATGTACAAGTTTTTATAGGTCTTGGATTTTAGGTTGGATCACCTTCCATTTTCGTTTTAAAGCAGATGGTTTATTGGGTTATGGAGGAAATATTTGAGTCACATGGAGATGGAGTTATGACATATATTTACATAAAACCGGTTGGCTCAGTTTATGTTGATTTTCTTTACCCCAAATTTTCTTTAGTATTAGATTAAATTTTTTATTTGTAATCCATGTGTTAAATTTTAGATAATAATAGAGGTCCTTTGGAATGTATCATTGTTTCATTCAGAGTTATGCCATTAATGGTTGTTTATATTTGTTTTCCTAAGCATGAAACCATCCTGAATAATTATTTATAAAACCATTGATGAATTTTGTTATGAGAAGAAGATCGGGGACTCTCTCTGGCTATGTGGTGGTCCAACTTCGGAGTCTTCTAGATGGATGTACCATGTTGGTTTGTTACAATGCACACAATAAAAACCAAATTGTTTTGGTCTCACAGGACCAGTCGATGCATTGAGGGGTTATATAATTTTGGTCCCCACCCATCACTTATATAAGTACAATACATTCACTACAATACTTAAAAAAAATTAATACCATTCACTAAGGTTCATATGTATGAATAAAAACCGCAGTTTCAATATAAATAAAAATAAAACAATTTGAAAAATAATCAACCGGTATAGTGGAAAATAATCCTCAAGAATGTCAATACATTTCTTTATGTCAAAAAGAAGGATTAAATGATCATAGGTCACCTGAAGAGTGAAGTTGTATGGTCCAAAAATACAAATTCATCATTCCAAAAAAAATCTATATTAAAATAAAAATATCCGGAGATCTAGTAAATTTCCCCACATAAATGGAATAAGATTTTTTCTTTCTAAACATCACCTATTCTGAATAATGTTAAATGTGATGTTCACAATATATTGAAAAATAACGATGTGGATAAAAAATACTAGAATAATTTGATCATAATATATCGTGATAAAGAAGTTTTATGGAAAAAAAATAATATTACCCCTTGAAACAAAGGAAACATATAAGGGTTTTGACGTAAATAAAAAAGCACCCTCATAATAAATAATGCATTAATTTATATCAAAAATAAAGGAATAATGAATCAAATTTTTTGATATCATGATTTTAACACCCCCACAAATAATATAAATATGTATAAAGATAAATCAAGAAATATAACCTATTAGGGTAAATAATTTATAAAATGATAATGGAAATGAAATTGAAAACAAAAATGATATTTCAAAAACATTAATATAAACGTAAAATAAAAATTTACATGCCTCTTTAAAAGGAATCATTTGAAAGGTTTATATATGAAAATTATAAAATATTTATAATTAAAAATAATCTCTAGTATTGGATCATTAAAAAGACATAATTTTTATATATTATAAAAGAGTATAGGAAGTCAAAAAAATACTAAATTTAAATGAAAAATTATTTTTAGTATTTCTAAAATACATTTTTTCAAAACTCACAGTGTAAGAAGAGTAAAAACATTCATTTTCATTAAAACATTATTTTCCTAATTAGGGATATATAATAACTTATAAAAAATATTATACTAGGAAAATTGAATCATTGAAGAGAAAAGGTCAAGATAAAAAGTTATTAACAAAATAATAGAGATTTCAGTTATCAAGATCTCTTATGGGAAATATACTCTTTCAATTCGGAAACATTTAAAAAGGGTTTTGTGTGGTAAAAATGTCAAAAATGATAATATAACATATAAAAAATAATAGGGAAGATTTCAACCAAATTGAATGAAATAATTTTATGTTTAGGATCATAACTTAGTGAACAAAAATTATGTTACAAAAAACTATTATTAATGTGGAAACATAGGATTAAAAAGAATGTGGATGTAAGAAATTTATTTATATTATTTTTTCATATAAATGGTTTAGTAAATTAATATAACTTCGCACAAATTAAACATGGTTCATAATATGTTACATGTCACGAAAAATCATAATTGAGACCAGGAAAACCCTTTTCACTTATGTTTTTTTCATAAAAATCCCTCAAAAAAGGGGAACTTTATTTGATCATAATTTAAAATTATTAAAATATAATTCATTATATGATATCTCAAATAGGCAGCATATACACCACATAAATATAATTAGTTTCATAATACCGATCATGTCTAAAAGATAGTAATTTTATACCAAAGTCATTACTTCGGGCCTAATTTGTTCTCCACGGACACAAAACATCCAATATAATTAAATGAAATTAATTTAATAAAATTTTAATAAAATTTTTCATAAATATAAAAATTTATTCTCTTGATATTCAATTATTTTAATCATATAAATATTAGTTACTTTTTACATAATTTCAACATATGGTGTAAGTAATATTTAATCAATTCAAACTAGATTCATAAAAATGGGGTTTGTATTAATTTTTGTTAAAAATATATTCATAAAAATTTAATGAATGATACTGGATTAGATGTTTAGTGATGGTAATAATGTTATAATTGAATTCCTTGGAATTTTATTTTCTAAAAATGAAGATGAAATTGATGATTGTCATGTTTTGGTAATTCTGAATTAAAGAAATGTATTTTCATAATTAATGGGATAAATGTTTATTTAACCTCAAAAAATATTATTTTTATATATATATCATACTATTTCAATAAATAAGTTATCATAGTCATACATGGTGTAAATTAAATGTATTTTTTCAAGATGGTTGTTAAATTGCAAAAAACATGAACTTACCATGATTAGGGGATGGTTATGACGTTAATTAGTTATAATATCATTATAAAAGAAGTGTATTGATATTATATTATTTTTATTAGTTTTTTATATTTTAAATTTATATAATTATGAATATTTAATAACTTATTTGAAGTCATTACTTATAAAAAATATAACATTTCATCTAAAGTCACAAAATTTACATGGTGGAATTCACAATAATCACTTGTTGATGATATCATTGGTAGGTTCTCAAATTTGTATCTATATAATATTAATTGTTTCATGAAAACAATATCTATCCTTTAATATCATCCTTATTAATATCAATGAAATATGATGATGAAAATAAAATTTAAAATCTGTCATTCCAAAAAAGATGTAGTCTAGATGTTCACATGGATGAGATTTCATTTTCCATGGAATGGGAGAATAGAATAATAAGGATCATAATTTATGAATAATTGAAATTATATTGAGATAATTATTATTTATTATATTCCCCTTTTATAGAGTTTTTTTATGGTGTTGAATGAAAAAGAAACATATTGCATTGTAGAGACAGTAGTCTACAGAATGCCCAATTTACGATTTCATTTTACATTATTGAAAATGAGAAATTTCATTAATGACTATTTCCATTGATTAATAAATTTTTTTATATAAACGATATTGATTAAATTTTATAGTTATATTGAATTTTATTTCAAAAATAATATTAGAATAGAAATTATTCCAATAAAAAATAATTAATCACTTCGAGAATATTGGTATTTTCGTGAAAGAACCATCACAAATGGATAAGGTTGGCTAATCTCTACTAAAAATAATCTCAAGAGATTTATTTAGTACTATAGGAGAACAAAACGGGTAGGGATTCAGGTAGAAACTCAATTTTTATGACTTCATTGAAGAGGTGGAAGGAGTCCCCTTTTAGAATTGGTCAGAATGGTATTTTTGAAAATATTTCAACTCAATATAATGGGAGCACATGTTAAACTTTTCAACTGACTCCATAATTCATAAATTACTGAGTGGGTGAGATATATGATATGTAAAAACCTCAAACAGAAAATTATATAAATGTTTTATCATGTTCCAATCCCTTTATCCATTGATTTAAAACATTTACCATGTTTATCTTTTACAAAGGTAGCTAGATTTTACATATCGTAACTTGTTCATTATGCCTCAAATTAAATATTTACCTTATTATTTAATTTTAGAACCAATGATTTATTAAATTAAATCCATTTAGTTTTATTCATTTAATAATTGTGATAAAATTATGTTTAAAATAAAAATTGTAAAATTGTAAAATACTATTTTGAGAAAATATTATTTCGGATCTAAAATGCCCACTTTTTGTTTATAAATAAAAATTTAACATTTTCTATAATTTTAAATTCATTTATAAAATTCATATATGGTCCTATAAAATTGTTTCATTTCATTTCGACTATAACTTATATACAATATTTTTTTAAAAGAAATCTATTTTGTAAGAATTGTATATTATATTGTTCGGATAAAAATAATTCCTTTTAGAATAATTGTAAAAATTCAACATAAAAAATAGTAGAATTTTGAATCCAGAATTAATATTACTATTTCATATTAAAATTAATATTTTAATTAAAATAGTAAGATATAATGAATACTTATTTTAATATAAAACATTATATTAAGAATATTAACCATTCTCATTCATATTTTCAATTATGTACTAATAAAATTAGTATTGAAAATTATTTATATAAAATATATTTAATCAACATTAATCCCTTTTTTTAAATATAAATTCATATTTCTTAGTAAAGAAATATAGATAAAATTACAACGTTATACCTAGAATGAGTGTATTAGTCATTTTAACTATTAAAATTCAATTAATTTTATTAAAAGAAGAATTTATTTTAATTATAATGTTTTTCATAAATAGGTTACTCATATTCATTCTTTTTATTTCAAAAAATTGGTTTTAAGGGTCGAAATTAATATTTTTGTTTTGATCAATATATATCACCATTTATTTTTAGTATGATGTTTTGTGTGCAGAAATATATTAAAAACAATTATCCTATTTAAAGGTAATAATATATTATAATTTGTGGGAATTAAATGACCACCTAAACCTTATTAAGTATCTAAACACTAATATTCTTCTTATGATTCCCAAACAATAGTGTGTTCAATATTATTTTTTAAAATAACCATCATCTTATGAACCAAGATGGGTCACCATCCAAATGAACTCCTTACCCAGTCCATGGAATGTACTAATGGGCATTCCCCATCCCCACGTGCCCGCAAAAGTTCCCAGGTGTCATAAATAATGCTTTTTGAATGATATAACCATGTTCAAAAACATTAAACAACAAAATAAAATAAATAAATTGAATCTGAAAATTTCCCAAAACAAGTCTTAACAAAAAACAATGAATTGAATTAAATAGTTTTAAACAAAGACCAAGAGGGCCGCAAGTATAAATTATTAGAAATTCCTACTCAAAAAACACTACACCACAAGGGGAAATCGTGGTCAAGCCATCTAAACAACACCACACCAAAGAATGAATCTAACAACCAGAACCGTCATCTATAAAGATCATAGCCTTATCATTGTATAACAATACCAAGTATACTTACACCCAATGGTATATGTATGGTGTTATAATAACCCCAATAGGATTCCACAAAAAAAAATTCCTTGTGATAAACATTTTATGAAAAATATCTCACATGTTTTAATAAACATGAAATGGAAGTGAAAATTTCTAAAAGATATAACTTTAAATGAAAGCAGTTTTCAAGAGGGCAACGTTAAAGACTGAAAAAATTAAAAAAATCATGAAACTGAGTGTACCAACCAAATTCACCATATTCAAATAGTAGGTACAATATATTCCATGAGCACTAGCGAAGAGAAATACCCCTAGGTACAATATAATAGTGAGCAATATGTACATCGTATCTCAATGTAAAAGTAACCAAAAACCACAAATCCATTCAATTTCATTAATGAGACACTAGGAGGGGAAACTATAATTGACTATTGGACAACAAACAATAATCGTTATTTATTTATTATTGTCATCATAAAACATTCAAAGTGAAATGGGTACAAGGCCACTTCTGAATCACTAGAATACTAGTCCTTGTTCTTCCACCTAGATGTCTGGGATTTCCTCTTTGTGATCAATCTAGTTCCACATGTTGTAAAATATTATTTTCACATAAAACACCATTTATTATCCTACACACACTAAACAGTAAAAAACATGATATGCATCCTCAATGTAATTAAATAAACCCTTTAATGATTTTATAAAAAAATTTCTAGAGGTAAGACACCGGATTGCTCATGAAATCCATTCACAAATCCTCATTAAAGCCGAAACAAAAAACTATATGATACCAAACCATATTTTTCATCACCAAATCAACTTAATAAATCAAATTTTTGAATCATAACATAACCCCAAATGACGCAACATTGAGTCCACATTTAAAAACCCAATTTCATGTTAAAATGCAACATTAAAATTGAACACCAAATCAATGCTACCAAATTTGGGGTTCTCAGCAAACAAAATGGATGTAAAATATAGTAATTAGGTTAATAAATAAAGGTAAATTAATCAAATAATTTTTACAAATTGAACAACCTACGATTAATATCTAAAACCCCAATCCATTTTGAAAAACTTTAACCGCACCACAAGTGAGAAAAAATGAACCCTAACCATGAATATTGGTCCATGAAACTCAATATTAATCCTAGGGATGAAAACCTACTTGTCAATAATTTTGAACCTCATGAAGGAGGGAGGAAACCCTAAAAAGAAGGATGGAATAAGGATGGAATTAAATTAAATAGTATTGATGCTTCCCCACCAAAACACCTTTCCAAAATGAGTTTTAGGGAATCTTGAGGGTGCTTGGAATAATTCTATGGTTGGAATGGTCATGTTGGGAAGAAAGGGGTGCATTGGTATTATTTTTGGAGAAGAACAATGGTAAAAAAAAAATTAACACCTAGACATTGTGCACAGTTTGTCCGCACAGTTTTGTAAACCATGCCGCTTGTTATGGTTAACAAAATATACTAATTTTATTGCAAAATTTAATGGGGACCCAAGATAAAACATAGGGGGATAGATAACCCATGAATAAAATAGAAAATTACTAAAATAAATGAAACAGATGTGATTATTATCCACATCATGAAAAATTTATGCCCTGAAATGTCAACCTGAAGCTTGATCAGAAAACAAGAATGGGTAATCTTGCTCAAACCACAACATCTGCTCCCCGGTCTTTTTTTCATCTTTCCCATGATTCCAACGGACCCATACCAATGGAATAGGATTTCCTTGGAGCACCTTCTCTTGGGATCCCTATATTTGCATTGGTCTTGCAAAGATTGGTAAATCAGGCTCTATCTCCAACTCTTCCCAAATCCATATATGAGACGAACCCAGATTGTACCTATTCAAATGAGAGACATGGAATACATCAGGAATCAATGTCAACTAAAAAGGAAAATCTAAATTTTATACCACCTTTCAAATCTGCTCGATGATCTCAAAAGTGATAAAATATCATCGTGTTAGCTTTCTAGGCTTTCCAAAATGACAATGACCCAAATGATGGGACACCGTAATGAATACCCAACCACCCAACAAAAAATAAAAATATTTATTCCATCGGTCAGCATAAGATATGTGGAGACTATGAGATGTCAATAAAAATTTTCAGATTAAAATTACCTTCAATGATATCACTTGCACAAGGTTGGACCCCAACTGTGAGATCTCACCTACCTCAGCCCATCGTAGAGGGAATGAGAGAGGCCGACCATAGCTAACCTCAAAATGACTTATGGGAATAGAGTATTGGTAACTATTATTATAAAAAAATTAGGCCAATACCAAATGGATATCCCACAATCATACTAAATAAAAAACACAAACATGAGTCATTCCCTCCAGAATCTAATTTACCCACTCCGTATGACCATCTTTTTGAAGATGGTATGTCATTCTCATCTTAATAAATGCCCCTAAATCCTTTTGAAGGCCTTACCATAACCAAGAGGTAAAATTATGCTATCTATCTGAGACACTAACTAATGGAACACCATGAAGCCTTACTGCCACCTGAATATACAATTCTCCCAACTCATCTACTTTATATGCATCTCTGATCGGAATGAAGTGGTAATATTTCATCAGATGGTCAATAACTCCCAAATAACATTCTTAACCTGAGGTGTATGAGGTATTCTAATAATTAAATCCATGGAGACCTCATCCCACAACTATGTAGGAATGGGTAAAGGATGAAGTAAACTAGAGGGACATTTTTCTATACTTTTACCTGGTGACAGGTATAGAACATTGACCCAAAATTAGATATGTCTAATCTCATACCTATCCTCCAGAACGTCCTACATACATCATAAATCATTTTAGTGTCTCTAGGATGAATAGAAAACATATATTAGTGGAAATCCTACAGGACCACTTTCCATAGAGATAATGAAACCACAAAACAGACCTTGAAGCTTGAGGTTCCCACAGAAGAAAATGACCAATAAAAAGATATTTCCCCACCAAGAAGAACTATAAAAACCACTAACATATCTCATTACTAGGATTATCTCACTAAATCGTCTCTAAAAGGTAGGGATTCAACTAAATTCTCTCCAAGAATGCACCTCCACATGGATCCTTAGACTCCACGTGCATCTGAGGAAAGTGCCCCATCAGATTCCACCCATCACACGACTTTCATAAAGCATGAACTGGTACATTTTTCTCAAGTCATTATCCCCCACATTATCCATTCTCGGGGTATAGACGATATCAAATTTGAACAACTACAAATTCTCGATCCAATAGTTCTCCCTCAGATTGTGATCATTCAGTGAGAATATGTGGGAGAAGATATTATGATCAGAGTACACCACAAACTTCTCCTCAAAGAGCTAGTGATACGAATTCATCAATGAATGCATCAACAGTTTTAATTCCATGTCATGGGATGGTTAATTATTTTTATGTGGTCAGAGTTGTTGAAATTCATACACCACTATGTGACCATCCTTCATAAGAACACACCTGATACACATACCTGAATAATCACAACAAACCACATATATATTTAATGATTCCAAAAATATAAACATAGAGGTGGTAGTCAAACTCTACTTTAACTCCTCGAAGGATTCCTTACAATCTAATCTATAATCAAACGTCACCACTTTTCAGGTGTGTGCGGTAATGGGAGAAGAACACTGGGATAAATCCTATACAAAATTCCTATATTAACCTAAGAGGCTATGAAAACTCTTGATCTCAAACGCATTCTTCATATTTTCCCATGACATAACTACACTGATCATATCATGGACTAGAAACAACCCTATTCTGATATGAAATGACCTTGAAACTTCACTTCTGTGATCCAGACAGTGCATTTGGACAAAATTCCATAAAGGTAATGATCTTGTAGTGTTTCTAACATCATACTCATGTTAGAATCTAGATATTCCATAGATCCAAAATAAAGTAGGATTTCACCAATGAATACCATGATGAAATAGTTGAGATACTGGTGGAACACTATATTCATGAGCACCATAAAAACCGCTAGAGCATTGGTCAATCCAGATGGCATGACCAAATAGACAAAGTTTCCATACTTTCTTCATAAATCTATCTTCTGGATATTTGCCTCTCCCACCTATACTTGGTGGTAACCCTAATTAAAATATATTTTGGAAAACAGTTTTGTCCCTTAAACTGATCGAACAAGTCATCAATTCGGGGAAAATGATTCTTGTTCCTGATTGTTACCTTATTCTTATTTTCGTAATCGATACACAACCAGAGGGATCTGTCGGTGTTGTTTAAAAAAAGGATAGGAGCATCCTAAAGGGATATGATTGGGTGAATGAATATTTTGGATTCCAAATAATCTATTTGTATCATTAATTCCCATAATTTAGTGGGTGTCATGCATTATGAGGGTAGAGATATCATCTATGTTATTAGTACCAAATCAAATGAGAACCCCAAATCCTGATCCAAAGGAAAGCCTAAAAATAATTTTGAAACCACTCCACAAAGTCTTATACTACATGAGTTTATCCACCCTCAGTATCATGACCCCCATCCCCTAGAATGAGTGACAATAACTAGTATATATGGTTTCCCAATTCCAAGAGTGGAGGTCACATGCGACTGACCGGGGGTCCAACTCAGCAAAAAAAACTGAGCACTCCCATCAAGTTCCATGAAACACACATTACGCCTATAGAAATATATATTCTCTTGAAATTTTACAATCTAATTCATTCTATGGATTACATCAAAAGGGTCCATATACATGACTAGAAGTTACCATTATATCTTTACCCCAGACATGGGAAGCATACATCACTAGCCACTGAGAACTTACTCCTTCTTCTTACCCAATTGTATCACCAACTCCATCCCAAAAGATAATAACTCAGTTATTGAATTCAAGAAGATTTACAAGATGGGTAGAGATAGAATAAATAAAATAATTAGTATCAAATAGAATGACAACTGTAGAATATTTTATCAAAATGGTACCTTGAAATGTCGATGGTCCTGCATCAGATCCTGTCAGTTCCTGATTCAAATCACGAAGATGCCTAGTATATGCCTGAGAAAATCTACTCACCTATGGATATTCCTTGTACTTGATCTACCAAGAAGAGAATCTGGCCCCACTACCACTGCCACCAAACCAAAATCCCACCAACCTAGACAGCTCTGACTAAAATGACACTTCCCATGAAGCCATAGATACTAACCCACTATAGAGGGGATGCATCTCCTCACAAAAGATCTCTATAGTCCCCATAGATCCACACTAATAACATGGTCATATAGTAGATGTAAAAATAGTTCAGGTGAGCCCTTCCCTCATGCACAGGTCGAACACAATGAAACTTGCATCCAAATCCAACACTAAGAACTTTCTGGAAGATTGCTTGAACTACCACCTCCTTCTTTACCCTACTCCTATCTCTTCCTTTTCTTCTCAGATGAAATGCCACTGGTCATCAATGATATTATCTCATAGATGCCCAACCTACCATTCAGGTCAATCTCCACTATACAGGTCGATCAACCACCATAGTAGGGGTCTTCATCATAAATATGAAGGCTTGACAATATATCTATGGTTGTAATCTCTGTAAAAATATCTGAGCCTACATCAGTTCATTAGAAACTATATCGAGGGAATATCAGACTATCTTGGAAAAGTGGTTGGCATACCCAATCACTGACTGGTCCTCCTGAATGAGATCCATAATTTCATAGGATATGTCATAATCCCAGACATCAAGAAAATATTGGTCATGGAAGATAGCCTTGAAGTCCTTCTAGATAATATTCTATTTCTATGTAGCTTAAATCATGGATTCCCACCACATATCACTAGTATCTTCTAGTATAAATGAGGCACATTTCACCCTGTTCTACTCAGGTGTGCTAAGAAACTTGAACATGTATTCAATCTTCTCAACCAACTCTTCTGCTTTCCACATCGTTGTGTTCCCTCAGAAATTATGAGACTGGTTCTTTATAAACACCTAGGGTTTTTCCTTCATAGGGCCAAGTTCATCTTCTCTATCTTGATCAGGGTAGGACCCACTCCTTTCCCTATATCCAAGATATCTAATACCACAACTTCTAACCACATTTTATTAAGCTGTGAAGGAGAACTCTCTTCAGAATCCTCCCATGGGTGCATGGGAGCATTCTAGGCAGGAATTTGTTACAAAAAAAAGCATCAGTCACAAAGGAAATAATTTATAAAATAGTTAGGAAAAGTTTCAACAAAAAAATATAAATAAATCAAAATCATCACAATAATGAAATAAACAACTATTCCACTGCCTCCCAATCTCCGCTTGTAGTCTGTAGCCCACACATCCCACTGAGAAAAGAAGTCAAATTAATATCCCAACATTCCATGGTGGCGCGAGGTCTGTCATGAGAGGTGTAGGCCAGACACCCAACTGACATCCAAAACACTAAGCCCCTACAGTCCTCGATCCTGTCTAACTACACTCATCCTAAATAATATGATCCAAAGAGATTAATCATACACCAATATCATTTTTTCATGAACCAAGTGAGGTATCCATCCAATCCAGCACCAGACCTAGTCCTTGGAAGGGCTCAAATGGCATTACTCATCCCCATGTGATTCAATAAGTTCCTAGGTATCATAAATAATGGTTTTGAATCAATTTAACCATGTAAAGAAACATAAAAAAACTACAATAATAAATAAACTAAATCTTAAATTTACACCAAACAAGTCTTAACAAAATTTCAAAATTGAATTACATACTTTTAGACAAATACCAAGAGGTACACAACTAAGAAAAGCATATATTCCTACTAAAAACCCCACCAAATATAATGGGACATCATTATCAATCCATTCCCACAACACCATACCATGGAATGAAGATAACAATCAGAACTGACATCTCTGAAGACATTTCTCTTACCTAAGTCAAACATTACCAAGTATACTTAACCCCAATGATATAAAGAGGGTGTGAGCCTAATACCAATAAGATTCCGAAAAAAAATTCCATGTGATAATCATTTTAAGAAAATTATCTTGTATGTTTTCATACACATTAAATTTAAGTGACAATTTCTATAAGGTTCAACCTTAATTTGAAGAATTTTTAAAGAGGGAAACATTAAAAAATGAAAATTTTAAGAAAAACGCAGATTCAACCAAATTTACCAAAAAAACTATGTGTCGATGGTAATAGAAATATATTCAAAGAGATATAGTCATGGGAAATATTCCTTGGTACTAGATAATAGTGTGGCCTTAGGTACATTGTATCTCAATGTAAAAGTCACCAAAAACCACAACCACTTTCATTCTCATGAATGATCCTCTCAGAGAGGACACCCCAATGGCCAAAAGGTATCTAAGAAATCATAAATAATTTCTTAGTTTTTTCATCATAAAAAATTATTTGTGAAACTAGGATAATTCCACTTTCAAATCACTATCATAATAATACTTGTCAACCCACCGAGACACCCAGGCATCCCTCGTGGTGATAAATCATGTTCCACATGGTCTAAAATATCATTTTCACAAAAAAAAATTATAAATTACACACACCCCCCAAAAATTACACAAACATTTTCTATAACCTCAATGAAATTTAGTAAATCCTTTAAAAAATTCCTAAAGTAATTTTAGGAGGTAATATAAGGGTTTGTTAACAAAATCCATTCAAAATTCCTTGTTTAAGGCTAAAATACCAACCATACCATACCAAAAAAGAATTTTCCACCCAAACACCATTTAATAAAGCTATTTAATGAATAATAAAATAACCCCATATGATTTTACATGGATGATACATTAAAAAACCCAATTTCAAGTTGAAACTCAACTTTATAATAAAATTCCCAATCAATACTAAGAAAAATGGTTTTCACACCACACAATACGGATGTAAAACATGATAAATAGGTTAATCAGGAATTGTATATTTATCAAATAATGTTGACACCTAGACCCGCCAATCATGAATATCAAAAACCCTAAATCATTGTGAAAAACATTAACCACACCACAAGTGAGTAAAAACGAACCCTAACCAAGAAGATTGAACAAAGATACTCAATATCCAAGGAAAATATGTGATCATCCCTATCATTTATATATGAAAATCAAATCACATTAGGTTTTAAAATAATAATTCAATGATTACATTGTCTAACCTCTAAATATGGTATCATAAATAAAAAGGATTAATGTGAACTATTATTCTTTCAGTTTTCACATTGAGGTTATAATTAAAAACACTTCCATTAAATAATATTTTTTTAGTATGAATTGAATTAATAATAAAATTAACCCAGTAATTAATTTTATCCATATAATTATATCTTAATATGACAAAAAATTATTTAATCATCATCAAGTGGAAAATATAATTCTTTTTTATAATAAAACATCTCTTATAATAACCTATTTAAAAAATGATGTTTCAATATTTATTTGATAATCCATGAGTACAAATTTTATTTCCATGACAAAAAATAGTTGATTTTATTCATGTATCGCCAATGGTTCAAATATAGAGTCAAAATATATGTCTTCACAATGATTGTATCCATAAAAAATTAATGTTTCATGATTTCATATCCTACTCCTATTTTAATCATGTTTGTTTTTAAATACACAAATACCCTATGATAACTACGTATCATTACAATATACCATGTTTAATTCTTCTCGATTTGATTAGGATATTCAATAAAGTATTTAAAAATTTATTAATATTTCACAATTTCATTAAAACATTTTGAGTCCATCAATGATAAAAAATGGGGTCTTCAGTGAAATTTATTTATTTTTTTTGATCATTTTTTCACATATGATGATAGTCACATCAATTTCAACTATTCCATTCATATATTGAGATGATGATTAAAACCATTTAAGAAATTTCTCTTCTTTTTAGTAATTATTATACTATTTCTTCAAGTGGAATACATGAATGTTCACCAAGTATATTTTGTGGTTATTCCCTTTTTCCAATATTTCCACTAAATTTGGATATACAGCTTTGTTTCAAGATTTGTCATCAATAAGATGATCAATTTTACATTCAAAAATTATACTGATCCTTTAATTCAGAAACATGTAAGATTTACAGTTGATTAAAAACCCATGTAATTCTTATTCATCCACCACATCTCAATATTCACCTATTTTTAATTATTTATTATGATTATTTCACTTTCTTCTAAATACTTTAAAATTTCATAATGTTTGATTTATACCATTCTATATCCTATATGACATCATTAACTCACTGGTACATATCAAAAACATGTTTTTATGGAATAGAACAATAATAAATATGACTTTAAATTACTTCTTTGAGATAATTATCTCAATTATTAGTATCATTTATATACTATTCACCAAGTGATTTCTCCTCTCAAAAACCCCATTATGTTAATGATTTCTCACCAATGAAACCCCATGTCAGGTTGTATATTTGTTCAAATATTTTTCAACTTCAATAATGTTGTACTCCAAATCATTACCTGGTTATAAGATTTCAACATTATTTATTTTTCATTTTCATATCACATCTAGTATCTATTGATATACCTATTAACCACTTTTTTTGTTTTTATGAATATAATGCATTCTATCATACAGTAACCATGTAAAAATATTATAAAATCAATTTATCCTCTTTTTCATGTATGTATCATCAAAACACATGAATTAGTCTGAATTAAATCTTATAAATTTGTGGCCCACAAATTTTTTTTGTAGAAATTTTACTACATATTCCTTCTCATAAAAGCATTTGATATCTTTCTCGATAACTTCATATATTAGGAAAATTTATAATATCATTTAGATTTTATTTTGTAATGACTTATTGATTTATATTTACATGTTAGTTATTCCATAATCTATTTTCCTCTTCCACCGTAAGGACACATGTGTTCAATATAATTTACCCCTAATAGAGATTACAATTTATACTTTATATTTTAATCTACAAATCACTAGACTTACCCATAATTAATCATCCATTTTTATTTAATTTGGATTCAAGTTTCACAATATACAAACATTGAAACCCCTACATAGTTAATAGTGATGAAAGGAGTGCCTCAAAAAAACCAATCTCTAGAAATATTTGAATTGTAGACTAGCACTAATGGTATAAAGACTTAAATATGAGGGGGAAAACTCAAAATTCCTAGTAACATTAATTAATCCACCAATAAAATTTATATAATGTTAAATAAATCATAACAAACAATCATTTAAATATCATACATTAAAATATGGTTTCCAAATTAAAATACCAATATGAATCTCCTAAAGTAGAGACACCAACACCGATCAAGATCTCTATGAGAATGTAAAGTCAACCTTGATCACCAACTCTATCCTAGAAACCTATATATTTATTAGTTATCATATATTTATAATTGGATGATTATTTTCTAAAACCTATCATGAAAATTTGGATGAATCACACTATTTCCATAGTTAATAAACAGTCAAACTAAATTTTCACCTATATAAGGAAACTATCACACATACTCACTAAGGCTCACTCACCCAATTTGACAACCAAGTATAAAAATGTATTATTAAAATACTATATCAATAATGTACCCTAAAAACACTCCCTCACTAATTTAGTCACTCTTATGCCTCAATTTAATAAATTATGGGGCGCATATCCCTTCTAGGTTCATATAACCACATCTTAAATCAAAACTATTATAGAATAAAAATAATTGATGAAAACCACATTATAACATTATAGCACATAACATCATCACATACCATATCAATACATCATTTCTACAAATATCATCATCATTATAGAATTGTAATATGTAAATAATGGAAATCAACCTTATTCACTCCTACAACTATGATCATTTCCCACCAAAAATCATAACCTCTATAACACATCATCCCAATATCACATCATAGGTAATCTATTCTATGGATACCACAGACATTTCATTATAACCTCATTTCATCACAACCATTGATATATATGGAATAGAGGTCTATTTAGAGGGAATAATTTTAAATCTATTCCATATATTATCTACATGTTGAGGAAAGCACCCAAGAAATAGGGCCAAGTATAGGAATCTATAAGGATATTAAACTCTATTGGTGGTGGATAAAATATTTTAAAAAACAACAAATGATAAAAAATAGTCCACAAAATCATAAAACTAACGATCACAAAAAAATGAGACACTAACTAAAAATAGCCACCACGTCCTCATCATCTCCTTTTAAAAACCACTTCCATCACTAAATAACTTAAAAAACAAACCACAATACCACCAAAAAATATCCACACAATTAAAAAAACTCACCTTATTATCCAATCATTATTAATTTCCAGATTTACCATTACCATCCACGTTTCATGAATTATGACTTGATTTATTTTTGTCCAAATCTATGTTATATAAACACATTTATTTCAATGTTACAGGTCCACTATATTGTATAGAAACTACATAGTTAATGATTTATTAATTGTTTTATAATGTTATCCCATCAACCCATTCCTCTATTAATAAGTGGTTAGTTATTTTATTTTATTTCATCATGAAACCATATTCTTAGGAAACAATAAAAAACTACATCAAATTCTCTCATAATAGCATAATATATATCCTAAACCCTACCTATAATTAAAACTACAAATAGAAAACAATATCAACCTCATCTTTTCATCCTTACCATGTTCATCAATCTAATCCAATCCCAATCAAAACAAAATATTTCCACTAACTTTCACAACACAAGATGAATGCACCACAAACCCATCTATCCCCCATGAATAACTAACAAACTAGAAAACAATAGAGAACAGTGACTTTAATATACCCTAATGAAATATTATATCATAGGATATGATATGTTATGTCACAATGTACAATATACACATGGAATAATCATTACTCTATGTTTTTTATATCATATTTTAACGTAAAAAATATTGTATACATAAGGTCTAAGAAAGTTGTATTGTATGTTATTCTGAATCATAATTCCATAAAATTTATTGTAATATTCCATTAGATAATCCATTATTTAATGAAGGTAGTAAAATATTAACAAGTGAACACTCAAATAAGCTATTATTCTTTAGTCTTTTCATAAGTTGAAATAAATGGGAGTTAGCATAGTAAACTCTTATAGTTGATAAATTTATTAAATAATAACATACTGGATAATGCATGTTAACATGATGAGCATCAAAAATAGATAAATTAAGGGGAATTCACCATTTGATGAAGATCATGAATCCATACAATTAAATTAAAAAAATATATTTTATGTGTCTATATTCCCCTATTTACAGTACCCCATTGTGTGTTGACCTGTTTTAGAGGGTGGAATCATATATCTCATATAATGGGTGATTCAATTAATCCCATGTATATGTTGTAGAGTGAGGATTCGGATGGATTCCATTTAGTGAGCTTTTTCGATACCATCTAGTCAATGATTTTAGAATTATTGATATAATGAAAGTTACACATTCATATGTTTTTTCATTTAATAATATCCATGATTTGAATATCATGCATAGTCAATCTTGAATTAGGGTTTCTATATTTAATCCATTAGGTTCAATGATATTCATTTAATCCTATAAAACCAAGTATAGTGGTATAAAATAAATGTCTAAAAGTTTAGTTGATTCCAATAAACTCTCACATATGTGTGGTGACAAAGATTGAATCTTCAACTAGGGGATAAATTAAAAATTAAAAGAGATTCATGGATCAAGGGTTATGGTAATTGAGTTATTTGAATGGATAACACATATTTCATATTTGAAAATTTCATATGTGGTATGTTATTCCTTCTAATCATAATTTGTATCATAGCCCTACCCTGCTTTTCAATATGATAAATAATATAGGTCAATTAAGGGGAATTCTCCATGAGATGGACGTCCAGAATGCTTACCCCATCCATGAACAAAAATCAATTTTTTTGTAGCTCTCTCCTCCTACAGCATTCACCCCATTGGGATTTGACATGTTATGGAGGGTGGAACAATCTCTCCCATATGATGAGTGATTCAATAGAACCCACAGATATGTTTCAGAGATGGGAGTCTGATAGATTTCTTATAGTGATCTTTTTATATTATGTATTGAATTATATAATGTAAACCTTGTTTATAAATTTTTATAAAATGTGAATATGGTGTATTTAAAAATTTATAAATTTTGTTGGGATATAATTAACTAAAAATGTGTTTTTAATTATTTAATTAAATATTTATGAACTATTTAGTAAAAAATAGATATTATTAAATTATAATATTAAAATAATTTTTAAACTATATTTCAAAATTTATGAATTTGATATAAATTGTGTATGTAAATTAAATAGAAATTTTATAAATTACAAAAATAACGAAAAAATGTTATACTTATCTTATGAATTTTTCATTATAATTCATTTCCATTATATAAATTATGGTCTCATTTGAGAATTTTTTAAACCAAATAAAAAGGATTTTTGACGATTCATTTGATCAGGGATTAAATAACATTAAAGATATGATTTCTAGATTGTAAAAATTGTTAGAGAATATAAATTAGAATATAAATAACCTATAATTCATGTAATATAAAATATTTAAGGATAAAAAATGTGATCAATTAAATGAAATAATTCATATTATGAAATTAATATAAAGAGTTTTTAATAATATTATGGAATTTCCAAAATAAATAGCTAATTTTTAAAATGTAAATAATTAGTTTTCATTTATAAATTATTTATAAATGTTTATATCATATTTATATATTTAAATTCCTCATTTATGTAAATTTTATTCCTTTTTATTTTCATGAATATAATTTCTTTGATATGAATAGTTATATAATTTAATTTTAATGTTAAACTACTTCTACATGTTATAATACCTGAATATTATGAGTTATATGCCAATTATGTTAATTGATTTAATTTTATTGTACCAGAAATTTGGATTTTATTGAGTTATGAGATTGAATTAATTACTTAATTTTGATTTATAAATATTATGTGCTAGAGTAATAGTGTAATTGAGATCTTTCTTAAGGGATGTTATCTTGGGTAAATGGGATTTGTGTAAGAATTTACACTAGCATTGAGTCTTATACATAATTCTTGTAAAGTGGGTGTGGACTATCCTTCCCTCTAGTCATACTCATGTACATATTATTTATTTAATATAATTCAAACCAATTACATGAAATAGTTCCATGTTTGATATATATCGGATGAATTTGGATATGAATAAATATATTTCAATTTTTTTATTTAGTAATGCAATATATGGGTTTTGTAAAGTGTTTCACACAATTTTGTTCAGACATATTGATATGAAGGAAGTGACCAAATTAATAAACTAAATCATAAAAATATTTCATGCATATTCGTAATAACATGAGTTAATATAGTGAGATTAAATATCCTTCAAATTATTATGTGTTCTATTTTTTATAATGTGAAAATTTTTAACACCTCTATCATTCAACATGGGGACCCTAACCATTAGGCTCCTATGGATTATTATACATAAGATAGTAGAGCAATTAGGTGGTGCTAACTATTATGTGTCCTGTTCATGGTAGTCTATTTTTTTACACATATCTAGGATACTCTAAAAATTATGTTACTAGACTAATAGAGTTATGTGAATCCATGTTGTGGATTCGATTAATGTTTTATCTACTATACAATCCAAGTTTCATATATGATATAATTTAGAATAGTTGTATACAAGATATAGCCATGGATTATTTTTGTGATACCTGGTTTAATTCATGATGAAATATAGGTCTTGAATAACTAATGGTAATGATTTGTTCAAAATGGCTTCTAATATTATTATGAACACATTTAATTGAAGTAATTTTTAAAATAATGTAAAACAATATTATAATGTGATAAAATGATCTATTTTTTATAAATAAATTCCTAATTTTCATAATAAAAAAAACATTCATATCAAATCAGGGGATATGAGAAACAAAATCTATGTAAATCATAATACTAGTGACTTAATAAAATTTCTAATGTAATTAAATGTTCTATTTGTTATGGAAGACACTTCCTAAGTAATCAAGAGATTAATTTATTCAAAAAGTGTTTCAAAATACTGAATATAAACAGAGAATTTTTCAATCAAGGGTTCAAAATAAATTTATGCATGACAACCTAATATTTTATATCATAAACTCATTAACTCAATATTATTCATTGTAAAAATGACTTGGAGAGAATTAAACTTTTTTATAAGTGTTATTATTGTTAAAAAAATCATTATATTTTCATTTGATGAAATATTCAAAAAATTAGAATGAGATCTAGAAATTGTTAATAAATATTCTCAAAGTGATTAAGATTTATATAATAGGTGTTTTATGATTGGGTTTAGATTTTCCATTAACAACATAGGTGGGTAAAAGTGAAAACTAGAACTATAAATGTTATTTTTTATGTCAAATAAAATTTTTCTTCAATTATCATGTATAGGCCATTGAATCCTAATGGATTTTTCAAGAATTAAGGTGTAATTATTTCATACTATGATATATTTTAAGATAAATGAGTGGTTTTGTAAAATTCCATGGAATTAACATTTCTAGTATCAACGATATATAAATAAATTATTTGATTTTAAAGGTTTGGTAACACCAATTGTACATTTTATAAGTGTTTCAATTATGCAAGATTTCAAAAAATAAGGAATAATGGAAAAAAATTAGTTCAAGTGATAAAGAAAGGAGTTATTATATGAATTATTTTAATGTTAATCTTTGTATAAAAATCATGTGGATATAAATAAAGTATTTGTATAGTTATCTCATTTCAACATTATTATAAAGGGATTTATTTGTAAACAAATTTTTTTTATGAACAACCTATGATATTGAATTCAATACACATGGTTTATGATTCATCAAATTATATAAAATATTTTTGGAGAAGATAAGGAAAAAAACTATTCTAGATAAAAGTGATTACCAAGATATTTGTTATAATATGTGGAATTGATATTCCACCACCATAAGTGGAATATTTTAATAGATAAAATTTTATTTAAAAAATACTCCAAACATATAGAATACAATATATTATATGGATGTTAATAGATTTTCTATAAAATAATCCTATTAAAATTAAATAAGGTTAATTTGATATTATATAAATTATATATTTAAAATGTGGATAATGGGATAATATTAGATCTTATATAATTTAAAAGTCAACAAATAAAATATTTTGTTAGTCAAAATTCAATGTTATTTTCAATTAATATCATAAAAATATATTGTATGTATTTATAGGAAATTGTAAAGAGATATATTTAGTCATTCTAATAATTTTAATTTCATTTTATCCTGAAGAAGTTTAGGTTTTGTTAGTAAGTAATATTTTAAATATCTACATAAGAACCAAAAAAAATTTAAGTTGAAAAAAATTGTAACAAGTTCTAAGATAAATGATGATGTATTTATAAATAATTTTAATCATAAAAGATAATTTATCATCCTGTAATCTTATGTTGAGGATTTAATGGGTTTTTATATGTTTAAGGAGGTAAACATTTGGAATATTATTCGTATTTTTCAATATTATTCGTACATTCATTCTTCATAGTTATTTCTCACTAAATATTTTATTGGAAGGCTTTTATTTTATGGAGACATATATATATTTGGTGAATTATATAGGTGGAATCAGTTTACAAATCCCCAAAATATGCAGAAAACATATGGTTGATTTGGAAGTCTATGATTTATTTTTTTTAGATAGGTTCTTATCTATGGGTTTTCTATGATTTCATAATTTATTTTCATAATGAAAATGAATCATGATATAAAAAAAGAAATATATACCTTATAATTCATTAATTATGGCATATAATTCAGATATTTATATGAATTCATGAAATTATAATGATAATTGACCTCTCAATGAATGATATTTAGTTATACCTAACAATTGTTTATCATGGAGTTTCATTTTCTATAATGAATTGAAAAAGTATTAATGAGTATGAATAAGATATTGGGATACATATTATACACATAAGGTATAAACTAGGATTTGGGTATAGGATGGCCCATTATATATGCCACATGGACTTTCAAAACACTATGTATTAAGTATAATTGAGGTTAATGGATCTTGTTTGGAGAACCCATTATATAATGTCCGAGAGTCACCAAGAGAGTGAACCTCCATACATTCATAAAATTGTTTGGTATTCCTTGATCCATATATAATTATGAGTTATTGGGTAAGTTTCTAATCATTTTATCAACTAAAGAACAAATAAGATGTGATCATTACTCTCATATGATGAGTATGACATTTTGGACCTCAATGAGATAAAATGAATAATTGTATGGTCATACATAGATTGTACATATAATATTCATTTCTATTACGATGATGAATTTTAATGTGATTATCTATAATGATGACCGACATGTTATGTATTAATAGAATAGGTCGGTCTATACATGGAGAATCTAGATTATGTGAGTTAGCTATATGTGATTGACAAACTTAGTGTACCCTGGTTAATTGATTTCTAGGGAACAAAGGTATATAAGAATGACTATTTTCAAATGATAAAATTGGTTGATGTAGGTATAGAGATACATGTGATTGATGGAGAGTACACTAGATCCTTTTAAATCTTGAGTAGAATTTATTTCTGGCTTGAGGATACACCTTTCTAGAATTGATAGATAACATGATTAAAATTTTTTGTAATACTATAAAAGATCATGAGATCTCACTTTTTGATGATTGAATGGGTATTATGTTTGACATATATAGATTCTATAAAAGTGTATCAATTTAATTAAAATAAGGGTTGGGATGGGTATTCATAATGTATTATATATGAAATGATATATTTTATAGTGGATGAAAGCATTCCAAAGTGTTTTGGTTGATATCTAAATGTAATTTTAAAAATAATTTCACAATTTTTTATATAGGATATGATATAAGATGAAATAAAATGAAACTATTAGAGGATTCATTTCATATTGGATTATTAAAATTTGATTCCATATATCGGTGTGAACTAATATAGTAACATATCGTATGTGAGATACCCCACTAATGGATTAAAATACTTGAGAATAGATGAATCAAGTGGTGCCATCTTTTAGAAAATTTCAAATGTTATTATAATATTTTTACCATTCTTTTTATTTGAACATTTATTTTTGGTTTAAAAACAGTTAAAGTATTTTTTTAACTAGAACTGAACTAGAAAAATGAAATATAAGATTGAAAGTAAAGAGTAGCACATGTTTTTTATATGGTTAAACTATATGATGGGAAAACTTCTCATTTATGTGATCATTTATTTTCTTGGATCACATATGCTACAAAGATAATATTTTCATCAATTACATGTGGAGTGGGAAGCTATGATATTTAACCCATAGTGAATCATATAATAACACACCATCCCAATGTCCTTCCTAACATCCCACTATATTTAGGAAAAAATCAAAAAGGCTTGAGTCTTCTTGTCTTGTATTATAAAATTCTTCCTACATTAGTGAATTACATCACCACTTATGAAAGGATTTCACTAAAAAAACATGATCCAATCTGGTTTCTCATTAGATATTTAAATAGTTAGTGTTTTTTACAAGAATAATAGTATGAATCATGATCTTTAAATTTCATGGGTATTATATCTTTTTCATAATATATTTTAAAAAAACTCTAAAGAATATTTCGGTATGATACAACAAATAAGTATTCAGTATTAATATGTGCACATCATCCTTTTTTAGTTCTTCTTCTTCTTCTAGACTGTACATCAATAATAAATGGTATTGATTGTCTTATTTTAATTCTCCTTCCTTTTTGGACAACATGTAATGATCCAAAAATCATTTAAACTTCTTCTTCATTCAAACCCTGATGGTTCATTTTCTTCAGCTCTATATTGTGTTTTATTTTATTTCTTATAGAGTGATCTCAGATTATTCTTCTTTAAGAGTTATATAAGAAAATTATATCTCTATTTATTCAAATCTCTTATATCTTCAGATCATAAATATATTTTTATATTTTAATAATACATAAAACAACTATTAAATATTTTCATCACCATGATATCCACACTATTTCTTCATCATTTTAAGTGGGTATTCTCCCATGATCATAGGATAATACCTTTTTTAAACTTGATTTTATTTATTGTAATTAAAAATACTGTTTCACCATTTTCACTCACATTATCAAAGAAAAATATTTCTCCATTTTAAACATTTAGAAACCTCTAGATATTTATATTGAAAATATTTCCAAAATTATCTACATATAAAAAATCATTATAAGTTTATAAAAATAATGAATAAATATATTTTTGTGGATTTGAACATTTATTTTTGTGGCTTGTGTACATATGGAATGGAATCATGTTCTTTATCTTCAAAATTGAATTATAAGAATATTTTTCATCCCAATCCTATAAATCCCATCATAAATTAGACACTATTTGGTGACACATAAAACATTGATGC
The DNA here is from genome assembly GCA_963277665.1 of Viscum album. Lineage (NCBI taxonomy): Eukaryota > Viridiplantae > Streptophyta > Magnoliopsida > Santalales > Viscaceae > Viscum > Viscum album. The sequence goes on from OY728142.1 coordinate 70,996,989, forward strand.
TATGTTCCAACCTAATCAAATCTAATTTCAAAAATTATTTTTTCTATAATTTCTATGTTTCTCATTTATTTAATTTATGAATAATTTACAGTGCAATGTTATTTTTTTCATAGTCCTGAAGATCATTTTTCTCATAATTAATATTTAATCAAAATTTCTTTTGATATTCTTTAATCAATTATGTTCTTCCTGAGTGTGAGATGAGTTTATTTCCAAAATTATTGATTTTTGGAATTTCCCATTTCATGATTATATAAATTCCTCAAAATTAAACTTTCCTTAATCATCCTATTTATAATTTATAATCATACTTGAAGTCGTTAGAAATAACTAGGCTTCGTCTTTTTTATATTTCAATCACTATAGAATAAATCATGTATCATCTAGTTTGTTTTTCCTCAGAATAATTCATTCTACAATATTTCAAATTCTTCGAACATCTTGATCCCAAAAAATAATGCAACATATACATTCATAATATTTTTAATGTCTTATGAGATTCAATGATGTTTTACCTTTGAAAAATATATCGAAAACTAAAAATTTTATATGAACCAGAGCCAAATTCTTAAGAAGATTCAAGAAAAAAAGTGTTACAAGCTCACTCTAACTCGCATTATGTTGGGAATTTTCAGCACAATCTAATTTTTTCATAAGGGTTTAAAAGTCTTTGCACACACCACCAAAATAATTATTTAGTGACGATTTGATTGTTTTGATTAATATTTTTTGAAACAATTGTGAGATGCATCTTCATGAAAAATTTATGACAATTTTGAAGAAGACTCTCTAAAATGCGTTTTTACATTTTAAACCTCCACCAAATGATTTAATTGATTTAAAAACATTTTAAAAATATAATTTATTATTTATTATTTATTCAGCTTTTATTTATTCATAAATTAGACATATATGTTTTAGTTGGTACATAAACCACATAATTTTTAGTTATTCTCCAAAGATATTAACACTCTAGAAAACTATTAATATGGAAACTAAATAGTATTTAATATACTTATATATAAATATATGAAAATAAATACATGAAATATAAAAAAAATGGACTTGTTGGCAGACCTCACCCCCACCCACTTTTATTTATTTATTGTAAACAACACTTTTTTATGGGTACATGGGTATCATTATAAGACCTAAGAAGCCCCAATACATGTAGGAAAAATATGATAAGGAGATATCCTCCCAAGAATATCACCTGAACGTATCTTGCGTCCACTTGACAAGTTCACCCACAAATGCTGCTTTGTTCCCATGACCCAATTGCCCTACCCATCAGGATCATTTCTGACCGTAACGACCCCTGTGCAGCCAGTCCTGTCATTCTTCTTCAAAATATGATGATCTAATCCTTCCGGCCCACTCATGCCTAGCATCAGGGACCTCACCACAGATCGTAACTACAATCACCACCATTATAGTTGTCATCAACAACAGCCCGTACAACAACCCAGATGCATGGTATCACCCCCTGCCAACACAAAATGTCATTGTTGCTCCACCTTTATCACCCGCATAGCCTAACCTAGTTGTAGATCATCATTATCCAGTGATAAGAAGATGAAAGCCCGCCCACACACAATAGGAGATGTGGTAGGGATCGAACATTCACTCCCCAGCTATAGGATGCCCACACATAGGTGAATATCAGTAGGTGATTGGTACCCCCATTGGATATTAGTAAACGACATATAATAACAAAATAATAAATAGTTAATAAATTTTAAAAAATAATAATAATGAAATTATAAATATATAATAAATATACAATAAATAAGTAAATAATTGATAAATAAATTATAAGACATAAATAGTTAATTAATAAATAGAAAATTTAATATATAAACAATAAATAATAAATAATTGATAAATGATAAATGATATATAATAAATAATTAAATTATTAATAAAGTATTAATAAATAGTAAATAATTATTAATTAAAAAATAATTAGATATTCAATATGAAAATAAAAATATAACTAAATCATAGAGAAATATATAACAAATATATAACAAATATATATTGAAAAAATAATAAATAAATAATAAATAAGCAAGAATTAAATAAAAAAATTAATATATAATATATAATAAATTAATAAATACATATTAAAAAAATAAATACCAAATAAATTAATAATAAAAATTAAATGTAAAATAAATAAATAAATAAAATGTAAATAAATAATAAAAAAATATATAATAAATAAAGAAGAAATAATAAATAATTTTTAATTTCTAAATAAAAATAAATACAAAACTACAGAAAAAATCAATTATTTATAAATTGTAAATAAATAATATAGAGCAAATTACAAATATATAAATAACAGATTACAAAATAAATATAAATTAATAATAAATAATTTAAATATTATAAATATTAATATATTTAATAATAGATAATAAATAAATATTAATTATATAAGTAAAAAAAATAAGTTTTAATAAAGATATAAATAAAAAATAAGTAATTAATTATTAGTTAACAATAAATATAATTCATTAATTAAATAAGTAATAATAAATTAATGAAAATTAAATAAATACAAAATAATTAATAAATTTAAAAATGTAAATAAAAATAAATTATATGTATATAGTAAATATATAAAAATTAAATTTAATAAAATGATAAAAAGTATTAAACCAAAAATAAGAGCAATAAAAAATAATTAATTATAAATAGAAAATAAATAATCATTATATAACAATTGATAATGAGTAATTAATTTAGTTTTTAAATAATTTAAATGTAATACTTATAAATATAAAATAATTAATAATTAATGATTAATAGTTATTTTAAATTATAAATAATATATAATAAATGATGATTATTATTATTATAATTAAATATCAATTACAAATTATTAATTACTAATTATTTAATATTGGTTTTTTATAATCATTAATTTTTCAGTGGTCCTCTAAAAACGTTCACTAAAAATTATATAAATTAATTAAAATATAAATAAAGTAAAATTTAGCAACATTTTTTTAAAAACCGCAATGTAATTTAAATAAATAATTTTAAAAATATTATAAAAATTTAGTAGTAGTTTGTTTTAAAACTTCCAAAACCTAAAAAATGAATATTTTTGGATGATTTTGAAAACCACGCCTAAAACCCACCTCTAAAATATTTTTTATTATAGTGTCAGTGTTATACGAAGACCAAAATGTATTCTTATGTCTTTAAAAAATCCTTATGTTCCTCCACATTAACTAATTTCAGTAAAGTGGAAATACTTATGTATGAATATAAAGTCTTCCATGATATAAAAAGACTTATAGTCCTCTCAAAATATTTATATGAGAACATTATAATGTCTTAATAAAATATCAATAATCATTATCGAGAAAAGATGGTATTAATTAAGTAATTAATCCCCCTTATGAACTATAAAATGATCCTTATAGAGCAGTGAAACAACCTTTTGATGTGAAATAACACTTAAAAATTTATACTGAGTATATTTTTAGCATCTACCGATTATTCCCCAATTTATCCTAATAATAACAGAATCTCTTGAAATACTATTTAAATATCTTAAAATAATTTTATTAATTTTCAAAATATTCCCAAATCTATTTGTATTTCTTCCATGTACTTTTCAGAATATAAATACTCAAATAATAGAATTTTCATATATTATTGATGTCTTAATATTCCATCTTCAATCACAATATATCTAGACATTGATCAGACATTCTATGAACCATCTTTGATGTTAGATCTTCCAAAAAAAATTCTCCACAACCCCATATATTTTTTTATAAATCACAAATATACTATTAGTCACTTCTTGAATCATAGTGTTACATGTTTTTCACCGTCTAGTTCAGTGACATTGTCTTCATTATTCCCTTTAGACAAATAGTACTCAATTATTCAACCATTCAAGATTACTTGACAATCTTTCATAATGATAATTTATACAATCCTTAAATTTTAATAGTTGATATCTTGAATCATTTCATCCAGAAGGATAATAGTTCCACTCTCCTTTACCCAAATGTATGAGTAGCATCTTCACACCTTTAATCATTCTTTGGATTCTTTGTTTATCACCAAACACTCAAATACATTCATCCACATGATCATTGACATAAAATAATATAAAAATTCAATAGATTCTACAATATATCCATTTTTATTTCATGTTAATATTTTAAACTTCTTTATATAATAAATTCATGTCAATATTTCATTACATGTTTACAATATCTCTAATCATTATGGATAATAAATACAATTGTTTGAATGAAAAAATGTTTTACATATCTCTTTAATTGTGATAGATATTAAAAAAAATCTCATACCCATTTTTCATCCCTTTATATTCCCCCTTTTTGATTGAATTAATCAATTAAATATGGGATAAGGGTGAAAATAAATTTTTTCACTGCAATGTTCCATCAATTAATCAACTCTACGTTTATGTTAGCTATCTCTGTGTAGAAAAAAATGTTGACCAATCAAGAAAAAAATATCCATATACAAACAATAATGTTATATCTACTGTTGTTTAACTTAATATGGGATATAAAAATTTATTTTCAAAAAAAAATTATGAACCACTAGTAATATTTAAAACACACCTCAAAAAACTTCCATTATAAGTTGATCCCCCCTTTTTTGATTCACTTCCCCTTGAAAAATATAATAAATAAAATAAAAACATGATAAGTATGTTTTTTTAAAATACCTCGATCTATATTTTTTTGAAAAAGTTATAGACATCTAGATTAAACCACATAAAGAAAAAATTCTATAATATTTCTTTACAAAGAACCCCCTAAAATGAATCTCATCGGTAGACTTCATTATAAACAAATTTAGTTTAAAAAAATTAAAAAAATTTATAACAGTTCATGTCTTTTATCAAATGTGATGAAAAAAAATTCAAGGACACTACATAATAGTAATTGAAATTCTCCAAGATTGATAATTATTCATGTTGTATATATAATGCAGTATATATTCAGTTATAAATTTTGATTTTTCACCTTCAATTCCCTATATTTAAACATAAGGGTTGTATATATGGGGCTATGGTGAGACTCCATCTTTTCCTTAATGTGATAAATTTTACTAAGACATGGATCATAATAAATACATTCTTATCATTATAACTCTAATTATTTGAGAACTCATTATGCTTGATTCACCAGTAATTTTCCAAATGTGTACACATTTAAGACATATAAGCTTATAATCCTCTATATCATTCTTATTAATTGTAAAAGCCTTATTCAATTTATCTATTGAGATATTTGAAATCAATTTTTACATCCCACATTTTCTTATCCATTTTCCCCTATTCTAGATAAATGATAATGTGCTCTTTGGGAACATTATAATCCTCATATTAATTTTTTACTCTTTTCTAGTTTATGTAACCCTGGCACAATTTGTCTCTGATGATTTATTTTTATTATTAAATATCTACTCTTATATAAGAATACATATCATAATTTTTTTTGGAATAATAGTATACAGATTTTACCTTCCACAAAAACTTTTATCACCCACCAAGTTACCCTTTTTTGGAATCCTCACCAATTCATAATCATTTATTTCTTGAACAAGTCCTGTTTTTTTATTCATCTATTTAAAAAATCCTCCTTTATATTTTATCTTGCTTCTTGAATATTGATATCCAATGCCAATATAAATTTGACCATGATTAATCCTTTAAACCATAGTAGAATGTTTTATTCCTTTTTTGAGATCCAATTCGACTTGTATATATAACATCATTAGAGAACCTTTTTTTATTAATATTATTATATTTTTTACCCTAGGTATGTTAATATTCTTTTATTACCTTATTATTATTCAAATGTATTCTTTCCTTCACATTAGAATATTATATGGGTTAATTTGGTAGACAACAATAACCCTTTATAATTAGGACCATAATTGTTGATGTACTCAACAATTTTTTCAATTTATTTAATTATATTCATAATGGATTATTTTTATTATATGAAATATTGATTTACACTACATGTTTTTTAGCTTAAAATAGGTTCACCCAAAATGTAGGTCTTATACAATCGTTATGGATTGAATCTTTTTCCAAATATTTTTATCAAGAAAATGGATTACCATATTCTGATAAATTTTACTAAATGATTCAATGTAAGATTTAAAGATATTTTTGAAACATTAGTGATTCCTTTGTGAGGTATGAATCTTTGTATAAATCACTATGGAATATCTTCTCTTTATAACATCATGGGAAGATTCTAATTTTGTAACAATTTCTCATTTTAATTTACAACTAAAGATCAATTAATTAGAGGATTATATTCTCTACCAAAAATGAGTTAAATGTATATTCTATACATTTTTCTAGATTTTTAAATTAATTTTCATGCATATTTTATATTTTTCATTGAGAGTTGTCAATTTCTTTCAAACTATTTGTCTTGATCTCCAGTTGTGAATTCATAACATTAAGAATATCTTTATAAGACTCATTCAATGCATGCATGTTTCTTTAACAAATTTTTAAAGCCATGTATTTTTTATAAATGTAAAATAAAAAATATTTTTCAATCATTTATAATCAATCTCAACTTATCTAAACATATTTCTAATTGGATTTTAGTTAATTGATTAGAGAGTGGCATATTTTCAACTATCATGTAAACATTTTTTTTATTTCTATTCCCTTTTTTATCAATTGTGATTTTTCACCATAATGATATATGATGAACAAAAATGTTTTTGTTATTAATTATTCATGAAATCTCTTCATTTATTCCCCAACCATATATTAGAGGTTTCGAAAACATTTTATATAAACATCATCTACATAGTTAGAACATGATTCATTAGAGGAATCACTTTCAATATGATCAAAAAATAACACAGTTTATTCCATTAGATAATGGTGATTAATCATCAATTTTTTAATCTATTTAGATTTTTTCCCTCTATTTTATTTTAATTTTCATAATTTTGGTTTATAACACATCATTTTCAACACCACGAATAGAAATATAATTTTTAATCTAAGGTCCTTCAGATGAAATTTAAAATATACACATTATTTTTACTAATAATAATAAAACTGATAAAAAAAATTATATACATTTATATAGAATCAAGGATATATTATCAATTTATATGCCCAATTAATGAGTGGAATGACTAGAGAGATAGGGTAATTCAGGTGTTTCCAACATTTTCTGACTTCCCAATTTTCATAATATCATTTTACCCCATTGTTATTTAATCATATGTTATCGGTTAAAAATTTATTTGTTATTTTTAACTGAAAAAAAGAAACACCTGGAATGAAATGATTAAATTAAGGGGCATCACATGTTAATTTTTTAATGTTTGTCTTCTTCATCAAATAATTTCTTCTAACTGTGATTTTTTATTCACATTGATCACAAATTATTCATTAATAATAATATTATCAAATGTAATTGGTGTGGGTATTTATCATACTAAGCCAACAGTGTATCAAAAATTAACACATCATCATACATTAATTCATAGTATCTCAATGGATTTATATTGAATCCCACATCTTTAGTCCTCATGAATACTATTATAAAATTTATTCTAAAAATAGTGAAGCAAATAACTTCTCACCACAGGATGTCACTACATCATCTAGATCTAATTTTATTTTCATCGGAGTCTCCAAATACTAATTTATCTTCAATAATAATTATTTACAACTCATTCATTATAAATATCATTTCCCATATATGTTTGTCAAAACTTTTTTCTTGATTACTCTCAAAAGTATTCAAATTATTCATATATATTAATTTTTATTGTAATCCCTAAACATCATATTTTCATAGATTATAATCATTATATTCTTTATCAATTTTTAACTTCAACAATACGAGGTATTTAGGTCAACCCATCTAATTATTACATAAACATCTCAATTTCAAGGTACTGACAGAGGATCTTTTAAAGTGTAGTTTCATGGAAATCATGAATAATAACACATGAAAACATAAAAGAATCTAATAGAATTGAAGTTATTATTATTGGATTCTTCTTAAATACATTTATTGCATCTTATATCATGGGGACATACATAAAAGGATAGGGGTCGGCATGAGTCCAAGTAAGGGAGAATAATTTACATCTGATCATGAGGAATATCAATAAAAACATGAGGAATATCATTATGGAACAAGAAAGATAACATGAAGTATATAATAATTAAAAATATGAATCATAAAAACTAAATTTGGAAACAAAATTTATTTAAATCATACAAAATAATATAACAATGGGTTGTCCCCAAGGTGTCGTCAATGAAAATTACCATGGTTATTCACAAAGTTATTGTAAAACATTTCATCTCTAGAGATTAAAATATTTACAAAATTAATAGGAGTGCAGTCAAGGTGCCACCATTGTATGTAATAGTTAATGACATCTATATGGATCATAATAAATCATTTCATTAATAACCCATAGGTAATAAAGAATGGGTTTCTTATCAAAATTATGGTGTATCAAAAGTTCTTAAAGACAATATCATTACGTCTTTTTTAGCTCATGAAAGGGTACATGAGTTTATTATGTGTAAATACTAGAATAAAATAAATAATATTTTAATATGTGTGTATAAAACTAGAAAATAAATAGTTTTGTGTTTTCAAGAAATAAAATAAAGTATAATCTCTTAATAATAAGAGAGAAACATTGAGAAGTAAATTCGTCAACACACAGGGTTTAAAACATGGTTTTAGAAAAGGGTAAAATGAGAGGGGGAAAGATTATATAATTGATAAAATTTAATTTTAAAGTAATTTTGTGATAAAAATTGTAATATATTTGTGTATCCATAAAAATTATACTGCATATATGATAAATGGTTCTTTAATTGAAGAGAAAATATTGATAAATTCCCTTGCATTGAAGAGTTACTCATAGATCATCATGAATGGATCCTTGAGGTCATAAGGAAACTATGGGAATATGCCCTGGGATGTAAAAATACCATATCATCATGGATGATGGATTGTGAGAGAAGTAAAATGGAAATCGGTGGGTATTTATAGAAAAGTGGACAATTTTTGTAATAATTTCCATTTTTAGGCCATGGAAATCTAGGTCTAGGAAAATGAATAACCATGGTATTTCCCATGTTTTTTCCCATGGTATTATAAATATGGGAGATATTTTATGTTATTATAACCTATAAAAAACAATATTTATATTATACTACTTTTTTGGAAATGGAAATTAACATTTCCCCAAACCAATTTTTTTAAAACATTTTTTCCATTGAAGACTTTAGAAAGTAAATTATAGTTTTGCAAATTGATTATAATATTATAAAATACTTGATATAAATATACTAACTTATTTTATGTTGTTTATTGTTGTTAAATAATTATTACATAATTATTTCATTATTATTAATTCATTAAGTATATAAAAATCCACACACTGAGTTTCTACAATTCCCAAAAAAATAAAGTATTTTCTGTAATTCTCATAAATTCACCATAAAATAACATCAATTTTTTTATTTGAAGATTTATGTTTCATTTATAAAAAAAATTTATGTATGATAATATTAACATTTAAATACAAAAATCCATTTTTATTAAAAATATTAGAACGTTGAAAATGCGTATTAAAATATTGGACACCTAAATATTTTCAATGACATGATAAATTAATTTTATCATTTATATTTGATTATGAGTGTTTTTATCATATAATTTCATTATAATTAAAATTATTTATAATAGCACAGTTTCTTATTAAAAAATATGTCCTTTGTGAATAGAAAAAAAATTTGTTTGAAAAATCAATTTATCAAATTCGTCATATTTATGTATACATATTCCTAAATCGGAATGATGGGATAAAATTTCAATTTATAAAATGGAATAAAATATTATGAAATTATGTCTTGGACACATAACCCCTTTTAACACCCATGTATTACCTATAGTTATGGTATACGAAAGTGATAGATTCATGGGGTGGCACAGATAACATTACTCGAGTGGTAATTTTCATTAAATTGAACTTATCCCATAGAGTATTTCATTCAAGTTTCATTTTTTGAATCTTGGATTGGGATGGGTCAAGGGAGAACCATAGTGAACTTACCCCTCTCCCAAATTTTGGAAAAAGGGCTTCATATGCTGTAGCTCTACAGGTTGAATCCATGTCTTGATTTTTCAACATTAAGTAGCCTTTTTCCTTTCTACTAATAAACACTGATTATATTGATAATATTATTACCAATAATATATTTTTCAATTCTCATACTTAATTAATGTACTATAAAGGTCGAATCTTGGTGGTTACATTTCCATTTATATTCTATAAATACAACATTATTATTAAATATACATGGTTTTTTTTGTATAAAAAATAACACAAATTTTCATGATTTTTTTTATTTTAAATCTTTCGGTTGTGACATTATTCCCCCTTAATAAATTTCATACCCAAAATTAAAAAAATATTATCTCAGTTGAAAAAATGATTGGGATCACCTATCTGATTATTTACGCTTCTTCCCATATTGTTTATTTATATTTATGGTTCATCCAAAAAACCTTAATGTGTTGTGTCGTATTTCAAAATTGAACCTTGTCTCTACAGTCCAAGATCTCCATTATCTACTCCTCCTAAGAGAGGCCATGTTCTCGATATTCAACCTCTAAAAATAGGACATGTTATGTTTCAGGTATGTACTTCTTAAAGGATGATACATGGAAAACATCCTGATCATGAGCTATATTTAGTTTAAGTGAAAGATGATAGGCCACTGATCCCATGAGATTAAGGATTTAATTGTGTATAATGTACTTGGGGATAAGATTCTCTTTCTTCTCAAACTTCATAACTCTCTTCTATGGTGATATTGGAAGGAAAATTTATTTCTAATATCATATTACATACCCCTTCAATGGATGGAATCATAGCTATTTCACCCACTCTGATCATCCATTATATGTTGTTTGATTCCATGAACATTTTCTATCATCTCTTGCACTATATTCAGATCTATAATCTTTCTATCACCAAATTCTTCCCAACATGAAGTAGTTCTATGTTCCACCAAATATATTTCATCATAGGGTTCCACTTGAATACTTGATTGGAAGCTATTTTTGTATGATAACTCAATTTATTGGAGGTGTTTATCCCACAAAACATTAAATTACATTGAGAATGTTCTTTGAATTTCATCGAGATTGGGAATTTTCCTTTTGGATTAGCCATTAGTTTGGGGGTTATAGGTAATATAATAATTCAATTTGGAACTCAAACCATGTTGAATACTTCTACTGAATTTTTATATGTACCTTAGAACACAATATGAAATAATAGAAATAGGTACCCCATGCAACCTCAACAATTCATTTAGGTAAATCATGGAATGTTGTTGAGGAGGGAAATATTACCAAATATAGATAATATGGTTAGCCTTGATGAGTTGATCTACTATAACCCATATCACATTGTTTGTTTTAGATGTTCTTGGGAGACTAGTGACAATGTCCATAGTAATATTTTCCAACATCCATGACGGTTTGGGTAGTGGTTGCAATACCCATTTAGGATGTTGTCACTCCACCTTTACCTACTAACATTCCATGCACATTATAGTGTAGTTAGTAATATCCCATTCCATATTTTCCAATAAGTAATGATCATGAAGATCACTATACATTTTCATTATTCTAGGATGTATATGTAATGTAGAGATATGAGCTTTATCCATCATACAGTTCATTATCTACGGAATAAATTTAATACATATCCTTGTATTCAATTTTAGTACACCTTCCTAGTCAATATTTAACTAGAGAAACTTCCAATTCATCACAGCCACTAAATTCATTTATAACAAAGGATCATGTCTTTGGGATTTTTTGATCATCTCTAGTATTAATGGATAACAAATCATTTAAAATAGGATTGATGTTGTCCCTTCCCTCATGATTCCCATATCTAGACATTCTAGGTCCTTGAGCTATGGATCTCCATGATTCCTCATCATTTCTACCATGATGGTTTTATTCCAATGTATGAATCAAAGACTTTGTTTTCTAATTCAAGTTGCTAATTAATTTAAGAGTAATTTTCTTTATGAAGATAAACATATCTACTATCTCTCATGTTTAATTTAAATTTCCAGGAAAACATACTTCAAAAATTGGTGTTTGTTATATATATCACATATCTCACTATAAAGATAATCCCTCTATATTATTAGATCAAAAATTACATTAGCATGAGCCATATCATTCCTAGAATAATTTTTCTAATGAGACTAACTATTAAGATGCATAAGAAATCCTAATTTTTCATGAAGACTCACCCAATCCCTTTCTGAGATGTGTTACTGAAAACAACTAATATTTATCTAATAGAGGGTATTGGTAACATATATGCAGTATGTAATCTCTTCATTATCTCCTAGACATTTCATTCACACTACATTATATAGATTAACTTATTCCCTTTTCGAGTTAACATGGTTTATGAATTAAAAGCCATGAAATAATTTTCACCAAACTCCTTTAATATCCTAATAAACCCAGGAAACTAAAAACCTCAATTAATACTATATGATTTGGAATATCCTCCATTACCATTGTCTTTGAATGGTCAAAAGAGATTATATCATTGTTTACAATGTTACCTAAGATAAAAATTTGTTGTAAAAAAATAAACATTTTCTAAATTTCACAAATATCATCTCCTTGCTTGGATTTTTAAATATAAAACGAATAATATCCTCATACACTTAACATCATTTGGAATATTTTAGATTATCATCAATAAAAACTACCACAATTTTATCAAGGTAGTCCTCAATGACTATATTCATAAAATTCATAAATATAGCACGAGAATTAGTTAAACTGATGGTAATAACGACAAAATCATAATTCACGTATATTAATCTGAAGAAACTATTTAGAATATCTTCTTTCTTCACCCTCTACTGATGAGAACCAAATCCATGATCAGTCTTGGAGAATAATTGAACCCTGAAAATCTGATAAAATAAATCATCAATCCTTGGGAGAGGAAACTTTTTATTCACACTGAACCCATTATGTAATCTATATTGAATGTGTATCCCCATTTGTACATACTGCTTCTTCAAAAATAGTGTAGGTTACTTCCAAGGAGAAACACTTGGTCAGAGATATAGCTTATCAAAAATATCTTGATGTTGTTTATTTAATTCTGTTATCACCAAATCTTCCTTTCTATTCAAAGTCTTGGATATCATCTTTTATAAATGTATGAGTTCAATGGAGAAATATACATCTCTTCCTAGGGAATGTCCAGGTAAATTCATAGGAAATACGTAAGTGAATTCATGAATGATGGGATGATTATCTATTCATAAACATTTATTTCCTTCTTCCTCTTCATAGATCATCTCTATAAGGAATGATTCAAGAGATGCATCTATAAAAAGATTAGACCATAGTTTATCACTTTTAAAAATAACATTAGGTGGTCCATTAAATATCACTAAATTTTTTATATATATACTAGGTCTTTGAATCAAACATTGAAAACCAATACATCCCTAATATAATGTAGAATTACACCATGGAAATAGATACTAGAATATAGATGGTATTTTTCTCATCAAAGTCAATACTAGATTTTATATACTCAATTTATTTTTTGATAATCCCATCATGAGTCCTGACTGATAACTATACTTGTAGTATCTCAAGGATTGATTCTATATTATTTGAAAAAATGGAGTAAATAAATGAATTCATAGATCCAGAATTAAAAAATTTACATTCCATATTTGAGAGAACAATGTGAGTACCTTTCACCGCATCATTTGGAACTTATACTTTAGTAACTTTAATAGGAAAATCTTGACCTTTCTCCCTTAGCCTATATTGAGGTTGATAGTGATTCCCCTCCATTAACATCTTATTTGGATAGTGATTAGAAATGTTCCCAAGATGTCCATAATTAAATAATAAGACTTCAATCTATTCCTAGATCATCTTATCTTTCTCAATAGTGTTGAGAAGTTAATGTTTCTCCTCACCATGATAGTTTTATGATATATGGCCATTTATTACACACTTTTAAAATTTTCTATTCCCATATAAGTATTTCCTTGAATGATTTTTCCCATAGTTTTTTCATTTATAAATTTGGACTCATCCTTTATGTGGTTCCTCCAATTTCCATAAATTTTTTTAAACAAGAATAACATAGTGAAAAAATGTTTCTTTGAATACTATTATAATACTAACAACATTTTATTTCTTAATGAAAGATTCTTTAATATGTTTTTATGTAACATCAATTATATTTTCTATATATCCTTCATAATGGTTTATAAAATTCATTTGATTAGCCAAAGATATCCCCCGGAGTGTCAAAATAAAGATTACATCAAGGCATATTTTCTTGAACTAGTTCCTGATCGAGTCTTGCTCAAAATGGTTTTTCTGGGTGTTACAACGAGATATGTATATTCTAGAGACACATCCTCTTTTTAAAATGAAGACATTGATTTATTTTCTTATAATACACTATCATAATACCACAACATTATAATAGGATGTTTTCCAATATTTAATATTTTCTCTAGGTTCTTACTAGTTTTTTCAAACCCAACTTTAAAAAAATAACTAAAACATCAATTAATAACAACTATGGAAACCTGACCTTTTATTATATAAAATTTTCATTTACATGATTCAAATAGAGGATGATTAAAAGATTAATTTTTTGGAAATCAGCAACAATAATACAATAAAACATAAACATGATTCAAATACACATTGAATTCTTATTCACAGGTTCCTCTTATTTACATTTATTGAATCTCATATCTGAGGGACATATGTAAATTGAGAGGGGTGAACATGAATCTCAGTAAGGATGAACAATTTACAATTGATAATGTAGAATATAAATAAGAAAATGAGAAATATCATTGTGGAATGAGAAATAGATCATGAGTAATTTCACAATATAAAGAACATGAATTATAACATGGAAATTTGAATATGAAATGTATTTGGACCATTAATATGTATATCACCAATGTTTTTCACCAAGGTGTCATAAATGAAAATTACCTTGGTTATCAACCATGGTATCACAATATATGTCATCTCTAGATATTAAATTCTTTACACAAATCATTGAATCACTAAAAGGGTTCACCATTAAAATTTATTAATTAATGTTATACACATGAATCATAATAAAAATTTCTATTAATATCCCAAGTATAATAAATAATGTTTTTCTTATCAAAATCATGGTGCTTCAAAAGTGATTAATGACATGACCATTATGTTTTGTTTAGCCCAAGAAATGATATATGGGTTTCTTATGTGTAAATAACAGAATAATATAATTTCTATTTACCTATATTTGAATAATCCAAGAAATGAATTAAATTTTTATATTCACAAAATACAATAAAAGGGAATTGTTTGAGGAGAGGAGTGAAATTTTGAGATGTACCTTCGACATCACAATAGGAATAAAATGTGGTTTTTCAAAAGTGTAAAATGATATTGGAAAAGGGTATATCATTGATAAAACATAATATTGAAGTAATGATATGATAAAAATGGTAATATAAGAGATTAAGCATAAAATTTATAAGATATATAAGAAAATAGGTTATTGAATTGAAGATAAAAGAAGTGTAATTCACTTAACATGAATAGTTACTCCTAGTTCCTATAAAATATAACCTTAGGGGCTTTAAAACACCTTGGGATGACTCAATAAGACTTAAAAATAAATTATATTCATGGAGGATTGATTTTTTTAGTTAAAGGTTCTTTATAGAAAAATTGGAGGATTTGTTTTAAAATTTCATAATATATTCCATGGAAATATTGGCTCTCTAAAATGAAACCATGGGCTTTCACAGGGTTTTTTCTTGTGGTTTTTGATATTCAAGAACATGTTTTGTGATATTTTAGCCTATAAGAACTGAAAATAAAATTTTATTACTCATACTAAAATTGAAAATTAAAGTTTCCACAAAATAATGCATTTAAGACAATGTTTTGATTCTAGACATTGGAAAGTAAATTATAGGTTTGGAAATTTATTAAAATATATTAATATACAAGTTATGAATAAGAAGAATTTGGTTCTATATTTTGGTTAATTAATTATTACATCATGATGATATAATTAAGACATCATTAATCATACTGAAAACCTCAAACTATATTTTCACAATTCATAGAAAATTAATGTATTTTAGAAAATTATCATAAATTTACACTAACATAATTTGGACATGATGATTTCAAAAGTGATTTTTATTTTTTTAATATAATTGTCTAATTATGATAGTATTTAATTTTTAATATAAAAATACTTATTTATTATATAAATAACTTGTTGAAAATTCATTGTAAAATGTATGACACATAAAAATTTTCAATGACATAATAAAATTATTTATTCATTTAGATTTAAATAAGATTTTTTATCATAATATTTCATTAAAATAAATATTATTAGTAATAACATAGTTTATTTTTCAAAAAAATAAATATTATATTAATATTATAATTTTTTTCTTAAAAATAAACTAATCAAATACGTTATATTTAAGGAAAACTATTCTTAAAAAGGAATAATGAAATAAAAAATTTATTCATAAAATGGAATAAACCCTTATGTAACTATGTCTTGTAAACATAACCCCTTATAGCACCTACGTGTGACACAAGGGTAAGGTGTGAAATTGTGATAGATTAATGGGGTGGCTTTGCTAACATTTCATGAATGGTGATTTCAACTAACTTGAACTTCTAACATATATTATTGAGTTCAATTTAGACTTATTGTATCTCATCTTGGACTTGGGTAAGGAAAATCCTCAATGATGCTTTGTACCTCCCATGTTATGACAAAAGAGCATCATAAGGTATGACACTACTGGTTGAGGCCATCACTTATCTTTTCTAAAATAATTATCCTTTATCTTTTAAAGATATAAACACTAATTATAACATAAAATCTATTACGAAGAGTATTTTTTCCAATGATCATATTGACTAACTGTTAGATTTGATCAATGGGGAAATAAAAATTGAGTCATAATGGTCATATTTCCCATTATATTCTATAAAAACACATCATTTTTAGTGGTACATGGTTTTGTTATGTAAAATAAAACAACACACATATTCAAGATAAAAATATCATTTAAAAAGTATGGGTCATTGTTATATTATAAGAATTCACCTTATTCTCTTTATTCATAGAAAAATAAGATTACATCAATAATATCTGGTTGGATTATTATTTTCTTCCTAAATACATAGATGGTTCTTCTTCTTCAACTCTATATGTGGTTATCTCTTACTTCACAAACAGATCTCGCTGGATCCTCTAATTTGAGTGGTATTTAAGAGATCAATCTCGACATTTTTTTCTTAGATTTTATGTCCTTATATCACTAGTATAATTTGATATATTAATAATAAATAAAGTTTCCAGTAGATATTTTTGAAGTCGGAATCTTATAAATTTTTTCTCAAATTTTTCATGTGTGTGTGGTCTCATGATCATAGGATATTCCTTTCTTTATGACATCATATCTTGAATATAATTTGGTGCATAACCTTCCTAAATTTATCTCTCATTTTATCCCAGGAAAATATATATCAAATAAACTCTTCAATAATACTATTGATTCATATTCTTAAAATATTCCCACAAATATTCAATGATAAGAAAAAAAAATTTTAACTACATGAAAAATCATACAAAGATATATTGTTGTGTAATGTTATAGCTATTATCATTGTTGGAGTGAATCTTAAATAGAAACACAGATTTTATCTTCAATATTAAATTAATATAACATTTCACATTTGGATGATCTCCATCCTAGAGTGGATACCAAATTATTTTTGGATATTTAATACATAAAAGTTTCATTCCAACATCATCATATTTGATTTAAAAAAAATATGATACTAAAATTTATTCATTTAGCTTTTACATACATTCTAAAAATTTCCACCTTATTTTATCTTCCACCCCATAGTCCTAAATATGAATTTATTATAGCTCATATTGAATCACAATATATATTTTTTAGTAAATTAAGTAGAACTTGATAATCACCTGATTTTATTTCCAGAGTAATTAATTAGATAATTTTACATTTCATAGTTATATGAATTTTAAAAATCCATCATGCCTTTATCTACATCTTCCCTATTCTAGAATAAACCCATAAATATTTTTCATGAATTAAATTAATCTTGTGATGTTTAAATCAATGATATATTTCTCTGGAATAAACTAGGTATTGTTCTATAGAATAATTTACTCTAGAAAGTCACATTTTTTGCAGACTTTTGATTTATCACAAAAATATAGCGGCATATACTTTCGTAAAACACTAAAAGTCATATATGGTTTTTTGAAACCACGCTTGGGATTTTTTTTAAAAAATTGAATTTTTTGAAAACATACCAAAAGTCTTATGATGTTTCATACACAAATCATTTGAATTTTACAAAACAATGTGTTATGATATCATAATAATTATCAATACATTGTGTATTTTAGAACCATATAATTTTTTTAAAGGACTATAAAATTTTTATGAAATTGATTTCCTCTAAGTCATACATAGTCTATAAATTTTTATGAGATCTTGAACACAAACATACATTATAGATATTTTCATATTTTTCACTATGTTCAAATTATTATGCATAGATAAAGAGACATATGAAATTAATAGTGTATTATGAATATATCAATAATGTCTTATAAGAAATATATGAATTTTTATTGAAAAATTAATATTCTATATAGATAATAAATTATCCTTACAATGTATTGTGTCATAATTTACAACTCATAAATGATCATTACGAGCTTTTGAATCATCTATATGAAGTAGAATAGCTCTTTTAGATTTATATTGAACCAATTTTTAGTTTATATAGTGAATTAAAAAATTCCATTAAATAATAACATAGTAACTCCAAATCATCTTATAAAAACATAAAATAAATTTTATAATTATCAACATTATTCCAAATAAATTAAACAACTTTTTAAGTAATTTTTAGTAATTGAAAACACAAACTATAGTATTTAAATATATTACCAGTACTTTAATATTTCATATTTAATGTTGGCTTCCCCAAATAATTATGTAAATGAATTTTGAAAATCTATGTAGCAATTAGGATGTCTGATCATCCGAATTTTGTATCTCTATAATTCCATCTATCTTTTGATAGATCATTAAACTATTTTTAATCTCTTATAAAATCACAAGTATACATGTTTTTTACCATCCATTTTAGTATATCACTCTTCTATTTTCACTTTAAAAATATACTATATAGTGTTTTTATCATCCAATAAATCATGTCATGGTTCCATTAAAATTTAATGTATAATCATCTTATTTGAATATTGATTATCTTGAATCTTTCAATATATGTAATCAAGGATAGTATCTTCACTCTATTTTAACCAAATGTATTTTATTTATCTTTACACTTAATAATTGGTTTTATTATTCCTCCATCATTCCAAACTCTAACACATATATTGACATTCACCTTATCAAGAATTACAATCACAATATAATGGGATCTTTAGTATATAATAGATTATTAAATACACATTGAATAAATTTTATTCTAATCCATTATGGTATATCATATTTTACTATATAATGATATCATATAGACACTACTGGAGTTAGTCATATTATATTATTGAGTGAGTTTATGTGTAATGAATTGTGTGTTATGATTCCTTTGGAACATGTATTATTAATTTAAGGGAGTGAATCATTAAAAACTAAACACTAGTATATACTTGTTATACGATATCATTTTTTCTTCATTTCATAAGATGATATGAATTTGAGTTTGAATAGCAAAGGCTTATAGTGTAATCATTCATTAACTCATAATGTAAGAGATAATGAATTTTCAAATGAGGAGAAACTTTAATGGATTTATAAAGGATAATTCATCATCCGAGGGTGATCATGAAATCCTTCCCATGCATTGGTTGAAACACTCCATCCTATAGCACTCTTCTCTAAACATGATAACCCCATGAGGCACTAGCATTACATGGAGGGTAGTATAATCTCAATCCTATGGTGCGTGATTTAGAACCACAAATGGATATTTTATAGAGAGGATAGTATAATAGATTCCATTTAGGGTTCATTAATAATCATGTTCAATGAAATGATTTTTTAGTGGAACTACTGTGTAAGGTATACATTTATAGGTCAAATAATTAAATATTACATATAATTTTGGTTTCTCAAAAGTCAATTTTGAATTTATATTTCTTAGTTTTTTATTTTTTTCATTTAAAAGGTTATTTAAGAACCATTTAAACCCAAAAAACACAACAAACATAAATTAAAAAATAATAAATGTAATGACTAGGCTTGGTAGTAATCGAACATGAGGGATTCATGACATTAAGATAACATATTTATATGATATAGGATGAATACTAGGAGAAAGGTTCGTTGGTGTTTACATAGTGATATTATACCCTATAATTAGTGTGAGAAACAATTTCATAATTAATAAAAAAATTATACATATTGATAAAAATATTTAAAAATTACCAAAAAGGTTTAATAAATAATACATAACCCAAGATATATCCAAATGATTTTTTTCCATTCATATAGTTATTTATGGAACCATTAAGATCCCCCATGGTAAGATTGTATAAAATGGGGTACAAGAATAATAAAAAATATAAAAAAATTGAAAATTGGTATAGAGTCCTAGGTTATCCCCATATCCCATGATCCATCATTTCTTCTATGATAACTATCAACTATTGAGACCTTAACCTTATCAAGCCCTAAAACCATGAATTCTACCTATGTTCTCAAATTTAAATATTTAGGGTGTGAGTATGAATTAGTTATACACCACTAATAATTCTTTAAAACATATTCATTCAATTAAACTTTCATGCTACTTGGAATTATAGATAAATGAAAAAATAATAAATAAACACCATCACTCATTGGGTCTAAAGTTACACACGAGATCAACTATATCAACTTTGGTCAGTTAAATATGTATTGGAACATGAAATTCCATATTTTAGATATTTATAATGATTTAATTTATTACATTAGGGGGTAGTTTGTCCCACCTAACCATATAAATTATTATTTTCTGGGGTGGTGCATCTCACCCAACCATCACATTTTAATATTCAAGGACAGTGTATCACACTAGTTCATATCATTGTTTATATTCATAGGTTGTGTGTCACACATGACCATCACATTTAATATATAAATTGGTAAGTGAGTCCTACCAATCCATATCTCTCATTATATTTAAGGGTATTTTGTCCCACCCAAACATTTATTTTATTATGTTTTAGTGAAATATTTTACATCCTAACCATGTAATTTATTATAAATAAACACTCTATAGAAGTTCGGCCCTCCTGATAATCTAATAAGAGTAATATGTGTAATACATTGGGCTTCCTTCTAAATTTCAATTTTTCTTTACTATCAGGCTCACCTAATGCGATGGTTGAAGTGATGTATTATATCCATCAACAAGTTTCTCATATCTTGAAGAATGGTTCAGTCATGAATAAATCTAAAAGTAATTTATTTATGTTTTAGTTCAAGAATGTGTTAGGTCAGGGTGAATGAACATCTATAAAAAATTTATATTGGAAATACATTATAGGATATCATAAACACTGACTACCTTACCGTTGATGTTTTTCACTCATAAAAAATATATATCTAAACCAAGATAAAATTTTATAAATAATTATTTAAAAAAACAAAACATTTATCATAAAAATTCATAATCAAACTTTGTCTATGATAAAAATATGAGAAACCAATAATTAATGTTTATGGATTGATATATGTAGATTTTTTATCACATGTATCAAACTATGCTTAAATCCATTGAGAGAAAAAAAAATTACTTGAAGCTGAATAAATAAACAATTTCTCTATAGGTAATAATGTATAAGACATGGATGAGCCATAATTCCTTCTAAATGGGTGTTTTAACATTTCTTAAGAATTATTAAAAAATATGAAAATACTATTCAAATATAAAATAATTGATAATTTCAGGAAACTCTTCCAAAAACCATATGTATGACCCCTATAAGGTTCATATGTAAGATGTATTTTATCTTATATATAGAGTATTTTACAAGAATCCATGTTTCCCCTCTATATAAAATATATATATAAGTAATATTTAATTTTTTATTTGAAACAAACCTCATATATTACATATTTAAATTTAACATAAGGTTTTCCCTTAGGAAATACCTAATGCATAATATTTTATGATCCAACTAAGATGTTAATAAAAGATAAAGTTTTTCAATTAGGAAAAACATCAAATGTAGAAATTTTATTGGATTCAATTGTTATTTTTGAAGCATATTTTTTCTTATTGGAAAATCGATATACATGACACATATCTCTTCATTCAAAAAAAATTTCATATGTGAGGTTTTTTTATTCGGAAAAACTACTTTTTTAATATATATACTCTATGATTCATCTTATTCATTTGTACAATATTTCACATTCATAAAATATAATTCATACAATATTATATCTAATTCAAAATATATTTAACTCAATACATAATATATTTTAATATGTAGTGTATTTTACATAGAAATAATTCTTTCCTAATGTATTTTATTTCATAAAAAACATATTTTATTTACATGAAATTTGACTCATATGATAATATTTATACACATGATATTTCATTATAATTTATATGATATTTTACTTTGCAAAATGTGATGAAAAATCTATGATAATTATATTTAACATGTTTCTCCACAAATAATTTTTTCCCTATTTACAAGAAAATCAATAAGTAACATTTTGTTTATGTGTGATATATTTTCTTTAAAACAAAATATGTCTCCTTATATATAATATATTTATATTATTTTCCTATGATTTCCCTTTTTGGAAAAACCAATGGTAAGATAATTTTTTAGATGTAAGTATTTTCTCTTTGGTAAAATATTATGTAATATATATTTTTGATAAATATGTTAATTTTTAATAATGAGGAAAATTTACCCAATTTGTGTGATGTTTTACCCACCACCATATGATATATATCATTTTATAATTTTTTAGAATTTTGTATATTTGTATTTATACATAAATTTTTTTGAATAATAACAAAAACCTAAAAATTTTCAAAATCCTTTAAAACATCCATAAATCAATTAAATAACTCCCAAATCCTCTATATACATCATAAATAATGTAACATAGAACTAACAAACCCCTAAACATGGATCAATACCCAAAATTATCTCCAAACATATTATCACACTTTGAGAAATGCCACTATGTCCAAATAAAATTTCCCATGTTAATTTCAAACCAAAATAGGTCCTTCCAAACTCTAAATCATTTATAATATATCCAAAACATCAAAATATATATTACATTATGAAGTTTCAGATTTACAAAAAAAATTAAAATAGTGTCAGGTTATGGAAAAAATTTAAATTCATACATACCAAAAACTAAATCAGGGTGTCATAGCCTCCCCAATATATAAAAACTCATACCTTTTTTGTTTTCCTAAACATCAACATGTTTCCCGTAATAACATTGGTTATCTTACACACATGTTAGAATCAAATTCCCATGTTTCCTCTCAGATCTGAACATTCTTTTATATAACCCATACTAAAGGACGCATATTTTCACATAGATGTTTTTCATCATGATCCACAACATGCACCAGATTCTCGTAGGATGATGCATTAACCTCAAGCTCGATGCCATTGATATGGATTACATGAGATGGAAGTTGATAATACAATTTATTTTATGATACATGAAATAAATAATATATAGAACTACATCATTGATCTACATACAGTCAATATTAAAATATAAAAACCATATAAAATATCAATATTAGTCCCATAAATCTTGGTTCTAGCATCCCTTAACTCAGAATATGATGATTACTCTACCAAAATGAAACATGAATAAATTATCAACCACCAACCTTAAATTACATAGGATGGAGTTATCAGTTGTAATATAATTTATTCATACTCTGGGTGGTCACCAACCACTTCTTGATCAACTAGATATGTTGTGGAATCCCCAAAAAAATATGCAACCCAATAATTTCCAACACACTCTTTCTAGCCAGCACAAGGTTGAATAGAAAGGTGTATCATATAAGTCATAAAATAGATCCATATAAATAGATTCCAAGTAAAAAAATGAGGTAAACTCTGATAGATCAAATTGGTTCTGTGAAGAATCTTAAAATTCTATGACAAAATCTTTAAGAATGTCCTCATATATCTAGATAGTGAACTTAGACTGATCGTCTATCTGAGGGTGGTAAGTTGTGCTCTGTTGCACCGACATTTCATGTTCCTTCTTAATCCCTCTTCATAAACATGATGTAAATAGAACATATCTATTTGACATAATAATACGTGGAAATCCATGTAACTGTACTATCTCATGAACATAGTGCTTACACAGCTCATCATCTATGAAGGTCTCTTGTATCAGTAATAAATAATCCAATTATTCCAATCGATCTATAATAACACACACTAGTTCACTACCTTAGGTTGACCTTAGAATCCCCATAAATATTTCCATGATCACTTAATCTAACTTCCACTCAAGAACAAGTTGTAATTTTAGAATACCATTGGGTTGTTAGTGGTCAGCCTTCACATACGTACTAGTGGACTACCATGTGAAAAATACCAAATTTCCCTCTTCCTCCGAGACCATAAATACTTCCCTTATATATAACCACACATCTTAGTAAAATCCATAATTCATATATTACCACATGGTGTTTTAGTACATCATTTTTTTCAGAGTGGAAAACATAAGAATGGGTGAATTGAGTATCCAATTAAAAATTATGTTTTAAAAAATTCTCTCACAAATCTAACATTTCATAAAAACATGCAATTAAGAAAAAACTATAGTTATATAAATTTATAATTATTAATTATTATAAAAATATTAATCGTATATTAGTTAAAATAATTTTTTAAATAATTTAACTTTTGAATAAAATTTTCTCATATCAAATAGTACATATAAAAACTAATTTATCCCAAATACCATAGGAAACAGTAGTCCAATAATTTAGAAAACTGAGTAAAAAATTGAAAATAAACAGAGAGAAATTATAAAAAATGGGTTCAACTAACAAGAAGATAATTAATCCCATCTACAGGGAAATCACCTACTTCCAACATGTTTTTTATAAAATAAATTGATACAAAACCAATATAGGTTTTTAAAATCAACTGTACAAAGATATTTTGGGCTATACACAATCCTCAAACACATTTCTTCATTAGATACAAGAGATAAATGTCACACATAACCTCCTCCATAGTTTTACATTTGAATAAAAATTAAAATATATCAAAGATAATGTCTATCAATCTCCAGTGTAGTGTCGAAAACTATGTTTTATAGATAAATAGACCCAAAAAAGGATTAAATTATTATAAAATTGAAATAGTGTGAAATATATATCTGAAATTTTTTACATATCTATAAAAATATATTGGGTCATATAGAAGCCTCTAAATTTTCCATTTTAATTATTCAACATATATTACATATAATATTTATAAAAACATAGGGTTGTGGATGTTTGGAAAACTATTTATTCTCAGACAGTCTACGAATTAGTGTGTACCCACAATCATGATTATATAGTGTCTTCCATGTTCAATAGAATATATGAGTATGTGTCTATGTATTTTGTGACATTCATAAATGCATACATACATGAAATCATGATGTGGATCTTCTAAATATATAGTTTTCTATATTGTACAATTATTTGTTGATGAATAATAATGCAATAATAATAATACTCATACTAAGAGATACGTCTAAAAAGAATAAATCATCCATCAACCTGTCCTTGGAGTTGTTTAAAAATAATTATTCTTAAATCCAAATGAAATTTACTAGAATTTATTTGTTAATTGAGGCATTGGAAAATAAATTTTGAATTTAATTCTGACAATCTATTGTAAGAAAAATGATGGTATCAGTACTTAGTGAACTAAAACTAACATCACTTGATGGAAAATTTTATTAGAGGTGGAATTATTTCAAGTGAATGATTCTATATTAGATGACCTGGTGGTTGTGAAATCTTGTGAATGTAGATGTTCATGGATGTATTGGTAGCTCTAACAAAAGGTAGCACAATAAGATTTCATATCCAGGTAGTCAGATAATTTGAACTACTTATAGCATCATGAACTGATGAAATCTTGTAGTTGTAACTTGTGATGGTAGGTCTTTTCAATTATCAATAACACATTTTATGTAATGGTATATAATGATAGTTTTTTCAATACATAGCTATTTTAATCAGTTCTTCTAGAAACTAATTGATTAATATAAAACATTGTACTAATTAGTGGAATGAAAAAAATGATTTCATATAATTAAAATAAAATGTTTTTAAGACTAATCCAAAAATCACTCCTTTTATATTATCATAAATCTTAGCATTCATAACCATTAATAATAATAAAAAGATATAATGAATTCATCGACTACATCCTCAAGTAAATTCTACTTAAAAATCATGTATTTCTTGTAATGCCTATAATTAATATAATGTTCATACACTAATTCTTACCATTTTGGGATTATAAAACAAATATAACTAACAATTATATAAAACAAATAACACATTAAGGAATAAAAATAGGTAATTTTCATTGAACAAAAAATTCAAGAAGTTACGTCAGAAATGATTTTTAGACATTAATTCCTTATCAAAGCCTAATTATAGACTATAGAAGCATATATAGCCTGAGTAGAGGTATTGTCCACTGGTTTCTTCCCTTTTCTAGCCACTAGAGGAGTATAAGTGGAAGTATAAGGTGGGGAAATTCTCTTTAGTATAACTGACCTAAGATGTATTAAAACTTCAATAGGTGTAAGTACAGAAGCACTAATTTCTATAGAAGTGGTCTTTAGGGGTACTAATGTGGATTCATTAATTCAATCACTAATAGTAATAGCTTGAGATAAAATGAAAATAGTTTTGTTGGTTTAATGAAAATGCTTCATCCACCCCACAAACTAAGTAATCACCTAACAAACATTCCTTATACCCTTGAAACATAATTCATTTTCTTCCATAAATATCATGAGAAATGTAACCAAAGTCCGCAACTATGTCACTTTATTTATGTAGAACCTGATAATATGAAGAATTCTCATATTTTTATCCATGAAGATAATGTAGAAATTATTTTCATTATTGGTATAAATCCCATAAAGATAGATCTTAATGGACTTATTAGTTGTTTCTCCATCATTTCATTCCCATTTAAGCACTCTCTAACCAAAATGTAAATGTTCTCACCATGGGATATAATTTATCAAAGACAAAACTTATGAATATAAAAAAAACAGCAAAACAATATTCCACCTCCTCTATCACAACGGATTAGATTATTCTAGCATAAATGAAGCATGTGTTAAAGGAGTTGGACCTCTAGAAGAAGCGTATCTAGATGAAGGAAAAGACTACATCCATTCTAAAAGATATTTCAATCTCTATTATGATAATTCTCTCATTTTCCACTCAATATGACTAAATAGTAGTAACCTATTCCACTAAGAACCTTTTTTTATTTCCCATGTTTTCTATTTTGAATATTAATTTTTGTTAGAGATGAGAAACTACCAAGGATGCCATAAAAGAAGTATCACCCTCACTGAGAATATTTCCATAAGAGGTATATGTTATGAACAATTGATTGATATCTAATAACAAAAATGACTTTAAGGAATCAATATCACCTCTTGTTATATAGACATTGTGAGGAGTAGAAGAAGTATGAAGAGTTGAAACCCTCTTCGAACTATGTACTAAATTAACCTCACCGTTAGTTTGTACAACATTCCACTTGGGGGAATGATTCAAAACAATGTTACTCATAAATATAATCAAACAAGGATCCCATAGGATTGTTATCAAAAACTATGATTCAAATTACACCATGCTCAAGTGGACTTCCCCAACAATCATTATCAGCATCATTACTTGAGTAACTATCTATTGGACCTAGAATGGATCATCCTAGGGACCTCTCCTCCTTATAAGGTGCTTCATCCTCATCTCTATCTGAAGAAATTAGTTCCACATATCTTCCAAAATCCTAAACATCTGAAGTAGTTGGTTCATCTATATCACTAGATTCCTAAGATACTCAAGTAGGTTCGGATAATCCATACCTCTCTCTACTAAGAGATCTACAAGACTCAGTGATATTCTGATAGTTATTATAAATCTCATCCTCATCTCCCCCATCAACATTATATTCTGAATCATCATATAACACCACTACATCCTCTATACTCAATGATATAGATCTATCAAATTGATAACTATTTGAGACTTGAGTATCATCCATTTTGTCATCTTCGTCAAACGAGAATTCCATATAAGGAAGGGAGATAGGTTGACTAGGTGTACCATATAAAAAATTTCCACTCTTACCTACATATGGGACACTTCATTATTCTACTAAAATATGTATATACACCTCTTGCTTTCAATTATTTCTTCTAATTCAATATCAATGTGAAAAACATTCTTACTTTATTCATCTGAAGAATATTACCCTGCCTCATCATTCTCAATGCTAGGATCATCTATATTTCAAGGCTTGGTAGAATTCCCAACTGGGATGAATTTATCATACATTTTATCATTGTCTAAAACAAATCTCTTCATCCAAGGGTTCAAGTGGACTCTCATCCCCTTTAATGTGACTTAGATAAGAAAAATACATCAAATTTATTTAAATTTTCCTCTTTATCAGCAACAAGGCCTTTTCTTCTAAAATATGAGAGATCATTTTCAAAGATGTCAGGGAGTTTAATATTGAATATGGATTACACAGTTCCATCATGTGTAACATCAAATATTTACAATTATTAATCTTATATATTATTTTCAATATAAATAATAATAATATTTCTTGATACCTCATTATACTAAAATCAAAATTCATGGGACACACATTTGTCGAGTAAACATGAAAATAAAAGGAAATTCCCCATTTAAATACACTATAGTATGCCTTCATATAGTATAATTACTAGTAATCTTAATAAGAGAATCCTCTATCATGAATTTCTCATATTTTATGTGAAAATATCCTTGATTGTCCTCGTGAATACCTTTATATATAAATTTTAGACACTTATCCCACTACCATGAAGATAATATGAGATATTTTCCATATACAATCCTCTTTATAAAATCCTTCATGCCTTCAAAATGATAAATATATTATTAATAAAAATAATTAATCAACATAGGGTAGAATGTTTTATCTTTCCATGTAATCAATTCAAACCATCATTACACTTAAATCTAGTTCCAATGATGTGACCTTCTTGATGTTAACCATAAATCATCTATTTTCCCTTTAGTAACAACTACAAAAGATGTATATTATGGATTCTTCAGTACCATATGATGATTTGAATATCTTATAGACATTATCAATAGACATGGATCATTAGGTGATCCACTATGATCTTTACTCACATATTTTTGACATTGTTTATAGGTTCCAAGGATGAAGGTGATGTGTTTTGGATCATAAGTGAATATGATGAGGTTTCAAAATAGGTTAGTGAAAAATAAAACCCCCATACTCTAAAATATTTAATTATTATCATTTAGGTATTTTATATTTGGAAATATATTTTAAATAAAGACGTTATTTAAATTAATATTTTACATAAATAATAATTTTAATTAATAGATAGAAATAGTTTCATTTGGAATGCTAAAAATTAAGTGGAAGATCCCAATGGAATCCCTTTAACAGTACAAAACCACTTTAGCATATCCATAGTTTCACGCCACTGGAAGATCATCAACTGTAGCATGTTTAACAATAACTTGTATAATAGTAGAATATTTACTGGTATCACGTCTTATGGTAATATTAATAATGGTAGATCCTAATATTAGTACCAATTATATGATTTTACTCTTCTAGAATAAACGTAAATTTAATAAAAAATGACTGACAAAAAGGTTTCATTCCATGTTCATGTCTTATATAGATAAATATATTAACATTAAAAAATTATGTGAATAAGTCAAAAAGATGATATTCAATTCAAATAACTTCTAATGTTATATCATCTTTTTAAAAATGGTCTCTCAAAAAGTTATTTCATTTAAAAATATGTTATTTCTTAGAGTGAGATAGGAATATTAGATGTTTTTATTGAACTTTATTATCACTTTTTATTCGGACATGTCAAAATTGATATAAATAGTCTTGTAAAGTGAGTTTCATCCATAAAATATATGTATTACAAATTCTTGGGTCTATGTACTCATCTTAATCACTAGAAAATGCAATGGAGTTTATTTATATCTACCCTATAAAACTATATCCATTCTCAAAAGGTGAAATATTCAAGAGGATCACTTTCTATCTGACTTACAACAACCATAATCTGTATATAAATGGTTAACTAGATCACATTTACGTCCCCTATTATAAAATAGTCCAAATTTATTTGTACTTTTTTGGAATTTGAAAATTCATTTCATATAAGGTTAATGTGATACATTTGATTTTTTTTGAAAATGAACACACATACATACACTAAAAATTAAATTAGGTCTTATCGTAGTTATGTAAAGTATATTTACAATCATACCTCTCTAATTGGTATGATCTACTAGTTTTTTAGTATCATCAATATGTAATTTATAGGTAATACTCATTAGAGTGTCACATCTTTTTATATTATCCATGAAAAAAATTGAAATATCATCAGCGGAAATTTTTGTTTTAAATTAATTCCTAACTTATTTTAAAAAATTACAAGTCCAAAGATGAATTTTATATCGCCCATCAAAGACATTTCAAATTCCTTTTGCATCATTTTTGAAAATTCAACACAGAAAACTTTCATGAAGATCCAAAGATAATATAAAAAATATAGAATTATAAAAATATAATATATTTTTGTAATTATCTTAATAAATAATATTGGTTTATATATTCCTTTAGTAAACCATATTGAAAAAAATGGATGATTCATTAAATTCAACATCTAATTGACTTTTTAAATAGGATAACACTTTTGTTAATTACACAAAATTGTTTTTAAATTGAGAGTTTTGAAATATAGAGTGTTTTTCAACAAAAACATCTTCCAATATATCATTGAAGAATACACTCTTGACATCCCTTGGATATAATTCTAGTGAAAAATTTATTTCATTTTCAACAAACATTATGATATATTCAAGTATATATACTGTTGTGAATGTTTTTCCATAATAAATACCTTCTTCTTGAGTATACCCTTGTGGAACCATTCTCAAATTATTTCTTGTTATAGTGCATGATTCATAAAAAATGTTTCTAAATACTAATTATGTTCCAATAGTTATGTATTACTTGTTCCTATAATCATGTTCCCAAACTCTATTTATTTCAAACTATTTTACCTATTATTTAATTTCCATTACCTAGAATTCACCATCAGTTTATTTTATGATGTTCTTAGGTTTACGATATGAAAAGAGATCATGAAATCAACATGATTTCTAATAGAAGATCTAGTTTGTGTTCCACTATGTAGTTCTACTAGATTATCATCTAAATAATGGTCACAATGAGTCCAAATATCTCTAATATTAGATGTATTTGATAATTGATTTGCATCAATAAATTCATGTTTAAACCGTTTCTCAGAACCATATGATTTTTCTACAAGAGTTATTGTAGAATCATTACTCAATTTGGAATTAATATATAACTTATATATCATCATAAATATTTTATAAAATTTTATTAGGATCATGTGGATCTATCTCATCAAATTTTTCGTGTACATATTCTTCCCAAATATTGGTCATTTTATTAAATTCCTAGTTGATGTAGACTATCCATGTGTAATCTTTTTATCACTTTTGGATGAAAATTTATCTAAATTTTACTTTTTATTATGTAAAAAGTATTTATAACCAAAAAATAAAAAGTAATTAACTTTTTCTTTCTTAAAATTCTTAAATCATGAGGATTTTTAATTAAAATTGGTCTGATTAAAAATATATTAATAAAACGTAATGTTTTATTCACATCTTCTACCCAAAAATTAACAGGTTGCTCATTAATCATGGTCCGGGAAATTTCTTGAAGGGTTATTTTTCTTCTTTATGCTACACCATTTTTTTTAAGTTCCTAGGAGTATAACATTTTATGACCACAACTATTTTTTGATAATTATGATTCAACGTCTTTATTTTCAAACTCACATCCTTGATCATTTATTCAGGTTTTAAATACTACTCCACAATGATCCCCTACATATTTTTCAAAACTTTAAAAATATGACTAATAATCACTTTTGTGAGATAGAAAGAATACCAAAGTGTATTTTGAAAATTAATCCACTATAACATAAGATTATCACTTCCCATTTAAGTTATAAGATCTATAATTTCCAAAAAATCATGTGAACTAACAATAGTGTTTGAGAAGTTGAATCATCAATTTTATGTTTTGAATTATATCATGTTATGGTTCTCTTTTTGATAGGGATTATAGACATTGATTGTTTGAAATTCTAGTTTTTCATGATCCCTGATTAATTCATTCCTAGTTATAATTATATGTGATAATCTATTATAAAGGTATAGTCTCCCACTACAAATCCAATACTTATTAATAATGGTGCTTAACCTGGAAATTTTTTCTGAATATAATTAATTTAAATTTACAATATATATATATATGTATTCATATTGTAAAGAGGTGAAAATAAAATCATGTTTGTAATGAAATACACTGCAATAATTATTTCAAAACATTAAATTATAACCATAGTCACAAATATATTAAATTATAAGGATATTTTATTTTAATCCTTTTATAAATAACTCTTTTGAAATTAAAACAATACTATATTTACCAATTTGACTGGATTCAATTATGATTCCTGTAGTGTTTCCACCAAAAGTGACAAGTCCACCAAAATAATTAATAGGGTTATTTATTTTTTAGTATTCCCAAGTCATGTATCTGGAACATCCACTATCCATGTACCATAAGTACTTATTGGAATGTTTCATGTATTTTTCTTAGAGTAAAACTTTTTGACAAGAAATTATTTTGTTAACCGTATCTTATTGGGTTCAAAAATGTTAATAATACAAGATTCAGGAATCCATAAATAATTAAATTTTTTCTTATTATATGAACCTAATATTTTAGAAATAAAACCCATATTAGGTCTATAGGAGTTATAGGTGTTTACAGACTTGGTAAAACTATAAAATTTAATAACTTTTTTAAATCCTTCTATATACAGGTTGATAACAAATACGTTTACTGCATATTGGTGTTTCCTAATTACCAATAATTTTATTTAGAGTTATTATACCATAATTGAATCTCTATATATTCTTATTTTCTTTCTCATTTTAAATTTCAATCCCTTTTCTTTCCACCAATAGTTGACAATTATTATCCTTTTATACAAAAAAGTTGTTTTAATGTGAGAATACATATCATGTTGTATCCTTAAACATATTTATTTATCCATAATTACATTAAATTTTTCTCCTATTATATTATAATATTTGAATTAACCATCATTGGTCATATTTTCACCACTATTTTCATTATCATGAAAAATTGAAAATAAAATCTAAAGGTGTTGGAATAATATTTGATATCTCAGATGTGTTTTTCATGAAACACATATTGAATCTATAATTTTTCTTCTCATGTAGAATAAAAGTTAATTGTAATTCATTTTTAGTAATTATATGTATATTTTATAACCTTTTTATATATTTTATATCTTCCTCGTACTTTTTTCATAAATTAACTTGGGAATTTCTACTTTAACATGTACTTTTATGATATACTTATAGTAGGCCACATCATTGTTAGAATATTACATTTTCCATTATTTACCAAAATATCACTAATTGTCATACATAACTCGATATTTTTATTTCTTGATTAATTTCTTCTTTCATGATAATTTTTTGAATCATCTTTCTAGGTGATCCATTTCTTCATAGATTTCTGTGGCTGATTCTTAATCTCATAAACCATCAAATTTTATCTTTTATTATAGTTTTTAGTTAGAAATATATAAGGCTACTGACTTCCTCTTGGATTACACTTCCTATTTCGTGTTCACTTGTAGTTATTCTTCATACATCTTATGTTTTCCAATGGGTTCCTTTACTGAAAACTGACTAATGTCACATTATTCTATAAAGGAAACTAAATTTCCTTTCCAAATATTAAATAGACATCATAGATTTTCTCTTACATGACCCTTATCAATAGTTATATTTTAATGTGAATGTATGGTATTTATTATTTTAATAATCTATACATACATATCACAAATAGATTCATAATCTGTCATATTAAAGGTATCATATTTAATATTAATATTATTCAATTAAGTTTCTTAATCATTTTGATGTTCTTCCACGTTGTTTAGAATGTGTATCCCATATTCCAATTGAAGTTGAACATTAATATAATTTATTAATTTTTACCCTCCCCAAAACCATAGTATAATGAATTTGAGGCATTAAAATTATAATCATAGGCATCCATAGTGACATTACACAAATATTATCTATTATAATTATTTATCTCATATTTTTCATCAATAATATTTTGTATATCGAAACTCAATATTTATACATGAATTTTTATTTTAATATTACATTGAATATAGTTTTTTAGATTAATATAAGGAGGTTGATTAGTGGTTGTTCCATCAACATTATAATTATCCGTATAGATATAAATTTTTATCTTGGAATAATTTTAATGACTTTTAGGAAAACAAGAATACAGTAAACATTATTTTTGATATCTTATGATTCCAAATATTGGTTGGAGTGGATAACTCAAGAGGTGGGTGAATTGAGTTTCCAATTAAATTCTTTGTCAAAATCATTTTTAACACAAAAACCCAAAAATTATATAAAACTACTCAATTTACAAAGAGAGTACTATTATATAATTTGATTTTTAAAAAGCTTCTAAAAATATTGAATACATCACTATTAAAATAATTCTGAAAATAAATTATCTTTTGAAAATAAATTACTCATAAAAAACACTCTATATA
Source organism: Viscum album (assembly GCA_963277665.1). NCBI lineage: Eukaryota > Viridiplantae > Streptophyta > Magnoliopsida > Santalales > Viscaceae > Viscum > Viscum album. The sequence goes on from OY728142.1 coordinate 71,032,279, forward strand.
AAACACTATTTAACTTTAACTAACATAGTATGTTTTTTATAGTTTAGATTACATAGTAAACTAAATAAAATAATAATAAAATCACACTATTCATTTATAAAAAGGGGTAAAACCTCAAGATGATACTTAGTCCCTTCCATATAGAAATCATTTGTATCCAATATTATTTTGTCAATAAACTGATTTACATATTATATCATGTTTTAAAATAAATTATATTAATATTTTCCATGCTATACACCAGCCTCCTCCAAAGGACATCATTTGATAAAAATAAATACTTGTCTTGGGTGACATCTTCTATAATAGTACATGAAAATAAAAATGAAAATATTTCTAAGAGATTTTCTAGTGATCTCTAGTTATTTATAAGAAACTTTGATTTATAGATTAATAGAGTGAAATAAAAAAAATAAGCTCAAAATTATTCTAAAAAATAATGAGTTGGAAAGAAAGATGTGATTTTGTAGTGAAACTCAATCTGAAAAGCTTACGTTGTCTAGATGTCTTTAAAAATGTCCTCAAAAGGATTCAAATGATATTTCATACAATGTTCATTATAATAGAGTGTTGTGGATGTCTAGAATTCCCTTTGTTCTTAGGTAGTCTGTTGATTAGTATTCTTCCACCCAAATGTGTATGTACGTAATTTCATGTGTCACAACATATGTATGTATCTGTATCTGTATTTAATTATATTCAAATATGAATACAACCAAGTGTTCATTGGTGGGATCTTTTAAATTTATAGTATTCCAACCGGTCTAATTATACATTAGAGGATATTAGTATAATAATAATAATTCTCTTACTAAGTGACAGATCTAGAACTTTGGACTAATTTATTACAAAATATTTGGGTTTATTTAATAATAGTCCTTCCTAAATCCACATTCATTTTAATATTATTGTTTTCGTAATATTGACATTATTGAATTTAATTCTAAATAGCTACGGTGGAAAAAATTGTGGTATAATTTATTAGTGATGAAAAGTAGATTTACTTGATGTTCACATCTCTTAGTAGTAGCACTATTTATTTATATATTCTTCTAATGTACATCCCACTAATGTAATGGTGGATCATTAAGGTGGATGTTCTTAGAGGTGGTGGTAGATCCACCAAATGGTATCACAACCTGATGTCAAATCCATACACATGAAAATTTTAAACTAGTGGTTGTAACACACCAGGTAAATAAAGAATATGACATTTTTATATTTATCCATATTTGAGAATAAAATATTAATATTACTTTAAAGGGGACTCTATTCTCGATGGCGTACCCAATACGCAACAACGAGTTTCTTGGGAATCTTACGTTGCACTCTAATAATAAAATAATATTATTTTAAATGGTAGTTAACGCCTAGCCGTTGTAATAGAGGGAATGAACAGAACTAACTACAAAATGAATATATATTTTTGTCAAATATTTTTAATTTTTACAATAAATGAATGAGGATTAAAAATTTGAATTAATTCAATTTTTTAAGAATAAACATTTTAATGTTCATTAGAAGGTCGATTAACCGCCTTTTGATGGGGAACCTCTTTTAAATCCACTTTTTTACAATTTTATGTGTTATATTTGGAAAAATAAAATTCTTCTTTATAATAGAGACATCAAAATTTACTTTGTGTAAATTTTTGGTATCTTTTTGATAAAGTTCATTTTTTTAATGAATAGTGAAAAATATTGTATTTTAATTCAAAAATTATTTTTAATCTAATTTATTTATATGATTAGATTATCCATTGAATTGTTTTTAAAGTAAAATTATAATATATTTTTACCATTTAATCCAATAGTGGTCATTGGAATTAATTTCACATTGAAATTTGACTTAAACTAGGGTCAATCTTTTAGTAGATATTGTTTCATAAAAACATGCTATTTGTTTTGACTGTGGGAATTAATTATTTAATTAATTAATTCAACTTATATGGTTTTAATTTTTTGAAATAGACATCATTTTTGAGTAGGGAATCTCAAATATAGCTTAGGGTGAATTTTTGGTATTTTTCTGAAAAACTTCAATTTTTGATGAATAGTGAAACCACTAAGTGGTAGTTAAGGAAACTGATTTTTATTTAAATGAAACTTTTCCACCTCTGTGTTTTGAATTTCAAAAATCTGACATACATGGTTTTCATTAGGATGTAAAATTTGGATCAATGGGATTAAAATAATTTTCTGTTGAATAGTAACTTTTATGTTCTTAATCGCGATTAGAGGTAATTAGTGTATTTTAAGGTAAAAATAATGTTTTAATAATCTGAAATGACCTAGAAAAACGTCCTACCTACATTGGATGTGTCATGGACGACCAATAAAATCTATGGGTCAACTTGGGGACCCCATGGAGCCACTTTGGTTGGAAAATGACATAAATAACTTTTTATTTAAAGTTAAAATAAAAATGTCACAAGCATGAGATGTTTCAGTAAAACAATTTTTAAATGGGGTTATACAAGTCATATTTTTGACTATAAATATTCATTAGGAATAGAAAAATATTTCCTACATCATGATATTTTTTTATAATTTTTAGACATTAAATAAATTAAATTATTTATGACATCATGTTGATGCAGCGATTACCTCATTAATAATGGATTTAAATAAAAAGAAATGATAATGTTAAAACAATTCCGTAAACTTGTCAAAAACCTATTTGATGAGTATATTTAGAACCCTTACCACCTTATCCTCTAATTAAATCAATGTGGGACCTTTAAAATCTGAAACTCATTTGAAAATAAAGTATCATTTTGTAATTTTACAAGAGTGTCCCTCCTCTCCTCTTATAAAAGGCCCCCACCTCTAACTCCTTGCCCACGCCTTTCAACCCTTTGGCTTGACCAACCCCTGCCCATTTTGTCTCTACACATCCCTCTCTTACTCCTATAAGCCTCACTTTGGGAATAAGTCTTCCCAAGGATGCCCTTGAGCTCAAATAAAAAAGAGTTACCCGATTTAAAGGTAGTGTCTTCTCTTGTGTTTTTTTGTTTTATTTTGCTTCTCCAACCCCCTAAACTCTTTTTATTATTTTCTTTTGTAACAAATACAGTATCTTAAATATACTAGGATGTTTTTATAAGAATAATTCGAGCTAAACATTCACACACCTACATCTAATGGTTAAAGAACATTCAGTTTCTGTGGATGGCGAATATCTGCCTCATGAAACGATGATTGTTCTAAACTCATATAACACCTTCAAAGGTGGCCATTAATATGTAACTATATTTATATATGATATATTATATGTTTATTTTTTTACTTAAGCTTATGTATTTTTCTTTTGTTTCATACCTTTATGGTTTCCATTGTGGGTAAACTTGATAATATCATTTTAGGAAGTGTGGACTACCGCCCCCTCAAAGTGATTTGATTCGTTAATGCCATTTTTGGGATGTATAAAAGATGTATTTAAAGTTATTATATATGATTTATGTTACATATAAATGATGAATATCATTCTAGAATTAAAATATACATAACTCTCTTTTATTTTTAATTCCATTAATATGACATAGAAATGAAAGTAGCGTTCATGCGTACGTACGGCTTACCATCTCCATGAACGGTGCATTTCATTTCTTACCTCTAAATAATTATTTAATATTATAAATACATGTATATTCTGGATATATATGATATATATTATATCAAAATAATGAATATCATTATGTATATAATGAACCTTTGACCACACGAACAACATGTAATTGTAAGAAGTCCACTTTTGACTTAAGAACCAAATATCGACAAAACAAAAATTATTAACATAAATTATTACATAATGTTTATAACATGGCTATAAGTGATATAAAAGGAATAATGAACTTGAAAAAGTTTCTTAAGCAAGTATAAATTAACTCATGTTTATTATTTAGGACGTTAAAGAACAATCTAGTCAAGTCGGACCCGAGGTAAGGGATCCTACTCCTCTCGTTCTTTTTAAGTACACTCTTTTATATAATTCCTTTTGAGCTCATATTTATTATGATTGGGATGTTATTTTATATTATTCCTACTGTAATTTTTAGGTTCATATGATGAGAGATCATATTTTCTCTCATCAATCCATTTTGGATGTTTTGAGTGGCGCCGTTAGGCTGCCGAATTTTCGTAAGAGATCTAACCTCTCTCTCTCTTTTTAAGTACTCTCCTTTATGTCACTTCTTTTAAACTCCTCTTTGTTATGATGGGTGATGTTCTTTTATATTCCTATTTCTGTAAATTTTATTATAATATGATGAGAGACCCTATTTAATCTCATCAATCCATTTTTGGAAGTTTTAGGTGGTGTCGTTTGGCTGTCGAGTTTTCGTAAGGGATTTTTCATCTCACTTTTATTCCCATGAGATTTATGCTACATTTGGCACAATTTACATTGAGTTGTGTATGTAATTCCCATTATTTTACTAATTGTGTAATATACATTCATTTATGATTATTTACATCAATTTTGTATTGACCTTCTTTCACGGGGTGTATGTTTCGAATGATACCCATGTCGGTAAGGGAACCTTTCGCCCTTCTCTTTTTAAAAGGCTTCTTTTGTTATGTCTTTTAATTCACATAAAATTATGTTGGGATATGTTCTTATATATCCATAGTGATTTAAATTTTATTTCCAAGTGATGAGATAGCCTTTTTATCTCTCATCAACTCATTTTCTGAATTTTGTAGTAACGTTGTCAGGCTGTAAAATTTTTGCAAGGGAACTTCTTAACCCAATTTTGATTGTTTGGGATAAGCTTGTACTCCTTGAATATGTCATTCTATGAATATGTGTGAATAACCTATGATTTTTTTACACTTAATATCCACTTATATTTGGTGTATTAGTTTGTCACACATAATTATGTATTTGATTTATCCTTAATCCAAGGATATCGTCTTTGTATGGGACTTAGTCTCAATCTCCTTTCATTGAGGCATATTTTGTTTTATACACAAACTTCTTTTATACTATGTCTAAACCACTTTGAATTTTACATTTATCTGAAAGGAATCTTTTTTATACAAATCATTTTACTAAATGACAAAAGGGAATGTTTTTGTCGTACGTATGCGGCGACAACGAATTCTCTGCCGCTGTGACCATTATTTGAGTTTCGGCTCCCTCTACAAGCCATACCTTTTTAAAAGAAAAATAAATACCATGTTTTACTTTTATTTTATTTTGGTATTGAAAATGGGTTTCATAATGTTTTTATATCAATGTGTTTTATTGATATCATGTGATTGAAAAGTGGAAATGTTATATTTCCTTTATGCATGTTTTATGTGATACAATTATGTTATGGTTCTTGGGAATTATTATGAAGACAGGTGGTTCTGTGATAAACTAATGGAGGGTGAGCCTGATATAGCTCTCTAATGCATTGGTTAACGCGAAGGGGTTAAACATTAATGTTTCTCCGAAGAGATTCAGGGAATATACTGTGATGGGTATTCCAAACGTAACCAAGAGGGTTACTCCCTACGTAAGAATGTTATGAATGCCTCAAGTTACCTTTATGTCTTATGATTTCTATGATTTATTCATGATTTTATGAGGTATGTTAAAGTGCATATGTTTTATGGGTAAATTATGATTTCATTCTTATGTATACATGTACTCATGTTTCCTTTCCATATTTTTATATCCCTTACTGAGCTTTTTATGCTCATCCCATATTTTTGAAATGTTTTTCACAGGTCAAGGGAAGGGTACATGATATGATGATAGTGTCAAGGAAGTGTCAAGAAAGAATCCATGTTTTATTTTAAATATGTTTCCGTTGATGGGAAAAATGAATACTATATTTTATGTAACCACTTTGTTTAAATGTGGAATGTAATGAACGTTTTATGATCTAATTCCCTAAAACTATAAACTTAAAAAGATCCTCAATGTGTAATCTTGTAATAAATCAAGATTAAGTAAGGTTTAAGGCTGAGGCCTTATAGTTGGTATCAAAGGTCAGTTTAGATAACTTTAGAGGTTAGGGTATTCTATAAGCACAAGTGACATTACCATAAGGGTTAGGATTTCAGAAAGAGTCCTAGTTTTAGATAAGGTGAATGAGTAAGTATATCATAGTGTTTATCTTCCTCATTAGTACATGATGTTTTTGTTGATATACTCTCACTGGCCTTTTTGGTTTTAGTAAATGGATGGATCTAGCATGAACCAAAGTGAAAACAGGTTTGAAGGAAATTGTGGTGGTTCTCTGATTAAGAGACTGGATGAAATGGGGTATTCAATGAGGAAACTCGCAGTTGTTCTAAACAAACTACCAAGGAGTCTTGATCAACCACTTGAACCTTGGTATGTTCTGTAATGCATCATGTATGAGATGATCAATCGATTTGAATGTTTAGGTAATAATTATAAAGGTAACCATTAGAGTTTATATGATCCTTACTTTTAAGGTAATTATGGGTTATTATATGTTATGATGGAGAATGAAAGGCATGAGATAAACTTGAGGTTAAAATATTTTATGATTATTTTTTAACATTTTATCTCATTTTGGGGTATGTTTTAAGAATTATATAGTTTTGGAAAAAGTACAACACGCAGACCGTGTGACAACCCGTCACGTCGGACAATGCTACAGGAATCGAACTCACAACCAAAGTGCGACTGGTATTTATTGCCTACCACTAGACTACGTGAAGTCCCTGGTTAGTTTGACTAATTCTTTTTAGTTAGATGATTTTAGGAATCAAGATTAAGTTTATTTTTTGTTATCTATGGAAATGATTAACCTATCATCGAGGATATGTGATTATGTTAATTACTTTTCAATATGAGAATTTAAGAGCAACTGATGTTATTTGGAGATAAAAGTTAATTTGTACCTTGGATGACTATGTGACTAAATCCTTAAAATATTTGGGTTTCAATATTATTTTGGTTTACTTTGAAGAATTTTATGGACAAATTGTTTATCAAATGGTCCTCATTGAACTTTGGGTTTTGTTGGACAAATTTTGGAGATTAAGAATAGATTTTCTTTTTATAAAGGGTTATCCTTCTCTGGATTATTTGTTCTTGTACTAACCATTTTGGTTTTGGTTTTGGTTAAAGTCTAAAGACATGGGAAGTATATAGTTCTCTTTTTCGGATTAGGTGATTCTATAGAAGTTGATTATAGTGAACAAGTCTTCCTAAATACTCGTCTTTTGGAGAAAATATGAGTTTGTGTAAGAAATCTAATAAAAGTTAAAAGTCAATATGATAAGTAATTATGTTTCCTTATGAATAAATTCCTCAATAAAAAAACAAAAATGTTGTCTATTAACTTTTCCTACTGGGGAATCGAATACCATTTAACCCATCACAAGTTTGTGATTTTCTTATGGTTAACTTTCTCCTAAACATTTTTTCTATCACTCTCCATCAGAACATGACCCTATGATTTCTCCTCCATGTCCATGGTTTCCTACATGGAATCCTAGTATGGGTTAACTCAGGTGACCTCTGTACTTCTCATTCTTTATTTTAAAGTGATAGTTTTTCCGACTCTTGTTCCGATGTGGGACTTTTAAGGATGTTTTCGAGCCCAATTTTAAAATTGTGAGGATGCAATTCCCCAAAGGGGGGAAGGATGTAACACCCCGGGTAAATAAATAATATGAAATTTTTATATTTATCCATATTTTTGAATAAAATATTAAGATTACTTTAAAGGGAACTCTATGCTCGATGGCGTACCCAATACGCAACAATGAGTTTTTTGGGAATCTTACTTTGCACTTTAATAATAAAATAATATTATTTTAAATAGTAGTTAACGCCTAGCCGTTGTAATGGCGGGAATTAATAGAACTATCTACAAAATGATTATATATGTTTGTCAAATATTTTTACTTTTGACAATAAATGTTAGTGGATTAAAAATGTGAATGCATTCAATTTTTTAAGAGTAAACATTCTAATGTTCTTTAGAAGGTCGATTAACCTCCTTTTGATGGAGAACCTCTTTTAAATCCACTTTTTGACAATTTTATGTGTTATATTTGACAAAAAAATTATTCTTTATAATAGAGACATCAAAATTTACTTTGTGTAAATTTTTGGTATCTTTCCGATAAAGTTCATTTTTTAATGAATAGTGAAAACTATTGTATTTTAATTCAAAACCTCTTTTTTATCTAATTTATTTGTATGATTATATTTTCTTTTTATTTATTATTAATGTAAAATTAGAATATATTTTTACCATTTAATCCAATAGTGGTCATTGGAATTAATTTCACTTTTAAATTGGACTTAAACTAGTGTCAGTCTTTTAATAGATATTGTTTCATAAAAACACGCTATTTGTTTTGACTGCGGGAATTAATTATTAAATTAATTAATGAAACTTATATGTTTTTAATTTGGTAAAATATTCATCATTTTTGAGTTCAGAATATCAAATATAGCTTAGGGTGAATTTTTGGTATTTTTCTGATAAACTTCAATTTTTGATGAATAGTGAAACCACTAAGTGGTAGTTAAAGAAACTGTTTTTTCGTTTAAATGAAACTTTTCCACCTCTGTGTTTTGAATTTCAAAAATCCGACATACATGGTTTTCATTAATAAGTAAAATGTGGTTCAATGGGATTAAAATAATTTTTTGGTGAATAGTAACTTTTATGTTCTTAATCGTGATTAGAGGTAATTAGTGTAATTTAAGATATAAATAATGTTTTAATAATTTGAAATGACTTAGAAACATGTCCTAGACTCATTTAATGTGTCATGGCTGACCATTAAAATCCATGGGTCAACTTGGGTACCCCATGGAGCCACATTGGTAGGAAAATGACATAAATAACTTTTTATTTAAAGTTAAAATAAAAATGTCACAAGCATGAGATGTTTCACTAAAACAATTTTTAAATGGGGTTATACAAGTCATATATTTTACTATAAATATTCATTATAAAAATAAAAATATTTCTTACATCATGATTTTTTTTATAATTTTTAGACATTAAATAAATTAAATTATTTATGACATCATGATGATGCAGCGATTACCTCATTAATAAAGGATTTAAATAAAATGAAAATATAATGTTAAACCTATAACATAAACTTGTCAAAAACCTATTGCATGAGTATATTTATAACTCTTATCACCTTATAATCTAAATAAATCAATTTGGGACCTTTAAAATCCGAAACTCATTTGAAAATAAAGTAACATTTTGTAACATTACAAGAGTGCCCCTCCTCTCCTCTTATAAAAGGCCCCCACCTCTACCTCTATACACACACCTCTCAAGCCTTTGTATTGGAAAACCCCAGCCCATTTTGTCTCTACACATCCCTCTCTTACTCCTAGAAGCCTCACTTTGGGAGGAAGTCTTCCCAAGGAAGCCTGTGAGCTCAAATAAAAAAGAGTTACCCAATTTAAAAGTAGTGTCTTCTCTTGTGTTCTTTTGTTTTATTTTGCTTCTCCAACACCCTAAACTATTTTTATTCTTTTATTTTGTAACAACTCGGGTATCTTCAATATACCAGGATTATTTTATAAGAAGAATTTGAGCTACACTTTCACACACCTACATCTAATGGTTAAAAAACATATAGATTCTGTTGATGGAGAATTTCTGCCTCACGAAACGATGATTGTTCTACACTCATATAACACCTTCAAAGGTGTCCATTAAGATGTCACTATATTTATATATGATATATAATATGTTTATGTTTTACTTATGCTTCTGTATTTTTCTTTTGGGGCATACATTTATGGTTTCCATTGTGGGTAAACTCGATAATTTCATTTTAGGAAGTGCGGACTACCGCCCCCTCAAAGTGATTTGATTCGTTAATACCATATGTGGGATGTATAAAGGATGTATTTAAAGTTTTTATATATGATTTATGTTACATATAAATGATGAATATAATTATGGAATTAAAATATACATACCTCTCATTTCTTTTTAATTCCATTAATATGACATAGAAATGAAAGTAGCATTCATGCGTACGTACGGCTTACCATCTCCATGAACAGTGTATTTCATTTCTTACCTCTAAATGATTATTTAATATTATAAAAACATGTATATTCTGGATATATATGATATATATGATATCCAAGTCATGAATATCATTCTGGATATAAGAAACCTTTGACCACACGAACAACATGTAATTGTAAGAAGTCCACTTTCGACATAAGAACCAAATATCGACAAAACAAACATTATTAACATAAATGATTAAATAATGTTTATAACATGGAAATAAGTGATATAAAATGAATAATGAACTTTAAAAAGGTTCTTTAGAAAGTATAAATTAACTCATGTTTATTATTCAGGACGTTAAAGAACAAACGAGTCAAGTCAGACCCAAGGTAAGGGATCATACTCCTCTCTTTCTTTTTAAGTACACTCTTTTATGTAATTACTTTTAAGCTCATATTTATTATGATTGGGATGTTCTTTTATATTACTCATAATATAATTTTTATATTCATATGATGAGAGATCCAATTTATTCTCATCAATCCATTTTGGATGTTTTGAGTGGCGCCGTTAGGCTGCCGAATTTTCGTAAGAGATCTAACCTCTCTATTTCTTTTTAAGTACTCTCCTATATATCACTTCTTTTAATCTTATATTTGTTATGATGGGGGATGTTATTTTTTATTCCTCTGTCTGTAAATTTTATTTTAATATTATGAGAGACCCTATTTTATCTCATCAATCCATTTTTGATGTTTTAAGTGGCGTCGTTAGGCTGCCGAGTTTTCGTAAGGGATTTTTCATCTCACTTTTATTCCCGTGAGATTTATGCTACATTTGTCACAATTTCCTTTGAGTGGGGTATTTACTTCCCATTATTTTACTCATTCTATAATATACATTCATTTATGAGTATTTACATCAATGTTGTATTGACCTTCTTTCACGGGGTGTATGTTTCGAAAGATACCCATGTCGGTAAGGGAACCTTTCACCCTTTTCTTTTAAAAAGACTTCTTCTGTTATGTATTTTAATTCACATAAAATTATGTTGGGATATGTTCTTATATATCCTTAGTGATTTAATGTTTATGTAGAAGTGATGAGATACCATTTTTATCTCTCATCAACTCATTTTCTGAATTTTGTAGTGACGTCGTTAGGCTGTCAAATTTTTGCAAGGGAACTTCTTAACCCAATTTTGATTCTTTGGGATAAGCTTGTACTCCTTGAATATGTCATTATATGAAAATGTGTGAATAATCTTTGATTGTTTTACACTTAATATCCACTTATATTTGGTGTATTAGTTTGTCACACATAATTATGTAATTGATTTATCCTTAATCCAAGGATATCGTCTTTGTATGGGACTTCGTCTCAATCTCCTTTAATTGAGGCATATTTTGTTTTATACACAACCTTATTTTATATGGTGTATAAACCCCTTTGACTTTTATGTTTATCCAAAAGGAATCCTTTTTATACATAGCGTTTTACTAAACGACAAAAGGGAATTTTTTTTTCGTACGTATGCGGCGACAATGACTTCTCTGCCGCCATGACCATTATTTGAGTTTTGGCTTCCTCTACAAGCCATACCTTTTTTAAAAAAAATACCATGTTTTACTTTTCTTTTATTTTGGTATTGAAAATGGTTTTCATAATGTTTTTATATCAATGTGTTGTATTGATATCTTGTGATTGAAAAGTGGAAATGTTGTGTTTCATTTATGCATGTTTTATGTGATAGGATTATGTTATGGATCGTGGGAATTATTATGAAGACGGGTGGTTCCGTGATAAAATAAGGGCAGGTGAGCAAAATATAGCTGTCCAATGCATTGGGTAACACGAAGGGGTTAAACGTTAAGGTTTCTCCGAAAAGATTTAGGGAATATACTTTGATGGGTATTCCAAATGTAACCAAGAGGGTTACTCCCTACGTAAGAATGTTATGAACGCCTCAAGTTACCTTTATGTCTTTTGATTTCTATGATTTATTCATGATTTTATGAGGTATGTTAAAGTGATTATGTTTTATGGGTAAAGTATGATTTCATTATTATGTATACATGTACTCATGTTTCCTTTCCATATTTTTATATCCCTTACTGAGCTTTTTATGCTCATCCCATGTTTTTGAAATGTTTTTCACAGGTCAAGGGAAAGGTACATGATATGATTATAGTGTCAAGTAAGTGTTAAGAAAAAATAAATGTTTTATTTTAAATATGTTTCAGTTGATGGGAAAAATGAATACTATCTTTTTTGTAACAACATTTTTTAAATGTGGAATGTAATGCAAGTTTTATGATATAATTCTCTAAAACCCTAAACCTGAAAAGATCCTCAATGTGTAATCTTGTAGTAACTCAAGATTAAGTAAGGTTTAAGGCTGGGGCCTTATAGTGGTAGTATCGTGAGTTGATGGAAGCTTGAAGATGTAGATTGGAGTTGTATTTTCGGATAGTACCACCTTTAAGCTACCGATATATAATTTTAACTAATGGATTATTTTTTTAACCCATTTTTTAATGATCCCATATTCATATATTTAATACTATTGCTGAATTTCATGTTTACCTATAAGCAATCTATATTCTGAGAACATGTAATAAATTTTTAAGTATAAGACACCATTTTTCCTAACACACCACTAGTAAAAAAATAATCTATGATTGAGATAATGCTAGGACATCACACCATCATACTATCATATTGTTGTACTGAAGACTTGACAATGTATGAGACACTATTGAGTGAGACACTGTTAATCAACACACTACCAGGATTTCATTCTGTTAGAATGAAGAAATGGAAAAGTGAGAGATATCTCCAATTGAGACACCATAAATATCATAAAATAAGAAACATATCACTTACATTGATATATTTACTATGTTTGAGACCCTATAAGAGAATACATTAACAGAAGATACATCATTACCTGTGACACCACCAGTGTTACACCGCTAGATTTCTGAAATATATACTATGTCTGAGACACTGCTAAACTATAATACCACCAGAGAAATGTACAGTCAATATCATACATCCAATATCACAGTTATAGAACATGGTCCACCTCCTAAACAATAGATAATTTCAGATCATAAGACATTATCACTTAATATATTACTTTACCTATTTAGTTTGATTTATATCATTTGAACTACAATATTTTTTTAGATATTTCTATTCACTTTTCGATGATTCTTACTTTAATTTCTGATAAAAATCATGTCATAATGAGGAGTATGAGGAATTAGTTTTAGATATTTTCATTACTTCTATTGTTGATAAAAATTATGGCACACATCATCATTGATAAGTATAAAAGGGAAAAAATTCATGCAAGAAATAGTAGAGGAGTTTGAAACTACCAAAAGTATCAAGAAAACCCTATTGAAGACAAAAAGAGTTGACTTTCTATGAATGCTCAATGAAGAAGACAATCCACATCATATCATTCGGGGATTTATTCTATTAAAAAAGATGATATTACAACACTCAAGTTTCTTATAGTTTTCAAGAGAAAATTTACTTGAGCATCATTACATAAACAAATCTAGAGTCAAAAATTTCATGTGATCATACTAGTCATTTCTAAACTTCTTAGTCCAAGATTTAATATTTATATTTTGTTATTAAATTTGAGTAGTGTGTGTTATACTTTGTTTTTTATACGCACAATTTCTCCGGAGCTAATCTAGAATATATATGATATCTTGTCAATCTTTATTCATATTTTCCCCCCCAGATAAGAGTATTAGAGATCCCTCTATGTATGTTTTATCTATATACCCTTGAATAACTATAGAAGAGGTCGTTTGTGACATGGACAGTGTTATATATTGTAAAACATGATCCATTTTTTTGATCATATGTTTATTTTATATAAAAATTTTGGTGTTGAGTGATCTTTAAGTGGAGAGGACTAAGTCTCAACATGAAATTGAACATCTTGGATTCATTTTTCTATGTAGTGGGTTTCCAACTTTGTTTTAAATTACAATTATCAACTTTTGTGACTATGAAAAAAATTTATATATTGATATTTTATCATAATTTTTTTTTCATATAGTATTTTGATCAAGTAAATTTATTTTAAAGGATTCAATAATATTGTTATATTATTTATCTGAGACCAAATCAGTCGTTAGATAACTCTTTAGAATGATTATGATATATATCATACTAATAATTTTGATAATCTATGATATTTCTATATATTGGTGGATTTGAAAATAATACATTTTAGATAGACATTTTATTGTGTAATCAATCCCCCCCTTGAGATTCTAACTCTTACTAATATTTAGTATCTTAAGAGTTAGATGATTTTTTCAAATAATTTTTATCTTTGATTATAGTTGGTCGTTATAGACCATAAAATTTTGGTTAGTTCTTAATATTCATTTATTTATATACATATACATATATATTCTATTCTTTTAGTATGAATAGTTTTCATGAAGTTTATTCTACGAGCATAACTCCCTTATTCAATGGGAATTATTACAACCAAAGGAAAATTAAAATTAAAATTTATATACGGGTTTTGAGATTTTTTCATCCACAATATATGACTATTAAAATCCTATTTCTAATCGAACTATTTGGGATGATGAAATTAAGAATACATATAATAATAACTAAAAATATGTGAATGAATTGTACTATGTTGTAGGTGTTTAAGAGTTTTATAGCATTTTGGTAAGTTATAAAACTTTTCAGATTTGGGATACTCTAGCTGTCTCTCATGAAGGAACTAAAAATATTAAAGAATTTAAACATAACACTTACACTAAAAAATAAAATAATTTTAAAATGAATAATGATGAGACTATTATTTAATGTATCTCAGGTTTAATGATATTGTCAATAACATGATCTTAGTAGGAAATAATGAAATGGAAAGGACCAGATAATGAGATTGTTGAGATGTCTACCTAAAAGATGGCGAGGCACTTATGTTTCCACTAGATAATCTTGTGTTATCAGTGATTTTCCATTAATGGAACTTATATGTAATATTATGATTTGTAAATAATAAATAAAAGTAAAACATGATGAGGATGGGTATCCAAATATAAAAGTAGTATCTTTTAGAACTACATCCTTTAGACAAAAAAAGGAAAAATGAAAATGAAATTATAAAAAATGTTGTTACAAATGATAGGGAATTTTCTACTAATAGTGATGAAGAAATGGATCACATAGCCAGAAGATTTAATACTTTCTATAGGAATAATTTTTTTTATAAAACCAAACTATAAAAGAAAATATGACAACATAGGGAATTTGAAGAAAAAGGATGAAAATTCAAAGGAAGTTGTCTTTTTTTGAATAAAAACGGAATGGTCGTACAAATTAAAACTTTCCTCAACTGAAATTTAAGAATAAATATGAATATAAGGATATAAAATTTAAAAGTACATGAAATCCACCTAGAGTCCATCTGAATGTAGTTTAAGTGACATAGATTCTTTAATTGAAAGAAATACTGATAGATAAATATGTGTGTTGTGACTAAAGTCAGTGAGGTATCCACTTTACCCACTATTTATGATATACTACCTATGCATGAGTCTAGAAAATATGATAAGTCTGATAATGAATATCATTATTAAGAAAATAAGAGAAATAAATAATTATTGGACTACTACAGTATGTTTTAAGTCATCTTTAATGAGTTAAAATATAGAAACAATGTCTTCAAAAGATAGCATGATCTAACTGTAAACTGTAATTCCAAGCTATTTATTGAAAACTAGATGAATATAAAACTACTCTATAAAAAATGAACTTAATATTTAAAATGATAAAATGAAGAAAGACCGTGAAAAGTTTTCAAATGGTACCGATGCATTAAAAAATCTTGGGAATGAATTTTTCTCACCAATATATTATTTGAATTGGATATGAGTGTGGGAAAATAAGGATACCAAAAAGTATCTTTGTTCTTAAATCTAGACATTAAAACTCTACTACAAAACACTTGTAAAAATGACCCAATAAAGTATTTATTTCTAAGAGTCTGCAATCTGTTTACAAGAAAACCATGAGGAAAATATGCTATCCCAAATCATTTATTACTAAAATTTATGGACCTAATCATATTTAGGTACCGAAATCATATCTTATTTAAAACCATTTTTGTATAGAAAATTCATTAATATCTCTAGAATAATACTATGTTACTTGGATAGAGGATGTTTAGAACACATTATTGGAGATTATTCCATCTTCAAGAGTCTATTCGAGGATAATGTAGGAAATTTAACCTTTGGTGATAATGGAAATCTAAAAAACATCGGCCTGGGCCATATTTGTAATAAAAATTCTGTTTTAATTTTAAAATTTTAATATTTTGATGTTTTAGAATATAATCTTCTTATAATTTCTTAGTGGGTTTATAATGGATTCCATGTTATGTTTGAGAATTATTTTTGTAATGTTTTTAATTCTGAAAAATATTTAATCATTAATAACATAAGAAATGACAATATTTAAGATGTAGATTTAAATTCCTTAGTTTCTCAAAATGTTTCTTGGTTGAGTTTTTTTGTTAGGAATCTCGTCATTGGTATAAGATACTTTCCCATTACAACGTTCAATCACTAAGAAATCTAAATAGAAAAGTGTTAGTTTAGGATCTACTTAATCATTAGTTCCAAAATGATAATGTTTGTAACCCTTGTTAAAAAGGGGAATAACACAAAATCTCTTTTAAAAAAAATAAATAAGTGTCGGCTTATCAACCTATCATGTTCATTCAGATGGATTTTTTGGACCTTATACAGCTTCTAGTTTCAATGGAAAGAACTATTTTTAGGTTTTTTATATGAAAATTATGGATAAACTTGTTTATAATTTCTATGAAACAAAAGGTAATCTTATTCTTATTTTACAAATTATTCTTACTCTATAGAAAATCATAGAGAAATTAGGATTAAAACCTTAAGAATTTATCATGGTTCTGAGTTTTAAAATCAAGATATTGAGTTATTTTTCTCAAAAACTGGTTACACTCATTAATTCTCTACTTTTAGGTCCCCTTTAAAAAATGGATTCATCAAATGATGAAATAGAACATTACATGTGAATTCATGGACTATGCTAAATTTGTAACACCCCAAGATTTCATAGTGTGTTATTTCTTCAAAATAATTCAATAACTTGCACTACACGCAACACTGAGTTCAATCACACCATGACTTACAAAAAAAATCCATTCAAAAGAGGTTATGAATAGTATTATCTAAATTTTAAACTTTATATAATCCTTATAATTTTAGAATCCATATTATGAGTTTCTTAGATATAATGCAAGAACAAATTCATTTTCAGTATTGCACTTTTATCAACTTTTAATAGTGAACCCTTTTTAAATACAATATTTTAAACTTTTTGACTAAATGGGGACATCAAAAATTTAAAATGAAACATCCCAAGCTTCCAGGGTACACTTTCTTTGAATAATACAGTAGCGTGTGTTGTACGCAACCTTGAGTTTTAACACACACCACAACCAATCAAACTAGCCATTATGAATAGTAATACCTACTTTTTAAAATTATATATATTTTATATTTTAAAATGGACTTCATCTTTGGATTCGGAATATCGAATTTAGCCTAAGGTGAAATTTTGGTACATTTCGGATAACTTTCATATTTTGATGAATAGTGAAAATTACTAAATTTTAATTAAAAACAACTTTTTTAATCAAAATAATTAATAGTGATAAATTATGAATTTTAGTGGTTTTAAAGTATATTTAGAATATATTTTTACCATTTAATATAATTTTGGTCATTGGACATAATTTTACAATTAAACCGAACATAAACAAGTGTCAATCTTTTGATAGTTATTATCTCTTAAAAACACGCTTTTTGTTTTGACATCGGGAATTAATTTTAAATTAATTTCAGCCACTTATGTGTTTAGAATTTAGGAAAATGGATTCCATATTTGGAATCAGGATTTTAAAATTGTGTAAATAGGTAACTTTTATTTTTAGACATTTTGAATAATTATTGCGGTAAATATTTTATTTACCATGGTTAAGGGTAAATCCGGTAAATAAGGGTTAAAAAAATAATATTATAATAATACTAAATTACCCTAAAACGTGTCCTAACCCTATTGGTTGTTACATGGTCGACCATGGTCATCTTTGGGTCGATTTTGGGACCCCATGGATCCACTTGTAAGTGATAATGACACTTTATTTTAATTAAGTCAAAATGAATACAAAAATGACACAAGCATATATCTTTTAGAAAAACAATTGTTACATAGGGTTATATAAGTTGGATTATAGATTATAAATATTCAGTAGAAAGCTAACAAGATTTCCTACATAATGATATTTTATTTATAATTTTTAGACATTAAATAATTTATTTTATTTATGACACAATGATGATGCAGTAATTACTATAATAGTGAAAAATAAAAATAATTGATATTATAAATACCCAAAAAAATATAATATGAAACTTTTAATGAATTAAACTAATTTTATAGGATAATAATATATATTAGGATTGATTTAATTGACTTTTTTAGAAGTAATAAATCTGTTATGAGTTTCACAAAAATCAACTATTGAATAGTGTCAAAATTGACATAAAAGAGTTCTTAAAACAAATATTATATTATTAATTGATATTAAATTCCTAAAAATCTAAGGTTCGGCCAAGAGACTTATATCATGATAGTTTCATCATTAATTGACCACTTGGGGGTCTCTTGGATGTATATAGTAAGTTTATTAACCATATTATATAAAAATACAAAGAGACATTGTAAAAGTGAAACTAATTAACTTAGAGTTAATACTTAAAGATAAGGTTAATATAAGTACCCAAACCTGTCTAAATTCTATTGGTTGAGTGGTTTTAGACCTATCCCCACCTTAACCCTTGAATAATCAACTTTGGAGCCATTAGAAACCGAATATGAATTTATTAAAAATTAATATTTCTAGCTTTTCCAAAGGTGCCCCTCACCCCTCTTATAAAAGGGCACTCCTCCTTCTCATTTCTTCACACCTTAAAAGCCTTTTGGTTCGTCCAAACTCTGCCCAAATACTCTCCCAACATCCATCACTACAACCTAGAGGCCTTAGTTTGATCAGAAAGCCAACCTAAGGATCCCTTTTGATCAAATCAAAAGGAAGAACCCGAAGAAGAGGAGGTTAACCTACCCCAACCAAGGAAAAGTACAAGGTAAGGGATTTTCTTATCTCACTTTCAATTCCGTGAGATTTCCATTGTTCGCCACTAAATTATTGAAAGTGGTGTATTGTGTACTGCCATTTGATATATATTATCATGATTCTATTTATATTCATGTTATTCTGTAAATCATTTAGTGGTTATTAACTTTTGGCCATATGACTCAGTTGATTAACGTGGTAAGGGGTTTTCATCTCACTCCTTATTCTCATGAGATTCATGCCATATTGCCACCATTACCTTTTGTGTGGTTTATGTACTGCCCATAATTATATTCTTTGTGTAATACACTCTAATTTATGTGTACTTACATATTAATTGTATGATACCTCTTTCATGGTTTGTATGTTTCATAAGTTACCAAACTGGTAAGGGTTATTTCACAATCTCTTCATTATCTGAGGTTGTTTATACGTAATAATCTATTGGGATCTCGTTATCATCCACATCCATGTTTCTTCAAAATGTATTTCAAAACATTTTTAATATTTAAAATAATATGGGATAAAGTCATTTATACCCTTGTTTGACTTTTTATAAGAGGTTTATAAGGGAATCTTTCCGTCGTTTTCCAAACAAGGTGCTTTTTAACCTTTTCAACAGAATTAAGATAAGAATGTTTTTTTAACTTATACGGCGGGTGCGGTTATTTTCCGCCGTTATAAAATCGTCAAAGCTTCCCTTAAAAGCTTATAAGATTATTTTCAAAGAAAATGTTTGATTTTATATGGATCTTAAATGATTTCAAAATAAAAGGAGATATTTCTTTAAAAAGAATTTTGATTTCATCTATGTCAACATCCTTTGATGGGTTTTAAGATTATTTGAAGTTGATTTATTACGATACGAAACTTCTATATTGTTTTGAAGGTTTTGTGATATGTTTGACTGTGGATGTGCTATTTTTATACCATTCATAGTTTATGGTGAAAGTATTGACATTTCGTATGCTAGTTCCAATAAGAATGTTTATGTTATATTTCAATCTTTACTTCATATGAATGTGTTGGACAAGTATGTTCCAGGTTGGGGACTGGTTAAAGTAAGCCCTCCAGGTTGGGGACTGGTAAAAGTAAGCCCTCCAGGTTGGGGACTGGTAAAAGTAAGCCCTCCAGGTTAGGGACTGGTAAAAGTAAGCCCTCCGGGTTGGTGTCCGGTTATTAGAGGCACTCCGGGTTGGTGTCCGGTTATTAGAGGCACTCCGGGTTGGTGTCCGGTTATTAGAGGCACTCCGGGTTGGGTTCCGGTTACAGTTAGCCCCAAGGTCTTGGGACGAGGCCTTGAAAAGTAATTAAAGTTTAGCATTATGCATTCCAACATTATGAAAGTGGTTATTGATTTTTGCATGTGATTATTCGATTAGTAGAATATCCATGTGAATAAGTAAATGGAATTATTTCATTTTACTTTTTCCATACCATGTTGAAGTTCAAGTTTAAAAGGATTTTGTTTCAGTAATGCATTGCCTTAAATGTTTATTCTTATTTATGAAAGTTTCCGCTATATTGTTATCCTTACTGGGCATTTGAGCTCACCCCTTTTCTATGTTTTATTTTTCCCAGGAAGTGAAGAAGTAAATTATGAATGACCTGCAGGGATATTATGTGGGGTTATGAGTGTGGATTATGGAGACATTATGTTATTGTAGTAGTTTTTCATTTTATGATGTAATGTAAAACTTATGAATATATCTAGTGTTTCCAAGGCTACTAAACCAATCGGTCTTTCGAGATTTGATCTTTCTTTTGATCACGCCAATGTTACGAAGTAATGCACCGACTCTGGGTAGCTGGGGTCGGGGCGTTACAGTTGGTATCAGAGGAAGTTTAGTACAAACCTTGGAAGCTAGATTTAGATAAACTCTGATTAGAGCACGTAGACCTAAGATGAACTTTGAGGATTAGTATAGAAGAACTTCCTAGAATTTTGGTATTGTAGAGATTTTGTGAGTTTTCCGAGCAATACATCCCTGTCTGGATACGAGTAGGTAGAGGCGGCTCTGGAACAGATGTACCTAGGGGTAAAACCCGAAAACACCGCTTTGAGCTAGACTCGAACGGGAACTGGTGCACGACAACGGGCCTTTCTGCACTCTTGGTTACGACACTCCCGGGGGATATGCTTAGGATAACTCTAATTTTCTTTACAAATCATTTTGAAGGGATTATGAGTATATACTTCCTCAAAGAAAACATTCTTGTGATTATGGATTATATCCATAAATAGTTCAATTTATGTTAAGTGTTTTATAAGTATGGGATTATGTATTTTGATTCATAAACTGATCTAGTTTATGCCATTGTTTAGAAATGGCGCCCAGTAGAAGGAATGAGAACTCCGGAAATGCACATGATCCAAAGAGAAGGAAGGATCATATCTTTCATGGTCTTAAGCTAGAATTTATAAGAGAAATAGTCTCCCATGTATTATCATCATATGAAGAAATAATATCATGTATTGATAAGATAAGTAAAGAGTTTACTGAGTCCTATGGCTTTGAAGGGAAGCAAGAGAAGAAAAGGATAGAAGAGAAAAAGATGGATAAAGGGAAGAGGGAAGAGAAGAATTTTCCCATATGTGGTAACTGTGGAAAGAAACACCCTGGAACTTGCCTGAAAGGAATGAGAGTTTGTTATAAGTGTGAAGGAAAAGGGCACAAAGTACGTGACTGCAAGGGTAAGAAAATGGTTTCAAATGTACAATGCTTCATTTGCAAGGAGTTTGGACACTACGCGAACCTATGTCCCAGTCATCAGACTATGCCGCAAATGATGTTATTGGATAATAATCAAGTTATGATACTACCACAGATGAAGAGGAATGATTAGAGTTCTTATGTTGATTATGTCAATTGAGTATTGTATCAACAATGTACTTGTTATAATAATTATGGAGTATATAAGGATTGTACTGCAGTACTATTTCATTAAGGACTTGAGATTGTGTGGAACAAAGAAAAGTGACTCAATAGCAGGATAAATTTTTGGAAAATATATGGTTGAGAGAATGATAAATCATAATATAGTTCTGATACTGAGGTAGTGATTTTGGAATAATATGTGATTGTTTTGGATAAATTATATTGGATATTCTTGACTACCTTGGAACTGATTAATGATTTGTATATTCCATCATTGTTGGGGTTTAAAACATTTTTGGATTAATGAAGTATATCCAGCATTCTATATGGAATAAGGGAGCATGAATGTAATCAATAAGGAATATGGTAATACATGATGAAGGTATTCATATTCTATTACGGGGTAAAAAGGATCTATATTATGTTTACCTTCCTTATAAATGTTGGACTGTGAGTTTAGACAGAAGTATTTTGGATAGTTCTAGTTTGGATTATTTTGGATTTCCATAAAAGAACAACCCAGAGGTCGGGCGGCAACCCGTCGCATCCGGAAAGGCTGCGAGACTTGAACCCGCAACTGAAGGGCGACAAGAGTGTATCACCTACCACTGGCCCATGAGATGTCCTGGATTAAATAATGTTGTTTTTTTTAAAGATCTGGTAGATTAATTATAAATTCATTTATTTTGGAACCCTGTACGAATAGTATAAATAAATAAAAAATTACATTCTATTATCTTTTAGAGTGAAAGATGAGTTTGTGGTAGAAACTTATTAATGGATAAAACTCTGATTATAAAGTAAGTATATCTCCTTATGATCTTAGCCAATCTCATAAATAAATTCCTCAACATTAATAAAAGGAACTTAGAACAAAAATGTTTCCCTAGATGGTACCTTAAATCATCACTAATTTATGGCTTTGGGATTGTTGGCCTTTTCATAGCCATGTTCTCTACCACTCTCCATCAGATAATTGATGGTTAGATTTCTCCTCCATATCCATATTTTCTTACATGGAACCCTAGTATGTGTTATTTTCGGTAATCTTCATACTTTCCACTCTTTATTTTAAATAGAGGCCTCATTAATTCATTTTTCGATGTGGGATTTCAACTAAGATATTTTGAAACGTCAAAAATGTGTTATCCCAATACCCTATATTTTGTTGAACCGATGGTACTTCAAATAATCATAGATTGATGAGTTTAAGGACCTCAATTTTATACTTTTTGTGATTGATGACCTCAATCACTACCTATAAATATTTACGTTTTTCCTCCAATTATATGTCTCTAATTGCCACAAATGTTCTCCTAATAAAGATCATAATTTGGTGGTGACCCTTTCATTTCTCTTTTCCTCATATTAAGACTAAATTTTAGTAACCCAATTTCCGATGTGGGTTTTCCCACAAATATATTTTCTATTTTCAACCTTTTATTTTCGAAGAACAATTTAAAATTGCGAGGACGCAATTTATTGAAGGAGGGGAGAATGTAACACCCCAAGATTTCATAGTGTGTTATTTCTTCAAAATAATTCAATAACTTGCACTACACGCAACACTGAGTTCAATCACACCATGACTTACAAAAAAAAGCCATTCAAAAGAGGTTATGAATAGTATTATCTAAATTTTAAACTTTATATAATCCTTATAATTTTAGAATACATATTATGAGTTTCTTAGATATAATGCAAGAACAAATTCATTTTCAGTATTGCACTTTTATCAACTTTTAATAGTGAACCCTTTTTAAATACAATATTTTAAACTTTTTGACTAAATGGGGACATCAAAAATTTAAAATGAAACATCCCAAGCTTCCACGGTACACTTTCTTTGAATAATACAGTAGCGTGTGTTGTACGCAACCTTGAGTTTTAACACACACCACAACCAATCAAACTAGCCGTTATGAATAGTAATACCTACTTTTTAAAATTATATATATTTTATATTTTAAAATGGACTTCATCTTTGGATTCGGAATATCGAATTTAGCCTAAGGTGAAATTTTGGTACATTTCGGATAACTTTCATATTTTGATGAATAGTGAAAATTACTAAATTTTAATTAAAAACAACTTTTTTAATCAAAATAATTAATAGTGATAAATTATGAATTTTAGTGGTTTTAAAGTATATTTAGAATATATTTTTACCATTTAATATAATTTTGGTCATTGGACATAATTTTACAATTAAACCGAACATAAACAAGTGTCAATCTTTTGATAGTTATTATCTCTTAAAAACACGCTTTTTGTTTTGACATCGGGAATTAATTTTAAATTAATTTCTGCCACTTATGTGTTTAGAATTTAGGAAAATGGATTCCATATTTGGAATCAGGATTTTAAAATTGTGTAAATAGTTATCTTTTATTTTTAGACATTTTGAATAATTATTGCGGTAAATATTTTATTTACCATGGTTAAGGGTAAATCCGGTAAATAAGGGTTAAAAAAATAATATTATAATAATACTAAATTACCCTAAAACGTGTCTTAACCCTATTGGTTGTTACATGGTCGACCATGGGCATCTTTGGGTCGATTTTGGGACCCCATGGATCCACTTGTAAGTGATAATGACACTTTATTTTAATTAAGTCAAAATGAATACAAAAATGACACAAGCATATATCTTTTAGAAAAACAATTGTTACATAGGGTTATATAAGTTGTATTATAGATTATAAATATTCATTAGAAATCTAAAAAGATTTCCTAGATAATGATATTTTATTTATAATTTTTAGACATTAAATAATTTATTTTATTTATGACACAATGATGATGCAGTAATTACTATAATAGTGAAAAATAAAAATAATTGATATTATAAATACCCAAAAAAATATAATATGAAACTTTTAATGAATTAAACTAATTTTATAGGATAATATGATATATTAGGATTGATTTAATGTACTTTGTTAGAAGTAATCAATCTGTTATGAGTTTCACAAAAATCAACTATTTAATAGTGTCAAAATTGACATAAAAGAGTTCTTAAAACAAATATTATATTATTAATTGATATTAAATTCCTAAAAATCTAAGGTTCGGCCAAGAGACTTATATCATGATAGTTTCATCATTAATGGACCGCTTGGGGGTCTCTTGGATGTATATAGTAAGTTTATTAACCATATTATATAAAAATACAAAGAGACATTGTAAAAGTGAAACTAATTAACTTAGAGTTAATACTTAAAGATAAGGTTAATATAAGTACCCAAACCTGTCTAAATTCTATTGGTTGAGTGGTTTTCGACCTATCCCCACCTTAACCCTTGAATAATCAACTTTGAAGCCATTAGAAACCGAATATGAATTTATTATAAATTAATATTTCTAGCTTTTCCAAAGGTGCCCCTCACCCCTCTTATAAAAGGGCACTCCTCCTTCTCATTTATTCACACCTTAAAAGCCTTTTGGTTCGTCCAAACTCTGCCCAAATACTCTCCCAACATCCCTCACTACAACCTAGAGGCCTTAGTTTGATCAGAAAGCCAACCTATGGATCCCTTTTGATCAAATCAAAAGGAAGAACCCGAAGAAGAGGAGGTTAACCTACCCCAACCAAGGAAAAGTACAAGGTAAGGGATTTTCTTATCTCACTTTCAATTCCGTGAGATTTCCATTGTTCGCCACTAAATTATTGAAAGTGGTGTATTGTTTACTTCCATTTGATATATATTATCATGATTCTATTTATATTCATGTTATTCTGTAAATCATTTAGTGGTTATTAACTTTTGGCCATATGACTCAGTTGATTAACGTGGTAAGGGGTTTTCATCTCACTCCTTATTCTCATGAGATTCATGCCATATTGCCACCATTACCTTTTGTGTGGTGTATGTACTTCCCATAATTATATTCTTTGTGTAATACACTCTTATTTATGTGTACTTACATATTAATTGTATGATACCTCTTTCATGGTTTGTATGTTTCATAAGTTACCAAACTGGTAAGGGTTATTTCACAATCTCTTCATTATCTGAGGTTGTTTATACGTAATAATCTATTGGGATCTCGTTATCATCCACATCCATGTTTCTTCAAAATGTATTTCAAAACATTTTTAATATTTAAAATAATATGGGTTAAAGTCATTTATACCCTTGTTTGACTTTTTATAAGAGGTTTATAAGGGAATCTTTCCGTCGTTTTCCAAACAAGGTGCTTTTTAACCTTTTCAACAGAATTAAGATAAGAATGTTTTTTTAACTTATACGGCGGGTGCGGTTATTTTCCGCCATTATAAAATCGTCAAAGCTTCCCTTAAAAGCTTATAAGATTATTTTCAAAGAAAATGTTTGATTTTATATGGATCTTAAATGATTTCAAAATAAAAGGAGATATTTCTTTAAAAAGAATTTTGATTTCATCTATGTCAACATCCTTTGATGGGTTTTAAGATTATTTGAAGTTGATTTATTACGATACAAAACTTCTATATTGTTTTGAAGGTTTTGTGATATGTTTGACTGTGGATGTGCTATTTTTATACCATTCATAGTTTATGGTGAAAGTATTGACATTTCATATGCTAGTTCCAATAAGAATGTTTATGTTATATTTCAATCTTTACTTCATATGAATGTGTTGGACAAGTATGTTCCAGGTTGGGGACTGGTTAAAGTAAGCCCTCCAGGTTGGGGACTGGTAAAAGTAAGCCCTCCAGGTTGGGGACTGGTAAAAGTAAGCCCTCCAGGTTAGGGACTGGTAAAAGTAAGCCCTCCGGGTTGGTGTCTGGTTATTAGAGGCACTCCGGGTTGGTGTCCGGTTATTAGAGGCACTCCGGGTTGGTGTCCGGTTATTAGAGGCACTCCGGGTTGGGTTCCGGTTACAGTTAGCCCCAAGGTCTTGGGACGAGACCTTGAAAAGTAATTAAAGTTTATCATTATGCATTCCAACATTATGAAAGTGGTTATTGATTTTTGCATGTGATTATTCGATTAGTAGAATATCCATGTGAATAAGTAAATGGAATTATTTCATTTTACTTTTGCCATACTATGTTGAAGTTCAAGTTTAAAAGGATTTTGTTTTAGTAATTCATTGCCTTAAATGTTTATTCTTATTTATGAAAGTTTCCGCTATATTGTTATCCTTACTGGGAATTTGAGCTCACCCCTTTTCTATGTTTTATTTTTCCCAGGAAGTGAAGAAGTAAATTATGAATGACCTGCAGGGATATTATGTGGGGTTATGAGTGTGGATTATGGA
The DNA here is from genome assembly GCA_963277665.1 of Viscum album. Lineage (NCBI taxonomy): Eukaryota > Viridiplantae > Streptophyta > Magnoliopsida > Santalales > Viscaceae > Viscum > Viscum album. The sequence continues at coordinate 71,059,625 of OY728142.1, forward strand.
GACATTATGTTATTGTAGTAGTTTTTCATTTTATGATGTAATGTAAAACTTATGAATATATCTAGTGTTTCCAAGGCTACTAAACCAATCGGTCTTTCGAGATTTGATCTTTCTTTTGATCACGCCAATGTTACGAAGTAATGCACCGACTCTGGGTAGCTGGGGTCGGGGCGTTACAAAATTCATATGAACTACCTATCCATTTTTGGGTAGAATTTTTCAATACAACATGCTATATCATAAATAGAATTTTTATTAGACCAATTCATAAGAAGGTCCCTTATAAGTTGTGTAATAATAGGAAATATATGGTTAATTAAATTATTTTATTTTGTGTCAAAGTAGATATTCTTAACACTAAGGATAATCATGACAAATTTGCCTCCAAGAGTGATGAACTAATATTTCTCAGTTACTCGGTTCCTAATAAATCCTATTTATTGATCAAAATGATGACCAATATCATGGAATAATAATTCCATGTCAAATTTAATGAAACTAATTCATGTGATATTAATACTTTTTTATAAAACCATAAGGATTACATATATTCTCTGAACATAAATTCCAAACCACTATATTTTGTTGTGAATCATGTAGAACAATCATCCAGTTTTGATGAATTTCCCAAACATCCACCTGAGAATATAGAATTGACCAGTCCTACCTTCTCTAGAAGTATTAGAACTCACCAGGACAATCCTTTAGATTTTTTTATAAAAGATATAAATAGAAGAATGAAAAGTAAATATTTTTTTAGAAATTAGGTTGAACCTAAATATTTATTGTCGCACCTTGATCCTATGAACATCAATGATATAATTCATGATGTATTCTGGGTGATAGAAATGCAAGAAGAGTTGAATATGATTGAATGAAACATATTGTGGGAACTTGTAGATACATACAAGGAAACCATGATTATCCACCGTAAATTGGTATTTAGGAATAATGTGGATGAGTCTTGTAATATAGTTATAATTAAAGATAGATTAGTTGAACAAGGATATATTAAGGAATAAGGAAATGACTATGAGGAAACATTTTCACCTATATATGTATCTCATCTGGATTTCAAACATTATCGAATGAATGTCAATAGTTCTTTCTTAAATTGATTTACAGTTAATCTTTTTTATAGAAAAACCCCTAGTTTTAAAAATCCTCATTTTCTTAATCATTTTTTTATATTTACTAATTATTTATAGTGTTTAAAACATGCTCTTATATATTGTTATGATATGACAAGAAATTTTATGATTTCAAAAGGGTTTTGAAAATGAATAGAAAATCTAACCATTTCAATTAAATGAATTTAAAATGATGTACTAGTAGAAAAGTATATATGGGTGATATTAACTTTGGATCTTAAAAAATTATCATTGTACTATTTTTTATAAAATGATGAAAAATAATTTCGAAATTAAAGTAGTTGGTGAAAACAATTTTCTTTTATAGATATTGGACTTTTTTAAAAATACGGACGTATTTATTTTGAAGTAGTTTAAATATATAGAAATTTATTTAAAATTTTAATTCGGATATTACTAAAAGTTATGATACTCTTATGAGTACCCCCCTATAAATTAGTTCTTGATGAAACTAAAAAACATGTGTATCAAACCAGTTTTAAAGGTATGATTGGATGTTTCATATGCTTGACTATTGGTTGACCATAAATTTTTTTTAGTGCATATTTATGTTCTCATTTTTATCTTACTCTATAGGAGTCACACATACATGCTGTAAAAATAGTTTTGAAGGACCTCAAATATACAACTAATTTTGGATTGTTTAACCTCTATGATGAGCATTTGATTTACGTAGTTTCTATAATGCTGATTTTTGTGGAAGCAATTAATATGGAAAAATCCCCTTTGGAACATGTTACTTTTTTGGGAAAGTATCTTGTTTGGTGTACTAAAAAAGTACAATTATATTGCATTATCTACTGCTGATACTTTATACATAGCTACAGGTAGCTATTGTGAACAAATTTATTTGATAAATCCCACTCTACTAGACTTTAGATATTAAATTTTCACATGTCCATATAAACTATGAAAATAAAAGTGGAATAAACATATCTAAAAATATTGTTTCTCATTCTATAAAAAACATATTTATATAAGACTTCACTATTTTGAGATATATTTTTCAAAAAGTAGATATCACTCTTGAATTTATTGGTATTGAGCATCATTTTGCTAATATATTCACTAAGCCTTTGAACTTATAGAGAAATAATTATATCAAACATGTATTAAGAATGAATAATTTTGGTTGAGTTTTAGGTTTTTTGCCATCTCGTTGGTTGTCATACCATTGGGTTTCATACCATTTGTTATCAAACTATTGGTTATCATATAGTTGGTTATCATGCTGTTGGTTTTCGTACCATTGGTTTTCATATCATTGTTTTCCCTACCACTATTTTTCATACCATTGGTTTTTGTAACATTGGTTTCCAAACCATTGGTGGTCATACTATTGAGTTTTCAGAATATTGATAAAATGATTATTTAGAATTGTTCTATTTTTTCATATTTTGAACTATAGAGCTATTTCTCAGTTTAGTTATTTTACTAAAATAAGATGTGTGTTTTTCGATCAAAATTTTAATTTCGATTACACAAATAATTTTTATCATAGAATACCTAGTATATCAAATGATATTAAATAGACATATTTATACTCTATAGTTATCTTGAGCCCCAGTTAATATTTCATGTATCTATCTCAAGATGAGCACATATATTTAACTTATTCATTTCAAACCATAACCATACCATCGAATGATTATTCTGAGCTGATCATGATGCCAAGAATGAAGAAAAATTTTGTGTATTCACAGTTTAATTTGATATCTTAAATGAAATAGATGAAAGAAACAAAATAACCCTCTATTTATTCTCATGTTAACCCCAAGCCTTTTATTTCTGTTTTTTGTAGAAAAGGAAGTAGATTCTATGTGGCTTCTATCGACTAAGTCTCTAGTACTAAAGGTTCTTGAAAACCAAGGACGGTTGGAATGGTTCTCATCAAGAGAGAGACACATTTACCTGAAATAGTTATATGAGTTCTTTCAGGATGTATAATTTATATTCAATCAAGATGGTGAATATTGGAATAAAATTGTCTAAGAGGTCAGGAACTTGTTTTATCTTCAAGAAAGTGGGATTACTGTTTGAATCTACCCCATTATGGATCATTTTATGATCATTTCTATTTCATTCATGAATCTAGTGACCTATTAATTTATGAAGAAGCCCTTGCTATGTTAATAAGATATGGTTCAATAAGAATAAATTTTTCTTTTGATATTTATGGTGAGTGTAGGATTATTTTTAAATTTGTGCAGTATATTATTTTTCCAAAGAAGGGAGATTTTTCAACTTTGAGAAACCAAGATGTGTATCTTTTATCCCTAATCAAAGAAAATCGTAGATTAATATTTGTAGATATCTTTTGGTAAATATGTGGGAGATGACCAACTCATATCTAGATATAATTTTTGGATCTATAAAATGATTATTTTTTTTGATGTTGAGGTCCAAGGTCCTAGTTTCTGATGATGATGATTCGGTCATAGATTGTTCCAGTTTCTATAAAACATTTCTTAATTGATCTAAAATTACGATATTATAGAATCCCTATAAGAAAAAATTGTTTTGTGTTTCTATAAAGTTTTATATAGATTAAAATCAAGTTGATCACCCAAGTATACCTAAGGATGAATCTGTTACTAGTTTGGAACCTGGTATGTTCCTGATCAACTCTGATGAAGAGATGAAGAGGTTGTTGTTTATGGAGAAAGAGAAAAATCTATTGAATTAGGGAGTGATCTTGATATATCTCCCAATGATTCCCAAATCACCTATGGAGCTCCTAGTATACCTATTAGTTTTATTAAATAAGAAAAACTATTCAGAAGTGATAAAGAAGATGCTGAGAAATCTGGAGAAGATTAATATAAAGGATCAAAGTCAATTGAAGCTGGTGATGGTGATGATTTGGAAGAAGAAGAAAGAGAAAAAAAAATTAATGAAAAAGATGATATATATAATTAAAGTGACTTTGACTATGATAATGATAGTGGTAGAATAAATAAGATATATGTTTAAATTCGTTTTGAGCTGAAATATTCATTTGTTTAAAGGGATAATTCCTCATCATTGAAGATTGTTCATCAGACACCAAATGGTGATATTGGTGAGGATAATATAGTTTCCACTTGTCAATATGTTCCAAATTCTACTATGGTTGAACCTTTGAGTGTTATAGATGCCTTTGAATAGAGTGTTGCTGATTAAAAGAAAAAGGTGCAGATAGAAGAATATTTTGGGAATTAAAAGTTGGTTGATGTTCATAAATTCTTTTTGAAATACTATTTTTAAGGTGATTTCACTACTTTTTATCCTTGTAGAGATGTTGAGATTCAAGGTACACCCACTGGTAATTCATATAGGGAAGCCAAGCATTCCATTATTGGATGCACTATAGCTTCTCAGAGTTTATAAATTCATAGAAATTAGGATGTTTCAATTATTTCTTCTTGCGTGGTTTCAACTAGAAAAATTTTGATTTCTGAGCGATGGGTTGACCCTATGGAAGAGGAGTGTGAAAAATTCTCCACTCCTGAATGAATCCCTCAAATGGTTGACAAGCCTGTATTCTGTATGAAAGGTGCTCCTAAAGGATCCTCGATAGTCTATATTGATCTTGATGTCCTTCTAGAGAAGTTTAGTTCTTTATAACCTACAATACCTTATCCTCCTCAAGTAATTCCTTAGGATATTGTCACTTGAGATGATTTAAAAAATTTGAAGAAAGGGTGATGGATGAGTTTCACAAGTTTGTGTGAAATCAAACACCTCTTTTGAAAAATATTATAGAAACAGAAGAATGGAATTTATTTGTGTTGGTTTTCAATAATATCCAACCAAAAATGATGAATCATATCATTGAGGTGGAAATTTAAAGTAAGAAGATTGGAAATAATCTTTTTTATTTAAAATCATGGGTTGTGGAAAAAAAATCTATGTTTCGAGACTCTTTATATGGTTTTCTTAAAATTCATCGGGATACCTCCTCATATATATTTTTTTATGTTGTTCCTCTACCTTTTTTTATTCTCATATCCACTATTAATTTGTTAGAGATTAATTTATAGATTCCTCTAGTGGTCCCTCTAGTGAAGAACATATAATTCTATTAGAAATTCTAAGGAAATTTGAATAGTTAATTAGGAATATCTACATGATGACTCTAAAGTAAGCCAAAGATATTAATACTAATATAGAGACTATTACTAAGTCTGTCAAGTTCTATCTCTCATGAATATATACAAACATTCTTTTTATGCTCATTAAAATTCTTATTTGGGAATCTGACAATGCCTTTAGTAAATCAAGACTTAAAAGGTAATGTTAGGAATCTTTAAGAACTCACTCCTTCTCTTCAAAGAATCATTGATAATAATGATGAATTTTAAAACACTGTAGAATATGGAGGTCAAATTATTATGGACTTTATCAATATCCTGAAACCATATCTGCATGTTTAGACTTTTGTAGTTGTTTCTCCATATGCCTTTCCTATTACTTAAACCTCTGATGGACTCAATGCTAGACTGGTGTAACCTTAACCTCATCCACACTACATATCTTACATGGTAAAAAATTAATTTGTCATCATTACCACCACACCATCAACCTTTTCCAATGTCTCCAACTGAAGCTCTCAGACATCTCAAGATAGTTATGGTTGTAGAAGGCCATTCTCAAATAGTTGTTGGACATTCCTCTAGTATCCCATATGTTCAACCTTAGACATATCTAGCTACCTCAACTCAGGAAAAATATCAAGATCAGTCTAAATGAAAAGAATTGATTGACCCTTCTACCAGCCCTTGATCTTTGTATTTTTATGGATTATACTCTTATTTATTTAATGGGATCTAGCTTGTAATTGCATTTTTTCGCCCCTCTTCATATCTTTCATCACTCTTATTCTGACATTTTTACTTATATATGCCACTTAATGTATTGATTCTTCTCTCCTTTACAATGTTGATAATTTTAAATGGGGATATTTTTTATATCTTAATTTATCCTTCTCTTTGATATTATATACTTTTCTTCATTATACCTATACAATATTTAATAATTTTATCTCTGATACCATTTCCAAAAACTAGGAATTGTTAATTTTTTCATTGGATATCATGTTTAATCTTCTTCAATACCTATGATGACTTTTTTTACTTTTATAGTATTTCTTTCATTCCATGATTTTTCATCATGAAAAAGGGAGAGATTTTTGATCTCCTAGTTTTAATGATCCCAAAAAAATGTATTTAATACTAATAATGAATTTCATGTTTACATATAAGAAATATTTATTCTGAGAATTGGTGGTAAATCTATATGTATGAGACACCCTTGGTCTTGACACAATGCTGGTAAACAAATTCTATTATTCTGAGATACATCTAGGACATCAAACTAAGAATCTATCAAACCAATGAACTGAAGACTTAACAAACAATGAGATATCACTAAGTCTAACACTGTTGATTGACACACCACCAAGATGTCATGTTGTTGGAAGGAAAAAATGGAAAGGTATGAGACAACGCCCAATGATACACTGTCAATATCATACTGTCAATCTCATTTCACTAATACTAGAATATTTATTGAGTCATAGTCACTATCAAAGAATACACAACTGAACCATACCCCATTACATGTGACACTACCAAGTTCACACCACAAAATCATGTGTCCCATGATGAATTTAATCATACTGTGAATTTCTAAACACTATACTCTTAGAATGCATGTTTTTTTATATTTTATTACATTTGAATGGTTTGTTCTATACTTTGTTTTATGTACACACACTATCTCCTCAGTTAAACTTGAAGATATATGATATCTTATAAAACATTATTATTATTTTATTTCCATGGAAAATAGTACTATAATTCCTTATGTGTATTCTTTATCTTTACTCACATGACTAACTGTGGAAGAGGTCATGTGTGACATGGATAGTGGTATCTTTTGTAAAAATAAATCATGGTTTTGGGTCATTTGATTATTTTATATAAACTTCCGGGAGGTGAGTGATCATTAACTGGAGACGACTATTCCTCAAAATGAGGCTGAACCTCTTATATTAATTTTTCTCCTCGGTGTGTTTCTAACTTTCTTTTATTTTAATATTGAAAACTATTTTTACTATGAACAAAATCTCTATATTGATAGTTTATCATAATTTTTGTTCATATGATATTGGGATCGAGTAAATTAATTTCAATGTATTCAATAATATTATTTGTATTAATCATATGAGACCTAAACAATCTTTAGATAAATATTTAGAATGATTAAGATATATATCATACAAATTATTTTGTTTTTTTATAAGATTGGTTGTTTTTGAATATTTAGGGGATTTTAGAATAATCTATATGAAATAGAAATTTTATTGGGTGCTTAATTCACACCCGCTCTTGAGATACTAACTTCGACCAACATTTGGTATTAGAGGTGTCAAATGATATTTAAAAGACATTAAAACTATGATTTTTGTTGAGAATTAAAGTCCTTAAAATGTATGTTGGTTCTAAATTATCATTTCCTTATATAGATATATATATATATATCTCCTAGTCTATTTATGGATAATTGTCAGGATGGTTTTGCTAACAAAATAACTCACTTCTTAAATGGGAATAATTATGCCCAATGGAAAATTAAAATCACAATTCATATTGAATTTATGGGGTTTGATATGTGATCTACCATTCTAGATGAGTATAAAATTTCTACTACTACTAGAATTCCTTGGGATGATGTAAATGCTTATTCTTATAATAATAATTGAAAATCAAATAATTCCTTATATTGTGCCTTAGGTTCTGAAGAGTTTAATAGAATTTCTGCTTGTAAAACAGCTTTTTAGATTTTTTATACTCTAGCTATCTCAAATGAAAGAACTAAAAAGGTTAATTAAATTCGGAATAACACATACACTATTTAATATGATATTTTTAAAATGAATACTGATGATTATATTTTTGATATGTATCTAATCTATAATGTGATTGATAATTCCATGATCTTGCAAGGAAAACCTATAATGGACACGGACCAGATAATGATATTTTTAAGATGTCTACCTTAAGTATAGTAAGGAACTTCAGTGTCAATTATGAAATCCTATGATATCAGTAATATTCCAATCAAGGAATTGATTGGTAAACTCATGATGTATGAATAGGAACATAAAATAAACCATGTAGAGATGATCAGTCAAGGATAATGTCAATAGATTTCAATACTACTACCACTATTCAACTTAAGGAAAAAAGAAAAATAAAAGGTATAAGCTATTGATTCAGGTGATAGTGAATCTTCTTCTGACAGTTATGGGGAAATCACTCACATATATATAAGATTTAAGACGATCTATAGATAGAATTTGTGTTTCAAAAAACCAATCTATAGATGAAAATATGACAAAAAATGCAATTAGTTCAAATTGGACAATGATTCAAAGGATGTTGACTGTTATTAATGAAAAAAAAAAGATTCATAAAATCGGATTTCCCTAAAGTGGAATATAAGAAGAAATATGAAGATAAAGATAAAAAATATAAAAATTACATAAAATCCACAAAGCGTGCATATAAATTAGGTCAAGTGATTTAGATTATTCACCGAAATAAAATACAGATAAAAAAATATATGTGATTTTTGATTAATTTCTGTGAGGTATCAACTTTACCCACTTCCTTTTGTATTCTTATTATGCATGAGCCTAATGAATTTGATAAGTATGATAATGAATATCATGTTGATAAAAATATGAATAATGAAGAATTATTTGACTACTGAAATACGTTGGAAGACACCTTTGATGTGTTAAAAGATAAATACAATGTTTTTGAAAATATATCATGCCCCAAAATTAACCTATAAGTATATGATACCTATCAAATAATACAATAATATTCAACTACTCAAAAAATAATGAACATAAAATTTCAAATGAGTAATTGAATAAAGATATTGAAATGTTTACAAATGGTAGAGATTCCTTAACACAATTCATGGAAATGTAAGTTTCTCCCTAATGTGTTATTGAAATTGTATATGATATTGGAGAATGAATGATATCTAAATGTACCTTCATTCTTAATCCCAAACCTTAAAAATCCACTTACAAACAAATTTCAAAAGGACCCATAAAAGTGTTTATTTTTAAGAGTCTACAATCTATTATTAGGAATCCCTAGAGTAAAATATGGTTTCCCAAAAAAATTATTACAAAAAATTTTACACCCAAACAGATTTGAGTACCAAAATCATTTCTTATAAAAAACCTATTTTTTAGAAAAAATGCTTGATGATCTCGAATAGAATTCAATGGTAATTGTATGGTGGAAATTCATGACACATAGCATGAATATATTCCTACTTCATGTAATGAATCAATGTTGATGGAGGCCATGTCACCTTTCATGAAAATTGAATAGGAAAAATCCTCTTCCTAGGAAAGATTGGTAAGAAAAAATCAGTTTTAATTTCAAATGTTTTATATGTTTATGGTTTAAAATATAATATTATTAGTAATTATCAGTTGTGTGATGGATGTTTCCAAGTAATGTTAGAGAATTATTCTTGTTGTTTTCTTAATTCTTAAAATGTTTTAATATATTATGCCTTAATAAATGACAATGGTTATGCTATAGATTTATTTTTTTAGTTTATCATAATCTATCATTCTTGTGTGTTTTTTATAAGAAATAATTGGTTAGGAATAGGAGACTTTGACATTGCAACATTCACTCGTATAGAAATATAAATAGAAAAGGGTGAGTTAGGAATCTACCTAATCATGACTTCCCAATTAATAAATTCTATTAGCCTTGTCAAAAAGGTAAATAATTAACTCAAAATATCTTTTTAAACTATAGAAACCAGTTTCAACTTCTCAGCCTCTCAAGTTGGTTCACATGGATTTTTTTGGACCTTCTAGAGTTCTAAGTATTAGTGGGAATCATTTATGTTTATGTTCTTTTAAATTAAATTCTATATACACTAGGGTATATATTATAGCTCACCAATGTGAAGAATGTTCATATTTTCCAAGTATGTTGTGTCTATATAAAATCATTGGAGAGTTTGGATTAAAACCCAAATAAGTGACCATGGTCATGAGTTTGAAAATCAGGATTTTGAATCCTTTTTTACACAAAATGGTTACACTCTTAAATTCTCTATTCCAAAGAACCTCCATCATATTTGATTTAATGAAATATGAAATCCAACATTACAATAGATATAACGTACTTTTATAAATGAGTATGACCGACGTATATATTTTTGTGAATAATCTATCAATACAACCTGTTAAATCATAAAAATAGATTTGATTATACATATTCTTAAGAAAATATCTTAGGAGTTGTTTAATAAAAGGAAACCTATGGTTAATTACTTTATAGTTTTTGGTTGTAATGTCATTATTCATAACACTAAGGGTAATCTTGAATAATTTTCCTCCAAGATTTCTGATAGAATTGTTCATGGTTACTCAGTTTCTAGTGATGCCTATAGAGTGTTTAATAAGAAGACCAACAATATGAAAGAATCAATCCATCTCAAATTTGATGAAACTGATCTACATGAGACTAATACATCATTAAAAACACTGAGTATGAACTATCATCACTTAAAAAAAATTCCAAGGCATTGGATTCTTCTTTAGAAAAATTATAAGAATCATCCAATTATGAAGAATTTATAGAACTTCCACATAATAATACAGAGGTTACCAGTCCCAATTTCTCTATGAATATTATAACTCTCAAGAACCATCCTTTAGATGATATTGTAGGAGATCTAAATGGAGGAATTAAGACTAATTATTCCATTATAAATATGGTTGAATATCTAAATTTAGGTCACACATTGAACATAAGATCATTAATGATGTAATTAATGATTAATTATTGGTGACAGTGATTCAAGAAGAGTTGAATCGATTTGAAAGAAACAATGTGTGGGAAGTTGTAGATAGACCCAAGGACACCTTGTCTATTGGAAAAAAATTGGTATTTAAGAATATAAAGTGGATGATTTGGGTAATATAGTAATAAACAGAGCTAGATTGGTTGCACAATTTTATAATCAAGAAAAATGGATTGAATATGAGGAAACATTTTTACCTATACCATTACATGAGTCTATAAAAATCCTACATGCCTATGCAGATAATATTTATTACAAACAATGTCAATTGGATTTCAAGAGTTATTTCTTAAATGGCTTTATAGTAGATGATATTTTTGTAGAAAAACCCCATGTTTTCAAAATACTCATTTTCATATTCAACTTTTTAAATTAACTAATACTTTATATGGTTTAAAACATTCTCCTATGGCTTGGTATGATTGGACCAGAAATTTTCTAAATTCAATGGTTTTTCAAAAAGAATATATGATCCTACTATTTTCATAAATTTAATTTCAAGAGATGTGCTAGTTGTAAAAATCTATTTTGATAATATTATTTTTAGATCGTCAAAAAATTTAATTTTTAGTGATATTTTTAAAATGATGAAAATGGAATATATAATTAGATAAATTGCTAAACTCGTGTTATTTCTTGGATTTTTGATATTTTTAAAGATAAAGGTAATTTAGTTAAACCAATGTAAATATAAAAAATATCTTTTCAAATGTTTTAATCTAGAGAGCACTAAAAGTAGTGATACACCTATGAGTACCACCTATAAATAAGATCGTGATTGAACTAGAAAACTGGTTGATGAAACCAGTTATATATGGAATATTAGAAGTATTCTATACTTGACTGAAAGCTGAATAAACATTATGTTTAGTGATTATATGTGTGCTCTTTTTTAGGAAAATCCAAAGGAGACACACTTACTTGTTGTTAAAGGAATTTTTAAACACCTAAAATATAAAAATAAATTACAATTATTTTAACCTTAAGGAAAATAATTTGATTTATTAAGTTACACTAATACTTATTTTGGTGGATGAAAGTTAGGTTGAAAAAGAACCTATAGAACATGTAACTTTTTGGGAAAGTCTCTTATTTCAGGGTGTAGTAAAAAATAACAAATATATTTCATTATAAACCATTGAATTTGAATACATGGTTGTAGGTAGCTATTATGCACCGATTTTTTTGATGAAACACACTCTACTACACTATGGATATCAATTCTGACATGTCCCTAAAACTGTGACAATGTAATGTGATAGACATATCTAAAATATATTTCTCATTCTAGAACAATACCTAATGATATAATACATCTCTGTTTGAGAGATATTTTTCAAAAAGATGATATCACTATTGAATTTATTGGTATTGATCTTTAGTTATATTGTATATTCACCAAGCCTTTAAATTCATAGAAAATAAATTATATCAAACATGAATTAGGAGTGATTAATTTCTATAATAATTCAAGTTGGGTAGTGTATGAATGGTTTAATAACTTTTGTAACCATATATTTTATTGTAATACCACTGGTTTTCATACCATCGGTTTTCATACCGTTGAGTTGTCATGTCATTGATTATATGACTTTATAAAATTGTTCTATTTTTCAATATTGTGAAGTACCAATTTATTTCTGAGTTTAGATTATTCACTAAAACTGAATAATTTTTTTATGTCTCTAATTTAATTTCAATTTAACATTTAATTTTTATCTTAGAATAACTAGTATCCTAAATGATATAAAAGCGTAATACGTATATTCCTATCTTATCTTGAGCCCCGGGTAATATTTGGTGTATCTCTCTCAATACAATCACAAATCTTTTCCTTATTCCTTTCAAACCATCACCTTACCTTTAACCGATTATTATGAGATAATTTTTATTCCCGAAATGAAGGAACCTTTAATGTATTCATTTTTTATGAATTGATCTTCAAATATATATAAAAAAGAACCAAACACGACTACTATGGTTTCTCCAGTTAACACTAAGATTGTTATTCATGTGGTTTTTTTAGAAAATTAAGTTGATTAAAAGTGGATGTTGTTGAGTATATCTCTAGCAATAAAGTTTCTCCAAAAATAAGGATGGTTGGAATGGTTTTAATCAAATGGTAGTCTCTATTACCTGATACTATTATGTGAGTTCTATCAGCATATGCAGTTTTTATTCAATCAAGATGGTGTAAATTGGTTGAAAAGTTAGGTAAGATGTCATTAATTTGGTTTCTCGTTACGAAAGTGGGCTATGTGGTTGAATATACCCAATGATGGGGATTTTTATGATCATCAAGGTAGAATTACTAAATCAGGTGACCTATTTATTTTTTAGGAATCCATTTCTATGTTAACAACGGATGGTTTAAAAAGAATACGTATTGCTTTTGAGATAGATGGAGAGTGTAGGCTTCTTTTCAAATTTGAGCAGCATATAATTTATACAAGGAAGGTATATATTTCTACATTAATATTTTCATATTTTTATCTTCTATCTCTATGAAAGAAGGCCGTATGATTAATATTTATTGGTATCTAATGGTACATATGTTGTAAATGACCAAATAATCCTCTAAATCTAATTTTTTTATCTACCCAAATATTATTTCTGCTGTGTTGATTTCCAATGGCCTAGTTCGTGATGATGATGAAATGATCACTAATTGTGGTGGTTTTTATATAAAATGTTCCTCTTGTTCTAGATTGATGAAAATCTATAATCTATGTAAGATAAGATATATTGGAGATTATAAAATGTTTTATATAGATTACAATCCAGTTGATCATCCTAAAGGATCGATGGATGCAATTGATCCTAGTTTCGAACCTGATGAGTTTGTGGTATACTATGTTGAAGAGATAAAAGGGGTGTTGTTGAGGAATAAATAGAAAAATCTATTGATGTAGGGAGTGATCCTGATCTATCTCCCAAATCATATCCCAACTCCTATAGATCACCTCCACTGAGGAGGTTTTCTGAAAGGGAAAATTCATCAAATGTATTGAAGAAGTGGATGATATCTCTTGAGAATATCAATATAAAATTAAAAATTCAACTGAAGATCCTATTGTTGATGAAGTGGAATAAGAAAAATAAGAAAATTATGGTAATGAAAAGGTGGGTACATATGAAGAAAGTGACACAGAATCTGATAATGATAGTGGGAGAATCAAGTAGAATGATGTTGAGATTCCTTCTGAGATGAAAGATGCATTTTGTGGTTGATAGTTCCTAATCATTAGAGATTTTTCATGAGACTCCAGCTGGTGATGCTGGTGGGGATAGTTCAGTTTTTACTTCTCAAGAAGTTTCGTATTCTATTGTGGATGAATATATATTAATTATAGGAAATATTAAATAGCATGTTGATGATCAAGACAAAAAGGAGCTTATAGAAGAATTGTTTGGGAATGAACAGTTCATTTTTTTTCATAAATTCCCTTTGAATGAAAATGTGTAAGTTGATTCCACTGTTGTTGATCCTAATATATATGTTGAGATGCAAGGTGAACCCAATATTAATACATAGATGGAAGATGAACCTGTCAGTTTTGGGAACACTATGGCTGCTTAGAGTTCATAAAATCATAGAAATCATGAAGTTTCAATTTTTTCACATAGTGTGGTTCTTGCTAAAACTTTTCTGTATCTGAGATATGGGCCAACCCTATGGATGTGGAGTATAGAAAATTATCTGCACTTGAAATAATCCCTCCTATGTTTGATAAACATGAAGTAAGTATGGAAGGTATCGTAAAGGATCCATGATATCCCTGGTGGATCTTGATGGTCTACATGAGATGTTCAGTTTTGCGAGGCCTATTGTAAATGAACCTACCCCATTTATTCCTTTGTATATTTTCACTCAATCTAATTAAATTCTTTTGGTGAAAGGGTTATGGTTCAGTTTCACAAGTTTGTATGAAGTCAAACACCTTTGTTGATAAATCATAGTGAAGTAGATAAAATTTATTTATTTGAGTTGTTTTTCAATCATATCCAACCAAAATTGATGTATCATATCCATGTGGTAGAAATTGAATGTATGATGATTTGGAATGAGATTATTTTATTGAAATCATTGGTTGAGGAAATAAAATCTACGTTTCAAGATTATTTGGTTGGTAAGACGAAATTTATTTGTGATACATCCTTAGATAATTCATTTTTTGTTATTCCTGCAATAATGGATTGTGCTAATATCATCCATTCAATTGTTAGATATATATTTATAGTTTCCTCTAGAGGCCCCTCTTAGGGAGAACCAATAATTCCTTTATTAATTCAATGCAAATTTGAACAGGGAAATTAGCACAACCACATGATGATCCAAATTTATTCCAAGGGTTTAATGATGAAAAAGAGACTATTACTACGTCGATCATGTTCTTTTACCTAAGAATCTATACTAAACATGTTATGGATGCTCCTTTTAAATTTTTGGTTTAGAATATAATATTGACTCTGATGAATCAAGACTTTAAATAGAATGTTTGGAAACTCCAGGAACTCTCTCCTCCTCCTCAAACCTTCATAGAAAATAAGGATGATTTAAAAAAGATTATAGAAAAGGGAGGTCAAATTATTATGGACTTTATCAATATCCTAAAGCCTTATATTCATCATCATTCTTCTAAATTTGTATCTCTAAATGCCTTTCATATTCATTTATCCTCTTTATGACTCACTGTTGTACCGATGTACCCGTTACCTCATGCACACTACTATTCTTTCATTGTAACCTATTCTTTTTTCCCATTACCTCCTCGCATTCATCATTTTACAATGTCTCCTACTAAATATCTCAGACATCTCAAGCCTATTGTGGTTATAGAAATCCATTATTAGACTATTGATAAAAATTCCTCTGTTATCCCATTTATTCTACCTTGGACCTATCCAGCTGCCTTGGCATAGGAAAAAGACCAAGATCAGTATAATTGAAAAGAGCCGATGAACCCTTCTAACAACACGTTATCTATTTTTCTGGATTATACTATTATGTAATTGATGGGATTTTCCTATTAATTTCATTTTTTTCATCCCTATTCATATCATTCTAACCTCTTATTTTGACTATTTGACTATTATCTACCTCTTATTGTGTTTATTATACTCACCATTACCATTTTGATAATGCCAAAAGGGGGTAAAATTTATGGATTAATTTATCCTTCTTATTGATATCATCTGCTTATATTTTTTTATCTTGGTAATATTTAATTATTGTATCACTTTTTACATCTCCAAATACTGTGAATGAAATTTATTTATTGGATATCATGTTTACTCTTATCCAATACATGTTATGACTTGTTTTTACATTTATAGTATTACATTTTTTCCAGAATTTGTTATCATAAAAGGGTAGATTTTTTACCTCATTGTTTAAATGATCCCAAAATCATGTATTTAATACTATTAATGAATTTCATGTTTACCTATAAGAATTTTGTATTGTGAGAAAAGGTGATCAATATGTACATTTGAGACACTATTGGTCCTGATTCATAGCTAGTAAAAATATTATCTCTTTCTAATATACTCCTAGGATATCACACTATCGGACTGTCATACCACTAGACTAATGAATTGAAAAAGTATGACACACCATTAAGTTAGAAACTATTGATTGACACATCGTTGGGATGTCATGCTGTCAGAATGAAAAAAAGGAAAAGTATGAGATATTACCATATGAGACATCATCAATATCATACTGTCATAATCATGTCACTAACAATAAAGTGTTTACTTAATCTGAGACACTATTAAGGAATACACCACCGAACCATACACAGTACCCTTCGAGACTTCCAACTTTCTGAAATATTTAATATTTCTAAGACATCAATAGATCAACATAAAGATAGGGAAGAATACTATCAATATAATTTTTCTAGTATCATACTCCCTGGACATGAGACACTACCAGAACATAGGCCACCACCATAGCACGATACACCTCTACAGATAAAGGTACCTTCACAGTTTATACTACATTACTTATTTTGTTTTCAATTATATCATTATAACAACTATATTTATTAAAGTTAATGATTTTTACTATTTCAATCATTGTTCATTATAAGTAAAATAGAAAGCATGTTAGAATGAAGAGTACAAGGAAGAAAATTTAGATCTTCTCCTTGCTACTATTGTTGATAAAAATCACAACATTCATCATCATTGAGCAGTGGAAAAGAGAGGGAATGCATAAATTAAATATTATAGGAGCCTAAAACTACACAAAATATCAATAGTAACTTATTCAAAATATAAATATGTGTCTTGTATAGAAATATCGATGAGGAATATTTTCTACATCATGTCATTTATGGAGTTATTCCAGTCAGAAAACAACAGTTTTTCACACTCTATTTTTCTAAAGCATTCAATGAAAACTAGGCTGAAAATTTATTAATGAACCAAATCATGAGATAAAAGATTAATTGAAATATACTAAGAAATTATAAGATATCTACACTTATATTTTTTTTCTCTTTATATTTTATTAAATTCGAGCAGTCTGTGTTATACTCAGTTTTATGTATGCATGTTGTCTCTTGAACTAAACTAGAAGATTCCTGATATCTTGTCAAAAATTATTCTTATTTTTTCACATTACTAAGATTGGTTGAGGCCCCTATGTGGCATGTTTATCATTAATTCCATGAATAAATGTGTAAGAGGTCATGAGTGACCTTGATATTATTATTTGTTACAAAACACTACCAATATTGTGGATAATCTATTTTTTAATAAATTTCTTGGTGGTGGTTAACCTCTAAGTGTACAGGACTTAGTCCAAATTTGATATTGAACCTCTTATATTTATTTTTCTCCATGGTGTGTTTCCAAATTTTTTAACTTTAAAATTTAAAACTATTTTGACTAAAAATTAAATTTAATCATTAATAGTTTATTATAATTTGTTTTCATGTAATATTTTTTGTCATGTAAATTGATTTCAAAAGATTAAATTATATTGTCTATATTATTTATCTGATTCCTAATTAATCATTAGAGAAATCATTAGAATGATTATGATATATATCATAATACATATTTTGATAAGATTTTTTTTGTTTTATAATTTGGGGGATTTCAAAATAATCCAATTTAGAAAGAAACTTTATTTTCTATTCAATTAACCCCCCCCCCCCTTCAAATACTCACTCCAACAAATTAATATGATGAATGTCGGTTCAAGACATGGCTAATTTTTGAGTTTGAAAAAAAATAAATGGATAATATAAACATTTAATTCATTATTAATATAACAATGATGATTTGAGTTCATTAAAATGAGGAGTTTCAAAAACTAATCTAAAAATAATCGTCTCCCGTGATTGATTTAAAAGAAACCCACACAACCTTGGGTATACAAAACCATATTAGAATCAAAGTATGAGTCTTTTTTAAATCCCCTCTATATTTATTTTCCCTCATGACCAGATAGTATCAATCTAATGGTTGGATCCACTTCACCCCATAAAGGAGTGAATAATTGATAAACAACTATGTAAGGGTTTTTCGGCATCGAAAAACCATAATTTCCAAATGTATATCATCAAAGAGGGATATAATCTATTTCCCACAACCAGAATCATGCACTACCTGATACTGATTCTTTTTATGTTGCACATGTACAACAATGACCCCTTTCATTGCGGTGTATTCTAGCTCAAAATAAAAATAGAATAATTACATGATCAATATTCAATATTAATGATGTAGATCCTACTATAAGAGAATGTACTTTAATATGTTGTGGTTAGTATACACCATAAACCACTCAATTAATAGGTAATGTTTCCAATATATAAATTAATATAACACCCCTAAAAGATATAAATGATGTGTTGAAAATTAGTTATCATGTGACCGTAGATTCTTGGATCCATAATCGACCACATTACCATCCTTCATTAAAACTACCCCCAGACCACCTTGTGGTACTTAGAAGTATTTGGTAAACTCTTTACCATGAATGGGAATGTTCAGGATCAGAACTATAGTTTATTTTTCATGACAATATTGAAAGGATCCCTCAAAATTATTTAAAAAAAACATCACCCTCTTCAAGGTCATGACTAAAATCAGTGATGCCATGTGGGATAAGTCATGAAAAGTATATTTTAATAATGGGCCAAACAATTTTATGGATCTCAAAGTTGTTCTTGGTATTTTCCCAAGAAAAAAATTCTTGAAACTTATCAGGATATAATAATACTCCATCCTCATATATAAAAATATCAATGAGTTTTATCAAGTTAATATAGAAATAAGAACTTTAATTTCCTGGTTTATAATCTATGCTTGACATGTGTCACAAAATAATATCTAGATTTCATGAATTATCCCTCCTCGACCTAGATTAGATTAGTATATCATGAATGAAAATAACCAAAAAAGTTTCTATATATGTGTGGAATAACTAATTCATTAAGTCCATCAATACAATTGATGCATTCATCATATCGAGCAACATCACCAACTACTCATACATATCTTAACTTCTCCTAAATTTTTTTATGTATGTATGAATACCGCACCCTTAACAGGTGATAACCTGATCTCAATTCAATCTTAATAATAACGTTTTCTCCATTTGGATAATCAAATAAATTAGTGATATGAAGAAGTGGATATCAGTTTTCAGTTTTCACAATGTTTAATATCTGTTAATCCATATAGACCCTAAAATATCGGACATCCATCATTCTATGTAAGACTAGGGAACCCCAAGGATATGATACCATATATATGTAATCCTTTGGGTCAAATTTATCAAACTTCTCTATTACCTCTTGGGGCTTCACCGGAACAATCATATAAGGTAGTATTTTAATTACTCTCACAAACGGAATGATCTAAATAGAAAAATCAACCAATATATCATGTGTAAATACTAATAAATAATCTATGAAAACATCACGTGCCTAATAAAAATGGTCAGAAAAACATCTTGATACATAATACCATTATCAAACACAAGACTAACAACCTAAGCAGAAATTTTAGTTAAATTTTGATGATCTGGTCCTGTAGGATGGACCAAAAAGTTCCACTCTTTGGTATGGACCTAATTTCCACATATGGTAAAAGTAAATGACACTTTTTAATGATAAAATTTGACCTAGGATCACTATAGTACTAACCAATAAATCTCAAAGATCAATTTGAATCTATTAATATGAATCACAAAAAAAATACAAAGTAATATATATCCACCAATCATTCTGATCCATTCAGTACATTGATGAGTGTTCACGGAATATACCCACGATTGTGTGTTAATTAACATAACTCCATATAATTACTCACTAGCATGAACCATTTTATTTATGACTGAGCATATATGAATTAATTTGGTACTCGTGTATAAAATAAATAAATCTAATAAGGTACAATACACTAATATCATACATCAGACATCAAAAGGTCTAGCATCTAGATCGGTGTAGGAGAAAAAAATGGAATCTAAATGGCATGCACCTCATCCCTTTTCCCCTATCTCTATCCATTGTGAAACACAACATTACTTGAACTGTTTCCCCTATCCACGAGAACCACTTCCTCCAACCCAACCTAAATGGTTAGTATAAATCTATATACCCTCTTAATATGGTTTAACTAATCCATCCCTTGAAAAATGTTCCAAACCAAATCCTCTGTCACTGGAAAAATACATCACACTCCTAAAGAACCATTTTAGGTGTCCCATAAACCAACAAAATTTATACTAAAATAGTGTTCAATAAAAATTAATATAAATTTTGTAAGATTTTTTATACTGATAACCTTGAACTAAATTGTCTCCCCAATGGAAGAGAGAACAATATACACTATGACGACTCATTTTACTACATCCCTATCATGAAATATCAAAATGGAACTTCTTTTATCATATCGATCCTCTCTTATTCCCTCCAACAGAAGCCACCATCCATAAGCATATTCCTTAAATCAATTTCGTATTAGTAATGAAAGACTTGTTCAAAAACACTTCAAAATATGGGAATACAAATTCATTCAACTGAACTTAGATCTCATAACTCATTCCATCATTAAATCACATCTCTCTAGCTTTCTCATCCCTAGAAAACATCAGGGGAAATGTTTCAATTCTATAAAATTTTCAACATATTCCATCAAAAAAATACCTCCATGAATGAGGTGAATAAACTCTCGTTCCCTATTTACCATCATAGAATCTATGAAAAAATTACCAAAGAATCTATTCTATAAATAATTTTATAAAACCCTCACAATCTAGTTTTACCAGACCATAATATCCCACAGTTTGTTCAATTGGCCTAGTAGCATATAGACTGATAGATGCACCAACCTATAAATGGGTGTATCTAAATGATTTCAGATCATTTGAATAGACTCCACTCAAAGAATAACTTTTTTGGGACCATACATATTGAAATAATGGTGAGTTATACCTCTAAACTCTCAAAAAAGAATAAAACATTATTGGGGATGATCTTAGTTCCTCTCTCTCTCTCTCTATCTCTCTCCATATATTGGAAAAAATTAATATGATCTCATAGAGGTATCATCTATAACCTACATCATTGCTACATGAGGCTTCATTCTAACCATCAGTGGAGTGTGATAATTACTACCCTCAAGATGTTTCATAGGTTGTTATGAGTTTTTATACCTCTACATTGAAAAAGAACCACATCAATGCATAGTGAAAAAATTATACTAAATATAACACTTTAGAGTATGAATCTATAGTCATAACATACCATTATCATATAACAACTCATATAAAAAATATCATTAAATGGGTTCTCTATCTATCCCCATAAACTAACAAAGAAATATCATTATATAAATATTGGATCGAAATCATATCATCATTTATATTTGGATTTTATTAAGAGTTTTATAACTAATTATAAGTTAAATTAAAAGAAAATTAAAAGATATAGAATAAATCACATTATATTTTTTAATGGGAATTTAATTTATCAAAATATTGATTTTAAACAAGATATGTAATGATGTAAAATATTTTTCATCCATTAAAATTTGTCCTATAATATGTATCAATCATGTTATATAGAAAAAATACTATATTTATTTTTATAAAGACTATATTTAAGTGAACTATGTTACATAGTCATGTAACAAAGCAAAACCAATTACAAAAATGTCATCTGAATCCTATGTTTCTAGTATAAACCATTAAATCATACCTCTCCCCATTCATTCCATGAGTAAAAATTCCATAAACCATAATTCAAAAATCAAGTGTGTCATTGTAGGTTATTTTATATGACTATAAAATAAAAAACCAGGAATAAAAACATCCTCCCTCGTAACGTCGATTTTACTCTTATATGGATTATCTATACTTAAGTAGTAGTTCCACACCATATACCAACGACATCCTATCACATTTCTACCCTTCCAAAAGAGTTATACAAAGGAAAAGATGTTATGATCCCACTTTGTGACTCCTTGACCTAGTTCACTCCACATTACCCAAATTGGAGCGATATATGACCAAAATCATACCTATATATATTATAGAGGATGAATAATTGTATCAAGGGCCTACGTTATTACGATGGAATTAGAAAACTGTCATTATAGTGTCATAAAAAACATATAAAAAATAAAAATATCATACGTCTAGATGTATAAGGTAAAATACCTCAAAGAAATTTCTACAAAAAAATACATAACCCATGATATATAAAAATGAATGTTGTACAAGTCATATAATTCATAAATGAAACATCAAGATCCCATATGGGAAGATCATGTATAATGGGGTCAAAAAATGATCGCAAATATAAAAAATAGGAAAAATGGAAAACATTTACCAAGTCCAAGACCAATCCCATCTCACATTCCTTATACAAGACATCGAGCTAAATAATCAAAAGTGTCTCACTTTCCAATATCATTTCCTACAATAATTATTTTTTCAAAGGTACATAAGGTGAACCATGTAGGGAATGAGTACAACTCATTAGGTCACAAAAAACTGCATCACAAAATATATCCAGTCTGGGTACAATCACATACTAATTTTAAGAGTAAATTAAAGAAATCACAATAAAAAATCATAATCAATCCTCAAGTCTATGGAAATATCTGAGATTGACCATACATACCTCATCTAGTATTATATGTCTCTTAACAAGAATTAAATATTTGTTGAATTTCATTAGATATGATTTTTTATATTTCTGGAGAAGTGCATCCCACCCTTGATCTCATTTAAGATATTTATGGAAACTTTATCCACCCCATTCATCGAATTTATTATATTCAAGTCTAGTGAATCACACACAACCATATAATTTTTTTTATTTAGGATATTTTTTCTCACCCTTGTCATCCCAATTATTATATTTTAGGGGTAGTTAATCCAACATTTCAATTTCATTATTTATATTCTGGGAAATGAAACCCAGCTATCCATCTCATTTATTATTTTTGGGGGTAGTTTGTCTCACATTTCTATATCATTTATTCTAAATGACCTGTTTGAGGGAAGAGAGGATCACATAGTAATATTATATGAATAAGTAAGGAAACCCCTTAGTTTTCCTTTCAAATTGATATTTTCTCAAAAATTAGGATCACCCCACTCTATGGTGAAAATGAACAATTATATACATCAACAGGCTTCTCATATCCTGAATAATGGTTCATTCTTGAAGAAAAAAAGTAAAAGTCATTTAATTAGGTTTTCGGTCAAGTTCTTGATAGCACTTCATCACTACACATAATTCCAAATAAAAAATATGGAATACATTAAGTGATATCTTAATGGCCACCTACCATAGGATTGAAGGTTTTCGATCATTGAATATCAACTATTTATAAAACTTGAAATAGAGGAGATCGTATTTTATAATAAAAAACTAAAATAGGTTATAAAAATTTATAATGAGTATAAGACCATGGAACAGAGTGAGAAACAAGGATATAAAGGTCCCTAAGTGATAGACTTACCTTTAGTTATCATTTGGTTCAAATGGTTCTTAAATACATTAAGAGATGATATATATCTCACATAGATATGAGGAAAGTAATGAGAGATCTATCTTGATTTTTTTTGTTTTTTATAATTTAAAAATTATCATTAATTTCCTTTTATAAGATGTTTTAAAAATTTATTAAATATTATCGGAAATAATCAAAAACTATTAATATTTCAAAAATTTATAAAAGTTCGGAAGCACTACCCAGAACCACGTAAATCGCCATTAAAAGTTATATATATAAGATATATATTTTCTTAATTATGGATGTATTTTATAAAATATTAATTTCCCCTATATACTTAATATTTATATGTAGCATATATGTAATTTCATTCAAAAAAACATCATACATAGCACATTTTACCTATACACTAGGTTCTTCAATTTGTAAAAACCTCATATGTAATATTTTATGAGATAAATAAGATATTAATGAATTATTAGTGATTTATCCTTAAGAAAAAAAATCATACATAAATATTTTCAGGTAATAAATAATATAATTTTAAAATGTAAGGAATTTCCCTTTCAGAAAAATTCAATATACAGTATATTTAACTTCTTGTGTAACATTTTGTTAATGGGTAAGGTTTTTCCCATTATAAGAACTGTAACAGCCCAATATTTTATGAAAAATATTCTTTTTAATATCACTAATATCTTGTGTTGTACGCAACACAAAAAGGATCTTGCACAACACGCATCCTTGACTTGCCTTGCATTACACGCAATCGCAACCTTCCTCGATAGCGTGTGTAGTACGTAATACCGAGTTTCACTAAACAACGATATGCTATTAAAATATTATTATAACTAGCCGTTATGAATAGTAATAACCACCTTTTAAAATTTTAGAAATATTAGCTCTCAAAATGGACTTCATTTTTGGATTCGGAGTATCGAATTTAGCCTAAGGTGAAATTTTGGTACTTTTCAGATAACTTTCATATTCTGATGAATAGTGAAAATTACTAAATTATAATTAAAAACAACTTTTTTAATCAAAATAATTAATAGTGATAAATTATTAATTTGAGTTGTTTTAAAGTATATTTAGAATATATTTTTACAGTTTAATACAATGTTGGTCATTGGATGTAATTTCACATTTAAACCAGTCATAATCAAGTGTCAATCTTTTGATAGATATTGTTTCTTAAAAACACGCTATTTGTTTTAACAGCGGGATTTAATTATAAAATTAATTAATGCAATTTCTATGTTATGAATTTGGTAAAATAGTCATCATTTTTGAATTTGGAATATGAAATAAAGCTTAGGATGAAATTTTGGCTTTTTTCTGAAAACTTTCAATTTTTGATGAATAGTGAAACCACTAAGTGGTAGGTTAAAAACTGAATTTTGCATAAAACTTAATTTTACCACTTCTGTGAATGGAATTTCAAAAATCCGACAGACACGGTTAATATCAAGGACTAAAATTTGGTTCAATGAGATGAAAATAATTTTTGGTGAATAGTAACTTTTTACTTTTTTTTACCACGGTTAATAGTAAATAGGGTAACTAAGGGTAAATATGATATTACTATTACCCTAACACATGTCCTAATTCTATTGGATAAGTGTAATTCGACCAAAAACAACCTTATGAATATAATATGACCATTTAGGTCCACTTGGATTAGATTATGACATTTAATATTATTTTATTTAATGAATAGTTAAAATAGTTAAAATCAAAGTTTAATAACTAAAACATTTTTAATATGGGGTTATACATAAGATAAATTCGACTATAAATATTCATTAGAAATCTAAAACGATTTCCTACATAATTATATTTTATTTATAATTTTTAGACTTTAAATAAATTAATTTATTTATGACACAACGATGATGCAGTAATTACCCTTTTAAGGAAATGTTAACATAATTGATGATTATAAATGCTCAA
Source organism: Viscum album (assembly GCA_963277665.1). NCBI lineage: Eukaryota > Viridiplantae > Streptophyta > Magnoliopsida > Santalales > Viscaceae > Viscum > Viscum album. The sequence goes on from OY728142.1 coordinate 71,085,622, forward strand.
ATAAATGTAATTTGAGACTTTTTGTGAATTAAACTAATTTTCTAGGTTACTATGATATATTAGTGTTGATTTAATCTACTTGGTTAGAACATATAATTCTTTTATGACTTTAACAAAAATCATATATCAAATAGTGTCAAAATTGACACAAAATAGTTTTTAAATCAAATATTATATTATTAATTGTTATTTTATTCCTAAAAATATAAGGTTCGGCCAAATGACTTAGATAAGGATATATATATTAATAATAAACAATTTGGGGTTCGTTTGGCATGTTATAGTAAGTGTATTAACCATATTGTGAAAGAAAACAAAAAGAGACGGTAAAATTTAAATTATTTAACATAGAGTTAAATCTAATTGATAAGGTTAAAATAATACCCTAAACTTTTATAAATCCTATTGGTTGATAGGATTTCGACCCATCCCCACTTTAGCTTCGAAATAAGACCCTTTGGAACCATTATAAACCGATTTTGACATTAATATAAAATAATATTTTGAGGTATTCCTAAGGTGCCCCTCTCCTCCCTTATAAAAGGACACCTCCTCCCCCCTCCTCCTCACACCAATTTGAGCACTCAAGCTCGGACAAACTCTGCAAAAATCCCTTCTCCACTTCCCTAGAATAATCCTAGAGGTCCTGGTCTTCTTCAAAGACCAATCTTAGTTCCCTAAGTGGAGGATCCAAAGAGGCGTTTCAAAGAAGAGGTAATATCCATTACCGATCTTTTCAATTTCTTTCTTCTTCAACTTCTTCTTCTTTAGTTGTTTCATGATAAAGTAATAACATCAGTATTTATTAAATACTGATATGTTATTATAAATATGAAACAAATCTAATTCACCTTCTATCCATCCTACAGAAAAATGAAATCACCGCGCGTGCGTACGTACGGAATACCGTCTCCACGCCGTGGTGTAATCTATTTTCCACCACCACCTTACATGGATGGGTATAATGGTGTAAAGAATAACTATACATAGTTATTACAACATCATATTGATTCTGATATATTGTATAATCCACTCCAATACAATTCAATATTTATGGAAATGATATCATCGCTCGTGCGTACGTACGGACTACCGTCTCCATGACGCGATGAGATTCATTCTCCATGTTAACCATTTAAGAATGATTATAAAGTATATATAAGAAAAAATAATGAAATATATGACATTATAAAGCTACTGGATTTATGTATATATATATATATATATATATGTGTATTTCATCTACTTACTTCCATTCAAGACAATAAGGAAAGGAAAACAGCGTTCATGTGTACGTACGGACTACCGTCTCCATGAACGGTGTTTTTCATTTCAGTTATCTATCTATTATATATATATATATATATACTGAATATATATGATATATAAATAATGTTTTATATTCTGGAAGTAAGTAAATCATGATATAAGTAATAATAATGTCAAGAACAACAAGTCAAAACACCTACGATAAATGAAACGATTTTACCCAAAACGCTTTTTTAACATGGAATTTACAAAAGAACGGGTAATATAATGCCATAAGTGAACCATATATGATATCATAACAATGAATATGATTCTGTAATAAGTCAATGAAATTATTTAAATCATTATACAGGAGTTTCGGACACATACTAAGCTAATCGGACCTAAGGTAAGGGGAAATGTCACAATCTCATTTTATCCGAGATTGTTTATTCGTAAGTATTTAATGGGGTGTATTTTATCATCCAAATCCATGTTCCCTCAATATGTAATATTGTTTTCATCCATTTACAATAGTTTAAATCCAATTTTACCCTTCGGTGAGTTTTTATTAAAACATATGAAAGGAATCTTTTGTCGTTTTTCGTACGAGGTACTTTTTTTGACTTTTCTGACAAAAGTATGAGAAGAATGTTTTTTTTACTTATACGGCATGAATGGATTTTTAAAACATTATTTCCAAGAAGCTTCCTTTACAAGTTTTCATGTTTATTTTTAATCATCTTCTTTTATTTTAAAGTCGTATGACATGTTATGAAAGGAAAAATGTTTTGGAAGTAGAAAGGATATTTTCCTCAAGAATGGAGTTCAAGTATTTTATCAAAATTATTTTCCATATAAGATAATAAAAGGGTTCTGTTTTTATCCCTATTATTACATGGATTTGATTATTTTGTGATGGAAATATTTTTATGAATTCCTTTATCTTATATGAATTGTTTTATGATGTCATGATGTTTCAAGAATCCCATTTTTGTTACATGTGTTATGCGATGATGTATGATTTATGATTATGTGGCACACATAAGAAAGGATTCATTATAAGATGGGTGAGACCTATATCTCCTTCAAATGCATTGGGTAATGATTTTATATCTCATGAGATAGATAGGGCTGGAATGGTAGGTTATACCGGTTCAGTGAAATAGGACTGAAACGAGGGTTACTCGATTCAGAAAGGGACTTTGTCCACTAAGATAGTCTTGGAAATGAGTCTTGACTAACAAGAAATGATTCTCTATGATTATGTGTGAATGCCACAATGTTTCATGTTTTAAGTTATGATTATTGTGATTACATTTCACTGCCATGATTTATCCCATGTTATGAAATTATGATCTCTTTTGCAGGTTAAGATTTCCAAAAGTTATGTGCTTGTGTATATGATGTGATTGATATTTCTTTTGTTTACCCTTACTGAGCATTTGAGATCACCCTTTTATGTTTTCTTTTCCCCAGGATATAAAAAAGGTTTTTAGGTAAAAAAAAGGGAAGATCTTTATGGGAGATATTGAAGATCTTTCACCACGATTAGAAGATTATGTTCTGAGTTTCCAAAGACACTAAAATATTACGATCCTTGTTTGTGTGTTTTTGTTATGTACCAAGTATTCCGCAAAAGTAATGTAATGTACATGTATGTCAAGCTTCGGGTCTCTACAGTTGGTATCAGAGGAAAGGTTTAGTCAACCTTTGGAAACTAGGATGCGAGAACGTTAGTGAGATCCCTAGAGATATTTCTAAGGTATGTCTAGGGATGTCCCAAAGGTTAAGTATACGTATAGGTTATAGTACTAGAATTACGCTAACGATCATAGAATTAAACCTAAGATGTTAGATATTGAAGGTACTCCCCCTTTATTATGTTGTTTTCCCTAGCATGATTTTTGCCTCTCACACTATTCTTTTTGGGTTTTAGACGATGGCTGGAACCCGAAAGAACCGTGTTGATCAATGCAATGGACAATGCAATGATTGTCCTCCTGAACAAACAAATGTTATGGGAGATGGATTGCAAAATCTTATTGATATACTTACACAAGATATGAATCATTCTGGACTTCCAAATGAGCAGAGAAGGGAACAATATTCTATTGAGTCCTTCATGAGGCAACGTCCACCTTCTTTCAGTGGGTCTTCTGATCCACTTGTTGCTGAACAATGGATCAGTACCACTGAAAAGATATTTTCAGTTCTTTAATGTTCTGAACATGATAAAGTCATCTTAGCAGTATATCGTTTGGAAGGTAAAGCTGATCAATGGTGGAATCTTATCAAGAATACAAGGCAAAGAGATGAAATTGAGTCCATGGGATGGGACGAGTTCAAGAACTTATTTTTCAATAAGTACTTCCCTCGTATTCTTCGAACAAAGATGGAGAAGGAGTTTCTTGAACTAAAGCAAAAATATGATGAATCTGTTGGTATATACGAAGCGAATTTTACAAGACTTGCAAGGTATGCATCTGGCATTATCATCCAACCTGAAAGTAAAGTTGATCGATTTTTCAGTGGCTTAAAACCAAGTCTTCGAAGGGCATTAACTATAAGAGACTTCAGTAGCTATGAAGAAATTGTGCGTTGTGCTATCAAGGTAGAAATGGAAGTTGGTGTTACATATCCATCTCATGGTTTTGACAAGAAACGAAAGATGGAGTTCAAGGAGAAATCTCAGAATAATGGTGAAAAGAAGATGAATGTTTCCTTATTCACAAAGTGTGGAAAGAAGCATGGTGGAGATTGTCTTAAAGGGACTAGAAAATGTTTTAAGTGTGGAAAAGAAGGTCATCGAGCAGCTGAGTGTCGAAGTAATGGAAAAAGGGATTCTAATTATGTGAATAAAGCAAACACTGCAGAGAACGCACCACCAACACTTCAATGCTTCAAGTGCAAGGAAATGGGGCATTATGCTAATAAATTCCCTAATCCAAGGGTTAGTGATGATCAACATGAGCAACCACTGAAGGCAAAGGACAAAGGGAAGTCACATGCGATCACTATTGGCAATGTTGAATATGACAACGATGTGGTGGAATGATTAAGTGTTTATATAATGGGATTCCAAAATAATGTTGTATCATTGAGTATTGCAATATTTATTGATGTGGTATTCAAAGTGATTGAGATATTTTTTGGAAATAAGATGATATGCGCATAATGAAGGGAAAAAGAGAAAATGAAATGTTTAATAGTATTCATGAGCTCATGATTGATATAAGGACTAAGTGATATCATGGTTTGAGTATATAGAATTTTGAGGATTTTGGTATGTGGAAAGTGTTAACTTTAATCTGCATACATGTTTTCACTAAGGTATTCAAGAGATTACATGATTAAAGACTTTGAATGTTTGGAATGTGACCAACAAAACATATCTTATGATATATGGGGATCAACGATGGTATTAAATCTCTGGTAATCATTTTCACTATGTTATGAGAGTGGACTGCAGTATTATGGATAAGCCTAAAGATTAAAATGGATTATGTTGGACATAAGTGAGTATTGTTTAAGGATAAAAGTTTTTTTTCGATGGGATGTTATAGTAATGTAGTTTTAGAAAAAGGACAACCTACAGGACGGGCGACAACCCATCGCTTCGGACAAGGCTGTGGGAATCGAACCCACAACCGAAGTGCGACTGGCCTTTATCGCCTACCACTGGCCTACAGGAAGTCCCTGTTTAGTAGAAACTAGTTTTATTATATTAAGAAGTACGATATATGAAGTATAAGCCCATTTTAGGAACCATATGTGATTAATCTCACTATAGATCGACTTATGTATATAATTTTTGCTAATCTTTTGTTTGAGACAGATGGAATGACCCGTCATTCTATCACATGATCTGCTAACACTTCACAAATAACAAATTCAACTTCATTTATTTAAGAGATGAAGTGGAAATTGTTCAAGGCATGAACAACAGTGAGATTGTACCAAAATAAATAAAGTATTTATTCTAATTAAAATTTTCAACTTTAGGGAAATGATCTTGAAAACCAAAAAAATGTTGTCCTAGTGATCTTATACCTGATGAATCGGATGGTACCTTAGATCTTCACAAATTTATGGATTTGTGATTGTTGGCTTTTCCATAGCCATGTTCTCTACCACTCTCCATCAGAACATGATGGTTAGATTTTTCTTCCTTATCCATATTTTCACCTATGTGGAAACCCAGTGATTAGTTTATTTGGGTAATCGTTAATTTTTATACTTTTGTTTTAAAATATTGGTTTTGGTATTCCTTTTTACTATGTGGGTTTCTATTAAAGAAACTTTCGAATAGTAAACCATTTATAACCCCGACGAATTTCGAGGGCAAAATTCATTTTAAGGGGGGTAGAATGTAACAGCCCAAGATTTTATGAAAAATATTCTTTTTAATTTCACTAATGTCTTGTGTTGTACGCAACACAAAAAGGAGCTTGCACAACATGCATCCTTGACTTGCCTTGCATTACACGCAATCGCAACCTTCCTCGATAGCGTGTGTAGTACGTAATACCGAGTTTCACTAAACGACGATATGCTATTAAAATATTATTATAACTAGCCGTTATGAATAGTAATAACCACCTTTTAAAATTTTAGAAATTTTAGATCTCAAAATGTACTTCATTTTTGGATTCGGAGTATCGAATTTATCCTAAGGTGAAATTATGGTACTTTTCGGATAACTTTCATATTCTGATGAATAGTGAAAATTACTAAATTATAATTAAAAACAACTTTTTTAATCAAAATAATTAATAGTGATAAATTATTAATTTGAGTTGTTTTAAAGTATATTTAGAATATATTTTTACAATTTAATACAATTTTGGTCATTGGATGTAATTTCACATTTAAACCAGACATAATCAAGTGTCAATCTTTTGATAGATATTGTTTCTTAAAAACACACTATTTGTTTTAACAGCGGGATTTAATTATAAAATTAATTAATGCAATTTATATGTTATGAATTTGGTAAAATAGGCATCATTTTTGAATTTGGAATATGAAATATAGCTTAGGATGAAATTTTGGCTTTTTTCTGAAAACTTTCAATTTTTGATGAATAGTGAAACCACTAAGTGGTAGGTTAAAAACTGAATTTTGCATAAAACTTAATTTTACCACTTCTATGAATGGAATTTCGAAAATCCGACAGACACGGTTAATATCAAGGGATAAAATGTGGTTCAATGAGATGAAAATAATTTTTGGTGAATAGTAACTTTTTACTTTTTTTTACCACGGTTAATAGTAAATAGGGTAACTAAGGGTAAATATGATATTACTATTACCCTAACACATGTCCTAATTCTATTGGATAAGTGTAATTCGACCAAAAACAACCTTATAAATATAATATGACCATTTAGGTCCACTTGGATTAGATTATGACATTTAATATTATTTTATTTAATGAATAGTTAAAATAGTTAAAATCAATGTTTAATAACTAAAACATTTTTAATATGGGGATATACATAAGATAAATTCGACTATAAATATTCATTAGAAAGCTAAAAATATTTCCTACATAATGATATTTTATTTATAATTTTTAGACTTTAAATAAATTAATTTATTTATGACACAACGATGATGCAGTAATTACCCTTTTAAGGAAATGTTAACATAATTGATGATTATAAATGCTAAAATAAATGTAATTTGAGACTTTTTATGAATTAAACTAATTTTATAGGTTACTATGATATATTAGTGTTGATTTAATCTACTTGGTTTGAACATATAATTCTGTTATAACTTTCACAAAAATCATATATCAAATAGTGTCAAAATTGACACAAAATAGTTTTTATATCAAATATTATATTATTAATTGTTATTTTATTCCTAAAAATCTAAGGTTCGGCCAAATGACTTAGATAAGGATATATATATTAATAATAAACAATTTGGGGTTCGTTTGGCATGTTATAGTAAGTGTATTAACCATATAGTGAAAGAAAACGAAAAGAGACGGTAAAAGTTAAATTATTTAACTTAGAGTTAAATCTAATTGATAAGGTTAGAATAATACCCTAAACTTGTCTAAATCCTATTGGTTAATAGGATTGCGACCCATCCCCGCTTTAGCTTTAAAATAAGACCCTTTGGAACCATTATAAACCGATTTTGACATTAATATAAAATAATATTTTGAGATATTCCTAAGGTGCCCCTCTCCTCCCTTATAAAAGGACACCTCCTCCCCCCTCCTCCTCACACCAATTTGAGCACTCAAGCTCGGCCAAACTCTGCCAAAATCCCTTCTCCACTTCCCTAGAATAATCCTAGAGGTCCTGGTCTTCTTCAAAGACCAATCTTAGTTCCCTAAGTGGAGGATTCAAAGAGGCGTTTCAAAGAAGAGGTAATATCCATTACCGATCTTTTCAATTTCTTTCTTCTTCAACTTCTTCTTCTTTAGTTGTTTCATGATAAAGTAATAACATAAGTATTTATTATATACTGATATGTTATTATAAATATTAAACAACTCTAATTCACCTTCTATCTATCCTACGGAAAAATGAAATCACCGCGCGTGCGTACATACGGAATACCGTCTCCACGCCGTGGTGTAATCTATTTTCCACCACCACCTTACATGGATGGGTATAATGGTGTAAAGAATATCTATACATAGTTATTACAACATCATATTGATTCTGATATATTGTATAATCCACTCCAATTCAATTCAATATTTATGGAAATGATATCATCGCTCGTGCGTACGTACGGACTACCGTCTCCACGGCGCGATGAGATTCATTCTCCATGTTAACCATTTAAAAATGATTATAAAGTATATATAAGAAATAATAATGAAATATATGAAATTATAAATCTACTGGATTTATGTATATATATATATATGTATGTCATCTACTTACTTCCATTCAAGATAATAAGGAAAGGAAAACAGCGTTCATGTGTATGTACGGACTACCGTCTCCATGAACGGTGTTTTTCATTTCATTTAACTATCTATTATATATATATATACTGAATATATATGATATATAAATCATATTTTATATTCTGGAAGTAATTAAATCATGATATAAGTAATAATAATGTCAAGAACAACAAGTCAAAACACCTACGATAAATGAAACGATTTTACCCAAAACGCTTCTTTAACATGGAATTTACAAAAGAACGGGTAATATAATGTCATAAGTGAACCATATATGATATCATAACAATGAATATGACTCTTTAATAAGTCAATGACATTATTTAAATCATTATACAGGAGGTTCAGACACATACGAAGCTAATCGGACCTAAGGTAAGGGGAAATGTCACAATCTCATTTTATCCGAGATTGTTTATTCGTCAGTATTTACTGGGGTGTATTTTATCATCCAAATCCATGTTCCCTCAATATTTAATATTTTTTTCATCCACTTACAATAGTTTAAATCCAAATTTACCCTTCGGTGAGTTTTTAGTAAAAGATATGAAAGGAATCTTTTGTCGTTTTTCGTACGAGGTACTTTTTTTGACTTTTCCGACAAAAGTACGAGAAGAATGTTTTTTTTTACTTATACGGCATGAATGGATTTTTAAGACATTATTTCCAAGAAGCTTCCTTTACAAGTTTTCAAGTTTATTTTTAATCATCTTCTTTTATTTTAAATTCGTATGACATGTTATGAAAGGAAAAATGTTTTTGAAGTAGAAAGGATATTTTCCTCAAGAATGGAGTTCAAGTATTTTATCAAAATTATTTTCCATCTAAGATAATAAAAGGGTTCTGTTTTTATCCCTATTATTACATGGATTTGATTATTTTGTGATGGAAATATTTTTATGAATTCCTTTATCTTATATGAATTTTTTTATGATGTCATGATGTTTCAAGAATCCCATTTTTGTTACATGTGTTATGCGATGATGTATGATTTATGATTATGTGGCACACATAAGAAAGGATTCATTATAAGATGGGTGGGACATATATCTCCCTCCAATGCATTGGGTAAAGATTTTATATCTCATGAGATAGACAGGGCTGGAACGGTAGGTTATACCGGTTCAGTGAAATAGGACTGAAACGAGGGTTACTCGATTCAGAAAGGGACTTTGTCCACTAAGATAGTCTTGGCAATGAGTCTTGACTAACAAGAAATGATTCTATATGATTATGTGTGAACGCCACAAAGTTTCATGTTTTAATTTATGATTATTGTGATTACATTTCACTGCCATGATTTATCACATGTTATGAAATTATGATCTCTTTTGCAGGTTAAGATTTCCAAAAGGTATGTGCTTGTGTATGTGATGTGATTGATATTTCTTTTGTTTACCCTTACTGAGCATTTGAGCTCACCCTTTTATGTTTTCTTTTCCCCAGGATATAAAAAAGGGTTTTAGGTAAAAAAAAGGGAAGATCTTTATGGGAGATATTGAAGATCTTTCACCACGATTAGAAGATTATGTTCCGAGTTTCCAAAGACACTAAACTATTACGATCCTTGTGTGTGTGTTTTTGTTATGTACCAAGTATTCCGCAAAAGTAATGTAATGTCCATGTACGTCAAGCTTCGGGTCTCTACAAGAACTCCATACATAATATGTATACCTTATATGTATAATCATATCAATCAATATGGATTGTAATTTTATAAAAACTCTATACAAATAATATTATATCTACCTCAAAATTTATTTACCTTAATACTTAATATTTTTTCATATATAGGATATTTTAAATAGATATAATTCATACATAATATATTTTAGTTTGATACAATTTTTTTAAATGGATGAGATTTCATGTGTATGATATTATACATAGATATGATATTTCACCCATATTAAAATGATAATATACTTTTTAGAATTTGGAACATGATATATTAAACATATAAATAATATATTTATTTTCACATGATTTTTCCCCCATTACATTAAAACATATATGAAAAATATTTTTATATATGTAATATATTTTCCTGAATACAAAAATTTCCTTCTCATGTGTAATATATTATCCTATGCACATACAGTTTTACGAATTTTGATAAAACCATATATAGTATAATTTTCAATATAAAATATGTTTCCCTATAGGAAATATATTTTTATACATAAGATAATTCTTTTCGATACAAAATATATTTTTTCCTCCCTGGGATTCATATAAAATTATAATTTTGAGAATAATTTATGTATGGAATCATACATAGAAAATTTTCAAAGATAAACCAAATACTCAACATTTAAAAATGCTTTCCAAACATCCCTAAATAGATTTCATCACTTACAGGGACTATCAAAACAACCTAAATGCATAATATTAATAGAAACCCACCATCACCCTTTAGCATATTCTACCACACCAAACACCTTCATTGGGTCCAAATACATTTGGTCAGGATAAGGTTAAACCCAAATCAATCCTCCCAGACACCCAATAATTTATAACATCCTAAAAAACATTTAAAATATATATTACCCGTTGAAATATCATATTTATATAGAAAATAAATAGTTTTGGTAGTCTACCAAAATATAAATAATTACACAACATAAATAATATTGGGATGTTACAATGAACATTGTAGGAATCCACATCAAAAAACCTCCTTTTTACAATGCCGTCATATTTAATTTTATTCTTCAAGAATAATTAATAATATTAATTCTATAATTCTATAATTCTATTTGATTTCCAATTTTACGTGATTAATAAATTATGAATTGTGAAAGTCATTACAGAATTAAAAACCTCAATGATTCTCATAAACACATATTAATCAAAAAATCAATAATAATATAGAAATAATAATGAAAAAATTTACATAATGATCATATCTCCCTCTTAAGTTTAGTTTAACTCATTCATTATCTTTATTATGTTATTCTTAAACATTCATCTAGTTAATAAAAAGGAATTTTAATTCAACAAATTCCTATAAATAGACAAAAAATAGAATTCATGAATCCAATACCACAATAATTTCATAAAGAATACAACATAAATGTAGGGTAAGAATGGTTTCAACACACATAAAACACCTAGGGAATTCCACCAATAACTTAAAACACATAATCCCCCATTAACAAATTTATAATCACTAAAACCAATCTAAATCATTGGCATCCTCCTACTACAACACCTCTAAAACAATAAATACATGAAATAATAGAGAAAGGGATGAAACGAGGGTTAGAAACTCACCTGTTATCAATGATACTTAATCATGTCAAGACAAGGATCAATGTTCCATAAAATGATAAAAAAAATGTAATTTAATATGTGATAATTAGATCCTAGGTTATGAATAAAGTCATAAGAATACAATAATATTTATGAAGAGGCCCAAATATAAAGTTAAATCTAGAAAACAAGGCAGCATGGTTTCACAAACTTGGTCTCACTGTAATGGTTTCCCATTCTAAAATTCATAGCATGAATACAATTAAATACAAAGTATTCGAACTACCCAGTTTCATTATAACTGAGTAAGATCATATTAAAATGGTAACATTCCTGCTGTAACACACATAATCCCAAGATTCATGGTATAATTCTTACCCTTTTCACTTGAACCAGATAACACCATGACACAAAATGCACGACAACATAATCCACCATCTCACAATACATATCAGTAAGAAGAACCTTGAACTCCCACAACCAACTCCCTCATGGTGAAATACTCATCACCACACCATAATGGCATGTGTAAAAGATTAAAAAACTCCTTAAATACCATATTATCATAATCTATGGCTTCAACACACAATCATTTTTCCTCACCAAAATAGAATGCATCTAATAAATAGTGACCAATGATCCTTGAACCAATCATACCCATTCACAAAAAATGAAATCATAATGCACATTAAATGGCTATAGATTCTCTCCTATATACAACTAACCATTACAAAAGAAATGTGGCCATCATGTGAATCCTTATGATAGTTAAAAAATGTAGATGAAACTGCACAAATAATTTACCAACACATATATTTCCCGGAAAAAGAAAATTAATGATTTGGTAATGTCTAGTCAAATAAATTAAATACTTATCAAATAATTTTTCATTCATGATAATAAAAAAAGGAGGAGAAAAAAACAAGAACAATACCAAACATCCTGTAAGTTACCACTCAAATAGGAATATCAACATCAATAAAATAATAATGCAAGGAATAAAAGAGAGTAACTTTATTCATGCTACTATAAAAAATAAGGATAACTAAATTATTTCAAAAAACTCAATATAACATGGGATATTGAGTTTACATATGAAACTCATGAACTCACTTACACTTATTGAGTACAATGTTCCTCTATAATACACAAATTAAGGGATTAATAATCCATGAAAACATCATCTCTTGTTGATCATAAATCTATGTAGTTCACTAAATGAATGTAACATACTACTCAACATCAAACTCACCCTAATCGATGATATGATAGTAATCATGAATATTCTGATGAATATATGTCACATGAAAAAAATATATCTAATTCATCTGTAGAATAAGTTCCAATGAATGTGCCAATTCAATAATATACTCCTACACCTCAAAGGGTCTGATTAATCGAGAAGATATCTTACCACCATAATGAAACCTCTACTACCAACAAAAAGGTGAAGTATTTAGGAACACCTGATCATCCTCATAAACCACCCTAATCCTCCTCATACACTCCTTATAAGACCTATAAGTATCTTTTTTCTACTTATATCTATTAATGAATCATTCAAATCCTCTCTTTCATTCTCTACACCAAATCTATACTAAAGATAATCGACTCACAAACCATTTCCCCATAAAATAGTGATCTAAAAGGACACCTATAAAATACCAAAAATAGTGTCATACCAGTAAATTAGTGATAGTTATTATTATTGGAATACTCAACCAAGGGTATTTGTTTCACCTATGAACCTCTAAACCATAAAATACATGCATGAAACATGTCTTCAAATATATAGATAGACCACTCCATATATTTTTCAATATAAGGATCTAATGAAGTGTTAGATAATTACTATGATCTAAAACCACATTGAATACCATTCCATACTAATGAGGTAAAATGAGAATCTTGATTAAATAGGATCACTATTGGAACTTCAATCATAGAAAAAACCATCTACCCATATTGATTTTCCAAATCATATAATACTATTAACTCACTAATTAAAAAGAAATGAACATATTTTATCAACCAATAAAAAATCACCCATATCAAATCATATCATTATACTATAAGAGGTAAAATGATGATGAAATCAACTGAAATATACCACCATATCTATATAGGAAAATATAATGGTTATTGAAATAGACCAAAAACATGATGTCATGTCGTCACCTACTGATAGACTAAACATCCAGAAATAAAATCATCATCTAAACTCTCAATTCCTATACATTATAGCAGACTCTTAAAGGAATGATACATATTGCACACACCAGGATATCCTACCATAGCTGAGATATGAAACTACTAGAGAGACACCTCATAAACCACTAGTGGGACACTGATCTTCCATTGAACATCCCCTTATGTTGATAATACATAAAAAAACCCCCATGATCATCTCTATATATAATAATATCATGGAAAACCTCTAAATCATGAAATCGAAACTTGTAATATACTGGATCTGGGTGCCACACAACGGGTTCCCAGAACCCGGTTAGTCACATGAACTCAAGTGAATTTCACAAAACACCAGAGGCTACCGACTAGCAGCGAGGGCCTAGGACTGAAAGTGGGAAAACTATTCCCTCATTTGTTAAAGTGTAGCACAATGGGGGAAAATATCAACATACAAAAGAGGAAGCAGTAAACAATATAGACATGAAATGGACAATAGAATTGAAGTAAAATAAGATAACAAACAGCCATATATATGATGATTCAACATGTCTCTAATTCTATGAAAATAGCCAAAAAATGATACATTGTAATCTAATACAATACTTCACAAGGTACAAAGTATATCAAAACAAAATGCAATACAGTGCGATAGGAACTCAGCAGCATCACAAGCCTATGCTCGGTCCCATGCTCTCCTACTCCTCTGCAAAAATCATGCACCTTTGTAGGGACCAATGCCCTTATCGAAACCTAAAGAAATACAATCTATTTAGGCCCAATACATTAGCAAAAAGGGTGTGAAAAATAAATACTAGTAGACAACCACCAAATGCCCGTGCCCAACTGTCAGTGAAAATGTGCAACAACAGTGTGCAATAATGAAATGCAGTGAACTAGGAAGTACTCAAAAGTAACCATTCCTAACAGTTATATTTCCATTTTAATAATTATTTAAAAATACAATATAAGTGAATTCTGAGATTTCTGAGACTCGGCCTCGACCGACAGTCTATTATAACAGTGTCACAGTAGAAACCAAAATAGGTTATCTAAAAGTGAATGATAATAATAATACCAATCTGATGCTTTAGCTTGGTAGGTAAAACATAAGAAATCGCCACAGTGAATATTCAAAGTAAACATTGTCCTCAGACATGAAAATCTTTACCCTCAGGAAACCAGAAATGAAACACTCAGGTCACTGCCCTTGGGAATAATGAATATTTCCTTCAGGAATACAAGATATCACCCTCAGGCACAGAAGCTACTGCCCTCAAGTATAAGAAATGTTGCCTTCAGGCTAAACAAATCCTTTCCCTCAGGCTAAACAAAACCTTTCCCATAGTCTAAACAAAACCATTCCCTCAGGCTAAACAAAACCTTTCCCCCAGGCTAAACGAAACCTTTCCCTCAGGCTAAACAAAACCATTCCCTCGAGCTAAACAAAACACTTCCCTCATGAATTTCATAGGAAAATCAAGTAACCGGGATGATCCCAACGCATAATCAAGAAATTTATATAGGTTTCCTCTCATGAAAATTCATATCATGCTATAATCATGGCATACCCATGGGTATCCTGGAAAAACGGCTAAACCAGGGGAACACACCCACGGGGTGGCCCTAGATCGAAGAATCGATCTCAAACAGCAGATTATACTTATTCATTAGATTACCTATGAAATTATAGGTATTTCAATAGTCAAGGCCTCAGCCATATGAGACCCCGAACATGGGTGTGTGTCACAACAGTACACAAAATCAACTCGACAGTAGGAAATAAACATAAGACCACTTACTTCGATATCCTCTAATCTATATACATGAATGGCGCCTCCTGAAACAACCAAGAATGACGTATACCTGTAATGAATTGTTACCCACTCAGACCTAAATAACATCCCTTAGGGAATGAATTGAATTGAATGATTCATGTAGAAGGAAGACCATACCCACATATTTCAAATGATATTGATGTTGGAAGAATCGGAGTCTCGGTGGGCGATCGGGAGCTCATCCAAGTCTCGGCCTCCTCCCCCATAGCTCCTGGCGAGTCCTTTGCCTCCTCTTTCGAATGAGGAAGCTACTGCCTATTTTTTACGAAAAAACATAACTACTTGGTGTGTACTTCTCAAGTACAGGGTGTGTACTATCCATTTTAACTGTTCCTCTAGCAGCTACTTCCCACCACCTCACAATTCATCTTTCAACACGATTACACGACGTGTATTACTAAGTACATGGCGTGTACTATCATTCCTCTAGAGGATACATACACTGCCTTACTATTCACCAACTGACTAATTACGCCGCGTGTATTACTAAGTACACGACATGTATTATCATTACTCTAGAGGCTACTTCCACTACCTTATTGTTCACCTTCTGACTGATTAAACGGCGTGTATTACTGATTACATGTCGTGTAGTTAGTTTTTACACCTTTAATCACCAAGAAACCAACACACCATGTATTCTCATCCCACGTGCATGTGTACAAAAGTACATGGCATGTACCCATAAATTTAGGAATTGTTTCCCACATTTCCCTTATTTTCTCAAAAACACATAAGGAAAAAGGAAAAAAAGAAACTTGTACCTCCAAAATAAGAACCGGGTTCATAAAAACATCCCCCCTTAAAGCAATTGATCCCCAAATTTCTATTCCAATGTTGTTGAAGATAATGTTGAGAACAATTATAGCCATTAAGCACATACGTCGGTCTCCCGCTCCTAGGTTTTGTCGTGCACTCGTCCATGCTGCCATAGCACCCGTACAAGAGGAACTGTCCGACCTCATAGAACCTTCTTGCTCCTATAAACAATACGAATCGGATGCTTCTCAGAGGATACATCAACCTGAAGGTCAACCTCCTCCGGTTGAAAAAACGTGAGATGGGTCTGAGTGATAATGGTACAGCTGAGATATGTGGATGATGTAGTGCATGACCCGGTACCTCTGTGGTAACTTCAACTGATAGGCAACCGGCCCAACTCTCTCAAGAATCTCAAACAGCCGATACATTCCTCAGTGAATGTTTACCCAATATCCTGATCATTTTGTGTCCCAAACATGATGAAATAGGCAAGAGAACCTGATCCCCAACCACAAACTCTACGGGTCGTCTCTGGCGATCAGAATAATATTCTTGATGAGATTTTTCAGTAGCCGTCTGCTTCTGAATCATCTAGACATGCTATGAAGTCTCTTACACAAGATGTGGTCCCAGTAAAGCTGTCTCACCTGCCTCTAACTAGCACAAGGGTGATCGGAATGGAATACCTTATAAAGCCTTGTAAGGTTCCATCTCCATGGTTTCTGGGAAACTATTATTGTATGCAAACTTGGCCATAGATATGTGCTTCTCCCAAGATCCCCCAAAGTCCAGGACGCATGCACGTACCATGTCCTCTAGCACCTATATTGTACGCTCTGACTGGCCATCGTTCTGAGGGTGGTAAGCAATGCTCAAAACACCTATGAACCCAGTTCCCTCTAAAAACAATACCAAAAACAGAAAATAACACGGGCATCCCTATCTGAAATGATAGAATGAGGGACCCCATGAAGACGTACTACCTATCAGATATTCAACATCCCGAGCTCGTCAATGTCGAAAGTATACTTGATCGGAAAAAGTGAGCTACCTTTATATTCCTATCCACAAAAACCCATACGACATCATTGGTTCAAGGTTACCTCAGAAATCCTGTCATGAAGTCCATCGTGACATCATCCCATTTCTACTCTGGAATAGGTAACTATTATAACAGTCCTATTGGCCTTTGATGCATTGTCTTCACCTGCAGAAAGGTGGAACATCTCATAAAAAAATAGCTACTTCTCTTTTCATACCCGGCCACTAATATTGATATCTCAAGTCACAGTGCGTTTTGGTAACTCCTAGATGCACTACCCAAACTGAAGCATGAAATTACCACAGCAACTCCTTGCGTATATCCCATGGAACCCACACACTTCCATGGATAGAGAGTACCTCTTCATCACCTATCTTCCAACTGAAAGGAGTGTCCTCATTTTCCATCGACTCCTGTAGAACTATGCCTTCAGAATCAGATAGTTGTCTCTTCCACACTCTATCCATGGGGTAGAAGTCACAACTAAGGATGAATAATAGGTTTTCCCCTAACTATCATGCACCTATAAATGAATCTCAGAGAACAAATCCATAAGATACCACTCAACTCTACCCTCCTGCACTACCTGTATCAGAGTCCTCCTACTTAGAGCATCAGCTACTACATTACCCTTACCAAGTGTATAGACAAGCTCAAAGTCGAAGTACTGAAGGCATTCAAGCCACCTTCGCTATCTCAAATTCAAGTCACACTGGGTAAAGATGTATTTAAGACTTTTTTGGTCTGTAAACAGCACAAAATGTTCTCCCAATAGATAATGTCTCCAACAGCATAATTCATGAACAACTGCATCCAAGTCGAGATCATACGTCCGGTAATTTTTATCATCTGGCCTCAACTTCCAAGACTCTTATGCAACTTCTAAATCTCCATGCATTGGCACTACTCCTATCCCAATAACTAATTCATCCTAGTAAACTGTATAGTTATTTCCTGGCATTGGAAGTATCAAGATAGGTAATGATGTCAATGTTCCCTTTAGCTCCTGAAAGGATATCTTGCAAACTTATGACCAAATGAACTTCATACCCATCTTAGTAAAACCCATCAAAGGCGCTTCTATGCTGGATAATTTTTGTATAAAGTTCCTATAGTAACTATCCAGACCCAAGAAACTTTGTATTTCAAACATTTTCTTAGGCTGCTCTTAGGAAACTACTGCTCTCACTTTCTCTAGGTCAACCACAACTCCTGACACTGAGATAATATGACCTAGAAAGTGAATCTGGTCTACCAAAAAGTGGAACTTTGATAGCTTAACATATAACTGATGCTCTCTCAGTGTAATCAGAACGATCTAAAGATGGGTGGCATGGTCGTGTAGATTGTGAGATTTCACCAAGATATCATCCAGGAATACTACCATAAAAATATATAGATATGGGTGGAACACACGATTCATTAGAGCAATGAAAAAAGCTGGCACATTTGTGAGTCTGAACGGCATAACCATGTACTTTTATAGACCATATCTTCTCTAAAATGTTGTAAGCGGTATGTCAGATGGTCTAACCAGCAACTGATGATATCCGGATCACATTTAAATCTTCAAGAACACTCGTTCTCCTCGAAGATGATAAAATAGATCATCAATCCTTGGTAAGGGATATCCGTTCTTAACAGTCATCTGGTTCAATTTTCGATAATCCAAACAAAGTCAGAGGGTACTGTCCGCCTTCTTCGTAAACAGTACAGGTAAACCCTATGAAGAAGTACTAGGTCAGATGAAACCCTTTGTGTACAACTCCTCCAACTGCTTCTTGAGCTCCTGAAATTCTTTTTTAGCGATTCAATATGGAGGAATGGATATCGGGGCCACTCCAAGCACATTCTCAATAGAGAAATCCACCTCTCGCTCTGGAGGTAGACTTGAAAAGTCTTCTGGGATGACATCCCTGAAATGATTAACCACTAGAGGTAAATCTACTTGAAAAGAACCCTAGTTATCCAAATACAAACGTACAATCTAGATTGTCACTTCACCTCACCCATGATGCTCGGGTCCATCTCGGCTCACCTGGACTTCCCATTCTCCCTTGTATAGAAACTCTTTGCCCTCTGGTGATATGAAACCCACCCTGAGATGATAGAAATATACAAAGGTTCGAAAGGGTACCAACCATTCCATACTGAGATTGACATCATAGGCTATCATCTCTAAGACATAGAGGTCTCATAGAAAGTGACACCCAACAACCTCTATGGGGAAATCCTTGCACTAATGCACACCTGCTATTCAAATTCCCCATGAAGTGTCTAGCGTCATTATCTCAGGAGAAGAATAAACACATAGCCCAAGTATTTCAACAACGGGCACATATATAAAGCTATGTGTACAAAACGTATCGAAAAGTACAGATGATAAAACAGAAGCAACTTGAATAGTACCCATGATAGTGAAAGGTTCAGGATCCTGCACTTGCTGGGTCTGTTGCACTACATATGTCTGCCCAGTGTCGCAGCCTAGTGACACAACCTAGCTACCCAGAGATGACCCATCCTGCTATCTCTGAGATCTTGGTGTCTGGCTACCATGGCCACAACCACTACCACGACCTAAACATCCTGACATATTTGAATTCCCTAACTAGTAAAAATATGTTGGCCCTACTACTGCATGCAGATTCTTCACAGAACCCCTCTCACTAGTCACTAGTGGAAACACCTTCTAAAAACACTGAAGATGACCCATCATGCTGCAATCTCAGCACTCCACTGGGTCACATGGACACTGAGGTCTCTGGTTCTCCTCTTTACCACACTGGTAACACATTACCTGGCCACCAGAAGAATATTTTTTCTATTACTACCGCTGTGAGAGAAATCCATCTGCATCTTCCTCTTTCTGGTAAAAAATGTACCAGAGACTGGTGCCGAACCGCCCTGGTCTGCACCACATGCTTCTTAATGGTTCTGCTCAGCAATCAACACCTGGTTCACAATAGCATGCACTGTAGGAAACGTGAAAACATTCACTAGTAGACGGATGTCATATCGAAGACCATAATCAAATAATCTAGCCCTCAAGATCTCATCACACACCAAAACATGTGTAAAACACTATAGCTCAGTGAAGAGGGAAGAATAGTTCATTACTAACATGGTGCCCTGTTGCAGATTCATGAACTCTCGAGCTCGATATACCCTTAGCATCTCTAGAATGAAAATTTCATAGAATACTACCTGAAAATCATCCCACTCTATGTCTCGGTGATGCTCAGACTGGGTGGTAACATCCCACCACCTCTTGGAGGATTCATGCAGCATGTAAGTAGAGAGATTGACCCTCCTCCCCAAAGGCATCTTCAGATGCTCAAAGATCATCTGAATAGTATCCATCCACGACTCCGTAGCCTTTTCTTCCTCATCCCTTGAAAACATAGGCGGATGCTGTTGCTGGAGTATATATTTCATCTCTTCCATATATGTGGCAACCTACAATGCTCTCTAGAAGGTCTGCATGGACCTCATGAAGCCTTCAAAGAATAGTGCATCTATGCTTGCATCCAGTATAACGGTTGGCACCGCATCTGGCACTACTGAAGGATCCATCGGTAGCTCATGGCCTTCTATCTCTAGAGTATAATCATCACCACTCTCTTGGTAACCAACTCATGTTCGTCTCAGTGGCATGAATCTACAAGGTCAAACACACAACATAGATTAATTTACTATAGAATTTTCTTTAGTCTGTTTAAGCATACAAATGAAAATTGAAAATATCCACAAAAAAACTAAAAAAAAGAGACTACACGGCATGTATATGGTCTACACAGTGTGTACCATTAAACCCTTACATGGTCGTGTTATGATGCATGTCTAGGCGTGTCTCAACCCTAGGTACACGGCGTGTTACACCTGCACATGGCATATACCCCACCTTGTTTCCCCAGCCACATGGCCAAGTCCACATGGTCTCTCACTGGTTAAGACTACACAGTGTGTCCCACAAGTAGACGTCGTGTACTAGAAGAGCTTCACCGAATCGTTTTGTTAGATACTCGGTCGGATACACGGCTCACACTACATGGCGTGTTCTAGAAGGACATGTTGTGTACATGAAAAGATATCACTGACCCATGTTTATGATACATGGAAGGATCCCAATATTACACTACACATCATGTTCATAATTAACACGGCATGTATAACCTAAGATTTCTCTTTCTGTGTTGTTAGTCACACTGGCAGACACAATGTCACGATGACACTGCGTGTACAACCGGTACATGGAGTGTTCTTCAGTAAAATCTAGAATACTCGTGTTCCCTCCCACATGGTGGGTTACACGGCCTTATACTACATGGTGTGTACATATATGTACACGGTGTGTACATAGAAAATTTTCATTTCATCTCAAACAGAAGAGTACACGGTGTGTTGTCAAAATTAAACAATGTGTATTCTGGGTTTTTCTGGATAGTAAGCCTCAGAAACCACTCTAGAGCCCCTTTTTCATTAATTTAAATCATTGATATGCCAAATTACGATCCGTGGGGGCCCAAAATCCCCACAAACCAATGTTTACCACCCAACCATTCACATTATAGTACAAAATGTGACAAAATTCTGGATCGTTATCCACTAAAATCTGGTCCAAGAGAGAACATACTTCCCAGGAACCAATTTTTAGCATCAATAAACCCAACTATAACATGTACCAATACCCAATAAATAGTAGGCATATATATCAAGTTACCTATCACAACATCATGCATTTTCTAGAACAACATCTATCACAACAACATGCATTTTCTAATGCAACAAAATGGCATGGAAACTCTGAACAACATGTGATTATAACATGTGCCTAAATGATGCATGAGATGGCATAACCTAATCTCATCGGGTTGCAACTAAATAGAACCCAAGTATAAAAAAATTAACAGCACACCACAAGTCCGTCACCCAATGGTGAAAATCAAATCAACTGTAATAATCATAAACATAAAATCACAATTTAATTCGAGGCCATCCGGCCTTTACCAGTACATGGGGTAGTTACTCCTAGGCACAGTTTATTACCAAATCCCATAACATTCTATATATTTTTGTTGTATCCAAATAGTAAAACAACCCTGATAAAATAAATTACTCTGATACCACTATTTAATGTCCCGGATCCGGGTGGCACACAATGGGTGCCCCAAACCTTGTTGGTCAGATGACCACAAGCGCATTTGCAAAAATTCCAGAGGTTTCCAAATAGAAGCGAGGGCCTAGGACTGATATTGGAGAAACAATGCCCACATTTGTAAAAGTGTATCACAGTAGGGGGAAAATATCAACATACAAAAGCGGAAGCAGTAAACAATATATGTAACAACCAAGATTTTCTAAAAATAAATAGAATTGCATGGAACTTTGTTTTAAGTATATATTTATAACTAGCCTTTAAACATACTTTTTCCACTTATATGTTTTGAATTTAATGAAATTTTCATCTACACTTGTGTTTAGTATGTTATTTGCAGTCTAATGAAACCGACTTGTGTTTTTGTGAATTGTAACATACCCTTATAAATAGTGATATGAATAGTAATATGACTCTAATTAATAGTAAATTTTATTATAATTTTATTTTCTTAATGCTTTGTGATAATAACATCTAGGTTAATTTTTCATCGTGATATAGAAGTTGTTATAGAATTAGAATTGTTAATTTTTGAATTAAGTACACTTTCACATAAAAATTAAATTAATAATTTTTAGTAACTTATTTTCAAAAAATGGACTTCGTTTTTGAATTCAAAATGTTGAAAAATGGTTGCGGTAAATTTCTGGAATTCTTCAGAAACAGTTGATTTTTCGATGAATAGTAAAAAATACAGTTTTTTGTTTCGGTGTGTTAATGACATCATTAATGATATAATAAAGATGTAATAAATCTGGTAGACTTTTGAATAGTTAAATAATATGTGAGTTGTCCCAATTGGAATATGAAATGGGAATATACCATGGGAAATCCCATGGTTTTGTAAATACCACCCATGAGGTGTCCCTTAGAAATTATTAAAATATTCCAATATTTTTCCTATAAATACCAACCCATTCCTTCATTAAATTCATTAATAATTCCTACACAACAAAGCTCTATCCTCCTTACGTTCCTATTATTCCTCACAAGATTTCCCCAAGCACCCAAGTTCCCATCCTTCAAGTTCTAAAGGTTACTCTACAAGGTCAGAAAATTCTCCATTTCATTCTTTTTCCATTCAAGTTCTCTTTTATGTGGTATAACTTTCATGTTTCAACACCATGTTCTTATTTTATTCCTATTATATATCTACTATATATTGTGATTCATTTCTGTATGGGTTACTCTTTTCCCCTCTCTTTTTAATATTTCCTAAAACCATGTTGCGTAGCCATTAGGCTGTCGAATTGTTTGTAAGCAATTTCACAATTATTATATTATTTTGAGTTCTTTTTTTATTATTTCATCATATATTCTTACCCAAGAGGCATGAAATCTCTATAATATCTTATATTATGGATGTTATCATGTTCACGGTAAATTCATTATCATTTTTCTTCTCCTCTCCCACTTATTTAAGGAATAAAAACATAGTCCGTGATGTGTTGAATTACCGACATCGTGGACGATGTGATTTCAATTTACATTAATTCATTCCTATCTGGTCATCAAACCATGGTTATGGTTTAACCAGGTTATTATATGTGTATTATGTCTCATAAATGGTTCTAGAATTCATTTTAACACATGGTTTTAATTTATAAAATGATATGAGGTCGTTCTTATCAAAGAACCACTAAAATGATCTAAATGAAAAACATTAATGTTTTAACTTATGAATCATCCTCATGAAAGAATTAAAAATGATAAATGGTATAATTTATGTAACTGGTTATATGTCCATACTACTCCATTCCAATTCTGGAGTTTTAATTTTAATCAACAAGAACATCCATCATGAACCAATCTTGGAAATCATGTAAAGAATTCACCCAAAAACAGTGCAAGGGGCAAAATACTAACAATTAAAGGGAGAAATGATGTTATGAAATGATCATATAAGATGTCATAAACATGAACATGTTTGTTTAAAATACCAATAAAACCCTTTTAACAGTTATACAAGAGGTTTAAACAAGTTGGAAGTAGAAAAAACTTGAGGTAAGGGAATTCATAACCCAATTTTCATTCTTTTGGATAACCTTCTACTTCATTATTTATGTGCTATTCAAATTATTTGTGTGATGGGTTCTATTTATATTATGTTTTATTATGTGTATTGGAAGTATATATACATAATAAATCCACTCTATTAAGTCTTTATTCAATTTTATGTAATTTATATGTGGATTTCCTTATTAAAAACCTCTTAAAATTCGGTTTTACAAAATTCCAAAGCAATGTTTTTATGGGATTTTTCATGTTGTATGATTATTTTTTAGTTATTGGGAATTATTTATGATTAAGGGTGGGACCTGTATATCCCTCCAATGCATTGGGTATTAATAATTTGGCGTTCAGCCGTATAGTTACTCCAAGTGTAACTGCGATGGTTACGCAAAGTATGGTAGCCGTGAGGGTTGCAGATTTAAGGTAGCCAAGAATGGTTACAAGATTTTGTAAGTAATTCCCCAAGATACCATAATGATTATATTTATGTTCTCATGTATGTGTGGATGTTTTTTAAATCTCAGGTTACATGAAGAAAGTATATATGAGTGACAAGTGTGTCTTTTGAAAATGTTTTCATACATTACGAGTATTCATGGACTAATGTTCTATTTCCTTATTTTCCTTCCCTTACTGAGCTCTGGTGCTCATCCTAAGTTTTTAAATGATTTTCATATATTAATGGATGTGTAATACAAGGTATGAATCCATGTAAAATTTTTAATAATTGTCACGGAGTCTTGTTTTATGATTTAAGGTTTTATATTTTGGAAAAAATGGACACTATTTTTATGGTATCCACTCTCTAATAATGTGTAATGTTATGAATGTTTTGTCCAAATTCTCTAAAATCTATAAAAATGAAAATATCCTCAATGTAAAATGATGTTTTTTCTTGACTAAATTCATGATTATGTATGTAATAAGGTCTGGTCCTTATAGTTTTTATCAGAAGATGGTTTAGATAACATTAGGGGTTAGGGTGATGTTAATAGAATACCATAAATGATTTTCACTCTATTTTTAATTTGAAATGTCATAGAATTGAATGATTACCATGTTTCTTTATCTAAGACATGTTTGTTCAGAATGGTTTTCCATATAAGGAACATGGATGCTGAAGAGAATAGGCCCCGGCAGAATGACATCCTTCCGGAACTATAGCTCGGAATGGTAGGGATTGGTACCGATCAGTTTGTGATAGTAATGGCTCAGCTAACATAGGAAATAAATGGTGGTGTCATCCATGCAAGAGAAGCAATAGAGGTAACACAATGGAACATGACATTATTGGAACATTTTATGAGACAATATCCTCCTGCATTCAATGGATATTCGGACCTAGTAGCAACTGAAGGATTCATCAAAGCCGTTGAAAAGATATTTGATGTTATGGGATGTTCAGACAGTCAAAAGGTAAGTGTTTCAATTTATCATTTCTAAGGTGAAGCTGATCAGTGGTGGTCAATGGTAAGGAATATCTGGGGTAGAGAGGATTTATATTCCCTAGAGAGGGATGAATTTAAAAGTCTTTTCCTGGAAAAATGTTTTCCTATGGTGGTGCGACATAGAATGGAGAAGCAATTCCTATAATTGAAACTGAATGAGGAAGATTCAGCGGCTGTGTATGAAGCAAACTTCACCCTACTGGTGAGGTATGCACAAAATCTTATTCTGGGTCTTGATAGAAAAATCATCTGCTTTTACTTAGGATTGAATCCAAGGTATCGAAGGGTGTTGGCCTCTCATGAATTCAAAAGTTATGAGAAGCTTGTCAGATGTGATGAGAGGGTAGAGATGGAGTTTGCTGATGATCACATGCATTTTGGAAACAAAGAGAAGAAGAGGTCTAGTTGGCATGAAATGGGTAAGAATCATCCAAATAAATCTGATGGTAAGAAAATCCAATTTCCAGTTTGTGAAAAGTGTGGCAAGAAACACCCTAGGGAATGTCTTAAAAAAACTGGGAAGTGTTTTAAATGTGGTATGTTTGGACATATGGCCCAGATTTGCAATGAAAATGATCCTAAGAATAATCTTGATGAGCAAACAATAATGTTTTTTAAATGTGGTGAAAAGGGTCACTATGAAGACGCTTTCCCAAAGAGAGATCCGAATTATGCAAAGAATCCAGACTACAAGTATAATGGTGTAGTGAGATCCTTTGTGACTACGTCAGCAGATGTTGGGTCATCCAACGAATTTATATTAGGTACTTTGTTTGTTCACTCAGATTTTTCTAAAGTATTGTTTGATACGGGGTCTACACATTTCTTCATCTCTGAGAAATATTCTAGTAAATTAGAAATATCACCTCAAAAAATGAGACCCAAACTTTTGTTAAAACACCAAGGGGAAATGTTATAGAAAAGAATAATTATATGAATCATATTATTATGGTATGTGGAAAGACATTACCTGCAAACCTTGTTGTTTTACCCTTAGTCTAGTTTTTTTGTTATTCTGGGGATGGAATGGCTTTTTGATTATCATGATAATATTGTCTGTAGAGCTAAAGAAGTTGTTTTTCAGAAAAAGTGTCAGTTTGTATACGAGAATGAACCCATACAATTGATAACATATTAGGAAAATGAGAAACTATTGAAAGATGAAATGAAAGTTATCTTGCTCATATTTTCAAAAACATGGGAACTATTCAAATTAATTATGTTCCAGTGGTAAATGAATACCTTTATTTTTTTTCTTGATGAGTTACCTAATGTCATACCTGATCGAGAAGTCGAATTCACAATTGACTTAGTTCCTGATGCTAAGATAATTTCAAAACCCCCTTATCGTATAGCACCAATTCAACATCTTGAATTTAAAAATAAATTTTAGGATTTTCATGAAAAATGATTCATTCGTCCTAGCACTTAACCATGGGGAGCCCCTATTTTGTTTTTTAAAAATGAAGATGGTTCCATGAGACTTTTCATTGATTATAGAGCTTTGAATAACATCACTATTAACAAAAAGTATCATTTTCCTTATATTGATGACTTGTTTGATCAGCTCCAGGGAGCTCATTACTTTTCCAAGATTGACATGATATCCGAATACCATCAGCTGAAGGTGATGGAGGATGACATCTTGAAAATAGCATTTTGTACTAGATATAGGAATAATGAATTTGTTTTTTTTCCATTTGGATTAACTAATTCACCTAATTTATTCATGAATCTTATGAATAGTGTATTTCATGAGTTCTTAGATAAGTTAGTGGTTGTATTTATTGATGACATTCAGGTATTTTCTAAAAATAAAGAGGAGCATGAATAACATCTAAGGGTTCTTTTGAATTATTTAAAAGAAAAGAAACTATATGGAAAATTCAGCAGCTGTGATTTTTGGTTGCAACAAATTTCTTTTCTTGGGAACATTGAAAATAAGGATGGAATAACAGTTGATCATGCCAATAAAAATATTGTTGATGAGTGGCCAAGACCCACAAATGTTACAGAGATTCTTAGTTTTCTTGGGTTAGCGGGTATTACCGACGTTTTGTTAAGAACTTTTCATGGTTATGTAGCCTGATAACTATGTTAACATAGAAATGGGTTTAATTTTATTGACAAGAAGAATGTGATGTTTTTTTTCAAGAACTAAAGAAGATATTGGTGAATGCTTCAGTTTTGGACTTACCTTCCCGAAATGGTGAGATTGTCATCTATAATGATGCTTCTTTGACGGGACATGGGTTTGTTTTAATGCAGAATGATCAGGTAATTGTCTATGATTTGAGACAAATTAAACCTAATGAGATAAATTATCCCACATAGGATTTGGAATTGGAATCTGTGGTTTTTTCATTGAAAATATGGAACCAAATTTCAAATATATACTAACAATAAAAGTCTAAATTATATATTCACTCAGAAGGAATTAAACATGAGGCAGAAAATATGTCTAGAAATGATAAAGGATTATGACTGGACGATTAGTTACCATCTTGGAAAATAAAACAAAGTGGTGGATGCCTTACGTTAGAAACATCATGCATCATTAACCATGTTATGATTGGAACATGATCCCTTGATTAATGATTTGATGAATTTTGGATTTTAAGTTCTTAGTACAGGGAATACCTCTATTTTGTTTTAGGTTTTAGTGCAGACTTCGTTGTATGACATAATTAAGAAAGAATAGCAAAAATTCTGTGAGCTATAGAAAAAGGTAGAATTGGTTAAAATGGGTATGTTTCTAGAATTTAATCTTGATAAAGACTGTGTTTTAGGATTTGGTAAAAGGTTGTGTGTGCCGTGTGAAACCCAGTTTAAGAAAGAATTGTTGTATGAAGCTCATAGTTCTCCATTTTCTATTCATCATGGCAGTACTAAGATGTAAAAAGACCTTCGTGAGTATTATTGATGGGATGGAATAAAAAGAAATATTGTTGATTTTACCATGAGATGTTTGACATGTCCACAGGTTAAATTAGAGTGACAGTTACCAAAGGGGATGATACAACCTTTTCCATTTCCAGAGTGGAAATGGGAGAATGTATCCATGGATTTGGTAGTGGGACTACGAAAGACTTCTCGACATAACAATGCGATTTGGGTTATCGTTGATCAGCTGACAAAATCTGCACATTTTTTGTTCTATTTTAGATACAATGTATTTGGATCATCATTCTCGATTGTACCTCAAGGAGATTATCATATTACATGGAGTTCCTATTTCTATTGTGTCTGGCCAAGATCTCAGGTTCACATCTATCTTTTGGAAGGGACTTTAGAAGTAGTTGGACACAGAGTTAAATTTTAGTAAAACTTTTCATCCTCAATCAGATGGGCAGTCAGAACGAATGATTAAAACTTTTGGGGATATGCTTCATGCTTGTTTAATGGACTATCAGGTAAGTTGGGATCAACATATTTCTTTACTTTATTTTTCTTATAATAACAGTTATCATTCTAGTTTTCAGATGGCACCTTTTGAGGCCTTGTATGTGAAGCGGTGTTGGACTCAAGCGTTTCGGGGTTAAGTCCGTGAAAAAAAGTTGATGGGTCCAGAATTAGTTGATGAAGTGGCTATGAAATTGAGGATGATCCAGTAACACATGATGACATCTCAGATTAGGTAGAAAAGTTATGCAGATAACAGAAGGAAAGAATATTTTTTTAGATAGTTGACCATGATTTCCTTAATGTCTCTCCTTGGAAAAGTGTGATGCGTTTTGGTAAGAATGGGAAGCTAAGTCCATGGTTCAAAGTTCCTTTTGAAATCATATAGAATGTTGAAACAGTTGAATATCATGTAGCTTTGCCTCAGAGTTTGTTTCAGGTACACAATGTTTTTCATGTTTCTATGTTGAGAAAGTATGTGCCAGATTCATCACATGTCTTGAGCCCCGAAGTAGTTTAGTTGGAAGATAACCTTTCTAATGAAGATAAATCGGTTCAGATTCTTGATCGAAGGGAATAGTTATTAAGGAATAAGGTAATCCACCAGGTAATGGCTTTGTGGATAAACCACATGGTTGAAGAAGCAACATGGGAGTTTGAAAATGATATAAGGGAAAAGTAACCTCAGTTGTTTAATAAGTAAATAAAATTGTGAGGTCACAATTTACAGAAAGTGAGAATAATGTAACACACAAAGTTTTTCTAAAAATAAATAGAAATGTATGGAACTTTGTTTTAAGTAGATATTTATAACTAACCTTTAAACATACTTTTTCCACTTCTATGTTTTGAATTTCAAGAAATTGTCATCTAAAAGTGTGTTCAGTATGTTATTTAGAGTCTAATGAAACCGACTTGTTTTTTATGAATAGTAACATTCCCTTATGAATAGTGGTATGAATAGTATTATGACCCAAATTAATAGTAAATGTTATTATTATTTTATTTTCTTAAGGCTTTAAAATAATAACATATGGGCTAATTGTTCATCGTGATGTAGAAGTTGTTATAGAATAAGAATTGTTAATTTCTGAATTAAGTATGATTTTATTTAAAAATTAAATCATTAAAATTTAGAATTTTATTTTCAAAAAATGGAAATCATTTTTGAATTCTACACGTCAAAAAAAATTGGGGAAATTTTTTGGAATTCTTCTTAAACTATTGATTTTTTATGAATAGTAAAATATACAGTTTTTTGTTTCGGTGTGGTAATGAAATCATTAATGTTGTAATAATGATGTAATAAATATAGTTACTTTTGAATAGATAAATAATATGTGAGGTTTCCTAAGTGGGTTATACCATTGTAAAATACCAAGGGAAAGTCCATGGTTTTGTAAATACCACCCATGAGGTGTCCCTTGGAAATTATTAAAATATTTCCATACGTTTCCTATAAATACCAAATCATTCCTTCCTTAACTTCATTCCCAATTCCTCCTCAATTATTCTCTAGCCTCCTAACCTTCCTATTAGTCCTCTGAAGGATTATTCAAGCCCTCCAAGGTCATATCCTTCATGTTCTAATGGTTACTCTACAAGGTAAGAAAATTCTCAATTTCTTTCTTTTTCCATTCAAGTTCTCTTTTATGTGGTATAACGTTCATGTTTCCATATCATGTTCTCATTTACTTCATATTCGTGATCTAAAAAATATTACGAATCATTTAGGGATGGGTGACCCTTTTCCCCTTTATTTTTAATATTTTCTAAAACCATGTTGCGTAGCTATTATGCTGCAAATTTTTTGTAAGCAATTTCACAATTATTCATTTAATTTGAGTTCTTTTCTTATTCTTTATTCATCTCTTCTTACCCAAGAGGAATGAAATCCCTAGAATCTTATATATTATATATTATCTAATGTTTATGGGAAATTAATCATCATTTTTCTTCTCCTCTCCCACTTATTTAAGGAAAAAAACACAGTCCGTGATGTGTCGAATTACCGACATCTTGGACGATGTGATTTCAATTTCAATTAATTCCTTCCAGTCAGGTCATGAAACCATTTTTATGGTATAAAAATGTTATAATATATGTATTATGTCTCATAAATGGTTCTGAAATTCATTTTAACACATGTATTTAGTTTATAAAATGAAATGAGGTCATTATAATCAGAGAACCACTAAAATGATCTAAACGAACATCATTAATGTTTTAACTTATGAATCATCATCATGAAAGAATTAAAAATGATAAATGGTATAATTTATGTTACTGGATATATTTAAATACTACTCCATTACAATTTTGGAGTTTCACTTCCAATCAACAAGAACATCCATCATGAACCCATCTTGGAAATCATGTAATGAATTCACTCAAAAACAGTACAAGGGGGGAAATATTAACAATTAAATGGTGAAATGATGTTATGAAATGATCATATAATATGTTATAAACAAAAACATGTTTCTTTAAAATATTAATAACACTCTTTTAATGATAATACAAGATGTTTATTGAAGATGTAAGTAAGTCAAACCCGGGGTATGGGAATTCTTAACCCGATTTCCATTCTTTGGGTTAACCTTCTACTTCATTATTTATGTGCTATTCAAATTTTTTGTGTGATGGGTTCTATTTATATTAGGTATTATTATGTGTATTTACAGTATATATACATACTCCATCCACTCTATTAAGTCACTCTTCAGTTGTATGTAATTTATAAGTGGATTTCCTTTTTAAAAACCTCTTTTAAATTTCGGTTTTACGAAATTCCAATGCAATGCTTTTATGGAATTATTCATGTTGTATGATTATGTTTTTGAACATGGGAATTATTTATAATGAATTTTGGGACCTATATATCCCTCCAGTTCATTGGGAATGAGTATGTTAGAGGTAGGCTGTATGGTTACTCCAAGTGTAACTGTGATGGTTACCCAAAGTAAGGTAGCCGTAAGGGTTACCGATTTTAAGGTATCCATGAATGGTTAAAAGATTATGTAAGAAATTACCCAAGATACCTTTATGATTATATTTATATTCTCATATTTGTGTGGAACTCATTTAAATATCATGTTACACGAAGTAAGTATATATGACTGACAATCATGTCTTTTAAAAATGTTTTCATACGTTACAAGTATTCATGGAAAAGTATGCTCTTTCCTTATTTTTCATCCCTTACTGAGCTTTTGTGCTCATCCTAAGTTTTTAAATTATTTTCACAGGTTAATGGATGTGTAATAAAGGGAATGAATCCATGTTAAATGTTGAATAATTTTAAGGGATTCTTGTTTAAATATTTAATGTTTTGTATTTTGAAAAAAATGGAAACTATTTTTATTGTATCCACTCTGTAATAATGTGTAATGTTATGAATGTTTTGTCTTGATTATATAAAATATCTAAACCTGAAAATATCCTCAATGTAAAAAAAAGAAGTTTTTTATTGACTAAATTCAAGATTATGTATGTAATAAGGCCGGGTCCTTACAATATAGACCTAAAATTGACAACAGAATTGTAGTAAAAGATAACCAATGGTCATATATATGATGATGAAACATGTCTCTAATTATATGAAATAAACCAAAACATGATACACTAAAATATAATTCAATATAGAACAAGGTACAATATACAGAAAAATAAAACCCAAAGTAGTGTAACTGGAACTCAATAGCATCACAACCCTAAGCTCGGTCCCCTGCTCTCTTACTCCTCTTCAACAATAATATACCTGTGTAGGGACCCTTTACCTTATCAAAATGTACAAAAATATAATCTATTTGGGACCAAGACATGACCCAAATAGGGTGTGAGAAATAAATCCCTGTAGGCAACCACCAAAGGCTCGTGCCCAACTGTCAGTGAAAATGTGCAATAGTAGTGTGCAATAATGAAATGCAGTAAACTAGGAAGTACTCAAAAGTATCCTTTCCTACCAGTTACATTTCCATTTTAATAATTATTTAACAATTCAATATAATTGAATTCTGAGTTTTCCATGACTCGGCCTCAACCAACAATCTCTTATACTAGTTCCATAGTAGAAACCACAACATGATATCTAACAAGGGAAAGATAATAATAATATCAAGTGTGTGCTTTAGCTTGGCAGGTACAACATAAGAAATCACCACAGTGAATATTCAAAGTAAACATTTTCCTCACACATGCATATCCTTGCCCTTCAGAAAACAAAAATGAAACCCTTGGGTGACTGCCCTCAGGAATAACTAATATTTTCCTCAGGTATATGATATATCGCCCTCAGGAACAAAATCTACTGCCCTCAGGCATAACAAACGTTTCCCTGAGGCTAAACAAAACCATGCACTCATGCAAAAAAACCTTTCCCACAGTCTAAACAAAAAAATTCCCTCAGTCTAAAAAACACCTTTCCCTCAGGCTAAACAAAACCTTGCCCTCAGGAAAAACAAATCCTTTCCCTTGGGATAAACAAAACCTTTCCCTCAGGAAAAACAAAAGACTACCCTCATGCATTCCATAAGAAAAGAAAGTAACCAGGCCGAGACCAGTGCATTAGAATGAAATTTATATATTTTTACTCTTAAGAAAACTCAAAACATGCTATAATCATGGAATGCCCACGAGTATCCTGGCCAAATGACTAAACAAGGGGAACACACCCTTGGGGTGGCCCTAGATTGAAGCATCAATCTCAAACAGTGGTTTATACTTATTCATTAGATTACCTATGAAATTCTAGGTATCTCAACAGTCAAGGCCTCAGCCATTTGACACCCCGATCATGAACGTGTGGAACAACGGTACAAAAAATCAACTCAATAGTTGGAATTAAACATAAGACCACCTACTTTGATCTCCTCTGATCGATATAACAGAAAGGCTCCTCCCGAAACAACAAAGAACGATGTATATTTGAGATGAATGATTACCCATTAAAACGTAAATAACATACCATAGGTAATGAATTCGAAGAAATGATTCAAGAAGAAGGAAGTTCGTACACACACAGTTCAAACAAGATCGACGGCGAAAGAATCAAAGTCTCAGTGGGTGATTGGGAGCTCCTCCAAGTCTCGACCTCCTCTCTTGCAGTTCCAGGTGAGTCCTTTGCCTCCTTTGTCAAATGAGTAGGCTACTATATATTTTTAACAAAAAAACATTACTACACAGGGTGTACTTCTCAAGTACACGACATGTAATATCTATTTCAATTGTTCCTCTATCGGCTACTTTCCACCGCCTCACTGTTCATCTGCCGACTTGATTACATAGCGTGTATTACTAAGTACACAGTGTGTACAATCATTCC
Organism: Viscum album; assembly: GCA_963277665.1. Taxonomy (NCBI): domain Eukaryota; kingdom Viridiplantae; phylum Streptophyta; class Magnoliopsida; order Santalales; family Viscaceae; genus Viscum; species Viscum album. The sequence goes on from OY728142.1 coordinate 71,120,238, forward strand.
TCTTGTGGGTACATCCACCTATTTACTGTTCATCTACCGAATGATTACACCATGTGTATTACTAAGTACACGGCATGTAATGTTGTTCCTATAGTGGGTACTTCAACCGTCTTACTGTTCACCTGCCAACTGATAAAACGTTGTGTATAACAAAGTAAATGATGTGTAGTTATTTTTTACACCCTTAATCGCTGAAAATACTACATGCCATGTATTCTCATCCCACATGACCAGAGTACAAGGAGTGTGTACAAAAGTACATGGTATGAACCCATAAATTTGGGATTTATTTCCCACATTTCCATTATTTTCTCAAAAACACGTAAGGAAAAAAGGAGAAGAATAAACTCATACCTCAAGAATAAGAATCGGGTTCTTAAAATACTATTACTATTAATCTAACTACATCATGTATGACTAGTATATCATTTTATACATGAATCATCAACCAAATTCTCCCCCTATATAGAGATAAAATTGAGTATTTTACTCTATCACCCTTTATATATTCCTAAACTAACAAATAAAAACCTCTATGAAACTTCCTACTTAAAGAATTTGAAACCCCATTCCCTTTACCCAATGTATAGAAAATGTTGATTTAATAGTACAAAAATAACTCCACCTACTATGGATAATACATATTCATGTTAATGTAAAAGAAAATATAACTCAATCTCTTATGATCCAAGAATACCACAAAGCGGTCAGCAATAAGGAAAATTCGCCATGATTTTAAAGAAAACACCCCCACTGCCATCTTGAGATAATATCTAGAATTAATCCACTCAAGGGTCCATAAATATTATGAAAAATAATATATTAGGGCCATATAGTACTTCAAATCACATCCCATGAAAAGGTAGTATTCATTATATAATACTTCAAAAAAACTCCCTCAATTAAAAAGTGAAGTATGGGGACACTATAATGTTTTTATATAATTCTCCAAGGTTCAATCAGTGGAATTACCTTCTTATAATTATGTCCTAAAATATAATCACATAAAATAACACTAGTAATCCCAATGGAACTTCATGATTAAATGAACTACTGAATATTATGTGTCCTTTAAACAAAATTTTTCCACTTCAGTTATTTTTATTTTGATAATATGACATACACTGTTGCGATCAGTATGATGTTTGGATTCCCATAGAAAAACCTAAATTCTTAGTGAATAGTAATATACCCTTATAAATAGTAATGTTTCCATGATGAATTTTAATATGACCCTTATGAATAGTTAGTCAGACAAGTAAATAGTATCCATAACTATGAATGTATAAATAAAAATATCCATCTAATAAGTGACAATATGATTATGTTGGTATTTTTTGTAAGTCATAAATATTTAATTACAATATTATGATAAATTTAATAATTTAAATGAAAAATTATTTTCATATAATGTATTCATAAGATAATATTTTGATTAATTTTGATTATTAGGTATTTTTTGGAGACCTTCGATAATTTTTCAATGGGATATTAAATCAGAAAGAATTTTAAAATTTGTATTTTTCATGTAAATAGTCATTTTAATTACAATAAAATAATTTCATTTTAAAAAAATATTTTTCACAAAATGGATTTATTTTTTGGATTCTAAATGTTGAAAAATGTTTAGGGTTATTTTTTGGGATTTTTCTGAAATATTTAAATTTTTGATGAAAAGTAAAATATGATAATTTATGATAAATGCTAAAACAACAATTTTTTATTCATGGTTGAGTCATCGATAATATAAGTGATAGTTTTTAATAATTCACATGAAAAAACTAATTTTTTTAGTCTAGAAAATCAGAACTATATATTTTTAAGAGAAAAATGATAAACTAATGAATTAAATATTGAGAAAAATCACATCTCCCCCACTATAAAAATCACCCCTCACCACCCCTTCACATCACACCTCTCTAGCCTTGTGCCTTGTCCAAATACATCTCAAATATCTCACTAAGAATATCTTCTACTTCTATGAGCTCTTGGCCTCATTAAAATACCAAAACCACTTCTCTAAAGAGGTTATCAAGAGGAATGAATCAATAGGTAAAACTCATTTGTGTTTCCTTTCAACTTCTTTTCAAATTCCTTTAGATTATTTGAATCCACACATTTCCTCATACAAAAGGTAGGAAAATTCAATTAAAGTACAGATACTGGACTTTTGTACTGTTAGTGGAATAATTTTTCATTGCAACTTTATTATCCTCCTTTTATACTAGAAATGGAAACACTATCTGTTATGTTTTGACTTATCACATTAAAAGATGATAGGTTTTCAATTTATATTACCATCTTAAATTCTGGTTATGAAAATATTTATATGGTTGAACCATATTTCTATGTATTTAATATATCCAATGTATTTTTTTGGAATCATTTTTTACAACTAGAATTAATACATAAAACAAAATGAGATTGTTTTGAAAAAATACCACAAATTAACCCAACCGAGCCTATACCCATGTGGTAGAGGCTCCTACATGGCATCCAAAAGACCTAAGATCAAATTTGGGTAAGGGATGAATTTTTGAGATGTATAATAGCACTATAGTAGGAACTATAACAACACTATAGTAGTGACATAGGCTATAGTAGCAGTGTCACTGTAGTGATAGTGGTTACTGTAACCAGTGTAATAGTGGCGACAGTACTATAGCGGGTACTGTATCAACTTGAGTACTATAATATCATTATTCACTGAAGGGCCATTTTATCCAAAAAAATGGGATTTTGAGGCTTGTATTGAGACCACATGGTCTTGGATCTTCAAGCTATTTAATGGTCCTCCCTCTAACAAATCATAACGTTTTCTTTTATTTAATAATAAAAATTTGGCTTTGGGCCTAACCTTTTTAAAAAAATTAACCCAAATAGTTTCTATTAAAGATTTATATTATGATACATCCTCACTTGAAATAACCAAATGAATTTTATAAAAATTTAATATTATGTATGTTCACTAAAAATATATAACTTCTATTCTAGAAAACCATCATTATCATATAAGATAATCTGCACGTGTATATAAGTTTACATATCATGAAAACCAATGAAATAAAGGCTCCCAAGTAGTAAAATTGACCAACTTAACCCATAAAAAGGCCATGATTTACCATAATAATGTTATACTAAATAAATTGCATGTATAAAAGGTTCTTTAATAATTATTTAATGAATAACATTTTATTATCCAAGAAATAATATCATGTAAAGAACACCTTCGGACATTAGGTAATGGATTCTATGTGAACCCCCATTATTCCTTCTAGTTTCATTGTATTTATTTTTACCCAAATTACTTTATCTTTTCTTTTTATGTAAATATTATAAATTCTATGAATATTCCCTAAAATCATTTATCAAGATCCATTCATAATTCTCTTTAGAGGATATACATATTTTTAAGTGGTTCCAATCTCAATTCTTCCCGATTAGGAAACCTGTTTTAAGGGAACATCCCAAAATTCATACCCAGTTTCATGTAAAATATATCATATTTGTGACACAACCATTTTTTCATAAAATAAGAATATTTATTATGAAAAACCTATTTGTTAACTTATTGTTTTATATAAATGATTATTCCATTCTCTATATTAAATGTTGTCTAGTTCTTTCCATAAAACCTCAATAAAAAGTTTTTATGCTTAAATTTTTTAAACCCTATTCTTACATGTTATCAGTTTTTTTAAATCAAATACGATGATATATTCCTATTTTACAATTTAAATTTCCATGAATGTTTTAATTACATTATTTCATGGACACTTGAATGATACTCCCATTTATTATGCTTTTTTGACATGATTATGATACCCATTTTTTCCATGGGTACCCTCATGTTTAGGTATGATTGATTATGTTTGATTCTTTAGGTGGAAAAATATTCATGAACATGTTAAGATGGGTGTTTCTAGACATCAAACCAATGAATTAGGTAAATATTAGTCTCATGAGACGTTATGTGCAATGGTCTAGGTAGTTATGCTTGACTCATGATCTATTTTCAACGGTCTTGGAAGTTAGCCTTCCCTCATGTTTCTCTATGTGCAAGGAGAATTGAATCATGCTAATGTCATGTTTTATGATTATAAAACGTTACTATGAATCCATGTTTATATGTTCCTATGTTTTATATGTTATGATTCCATATGATCAATCTCCCTCCATGCCCTTTTATATCATTACATCGTGCTTTCTAACCCTAGTGCTAGCGCTTACTTCTTATGTTTATCACAGTGATGGGTTTTTAAACTCATCTTTATGTTCATCTTATCCCCCCATTATCCTATTAAGATACATGAACACATTGGAAGTCAGGATCTCAAAATGGATATTAAATAAAAATAACTTTTATGATGTTGAATTATGTACATAGTCTTCCAAGACACTAGAAATTATGATCCTTAGCTCGTAATTTGATGTTAATTTATGCTTAAAATCATGTAATGATATGTGTCAAAGGATAGGATCAGTATAGTTTCTATCATAGTATGGTCCAGTTATTTTTGGAAATTAGGAATGGATCACTTTAGTAATAACCTAATGGATAAGATAAATTATATTAAAACATCCTTAAATATTGTTTAGTGTAGAGTAAGTGGATTATCAAAAAAAATACTTGTCTAAATACTGAAAGTGGATGTGGTTCTGTCATATATGTACCTAGGAGTAACAACTCTAACAAGGTGTTCATAGACTAACTCTGGATAACTTTATAAACAACAACATGCCTTACTATGCACCCAGTTTGATAGTCTTGGGGGATATGATTGGGTAAGTTAATAATCCCATTATGAACCACTATTAAGGTGAAATAGAAGATCCCATAAGAATATAAGTTAACAAAAAATTTAATAGATAACCTATATTTAAACATAGGGAATCACAAATTAGGATATAATTCTCCTTTACATATTTATCCATTTATGTTCAATGTTTCCTTCTATTCTTATTAGATAAGTATCCAAGCCCCCTAATTGAACTTTCTTTTCTTATTTAAAGGTAGTAAATTGAATAACATGTTCCAACAATAAATGTGATAGGGTATGTGAAGATTTCCCTAATGATATTCCAAATATGAGGGGAATGGGTACTCAAATATTTATGAGATTACTTTTATAGCTGGATCATGTTATGAATAATAAATTGAATCTTAATTAAATTCCCTAATACTCCTAGGAAAGAGAATTTTTTCATCAAATACTTCATGTGGAAAATTACTCCCTTGTTTTATGTATCTTTTGATCCCCTCCACACACAAAAAGTGGATTAACTCTATTGAAAATATATTCTTTGTCTTCAAATGTTCAAAATAAGTGTATTTACTGCTAAAATTCTATCATTTTGATGGGGAAGATAATAAGTGGTGGAAATTGATCAAGAATACAATTTAATGGGAGGAAATTGATTTCATGGATTGGGAGGAATTTAAGAAAAAAAACATCTATAAATATTTTCCCCGAACCCTCTGTCTCCATATGGAAAGTGAGTTCTGCGGACATAAGAAGAAGGTAGATGAGTCTACTAGGGTGTATGAAGAAAAATTCCCCAGGCTTTCAAGATAAGCTAATAGATTTGTCCTGAACCCCAAAATCAAAGTGATTCACTTATTTAGTGGACTAAAGATAATCCTACAAAAATCATTGGTGATTTGTGACATCGATAGTTATGGAGAGATTGTACATAGTGCCCTCAAGGATGAAATAGAGATCAGAGACTCATAATTATCTCATGGGTCTATTGACAAAAAGAGGAAAATGGATTCTAATATGGGTGGTTTGGAAAATAAATCCCATTATTAAAATAATATTGAGCATCCCATGTCTAAATATTGTTGGCAGAAGCCTCCTAGGAACTATCTAAAGGGAACCAGGAATTGCTACAAATGTGAAAGAATTGGCCACCTAGCTATTAACTACAAAAGGGTTGTGAAGAATTCCACTAATGTGGAAGATTAAAGTAAGGCTTAGATCCACACTGAGCTAGTAGTGTAGAGTTGAAACTATAAGGAACCTAGGAATTTTGTGACCAATTTCCCTAAGCCAGGGGTTTTCATATGAAATAAACCACAACTACCAAGACAAAATGGAATGGAATATGCTATCACTAATGTTGAGGTAGAGATGGAAAATAATATAGTGACAAGTATGTAATTATTCATTCATTAATTGCAAACATACTATTTTATTCTAGTTCAACACATTCTTTCATTTCTTTCATGTTTAGTAGAACAATTCAAAAACAACCACAAAATTTTGAGGTTGGGTTATATGTGAGACCAGTGATTTGGAAAATTATTGTGTCCAATGTTTATAAGTCCTCCCTATTGAATTTTTTAGGACTAAACCACCCAAAAAAATCTTGTCATACATACATTGGTGATGTTTGATGCTTTTTTGGGAATGGATTGGATATCTTTATACAAAGAAAACATTAACTACCAGGAAATGAATATCACTCTTCATATCATAGAGTATCCTCCAATCCTAAACATGTGTAAGGAGGAAGATAAATCTTTTTCAGAATCATATCTCAATTATGGACATTTTTTCCTTTTGATAAATCATATTATTCACAAATTATTGATACAGATGCGATTATACTTCCCGAAGATATTCCTATCATGAGGGATTACACATATGTATTCCCTGAATAATTTCATGGACTTCCACCTCGCAAAGAGGTCAAGTTCTCAATTAAACATATTTATAGATCCCTAAAAACATCAAATACACCTTATAAAATGGTCATTGCAGTGCTGGAATAGTTGAAGAAACCGTTATATGAGTATTTGGAGAAGGGTTTTATATGCCTGAGTGCTTCCCTATGGGGTGTAAAAGTCCTATTTTTTAGGAATAAGGGTGGATCAATGATATTATACATTTATTATCATGATCTTAATAAAATCATGATAAAGTGAAAGTATACCCTACCTCATATAGATAACTTTTTCGATCAGCTACGTGGGGTCAGCTATTTATCGAAGATAGATCTTATCTCGGGATACTACCATCTAATGGTGAGTAAGGAAGATATTCCTAACACTTCGTTTCAAAACAGTTATGGACTATATTAGTTAATAGTGATTCCGAATGGACTCACTAAGGATCCATTACTTTTGATGGATTTTATGATAGAGACTTTAGATATTACCTCGAAAAAATTTAGGTAGTCTTTATCGATGATATTATGATATACTCCATGAGCAAGGAGGAAACTGAAGAGCATTGGAATATTCTACTGATGAATTTGAAAAGGGAGAAAAATTATTAAAATTACAATAAATATAGATTTTTTATGAAGGAAGTATCATTCATGGGGAATGTTATCACAAGAAAATGAATAATTTTGGACCCTTCCAAGACAAAGGCAATCATAGAGTAGCCTAGGCCAACATATGTAATAGATATATGAGGATTTCTGGGTCCATCCATGTATTACCAGTGATTTTTGAAGAACTTATCAAAATTTTCAAACCCAATGACCAAGCATAAGTGGAAGGGAGTAAAGTTCACTCGGACACAATAATGTGAGGATATCTTTAAGAACCTCAAAAAGAGGATTATCATTAAACTAGTAATAACATTCTAGATAAGTGGAGAACTATTTGTGGTGTATACTAATTCTTCAATGAAGGAATTAGGATATGTGCATATGAAAAATGATAAACTGATAGCCTCTTCCTCAAGCCATCTGAAAATACATGATCAAAACTATCCCACACATGATCTGGAGTTAGCTGATGTGATATTTGCCTTGAAAATCTAGCGGTATTATGTATATGGGGAGAAGTGTGAGATGTATACAGATCACAAGATTCTCAAATATATATTCACATAAATATTATCTTAATATTCACTTAAAAATATGTTTAAAAATCATCATGGATTATAACTACTCAATCATTTATCATCCTAGTAAGGGAAATAAGGTGGAGATTTTCTAAGTAGAAAGGATCATGAATCATTTTCAATGATGAGAATTTAAATGGATCCAATCATCATAGATTTGTAAAGGATGGACCTGGGAATCATTAAGGGAGGAACATAATCAATCCTTGATCAAATGGTTTTTAAACCATCCCTCATGGAAAAAAATATAGGATGTTCAATGTAATGATGTGAAAATTAAGTAATGGATGGAAGCTATTATAATTAAGAAATCCTCTGAGTTCAAGATTAACAAGGATTGATTCATAAGATTTGGGTCATGATTATGTGTACCATCTGATCCAGAGACAAAGAAATGGTCTCTGGATGACTCACATAGCTTAATCTTCTCTGTTCACCCATAAGCATAAAGATGCATCGATATATCTATGGGGATTATTGGTGGTAAAATATGAATAAGGAGATTGTTGATTATACATAAAAGATCCTGGTATATCTGCAATTGAAGGATGAAAGGAAAAAAGTCAATGGGGATGATGGAAGAACTACCCATACCAACATGTAAGTGAGATAACATGACCATGGACTTTGTCATTAGACATCCAAGTACATCCAATGGAAAAAATTCCAAATGGTTCACTATGGATTTTCTAACAAAGACATATCACTTTATGGAAATTTGACAAGACTTCTCATTGGACTGACATTCATAGATATATATATCAATGAGTTTCTATGGATTCATGTAATACTACTTTCTATTGAATCTTATATAGATATTAAATTCTTATTTAAGTTCTAGAAATGTCTCTAGTATTCTCTACGCACTAAACTGATCATCAGTAAGGCCTATCATCCTAAACATTGTTGGTATGTTTGAGTGAACAATTTATACACTGGAAAACAAGTTGAGAGAATTTTCTATGGAAATAAAAGGGTGATGAGACCAACATCTTAAACTGGATGAGTTCTCTAAAAACAATAGTTTCCAATCAAGAATATTAATGGAACCATATAAATACCTTTATGGGAAAAGGTGCATAACACTGGTGTACTAGGATGAATTCTGTTGGTGTAAGATTTTAAGACATGAAATTTTTTATTAAATTGTAGAGAAGGAGAAAACCATTCATCAGCACATCAAGGAAGCCCAAATATGACAAAATATCTATACAGATAAACATTGAAGAGACCTTGAGTTTTAAGTTAGAGGCATGGTATTCCTTCACATATCATCATGGAAGAAGGTCATAATATTTGGGAATAAATGAAATCTTAGTCCCGGGTGTATCGGCCCCTTCAATATTCTTGATTGTGTAAGAGTAGGGGCCTATTTACTAGAACTTTCACCTAAAATTTCCAATATACATGTTGTATTCCATGTATACTTAAAACTACATACCAGATCATTCACATGTACTATATTCAGAGCTGGTGTAGTTGTATATTGATATTTATTACGATGAGAATCCGGTGAAGATCTTAGATCATAGGGATAATGTTCTATGTAACAAGACTAATCATCAAGTAAATGTACTATGGAAGAAACATATGTATGATGAATCAACATGGGAACTAGAGGATGTGATGAAGGAAAAGTATGCACACATGCTTTAATCTAGGAATTTAAAACCAAATTCGGAGGATGAAATTTCAAAAGGGGGAATAATGTAACGAACCATGGTTTTATCAATGGAATTCCATTATAATAATTTTTTCATATAATTTAATTTTATACAATAAAAATAGTAAACATAATGACACATCATTATTAAATGAACTACTAAATACTAAGTTAACTTACAGATAATATTTTGACTTATATGATTTGAATTTCAAAAATCCAACATAAATATTTACGATCAGTAAAATGTTTAGAGTCCGATAATAAAAACATAATTTCATGGTGAATATTAACATGCCATTATGAATAAAAAATTTACATTGATGAATGTAAATATGACCCTTATGATGTGTAAATCTGCCAAGAATGTTGCAACCTTAGCAAGGAAAGTATAAATAAATTTTTTCCATTCTATAAGTGACAATATGATTGTGTTGTTATTTTTGGTAAATCATAAATTTTTAGTTTCAATTTAATGATTAATTTATTAATTTATATGAATATTTATTTTCATAAATTGTATTTATAAATTAATATTTTTATTTATTATGAACATAAGATAATTTTATAAATCCTTAGTTAATTTTTCAATGTGTTATAAAATCAGTTACAATTTTAAAATTTGTATTTGTCATGTTAATTATGATTTTAATTAAAGATTAAATTTATCATATTAATAAAATTAGTTTCATAAAATTTAGTTCATTTTTTAATTCAGCATGTTAAAAAATGGTTAGGGTGAATTTTTGGGATTTTCTTGAAAGACATGAAGTTTTGATGAATAGTAATATATTATAATTTATGATAAATTCTAAAACCTGAATTTTTGAGTATTGATTTAGTCATGTATAGATTAAGTGGCCATTTTTTATAATTCCCATACACACATTACTATTTTTATTCTCAAGAGTAATCATTATTTCTTTTCATGAGAAAAAAAATAAACTACTGAATTAAATATTGAGAAAACACCCCTCTCCACTACTATAAAAACCACCCCTCACCACCTATTCTTCCCACACTTCTCAAGACTTATGCCTTTTCCATATTCTAATAAAATATCTCACTATTCCTATCTCCCACATCCAATATCTCTTGGTCTCACTAAAAGACCAAAACCTCTTCCTCTATGAGGTTCTCAAGAGGAAGGAATCAAGAGGTAAACCCTTTTTTTGGTTTTCTTTCAATTTAATTTCATGATCCATTACATTATTTTATATTCTCAACTATATTAATAAAAATGGTATGAAAACTCCATTTACCAATACATTGTCGAATTTTGTTCTGATAATGGAATAATTATTCATCATCTCTCATTTCCACTTCTTTTTTAAAATAAATGAAAACACTATCTGAGATGTGTTAATTTATCACATTCAAGGACGATGGGATTTCAATTTCTATTAACATCCTAAATTCTAGTCATGAAACCAATTTTATGGTTGAACCATATTATTATTTATGTAATATATTTGATCTAATGTCAAAGAATAATTTTTTACAATGGGTATTAATTCATAAACAAATGAGTTCGTCATGATCAAAAACTGCAAATTAACCCAAATTTTTTTCATTAAATTTGTATATAATGAATCAACCTCACTATAAATAACAAACTAATTTTATAACTATGTAATATTATATATTTTTTTAACAACATATTACTTCAATTTTGGAAAACTGTCCACATCTTAAATTATTATCTGTACATGTATATAAGTAAACTGATCATGAAAACCAATGAAACAAACACTCCAAAATAATGAAATTGGTCCTCTTAACCCATAAAAAGGATTTTAATTAACATAATAAGGTTATAATAAATAATTTATGTAAGAAAATAGTTATTATTATGGAGGTATGAGATTCTTTGTTTCCTTTTTCCTTATGTTTTTTTAGAAAATAAGGACAATGGAGAAAAATCCCATAATTTGTGGGTACATACCGTGTACTTTTCCACACGTCGTGTACCTTGGTCATGTGGGATGAGTACATAGGGCGTGTAGGATTGTCGGCGATGAAGGTTTTAAAAACTGACTACACGTTGTGTACTTATATATACACATCGTGTAATCTGTTGGTAGGTCAACAGTAAGGCAGTGGGGGTAGCCGCCAGCGGAACGATAGTACACGTCGTGTACTCAGAAATACAAGATGTGTAATCATGTTGACTGATGAACAGTGAGGCAGTGGAAAGGGGCCACCAGAGGAACAGTTAAAAATGGAAAGTACACGTCCTGTACATGAGAGTACACACCGTGTAATTATGTTTTTTTCTCTTAAAACAGGTATTAGCCTCCTCATTCGACATAGGAAGCATATAACTCGTTTGGAGCATGGGATAGGAGGTCGGATCTTGGATATTCTCCTGACCGCATGTCGTGACTCTGATTCCTTTTCCAATGATCTCATTTGAACCATGCAGGTGATTTCTTTTCACTCCTTGAACCTCTCCTTCCAATTCATTCCTATTGGGATGTAATTTGAGTTTGAACAAGTAGTTGTTAATCCTAGATCTATGCCATTCTCGGTTGTTTCGGGAGGGATCATTCGAGTATATCGATCAGAGGAGATAGAGGTAGGTGGTCTGATTTATATTTCCAACTGTCAAGTTGTTTTTGTGTACCATTGTAATAGGAGGCCATATTTGGGGTGTTGTATGGCTGAGGCCTTGACTGATAAAATTCCTATAATTGCATAGGTAATTTATTAAATAGGTATAAACTACTATTTGGGATTTTTCCTTGATCCATTGCCACCCTGTGGGTCTGTTTCCCTTGTTCAGCCATTTGGTAAGGATACACGAGGGTATGTCGTGATTAAATCATGATTTGAGTTTTCTTGAGAGAAAAAATATATATATAACTGGTCTCTTATGTGTTGGGATCGGCCCAGTTACTTTCTTAGCATAAGGGTAGAATTATGCTTAACCTGAGGCTAGTGTTTCATTTAGCCTGAGGGAAACTTTTCTCATGCCTGTGGGCATTAGCTTCCGTGCCTGAGGGAAATATCTCATACGCCTGAGGGCAATATTCATTATGACTGTGGGAAAACACCTGAGGGTTTAGATTCTAACTACATGAGGGTAAGGATTGCATATCTGAGGACACTATTTATTTTTTATATTCAATGTGGTTACATCACATGTTATACCTACCAATATAAAGCATAGGCTTTGTATTTTTTTACCTTATACTAGTTAGATAGCTAATTGTGGTTTTTACTGTGACATTGTATAGAATATTATCGGATGAGTGTGAGTCGTGGGATCTTATAATTCAATTATATTTAATTGATAAATAATAATTAAATAAAAATGGAACTGTTAGGAGTAGCTGCATTGGAGATCTTCATAGTTTACTGAATTTTATTATTGCACACTGTTGTTGCACAAATTCACTGCCAGTTGGGAACCTGCCTTTGGTGGTTTCCTACTAGGATTTATTTCTCACACCTTGTATGGGTCATGTCTTGTCCCCAAATAGATTATATTGCTACAGGTGTTGACAAGGGAAAGAGACCCTATACAGGTACTTGATTGTTGCAGAGAAGGAAGAGAGCATTGGACTGAGCTTAGGTTTGTGATGCTGTTGAGTTCCTTCTTCACTATTTTGCTTTATTTTTCTTTATCTTTTCCTTACACTGTATTGTTTTAGATTTTAGTGTATCCTATTTTGGCTGCTTTCATATTCTTAGGGACATATTTTATCATATATTAATGATCATTGTCATGTTTTATTTCAATACAGTTGTTCATTTCAACTTGGTATTTTTTATTGCTTCAGCTTTTGTATGTTTGTATTTATTTCCACTAAGCTACACAATGAAAAATGAGGGAATTGTTTCCCCACTATCTGTTTTAGGACCTCATTTCTAGTTAGCAGCCTCTGGATTTGGGGAAATTCCCTTGAGGTCATGTGACCAGCCGGGATCGGGGCACCCATTGTGTGGCAACCAGATCTGGGACATTACAAAGTGGTATCAAAGGATCATTCTTATATCTAACTTATTTTATTATTTGGAGACAACAGAAATAGATAGACTGTTATGGGATTTGGTAATAACTGTTCCCAGGAGTAGCATCCCCTTGTACAAGTAAAGGTAAGATTTCCTCGAGTTAAATTGTAATTTTCTGTTTATGATTATTACAATTGATTAGATTTTCACCATTGGGTGACGCACATGTGGTGTGCTATTTATATTTTTATACTCAGGTTCCATTTTGTGGAAACCCGATGAGTTGAGGGTATTCAATCTCATATATCATTTAGGCACATATTATAATCACATGTCATGCATAGTTTCTATGCCATTTAGGTGCATTAGAAATTGCATGTTGTTGTGATAGATGTTGTTCCAGAAAATGAATGCTATTTTTATAGATGCCTTGATAAAATACCTGCAATTTCATAGGGTATTCTTATGTATGGTTTTGTGAATGAATGCCAAACATGGGTTTTTGAAGAGTATGGGCCCTCATCAACAATAATTTAGTGGATCATCATTTTTTTTACCTAGTTATAACACGAATAATATGCCAAAATTTGGTTCGTGGGGAGTATGGTCCCTCATGGATATGAATTTTTCATTTTGGTGTTCGTTCAGTGGTTTTTTGGGAACCAGAGTAGTTTCTAAGGCTTATTGTCTAGAAATAACCAGAATACCCACCGTGTAATTTTGACTACATGCCATGTACTCATATATTCGTCAAAAAAGAAAACAAATTATGTACACGTCGTGTACCTTATGTAAGCTCTGTGTAGTTCCTAACCGTGTCATGGGCCGTGTAGGTAGAAACATAGGATTGGGAAAACTCTAGAGGGAATGCTCCGTGTACTAGTGGTACACGCTGTGTTGTGTTGGCCCTATGTCAAACATGTAACTAACAACACGGATGGAGGAATCCTTGCATGAACATTCCATGTAACTTTCAGAATCGTCGTGTAGTGTAATCTAAGAATCTACCTGTGTAGCTAACAACATGGGTCGGTGTTATCCTTCTAGTACACTCTGTGTCCATCTGGAACACGATGTGTAGTGTGAGCTGTGTATCCGACCGTGTCTTGAACAACACGGTTCGGAAAATCTTTTCTGGTAAATGTTGTGTACCTGAGAGACATGTCGTGTAGTCTTGACCAGAGAGTGAACATGTGGACGTGGTCGTGTGGCTGTGGAAATAGGGTGGTGTACATGTCGTGTGTAGGTGTAACATGCCATGTAGTGTTAGCCAAGTATCAGGCCATGTCACTTACAACACGGGCAGTTGAAATCTAAGTTGTACATTCTGTGTCCATATGGAACACGCCGGGTAGTGTGAGCTGTGTACCGAGCCGTGTTTCGAAAAACACGGGTCAGTGAAGCTCATCTAGTACACGTCATGTAGACCTTATACACGCCGTGTAGTATTGATCAAAAGAGAGCCTTGTGTCTAAGACTTGTAAAAGGACTTGGGAATCAGAAGAAAATTTGGGTACACACCGTGTGTGTGGACAACACACTGTGTGTTTGGGGTGTTACATGACCAGTTTTAGAAGAAGTACACACCAATGTGAAATACGTGAGGGAACACGCGGTGTAGTTATTATACATGTCTTGTAGTCTTTTTTTGTAAAATATGAATGTTTTCTTTTCCTTGTTCCTTTTTTATTCATTTGGTTCTTAGTCCTTGATAATCTTGATCTAAGGAATGTGTTTGGCCATTAGGAGTCATGCTGCAAAGATGACCACGAGTTGTCTTCCAAGAGAGCCGCAAAGATTATACTCCACAGGCGGTAGTCCACGGGCTACCGATGGATCCTCTAGAAGAGCTAGATGTGGCGCCAGCCATTATACCAAACATAGGCGTTGATACGTAGTTCTCTGAACGCTTCATGTGGTTCATGCTGACCATCCAGGGAGCACCGCCAGTTGCCACATCGATGGCAGAGCTGACTCGTATTATCCCGTAGCATCATCCACCTACGTTTTTAGGGGATGGCAGACCATAGGCTACGGAGTCTTGGCTGTGTTCTAGGAATAAAATCTTTGAGCTTCTAGAGAGGCCTCCTGGGAAGAGGGTCAAGCTCTCTACATACATGCTGTGTGATTCTGCCAAGAGATGGTTGGACGTTACCACCCACAATGAGAATCACCGAGACATGGTGTTAGAAGTTTTTCAAGTAGTATTCTTTGAATTTTTCTTTCTGGAGATGATGAGGAAAGATAAAGCTTGAGAGTTCATGAATCTGGAGCTGGGAACCATGTCGATGATGGACTATTCTTCCAACTTTACCGACCTGTAGTGCTTCGCACCTGTTCTGGTGGGTGATTAGACATTAGGGTCTCGACGCTTTGAGGATGGTCTTCTATATGTCATATGAGTGTAGGTGAATGTTATTAGGTTGCCTACAGTGCAAGCTATTGTGAACCAGGAACTGATTACTGAGAGGAACCTGCAAGAAGCTAGTGGTTCAGGCCAGGGTGGTTCAACACCAGTTTCTAGTACTATTTATACTAGAAAGGCAAATATGAAAATGGATTTATCTCATGGTGGAAGTACTAGCCAGAATATTTATTCAGGTGTCCAGGTGATGTGTTACCAGTGTGGTAAAGAGGGGCACAAGATTCCATAATGTCAACGTGACCTAGAGGAGTGCAAAGCTTGTGGAAAGATTGGTCATCAGCATCGTTTTTCTATGGTATTTCCAATAGTGACTAGTGAAAAGGGGTTCATTGAAGACTCCATGTGCAGGAGATGGGCCAACAGCTTCTTACCAGTTAGGGAATTGGAATACATTATGATGTTCAAGATGAGGTGGTGGTCGTGGTCGTGGTAGCTGGACACTAGGATCATAGAGACTATAGGTCAGGTCAGCTCAGGGTAGCCAGGCTACGTCACAGGTTCGTGGTACTGGGCAGGCATATGCAGTGCAATAGACCCAACAGGAGAAAGATCCCAGACCTTTTACTATCAGAGGTACAATTATAGTTTCTTTTATTTTATGTGTAGTAAATTTCGATACCGGTGTTACACATAGATTTATATATGTTCTGGTTGTGAAGATCCTTGGGATCTATGTTACTTTTTCTTCTGATGTCCTGATGCTAGACACTCTATTGGGGATTAGAGCGGCTACTGTGCCTCGGTGTAGGGAGTTCACTCTATAGGTTGGTGGGTTTCACTTTCTATAAGACCTCTATGTCTTAGAGATGACGTGCTATGACATCATTCTTGGGATGTAATGGTTAGTACCCATTCAAGCCTTTGTATATTTCTATTGTCACAGGGTGAGTTTCACGTCACCGGAGGGAAGAGAGTTTCTATATAAGGGTGAATGGGATGTCCAGGCAAGCTGAGCTAGACCTGAGCATCGTGGGAGAGGTGGTGTGATAGCCCAGATTGTGATCTTATATTTGGATGACCAGGGAACATTTCAAAAGGATTTCCCTCTATTAGTTTATCATTTCCGGGATGTCTTCCCGGACGACTTCTCAAGTCTACCTTCAGAGAAAGATGTGTATTTCTCTATTGATCATGTGCGAGGAGCATCACCAGTGTACATTCCTCCTTATAGGATGACTAAACCAGAGCTAAAGGAGCTTAAGAGAGAGTTATAGGAGTTACAAGAAAAGGGTTTCATCTGACCCAGTACTTCTCCCTAGGGTTCGCCAGTCCTATTTGTCAAGAAGGAGGACGGTACCCTCATACTTTGTGTGGACTATCAGAAGCTAAACCAGTTGACTGTCAAGAACAGATATCCATTTCCAAGGATTGATGATATTTTTGATCAACTTCTGGGAGCACGAGTGTTCTTGAAGATTGACTTGAGATGTAGATATCATCAGTTGCGCGTTAGACCATCAGACATACCACTTAAATCCTTTTATAGTAGATATGGTCTACACAGGTACTTGGGCATGTTGTTCGGACTCACGAACAAACCAGTAGTTTTCATGGCTCTGATGAATCATGTGTTCCACCCTTATCTGTATTCTTTTTTCGTAGTCTTTGTGGATGATATCATGGTGTACATTCACACTCAACACAACCATGCTACCAATCTTGAGATCATTCTTAGTACATAGAGAGAGAATCAATTATATTCTATGCTCTCAATGTAACACTTTTGGATGGACCAGATACACTTCCTGGGTCATATTATCTACGAGGTAGGAGTTGCGGTGGACCTAGGGAAAGTGATAGCAGTAGTTTCTTGTGAGCATCCTAAGAACATGTTTGAAATACAGAGTTTCTTGGGGATTGCTGGTTACTAGCAATGCCTTTTACAGGACTTCTCCTGCTTAGCAGAACCGTTGATGGGTTTGACTAAGAATGGTGTGAAGTTCGTTCAGTCAGAAGCTTATGATACACCCTTTTAGGAGGTGAATGGAAGGTTGACATCCGCACCAGTCGTGATTCTTCCAGAGAAAGGGATGATCTATATAGTTTACTGTGATGCATTAGGTATTGGGTTTGGAGCTGTGTTGATGCAGGTCACTCGAGTAGTTGTATATAGGTTTTGGCAGTTGAGGCCACATGAGAGTAATTACAGAACGCATGATCTCGACTTGGCTGCAGTTGTTCATGCATTATGTTATCGGAGACATAATCTCTTGGTAGAACATTTTGTGGTGTTTACAGACCACAAAAGTATGAAATATATCTTTACCCAGCATGACCTAAATTTGAGACAGTGAAGGTGGGTTGAATACCTTCAGTCATTTGACTTCGAGGTTTCCTATACACCTAGTAAGGGTAATGCAGTAACTGATGCAATGAATTGGGGGACTTATATACATGCAGTTCAAGAGGTTAGTGGGGAGTGACAGCTCATGGAATTGTTCTCTGAGATTCATTTGGTGGTGCACGATAGCCAGGGGAAATCCTATCTTTCATCCTTAGTTGTGACTTCTATCCTCTTGGATAGAGTGAGGATGAGATAGCTATCAGAATCAGAAGGCATAGTTCTACGAGAGTCAGTGGCAAGTGTGGACACTCATCCCAGTTGGACGATAGGCGATGATGAGGTACTACGTATCCATGGACGAGTGTGGTTTCCATGGGATATATGCAAGGAGTTGATGCGGGGGTTTCATGATTCAGCTTGGCTAGTGTATCCCGAATTTAAAAAATGTACCGTGACCTGAGACATCAGTATTGGTGGCTGGGTTTGAAAAGAGTGGTAGCTGGTTTTGTTACGAGATGTTCCACCTTTTAGCAGGTGAAGGCGGAGTATCAAAGGCCAGCAGGACTGCAACAACATTTACCCATTCTGTAACAACCCAATATTTTATATGATATATTCTTTTTAATCTCTTTCATATCTTATACTGTACACTACACCAAGATTATCTTGCGCTATACGCGACACCGTATTAGCTTGCAGAATATACAACACTAATCTTGGATCGTGTTACACACAATTTCAAGTTTGTTTGATAGTAGTTATTCTACGCAACATTGAGTATATATATACATATTCAATGTATTAATGATATATTTTTTGATTTTTTTATCCGCAACAACAAAAAAGTCATGCACTAAAAGAAACCGTGACTTGGCTTGCATTACACGCAATCGCGACCTTCCTTGATAGCATGTGTTGTACGCAATACCGGGTTTTACTAAATAATGATATATTGATATAATATTATTATGAACTAGACGTTATAAATAGTTTTAACTATATTTTTAATTTTATAGCATTATTATTCATCTTACACATTTTCAAGAACATGGTATAAGAACAAAATAAAATTTTTGGCTTAAATAAATATTTTTCAAAAAATGCAGTTTTTCCGCCTTTTGATGGAGAACCCACATTAAATCTAGTTTATTACATGTTTATATGTTCAATTTTAAAAAATAAACTTCTTATTTTGAATCAAGAAATAAAAATTTACATTGTATAATGTTTTGATATTTTTCTGATAACTTTCAAATTTTAATGAATAGTAAAAACATGCTATATTTTAATTAAAACAACTTTTTTCATCGTAATAATTTATACGGTTAAATTATATTATTTAATGGTTTTAAACTATAAATATAATATATTTTTTCCATTTAATATAATTTATGTATTTAGCATTGATTTTACCTTCAATTCGTAGGTTAAATCAATTCAATCATTTGCAATGTTTTAAACAAAAACCCATTTTCTTTCGACAACAAGATTAATTTTAATTTAATTTCTGCAACTTTTGTGTATTGAATTTGGAAAAATGGATTCCATATTTGGAATCAGTGGGTCTAAATTATGTTAATAATCTACTTTTTATTTTTGGGCATTATGAATAGTAACTACGGTAAATTTTATTTACCATAATTAAAGGTAAATCGAGTAATTAAGGGTAAATATAAGATAATAAAATTACCCTGACACCTGCCAAAATCCTATTGGATGACTAAAAGTAGAACCATATCACATAAGGGTCGGATTAGATTCATTTAATGGACTTTTGTTGATGAAAATAATTTAATTATTATTAAAACTAAAGAAAGTGACAACATGTCACTTTTCTTAAATCTTATAAGTATAATAAATTTAATTTAGCGATAATATTAATGAAAATTCCAACACGAATAGTCTCCAGAAAGATAATACAATTATCTAAATCATATGAATTTATTTATAATTTTATGGGATTAAATAATTATCATTAATTATGACCTAATAGTGATGCAGAAATTATTTTATTGATTGAAATATCAATTAAATGATCTTAAAAATATTAAAATATATAATATATGAACTATTAAATGTGCTCCACTAATTTTTTAGAAACATATGTCATTTTATAAATCCATTTAATCTTTTAGTTCTAACATTTCTTCTGTATATATTTTATTTAAATTCAAATAAATGAATAGTATCAAAATTGACACTATTATTATTTTATAAAAATAACATATTATTAAATTGTTTAAAAATCACAAAAATATTTAAAAATTATAAATTGAAATTTATATAGTCTAAAATGTCATAAATTATCCAATTATGGATAATTAACAACACATAAGTGTTTATTTATAACCATTTAAAAATTAGAATTGTATTACCACAAATAAACTTAAATAGATTAAATAGGGATAAATCTAAATGATAAGGTTTAATATAAGATCAAAACATGTATAAATTTGATTGGTTGATTATACTACAACCCTATATCATATAATCTTCGAATTGAATAATTTTTGAAGGTTTTCATGTGGGGTTTGAATTTATATTAAACTAATATTTTTGAGGATTCCAAAGGTTCCCCTCTCCTCCCTTATAAAAGGGTACCTCCTCCCTCTCCTCCTCACACCAATTTGAGCCTTCAATATCTGCGAACCCCTACCAATTTCTCTTCTCCACTTCCATAGAAACATCCTAGAGTTTATGGTCTTCTTAAAAGACCATCTTTAGTGCCCTAAGAGGAGGTTGAGAAGAGGCGCTTCAAAGAAGAGGTAATGTCCGCTACCGATTCTTTCAACTTTATTTCTTCTTCTACTTCTTTTTATTTAGTTGATTAATTATGAAGTAATAACATCAGTGTCCCTCATATAAGGATATGTTATTATAAGTACGAAAAAAACCTATTTCACCATCTATCCATCCTACGGAAAATGAAATCACCGCGCGTGCATACGTACGGAATACCGTCTCCACGCCGTGGTGTAATCTGTTTTCGACCACCACCTTACTTGGGTGGGTATAATGGTGTAAATAGATAACTATATATTATTATTGTAAAGTTATATTGATTATAAAATATTATACATACACTTAAATGCAATTCCATGATCATGGGAATGATATCATCATTCGTGCGTACATACGGACTACCGTCAACACGACGCGATGTGATTCATTCTCCATGTTAACCATTCATGAATGACTATAAAGTATATATAATAAGTAATAATGAAATATATTACATAATAATGATACTGGATTTATGTATATATATATATATATGTATGTCATCTACTTAATTCCATTCAATTCAATAAGGAAACGAAAACAGCGTTCATGCATACGTACGGCCTACTGTCTCCATGAACGGTGTATTTCATTCCATTTATCGATATATCATATATATATATATATGTATATGCTGAATATATATTACATTTAAATAATTTTTTACATTATGGAATTAAGTAGACTAGGTTATAAGTAATAATATCACGGACAACAAGTCCAAACATGTACGATAAACAAAACGATTTTACCCAAAACGCTACTTTAACATGGAACTTACAAAAGAACAGGTAATATAAAGTCATAAGTGAACCATATGTGATATCATAACAATGAATATGATTCTGTAATAATTCAATTACATTATTTAAATCATTATACAGGAGGTTCGGATACGTACGAAGCATATCGGACCTAAGGTAATGGATAACTTTTCCAATCTCGCTCTTATCCAAGATTGTATATTCGTAAGTACTCACTCGGGTTATATTTATCATCCATGTCCCTGTTTTCTAAAAATAGTTTCATGTATTTTTAATGTCCTTTTTACCCATTTTTTACTTTTACTACATGGTATGAATGTAATCATTCTTTTACGAGGTACTTTTTGCCTTTTCCGGCAATAGTACGAGAAGAATGTTTTTTTAACTTATATGAAATAAAAGGATTTTTACGGTTTTATAAAGCCTTATTTTCTTGAAGCATCTTCCAAAAGATTTCTTGACTATTTTAAACAAAATCGTTTTCTTTTAAAATTTCATGACGTTTTGTGAAAAGAAATTTATTTTGAAGAAGAAAGGATATTTTACTCAAGAATTCATTTCATGTGTTTTATCAAAAGCATTATCCATCTAAGATGACATTATTTCATATGTGTTTTTTTCAAGTATAAGGCCTCTATGATTTACATGGTTTCACTTTTCTTATTATGAAATTATATCCATTTATTTTATATGGATTATCTGATGATGGGATGATGTTTTTGAAACCCATTTTATTTGTTGGGTTATTATGAATGATGTATGTTTATTTTGTAACACAAGTAAGAATGATTTCATTTTGAGATGGGTGGGACCTATACCTCCCTACAATGCATTGGGTAAAGATATATATCTCCTGATATAGACATGTTTGGAACGGTAGGTTAATCTGGTTCAGTGTTATAGGACTTAAATGAGGAGTGGCCTCGATTCAAAAAGGAACTTTGTCCACTAAGATGGTCTTGGCAGCAATGTCTTGGCTACTATGGAAATCGAAACATGTGCTGAATGGTTTCCACAATTACATGTTTTATTTCCATTATATTTTATCATGGTTGATGTTCCATTATGATATATTCCTTACGTACTTCCAAGATTTATGTCTTTGCTCAAGATTTTGATGTTAAAATTTCATGTTCAGGTTTTTGCTTCCAAATGTTTATGGATTTTTTTATGTTATCTATGTTTTCCCTTACTAAGAATTTAAGCTCAACCTTTTTATGTTTTATTTTCCCTAAGAAATAGAGAAAGGTTTTAGGTAAGGAAACAAAAGGGGGAAGATCGTTATGGGATTTTTGGAGGATATTTCAACATGATTATAAGTTTATATTCTGAGTTTCCAAATACACTAAACTATTACGGTCCTTGTGTGTCTATTTTTGTTATGTATTAAGTATTATGCAAGCATAATGTAATGTCCATGTACGTCAAGCTTTGAGTCTCTACAGTTGGTAACAGAGGAAAATTTTAGTCAACCTTTGGAAACTAGGATGTGAAAATGTTAGTGAGATCCCTAGAGATATTTCTAAGGTATGTTTAGGGATGTCCCTAAGGATAAGTATACGTATAGGATATAGTCCTAGAACTACGGTAACGATATTATAATTTGAACTAAGATGTTAGATATTGAGTTTACTCACCCTTTACTATGTTGTTTTCCCTAGAATTATTTTTGCCTCTTACACTATTCTTTTTGGGTTTTAGAAAATTGCAGGAAATCGGAAGATTCACGATAATGGAGGATATGATGGACAATGGAATGATATTCTTCATGAGCAACCAAATGAAACTGGATCTGGAAGTCCAAATATCATTATTATGCCTAGTCAGAAATCTCATAATATGATCAATAATCTCAACTTTGGTATGTTTCCCGACTCAGATAATAAGAGAAAGATGGAGTTTCATGATGATCATAGAGGGAATAAAGTTCAATTTCCCTCATGTAAATCATGTTGGAAGAGGCATCGGCGATATTGTTTCAAAGGAACTAGAAGATTCTTTGGGTGTGTAAAATAAGGACACAAAGCCAGTTATTGAAAATGAAAAGGTTCAGTTAACACCATGGACAAGGTTAATGGTATTACTACAACATCAACAATGATTATATTTTTTAAATGTGCAATGTATGGGAATTATGCAAACAAATTCCCTAAGGGAAAATCTCATGAAGAGAATCAACATGGTCATATGAGTAGTATTTATTTGGATGATGATGAAGAGACTACAAATGAAATATGAGATGAAAGAAATGATGATGCTCAGTCAGTGGTTTAAGAAGTTAGTGGAATGATTGTATGTTTATAAAGAATAATTTATGGTACAATGGAATAAAGAATCATCTATAGATTTTTACACTATTGTTTTTCCTAAAGTATTTGAAAGTATATGTTGAATGGTACCAGTAACCATGGAAGGTTATTCAGATATTTTACGAAAGTAGTTGATATGCACATAATGAAGGGATGAGAAGATAATGAGATGTTTGATTGTATTCATGAGCTCATGACTAATATAAGGACTAAGTGATATTATGGTTTGATTATATATATATTTTTGGGATTTTGGTATATGGAAAGAGTTACCTTTTGACAGTATTCATGTTTTCACTAAGATTCTATGGTAATTTATGTTTCAAGATAATATTTGACTATGCTATTCATGTGTTTGGAATGAAACCAACAAGATATATCTTATGATATATGTGGGATAAATGCTTATATTCACATTCTTGGTAGATAACCTTTCTAGTAATTGTTTTATTTATACTATGAGCTTGGACTAATGTATTTTAGATAAGCCTAAATATTGGAATGGATTATGTTGGACATAAGTTAGTATTGTTTAAGGATATAATTTTTTCGATATTATTGATGGGATGTTATAGTAATGTAGTTTTAGAAAAAGGACAACTTGCAAGACGGGCGACAACCCATCGCGTCGGTCAAGGCTGTGGGAATCGAACCCACAACTAAAGTGTGACTGGCCTTTATCGCATACCAATGGCCTACAGGAAGTCCATGGTTAGTAGAAACTAGTTTTATTTTATTAAGTGGAATGATAGATGAAGTATAAGTTCATTTTTCTAATTGTATATGATTAACTTCGCCATATATGGACTTATATTTGATAAAGTTTTCTAACCTTTTGGAATGAGCCATCATTCTATCACATGATCTGTTAACACTTCACGAATAACAAATTCAACTTCATTTCATTAAGAGATGAAGTGGAAATTGTTCAAAGAACGAACAACAGTGAGATTGTACCAAAATCAAATAAGTATTTCTTCTAATTAAAAAATTTTCAACTTTAGGGAAATGATATTGAAAACCAAAAATGTTTTCATAGTGATCTTATATCTAATTAATCAGATGGTACCTTATATCATCCCAAATTTATGGTTTTGTGATTGATGGCTTTTTCATAGCCATGTTCTCTACCACTCTCCATCAGAACATGATGGTTATATTTTTCTTCCATATCCATATTTTAACTTATGTTCTCCTATATAGAAACCCATTGATCAGTTACTTTGGGTAATCGTTACATTTCATAATTTTGTTTTTAAAATTATGTTTTAGTATTCCTTTTTAGAATGTGGGTTTCTATAAATGGTAAACGATTTATAACCCCGATGAATTTCAAGGGTGAAATTCATTTTAAGGGGGGTAGAATGTAATAATCCAAGATTTTATAAGATATATTCTTTTTAATCTCTTTCATATCATCTACTATATGCTACACCAAGATTATCTTGCGCTATACGCGACACCGTATTAGCTTGCAGTATATGCAACACTAATCTTGGATCGTGTTACACACAATTTCATGTTTGTTTGATAGTAGTTATTCTACGCAATATTGAGTATATATATATATATTCAATATATTAATGAAATATTGTTTGATTTTTATATACGCAACAACAAAGGAGTCATGCACTAAACGCAACCCTGACTTGGCTTACATTACACGCAATCGTGACCTTCCTCGATAGCGTGTGTTGTACGCAATACCGAGTTTTACTAAACAACGATATATTGTCATAATATTATTATGAACTAGCCATTATAAATAGTATTAACTATCTTTTGAATTTTATAACATTATTATTCATCTTACACATTTTCTAGAACATGGTATAAGAACAAAATAAATTTTTCAAGTAAAATAAGTATTTTTAAAAAAATATAGTTTTGCCGCCTTTTGATGGCGCACCCACATTAAATCTAGTTTTTGACATGTTTATATGTTCAATTTTACAAAATAAACTTCTTATTTTTAATCAGGATATAAAAATTTACATTGGATAATGTTTTGACATTTTTCTGATAACTTCTATATTTTAATGAATAGTAAAAACACGCTATATTTTAATTAAAAAGAACATTTTTCATCGTAATAATTTATATGGATAAATTATATTATTTAAAGGTTTTAAAGTATAAATAGAATACATTTTTACCATTTAATATAATTTATGTCATTATCATTGATTTTACCTTGAATTCGTAGGTTAAATCAATTCAATCTTTTGTAATGTTTTAAACAAAAACCCCTTTTCTTTCGACAATGGGATTAATTTTAATTTAATTTTTGCAACTTTTTTGTTTTGAATTTGGAAAATGGATTCCATATTTGGAATCAGTTGGTCCAAATTATATTAATATGCTACTTTTTATTTTTGGGCATTATGAATAGTAACTACGGTAAATTTTATTTACCATAATTAAAGGTAAATCGTGTAATTAAGGGTTAATATAAGATAATAAAATTACCCTAAAACCTGCAAAAATCCTATTGGATGACTAAACGTTGACCCATATCACCTAAGGGTCGGATTATCTTCATTTAATGGACTTTTGACCATGAAAATAATTTAATTATTATTAAAACCAATGAAAGTGACAACATGTCACTTTCTTAATTCTTATAAGTATAATAATTCTGATTTAGTGATAAACTTAATGAAACACTAAAAATGAATAGTCTCCAGAAAGATAATACAATTACCTACAATATATGAATTTATATATAATTTTTAGGGATTAAATAATTATCATTAATTATTACACGATAGTGATGTTGAAATTATTTTATTGATTAAAATATCAAATAAATGATATTAAAAATATTAAAATAAATAATATATGAACAATTTAATGTTCTCCACTAATTTTCTAGATAGATATGACATTTTATTAATCTATTAAATCTTTTAGTTCGATCATATATTCTGTATATATTTTATTTAAATTCAAATAATTGAATAGTTTCAAAATTGACACTATTGTTATTTTATAAAAATAACATATTATTAAATTGTTTAAAAATCACAAAAATATTTAAAAATTATAAATTGAAATTTATATGGTCTAAAATGTCATTAATTACCCAATTATGGAAAATTAACAACACATAAGTGATTATTTATAACCATTTAAAATTTATAATTGTATTACCACAAATAAACTTAAATATATTAAATAAATATAAATCAAAATTATAAGGTTTAAAATAAGATCCAAACATGTATAAATTTGATTTTATGATCATATTACAACCCTATATCATCTAATCTTCGAATTGAATCATTTTTGGAGGTTTTTATGTGGGGTTCGAATTTATATTAAACTAATATTTTTGAGGATTCCAAAGGTACCCCTCTCCTCCTCACACCAATTTTGGTCTTCATGCTCAGCCAACACCTGAAATTTATCTTCTAGACTTCCATAGAAACATCCTAGAGGTTCTGGTCTTCTAAAAAGTCCATCTTTAGTGCCCTAAGAAGAGGTTAAGAAGAGGCGCTTCAAAGAAGAGGTAATGTCCAATACCGATTATTTCAACTTTCTTTCTTCTTCTACTTCTTCTTCTTTAGTTTTTTCATTGTGAAGTAATAACATCAGTGTCACTCACATACTAATATGTTATTATAAGTATGAAACAACCCTATTTTACCATCTATCCATCCTATGGAAAACGAAATCACCCCGCATGCGTACGTACTAAATACTGTCTCCACGCCGTGGTGTAATCTGTTTTCAACCACCACCTTACATGGATGGGTATAATGGTGTAAATAGAAAACTATATTTGATTATTTTAAAGTGATATTGATTCTGAAATATTATACAGACAATTCAATACAATTTCATGATCATGGGAATGATATCATAATTCGTGCGTACGTAAGGACTACCGTCTCCACGACGCGATGTGACTCATTCTCCATGTTAACCATTCATGAACGATTATAAAGTATATATAATAAGTAATCATGAAATATATGACATAATGATGATATTGGATTAATGTATATATATATATATATGTGTGTGTGTGTGTGTGTGTCATATACTTAATTCCATTCATTTCAATAAATAAACGAAAACAGCGTTCATGCGTAAGTATGGCCTACCGTCTCCATGAATGGGGTATTTCATTCCATTTATCAGTATATCATATATATATATATATATATATATATATATGTATATGATGAATATATATTACATATAAATCTTGTTTTACATTCTGGAATTATGTAAATCAGGTTATAAGTAATAATATCAAGAACAACAAGTCCCAACATGTACGATAAATAAAACGATTTTAAAAAAATGCCAATTTAAAATGGAACTTACAAAAGAACGGGTAATATAAGGTCATAAGTGAACCATATATGATATCATAGTAATGAATATAATTTTGTAATAAATCAATGACCTTATTTAAATCATTATATAGGAGGTTCAGATATGTACGAAGCATATCAGACCTAAGGTAAGTGATAACTATTTTAATCTCTCTCTTATCCGATATTGTTTATTCGTAAGTATTCACTGGGGTTATATTTATCATCCATGTACCTATTTTATAAAAATTGTATCATTTATGTTTAATTTCCTTTTTACCCATTTTTGACTTTTACTACATGGTATGTATGGAATCTTTCTTTTACGTGGTACTTTTTGACTTTTCTGGCAAAAGTACGAGGAAAATGTTTTTTTAACTTATACGAAATGAAGGGATTTTTATGGTTTTATAAAGCCTTATTTTCTTGAAGCTTACTCCAAAAGATTTCATGACTATTTTAAACAAATTCAGTTTCTTTTAAAATATCATGACGTTTTGTGAAAATAATATTATTTTGAATAAGAAAGTTTATTTTCCTCAAGAATTCATTTCAAGTGTTTTATCAAAACCATTTTCTATCTAAGATGACATTATTTCATATGTGTATGTTTCAAGTATAAAGTCTCTATGATTTACATGGTGTCAATTTTCTTATTATGAAATGATATCCATTTCTTTTATATGGATTATGTGATGATGGGATGATGTTTATGAAACCCATTTTATTTGGTGGGTTATTATGAATGATGTATGTTTATTTTGTGGAACAAGTAAGAATGATTTCATTATGAGATGGGTGGGACCTATATCTTACTACAATGAATTGGGTAATGATTTATATATCATGATATAGACATGTTTGGAACGGTAAGTTAATTCGGTTCAGTGTTATAGGACTGAAATGAGGAGTGAACTCAATTCAGAAAGGAACTTTGTCCACTAAGATGGTCTTGGAAGCAATGCCTTGGCTACTATGGAAATCATAACATGTACTGAATGGTTTATAGAATTACATTTTTTATTCCCATTATATTTTATCATGGTGCATGTTCCATTATGATATATGCCTTATGTAATTCCACGATTTATGTCTTTGCTCAAGATTTTGATGTTTAAATTTCATGTTCAGGTTTTTGCTTCAAAATGTTTATGGATTTTTTTTTTGTTATCTATGTTTTCCCTTACTGAGCATTTGTGATCACCATTTTTATGTTTTATTTTCCCCAGGAAATAAAGAAAGGATTTAGGTAAGGAAACAAAAGGGGAAGATTATTATTGGAGTTGTTGAAGATATTTCAACATGATTATAAGTTTATATTCCGAGTTTACAAAGACCCTAAACTATTACTATCCATGTGTGTATGTTTTTGTTATGTATTAAGTATTATGAAAAAGTAATGTAATGTCCATGTATGTCAAGGTTTGGGTCTCTACACATTCCACAGTGGAAATGGGATGATGTCACGATGGATTTTGTGATCGGGTTACCGAAGTCACCTCAAGGCATTGATGTCGTGTGGGTTGTTTTGGAAAGACTTATGAAGGAAACTCACTTTCTACCGATCATGGAGACCTTTGGTGTTGATGAGGTTGGGAAGTTGTATATACAATAGGTATTACGTTTAAATGGGGTCCCTCGTTCTATCATTTCAGATAGGAACACCCATTTTATATCTCGTTTCTGGCAGAGTTATCAGAGGGCATTGGGTACATAGGTTCTTTTGAGCACAGCTTACCACCCTTAGACCGATGGCCAGTCAGAGCATACGATAGAGGTTCTTGAGGATATGATGTGTGCATGAGTCCTTGACTTTGGTGGATCTTGGGAGAAGAACATACCCCTGGTTGAGTTTTCCTACAATAATAGTTTTCCAGTAATTATTGAGATGACACCTAACATGGCTTTATATGGTAGTCCATGTCGATCACCCCTATACTAGTTGGAGGAAAATGAGGCAGCTTTACTAGGAAGACGTCTCGTATAGGAGACTTCAAAGTAGGTCCCTTTGATTCAAAAGCAGATGGCTATTGAACAGTCTAGGAAGAAATATTATACTTATCACCACAAATGATGCTTCAATTTCATGGTATGGTATCATGTTTTCTTGCGTGTTTCATCAAGTTTGGGACATAGGCGGATCAGGATACATGGTACACATTCATTGAGGTATGTGAGGCCATTTGAGATTCTGGAGAGAGTCAGGACAGTTTCCTATTGGTTGTAGTTACCATAGAGGTACCAAGCCATGTACGACGTCTTCCGCGTATCTCTGCTATGTCGTTATCACTCAGACCTGTCTCACATCATTCAGCCTAAGGAGGTTGAACATCAGGTCTATACATCCTTTGAAGAGCATCTGATTTCTATTGTTGATAGAAGCATGAAGGTTCTCGGAGGCCGGTCAGTTCCTCTCGTACAGGTTCTATGGCAGCATGGCCAAGTGGAGGATGAACCATAGGAGTGGGAGACCAACGTACATGCTCAGTGGCCAGAGTTATTCTCTGCTTTATCTTGACCACCTGTGGAAGAGAAAATGAGTAATGAATTTCTTTAAGGGGGAAGTTTGTAAGAACCCATTTCTTATTCTTGAGGTATGGGTTTCTTCTTTTCCTTTTTCCATATGTGTTTTTGAGAAAATAAAGAAAAATGGGGTAAAATCCCAAACAAATTTGGTACATGCCATGTACTTTTCTACATGTAGTGTGCTTTGGCCATATGGGACGATTACATAGGGTCTACAGGCCTGTCGGTGATGAAGGGTGTAAAAACTGACTACATACCATGTACTTTGTATATACATTTCATGTAATCAGTCAGTAGGTCAACTATAAGGTGGTGAGAGTATCCACCAGTGGAACAAAAGTACCGACCATGTACTCAGAAATACAGGTTGTGTAATCATGTCGACTAATGAACAGTCAGGTAGTGGAAAGTGGCCTCCAATGTAACAGTAAAAAAATGGAATGTACATGCTGTGTACATTAGAGTACATGCCGTGTAGTTATTTTTTTCACTTAAAATAGGCAGTAGCCTCCTCTTTCGATAGAGGAAGATTAGAACTCGTATGGAGCACTGTAGAGGAGGCCGGATCTTGGAAGAGCTCCCGACCACACGCTGGGACTCCGATTCATTGGCCAATGATCTCGTATGAACCGCGTGGGTGAGTTATTCTCTCTTACTAAACCCCTCCTTCCAATTATTTTCTAATGAGATGTTATTTAAGTTTGAATGAGTAGTTTTTAATCCCAGATCTATGTTGTTCTCGGTTTTTTTGGGAGGCATCATTCGCGTATATCGATCAGAGGAGATTGAGGTAGGTGGTCTGATGTTTATTTCCAACTGTCAAGTTGTTTTTCTGTTGCATTGTGTTACAGGCCCATGTTTGGGGTGTTGTATGGATAAGTCCTTGACTGATAAAATACCTATAATTGTGTAGGTAATTTAATGAATATGTATAAATTTTTGTTTGGGATCATTGCCTTGATCCAGGGCCACCCTGTGGTTGTGTTTACCTTGTTTAGTCATTTGGCCTAGATACTCAAGTGTATGTCGTGATTATATAATTATTTTAGTTTTATTGAGAGAATATATATATATAATTGCTTGATTAACTGTTGGGCTCGGCCCTGTTACTTTTTGTGCTTGATGGCAGCATTTTTCCTAGCAATATGGGTTGTGTTTCGTTTAGCCTGAGGTAAATTTTTCTTATGCCTCAGGGCAGAAGCTTCCATGCCTAAGGGAAATATCTCATGTGCCTGAGTGAAATATTCATCATGCCTTTGGGCAATCACCTAAGGGTTTTAATTATGATAACCAGAGGTTAGGATTTCATGTATGAGGACTTTGTTTATTTTGTATACTTAATATGGTAACTTCACATGTCATATGTTCCAAGCTAACGCATAGGCTTGGTATTGTTTTACCATCTACTTGTTAGATATCTTTTGGTGGTTTTCTATGCAGCACTGTATAGGAGATTTTCGGTTGAGCCTGAGTCTCAAGAACATAAAATTAAATTCTATTGAATTGTTAAATAATAATTAAATTAAAATGTAACTTGTAGGAGTAGATTCTTTTGATTGCTTCCTAGTTTACTTCATTTCATTATTGCACAACACTGTTGCACAAATTCACTGATAGTTGGGCACAGGCCATTGGTGGTTGCCTACTAGGATTTATTTCTCACACCCTATTTTGGTCATGTTATGAGCCCAAACAGATTATATTGTTGTAGGTGTTGATAAGGGAAAGATTCCCTATACAGTTACTTGATTATTGCAGAGGAGTAGGAGAGCATGTGACTGAGCATTGGCTTGCGATGTTGTTGAGTTCCTGATACATTGTGTTTCATTGTTTTTATGTATTTTTACCCTGCACTTTATTTTTTTAGATTCAATTGTATCCTATTTTGGATGCTTTCTTAGACTTAGGGACATACTGTATCATATATATATGATTTTTTTCATGTTTTATTTATGTACTCTTGTCTATTTCATCTTGGAATTGTTTACTGCTTCCACTTTTGTATGTTTGTTTTTATTTCCACTATGCTAAACTTTTAAAAATGAGGTCATTGTTTCCCCACTATCAGTCCTAGGCCCTAGCTTCTAGTCAGCAGAGTCTGGCGTTTGGGGAAATGCGGTTGAAGTCATGTGACCAACTGGGTTCGGGGCAGCTATTGTGTGGCACCAAGATCCAGGACATTACAATTTACATTTATAAGAGGTTATAAAATTATTAATTAATTAATCTAATTTTATTATCTACGAAATTAAGATCAATTGAAGAACTCCTTCGGACTTAAGGTAAAGGATCCTACCCAACCATCCATTATACCATCAAGTTGATATATCTTTCTTTTTACACAAATTTTGTTATACTTTATTTTTTACGTACATCATATAAATTATTTTAATATGTTTCAATGTCATGTATCAATATTCATTCATCATTCTCTTTTGGGGATATACATATTTTTAAGTGGTTCCCATCTCAATTCTCCCCAGTAATCAACACTATTTAAAGGGAATTTCATGAATTCATACCCAATTTCATGTTCACTCCATAATATATTTTAATCCACTGCTGTTTTTATAATTACAAAAACCTTCTCCATTCACGTTGGGTTTTATATAAAAGTTTGTCCCATTTTTTATTTTAATTTTTTTTTAGTATTTTCCTTACACGAAACTAAAATGTTTTGATACTAAAATTTCTTAAATACTCTTCTTTTGTGTTATCACTTTTGTTTAACATCACTTATGATTATATATTCTTATTTTCCATTATAAATTTCTATGTATGTTTTAATTCATTTCTTTCTTTGACACTTTTATGATACACCCATTCATTATGCTTTAGGACATGATTATTATGCCCATTTATTTCCAATGGTTACACTTATGTTTATGTATGATTGATATTTATGATTCTTTATGTGGGAAATGTATTCCAAAATATGTTAAGGTGGTGGAATAGGAATATAAATCTAATTCATTGGGTAACATTTAGTCTCATGAGATGTTATGTGCAATGGTTTTAGTGGTTATCCTTGACTCAAGTTCAATGTGAAACGTTATTGGCGGTTAGACTTGACTCATGCTCCTCTTTGTGAAATGGGCCTTGAACTGTGATAAATTCATATTTTATGTTGCAGTTACATTACTATGATTTCATATATAGAGGATATCATGTTTTATATGTTATGATTCCATATGATCAATCTTTTTTCCATGCCCTTTTATATCAGTATTTCATGCCTTATAACCCTTGTGATAAATATTAATTCGTATGTTTTTTCCCTTACTGTGATTTTTAGCTCATCCATGTGGTCATGTTAACCACAATTTATCCTATGAAGATTTATAAGAACAATGGATGTTAGGTTCTCAATATGAAGATAGAATAAATGTTTTTTATGATGTTTAATTATGTACCCAACCATCCAAGACACTAGACATTATGATACTTTGCTAGTAACTTGATGTTAATTTATGATTAAAATCTTGGAATGTTATGTGTAAAAGAATGGTGTTTATTTATTCTCATTTAGTAAAACAATTCCATTTGATACTAATCTTTCAGCATGAAGACCTAGTCCTTTCTAGTAAATGAAATCAAGTCGGTGTCAATCCAAGAAAAATCATAAACAAAAAATATTTTAATTTCCATAAATACTTAGGAATATGTGCACCTATACAATAATCTTGGGATCTGTCTTGTAAATAATTGCCTCAATATTACACATATCTCTTTATATACCATTCTAATTAATAGAATATCCAGGTAAGTTCACCTCACAATTTTAAATAATAAACATTAACAACATTACCTAGAGAATATTTCATTAAATAACAACAATAATAACTCTCAAATACTCAAAATGATCCTCCACAGACATCAAGTACACTAGGATCTAATTGATGTATCTTACCAGGAACTATTTCCTGATATAATGGAAAAATTATTTCATTAATATCATGAAAATCTCAAGGTTACTCAAAAAAATTAATTTCATAACTATAAACTAAAAGATCCCATAAAAACACTTGAAGGAATCTTTCAATATATCTTCCTCTTCCAGCCAAATTGGATTATACATTGATTATATATTGATCTTCAAAAGAAAACATGATATCTTAAATTGTTTGATTGGATCATTTATACATTATAGGGTTTAATGGTTCTTCACTATCACATGGTTCAAACAATGGTATTCTATATACAATCTCATACTAGAATACACATAATTTAGAAACAACACCAGTGTACCCCATGTAATGAAATAAGGTAAGAATACACCCCTCTATAATAAATCGAGAAATTAAATTAGAAAATTCAACTATTCATAATGTTCCATTGGATAGGGATCCATTAAAATCAAAGATATATTGAGTTACATATCAATATTGAACTTGATAACACATTGAGGGGCTAGTGGAAAAACATC
The DNA here is from genome assembly GCA_963277665.1 of Viscum album. Taxonomy (NCBI): domain Eukaryota; kingdom Viridiplantae; phylum Streptophyta; class Magnoliopsida; order Santalales; family Viscaceae; genus Viscum; species Viscum album. Next base: position 71,155,560 of record OY728142.1, read on the forward strand.
CTATTAGAAGAAAATAGTAATAACCTCTATTACTCTCAGGATCATATTAGATCAAACATCAATTAATACAAACCATAACACAGAATGTTGATAATAAAAATGTGAACATTCTATTACCAATTTTCATTCATTTCTCTTTCCTCTTGTCTGTTATATATCTTTTAGGGTGCACTTTGAAACTCCGAATGATAAATAATATATACTGTATATAATAACCTAAATTTTGGGGATTTATGTTTTTTTGAATTAATTTAGGATGGGTATAAATATATATATGTAATTGTGGTGTTTTCTCCAAGTTCTAAGAATATCGAGGGTGGTTTGGATTTTTCTACTGAAAAATTAACTTTTCATAATCTGTTGGAGAAACCCATTCGATATAATGTAATTACATGATGTATGTTGGGTATAATAAACGAGTCTTGTTCATATCATGAAAGGATTAAACACTAGTTATTTTATTCACATCATGTAATGGTAAAAGTTGTGTTTTAAATAAAAAGAGATGGGTTTTTCTACATATGTGGGCTATATGAATTACATGAAATGTAAAAGGATTTCATGTCATTTAATTCTAAAAATATTTTGTTTTCAGTTTTTCATATAAGTGATTCTAATTTCATTAATCCAGAAGCTCTTGTATCTTGACCTAGACATTTCATGGGAGATTTTAGAGAACTATGCTACTTCCAAATCACTTTTTTCGGCGATCGGTCTTTTCGGTTGGGTTGTCGAATCTATCATAATAAGAATTATATTAGTTTCTTCATTTCCCATGAAAGTGGTAGCCCCATTATTGTACATTTCAAGATTTTTTAATCTATGGTGATGATTCTTCTTTTTTTCCCTTCTAGGTCTGTCAAACAATCTTCCTCTAGAGGATAAACATCATATCAGTTATGGTACATCGTTTTAGTTTTGTTGAGGTATGATGTGACAAATCCACTACACGAAATATTTTTTTAAATAGAGTGAATTTTGAGTAGTTTGGATTCATTATAGGGCCAATATTATTTTTATTATGTTTTTATTTGGTGTTGGATGTCATTTTGTGTGTGTGTGACCTATGTTTGAGGTGGGTGGTTCAATATTTATCATGTATTGGATGAAATTTAATACTCTATTTTTATAAATTACTTGTAAAAATGAAATTTTGTTATTCATCAGTTACTTTGTATGTGTGGAAATATTTTTTTAAAAAATTTGTGTTTTATAATTTTTGGTAAAAGAAATGTTACTTTCAAAGAATTTTGAAATGAGTATCTGAAATGCTTGTCAAATCATGATTTTGGTGAAATGGTCTGGAAAATAGTGCACATTGAGATTTGTAGGTATGTTTGTGGAAGGTTTAATAATAGGAAATTTTCCAAAATAATATTGGAAATTTTAGACATGGGGTATTCCTATACACCCTAGGCTTGTTGATAAAAGGACTAGATAGATATACTTATTGGTTCAATTTCTAGGGTATCCCTCTCCTGTATAGATTCAATGCGTATATATGGGATCTTAATACACATGATTCTCTATGTTAGCCATAGAAATGTACAAGCTATCATGTCGCGTATTGATCCTCAGTGTGATGCCACCAATGATTGGGATTTTACTATTTTATCTAGTAAAACCATTGGTTTATATGATATGTGATTCATTATTTTCATTGATTTGATATATTAAATTATCTAAAACAATTATATGTGGCTTGTTTTAGAAATGTGGTAAAAGGTAAAATTATTTATTTTTCCATGCTTCTGATTTAAAAACTATTAATCTTTTTATCATTCCTTATTTTCAGTAATTTTGGTCTTGTTTAAATTATTTAATAATGTCTTGTGTGGAACACCTAGATGTGTTACTATTGAGAATTTTATATTACACTATACAAACCCCTTTGATGGTGAGAATGCCTTTGTATGTATTTTGATGCATGGAAATATAATGAACTAAAGTGAGGCAGTGAGGTTTTCATTCATCTATTTCTGGGGAGCTTGGGGTGATATAGTGTGATTTTTCCCATGTTGTCAGATGGAGGTGTAAGTTTTTGTTCTAGTTGTCCTATGATTTTGGACCTGTAATTTGGGATTTTTTTTATTTCATTGAGTTTTATCATTTTCACTTTCTTCTTTTAGTTTTGCAATATTTTTATCACAACCTCTTTTTTCCCTGTTATATATATACATTTATATATTCTAGGTTGTTTTTACTTTATGTTGGGAAAAATTATTCCATTTCGTTGTTGTTGATGTCTGATTACAAGTCACCCACCTATGAGGATTGATAACGTCGTTCAGTTATGTGGAAAATTCATATTGGGTACTAGTTTGAGAGGTTATTCGGGTCAGTTTTTTCACAGTTTTGTATTAAAGGTGGTATTTTGTTAAGACTACTTGTCTTAGAAAATTTTGTAGTCTAGATATTGTATTATCAAAACGTGAGAGGTATGTTGTGGTGAGTGATTGTCCAGCTCTTATCCTAACAAGAGCCAGGTTACCATGGAATGTTGGGGTGTGGGTCTTCTATTCGGAGTTCTTGATCTTAATATCAGTTCTCGATTATGGTATTGTGGTTTAAAATGATATTATTTAATTATTTGATCATTTTTTTATTTTAGCATGCAATATTATTCTTTTGAGACGTCTTCCACAGGTTATACATGGGATTTTAGCGGATTCTTCTCAAGGGAATCAACCCATAGATCATAATATTATAGAGGCCATCATTCATGAAGTTTTTTCTATTGATTCGAATCATCCACAAGTCAATAATGTAGATATTTAGATTCAACCAAGTGATATAGGAGAAAGGTATCGATCATGGGAGTTCTTACATGAGAATTTTTCATCCTTTAAGAGTACAAATGAAAATCAAGTGTTGGAGGACTGGTCATAAAATTTTGATCACAATTTTAAATTCATGGATACATGCAAGAGTATCAAGGTGAACTACACAACCTTAATACTTAAGGGTCCCAAAATGATATGGTGGGGTTACATAGTATAGGTGAATGTGCATGTGGTCTTGGAATGGTTGGGTTTTGAAGACTCAATAATTCTAGAAGTTTTTTCTAGAGTTGCTGATTATTGAGAAGTCTCTCGAGTACCTCTCTTTGAATGAGAGAGACTGTTTGGTGTTGCTGTACACCAATTCATTTTATGGGATAGTTCATTTTTATCCAAAGGTGGGAAATAATGACAAACTAATGCATCAGAATTACATGCAGGGATTGAAACTATATATCATATCTTAGGTATTTATGTTGAACCATTTGACCTATGGGGTGATAGAAGATAGAGAGATGGTGGTGGAGGTGAATATGGAATGGCAGTTCAGATATTATTCATATTCTCTTTTAGCTATTGGTTGCTATAGTGGCACACAGTGGAAGAATATGAAGTATAGAGATCATCACAAGATATGTGGATTTTCTTCTTAGTGGTATGCATCCTCTTCACCAATATTTATAGATAGAAATGTTCCTATAAATTGTTATCTATGTGAAAATGTTGGACACACATGGAATGATTATCTTAAACATATGAAGATGTGTAACATCTATGGGTATTATGGTCATCTTCAGCGTTTATATTAGTCTATTTCTATACATTGTCTTGGTTAGAGATTGTGTTCTAGAATGGATATTATGATATTGTCAGATTCATCAAATATTATAGGTCACCAGCCATGGGCCTTAGGAGTGTAGCACCTTCATGCAGTAGAATATTTTCCATTGGATGTACATACAGATATAGGAAAAGTGATATGTACCATCTTTATTACATCTTCAGTAGTGATTACATCATATGATATTGGTGATTCGAACTCATATATATCTGGCCATTTTTATATATGATTAAATTTTCAAAAGAGATATTTTTATTTGTTATGGAGTTGGTGACACCTCTTGGGTTGAGAAAAGTGTTTGGGTTTTGGTTTCTTTCGTGTTAGATTTCAATGGTAGGTGTGGAGTTAGTTTGGGATTTTCACATTCCTGATATTGTTATGTTTAATGTCATCAATGAGATGGATTGGCCTGTTTCTCATCATTATGATGTTGAATATTATCATTGGAATATATTGTTTTTGGTAGCCACTGTGACCTCACAGATGTTTTATGGATATTTAGATTCATGTTTTATTCATGTGGGACATTCACACATAGAACTCAGTAGTTTGTTGTTTTTTGTTGCAGTTGATTTCATCGATATTTTTTCTAATGTTAATCTACTCTCTATTTTCTAAATGTTTCTTGATGTTTTCATGGATGATTATCTACACTGCCTATAGTGAGTGAGGTAGAGATTATTATTATCCTACTTCCTTTTACACAGGAGATCTTGATGCCTTCTTATCATATTTTACCAGTGGAGATGAAAGAGCTCAATATTCAGTCAGACAACCAAAAGATGGAACGATTTTTTCCCTATTGTTTCCCCTTGGGAAGCCCTAATGCACTTTTCTATGAAGGGATATGGTCAAATTCGATGGTGTATAGACTATAAAATTTCAAACCATGTAGCTGTTAATAACAAGTATCATTTGCCTCAAGTGGATGATTTGTTTGATTGCTAAAAGGGGTAAAAGTGGTTTTCAATGATTGATCTCCATTTGTTTTAACATCAGCTTAGAGTTTTAAAGTTTAATGTACCAAATATAGATTTCAAGAGCATGTATCACCATTTATAACATCTTATGATGTTTTTTGTGTGTACTAACACTCCTGTAGTTTTTATGGATTCAATTAATTAAATATTACATGAGTATCTAGACACCATTTTGGCAGTGTTTCTTGATGGTATTTTGGTTTATTCAAAATTTTAGCATAAGCACGAGTACCATTTTAGAATAGTTTTGGAAATATTGAGGAGTGATTGTTTTTATGGAAAGAATTCAAAATATGATTTTTGGATTCAAGAAGAGAAGTTTTAGGTAATGTGATTTCGTAGCTTGGCTTATCAATTGATCCTTAGAAGGCCGAGGTAATTTTTTCTTAAGAAGAGACATATAATGTCATTGATATTATGAGATTCCTTATTTTTTATATACTATCGATAGTTCCCAATGGGAAAAATGTGTATTTGTGATGGGATCATAACCCATCACAAATAATTCTAATTAAATAATCATTTTCAAGGGGAAAAAATTCTCATCGCACATACCTTGTGCACATGTGTGCAAGAAACTGTGAGAATTGTTATTTTCAATGGGTGTTAATCCCTTCATAAATAACATTATTCATAAAAGTTATTTGAGATTTGAATTTATAACCCATCACAAATACTTTTTCATAAGAAATTTATTTATGATAGGACCCATAAAACCACATTTTTAATCATCAACAACTATATTTATTGTGGGTTTTATTTGTGATGGGCCTCATCGCAAATAATACCCTTTGTGATGGGATAACTGTTGCAAATATCCCTATAGTTACTAATCATCCCTATATATATTCCCCAAAATAATCCTTTTCCTCTTATTCCCCTTCTAAGATCTCTCTTACTCTCTCATCTCTTTTCATTACCTCAAAAAAATCCTTTAAGAGTTTTAAATTTTACAGGGAAGTAATCATTCAAATTTGAATCTATTAAAGATTTGATATTGAGGTATTAATTTAATTTATATAATTGTTAGTAAATTTATATAATTTCATATTATAAATTAGTATTTTTAATGATCTTTAATTAGTTTTTACTAGGATTTATTGGTTTTACGTAGAAGTAATTAGTTTTATGTTTTAGTGATTATTTTTAATTATAAGAATTTAGTTTTAATTATCTATAATTATTATAAATTAGAAAAAGTTAGTTTTAATTACATGTAATTAGATTTAATTATCAGTAAGGTATTTTGATTAGTATTATCTACTTATAATTGAATGATAAATAATTGTAATTAATACAACAAAGATATAATTCGTTGATGGAAGTAATAAGTAATAATAATTTGCATTATTTTTTAATAATTATCAAGATTTAGTAATTACTAATTATTGAAAATAATTTTTATTAACTAATAATAAATATTAAAAATTTAGAGAAATTAGTAAAAATTATAGAGAAAAAATGAATTTTAGATGTAATCAATAAAATTAGCGTCAATTAGTAGAAAATAAAATAAATTAGTAAAATTAGAGATAATTTTACAAAATTGAAGGAATTTAATAGATAAAATAGAATTAATTAGTAAAATTATGAATAATAATAATAAATTTGTTGTGATTATTATATTTTAGTTGAAATTATTAAAAATTAGCTATGACTATTAGAAATTATATGTAATTATTAAAAATTATCTATTATTAGTAGAAATTATCATTAATTAGTACAAATGAGCTATAATAAGTGGGAATTATTAAAAATTTGATGTAATTAGTAAAAATTACTAGTAATGAGAAATAATTAATGAAATTTACTAAGAATGTGTAGTATTTAGTAATAATTTTCAAAAAGTAAAAAATTAAATGTAATGACCGATTTTTAGTAAAAAAACCCAATAATGAGGGGTATTTAGTAAAAGTATCTGGTAATGAGGAGTAATTTGTAGAAATTGTTGATAATGTGTGGTATTTAGTAAACAATACAATTAATAATCAGTATTTATTAAAAAAAATACACGTAATGAGTGCTACTTAGTAAAAAATTCTTATATTTGTCTTTATTTTTTAAAAAATATCATTAATGAGTGTTATTTAGTAAAAAAATATATGTAATGGGAGGAATTTAGTAAATATTAATGGTAATGAGGGGTATTTATTAAACAAATATCGATAATTAGAGGTATTTAGTTAAAAATAAAGGTAATGAGCGATATTTAGTGAAAATTATAAGTATGGATTGGTATTTAGTAAAAAATACCAATAATGAAAAGTATTTTGTAATAAATACCAATGATGAGCATTAATTATTAAAAAAATTGTACTATCTTGTATTTATTAAAAAATGCCGATAATGAATGGTATTTAGTAAAAAAGATGTTGATTGTGATAAGTATTTAGTAAATATTTCTAGTAATGGGTGTTATTTTCTAAAAAAGTTCTATAATGGACTGTATTTAGTAAAAAATATAGGTAATGAGTTGTATATACTAAAATACCAGTAACAAGAAGTATTTAGTAAAAATATACTATTAATGAGTGGAATTTTCTATAAAATTGATAATTACAAGTAACTAGTACAAATTAAAGGAAATGGGAAATAATTAGTAAAAAAAGTTAGTAATGAGTATTATTTACTAAACAATACCTCTAATGAATGGTAATTTGATGAATTTATAAATAAAGTGAATTATTTTGAATAAAATACAAATAAAGAGTGGTATTTAGTAATAATTACATGTAATGAGTGATAATTAGTTACAATTATAGGTAAATAGAATAAAAATACCATTAATGAGTAGTAATTCGTTAAAAATACCAATAATGATCATTAATTTGTAAAAATAAATGTTAATGAGTGGTTATTAATAAAATGTAAAATTAATTAGTGATATTTAGTAAAAATAATGTTAATTAGAGGTATTTAGTTAAAAATTCTGACAATGAGTGGTTGATAATAAAAAATTCTCGTAATGAGCATTAGTTTGTAAAAACCAACTGGCAATGAGTGGTAATTTGTTAAAGTACCAATAATTAGTGATAACTAGTAAAACATATCCATAATTAACTAAAATTAACAATAATTAACCACAATTAATAATAACTTGTAATAGATTTTCGGCCAAGGGGCATGAGTAAATCATAGATTATTGGTGATGAAGGGGATGATATGGAGAAAGAATTATAGAGTCAAAATTCATTCTCTCTATGATTTCCTATATCACCACCAATCTCTACATCCCTTTAAGGAATCCTGGAGAAGATTGGATGAAGGCCACAATGAATTTAAAGAGTTCTAATTCCCATTCAATCCAATTTTTTGGAGGTGGGGAAGTCATGGGTATACTTGCTAGTTTATCCATTACTACCTCTCCTCAAAAGAGTCTCAATTAAGGGTCAGTAGAAATCATTCACTCCATCATCTCCTTCATCACCCCTACTCCATGCTTCCCATATACCCATTGTCTAGCCTTCTATTTCTCTTAATGATAATTAATGTTAATTATACAAAATTAGTGGTAGTTTTAATAAAGTATTGGTAATTGGGTAATTTATACAAATTTAGCTATAATTAGTTATAATTGATAATATTTAAAGTTAATTTGTAATTTTTAGATATTCAAATATTTTGTGAATATTATCTTCCATATATAATATTAATCTTATTAAATATTATTATTTTCTATTTTTTATAAAAAAATTGGAATAATGGAGTAGATAGAAATAGTCATTACAAGAACATTATTAGATAAATCATTATAGGAATCCAAACAATTCTAGAAAAAATCATGTGTATATTTGGGGTGTTGAAAATTTATTATCCTCTGCATTATTTAAATCAAAAATATGTATCAAAAGATACAATAAAGTGTCCATGTATGAAATGTAATCTGAGGAGAATTGAAACATTTAAAAATATATGGGACACATAATGAATTTTGATTTTTGGAATGATTATGTTTTTTGGTATCAACACCGTGAATGCATTTCTGAAGATGATACAAATAATATACTTATAGATCAATCACATTTTAAAACTGTAGTATATGAGTTTTATAGACTATCTATTCAACAAGAAGAGACATATAATGATATTTATTTAACTCTCGAGTTAGAAAAATCTCAACTTTATTTGTTGTTGAAGTGTATAGAAGATTCCATAAATATAGGTTTCAAGATAAAAAAATTTATTCGATTTAAATTTTATGTCTATTAAATTAGATAATAGAATGTCAAATAGATATTTTTATTAGATATTCTATTTGGTTAATTCACTGTTACCTAAAGGAAATCTATTGGCTTTAAATTTCTATAACAGAAACGGTCTCGTTCATTAGATGCATGTTGGTTATCAGAAGATTCAAGCACGTTCAAATAATTTCATCTTATATTATGGTAAAAATGATTTTTTTATTTTTTTCCCTACACGTGGACAATAGAGGTACAAGGAGGCCCAAAATGGGAAGTCTGGATTGTTTCTTATTAAATAGTTGAGGTATTTATCATTTACACCCAAATTATAGCATTTATTTATATCTCAAAAAACAATTTCAATGATGTGTTATCACAAATACAATATTTAAATTGGTAAATTCATAAATCAACCTTGTGATGTGGATTAATGGAAATATTTTTACCATGTATATCCATCAATTTCTTCATAATCCCATAACACATGATTGGTCATTTCGATTGATGGATTTTTTCTATTTGGTTCTTGTGGTAGGCAATATTCTTCCTGTACACTCATTAAATCTCTGTACAACATACCTCTTTGTATTTGGATGAATGAAACATATGTATTTTTAAAATTATTAATTCTAAGGCATCTAAAATGGAATATATATTTTTATTTTAATCAATTTATTTATGAATTAAATTTATTGTGAAGTAATTATTTCATTACATATAATGTTTTTTAGAAACAAAATGTTATAATGAAATCTTCATTAATGTGGACAATTAGAAACTTACCATCATATGGAAAGTTATCTAGTTGGAGTACACATGGTCCAACATTATTTCTATACTATATGAGTGATATAAAATATTTTATGCCCATAAATTAGGGAAAATAATTTCTTCTCGACTATCGCAATATATTTATTCCTATTGATCATCCTTATGAAGGAATGGAAATAATTACAGAAAATGAAGAATTAGATGATAAGATACTCTAACAATGATATCAAGTATTGTTTTAAAATCAATTGCTTATTTGTTTCCTCTCATTACATTTGGATTGATAATAATGCAACAAAAAATAGATGGATTGGGAAAAGATCACAGTAGAATTAAATGAACTATTTTTGGAATCTCCAACATTTTTTGGATTTCTCGCTCCTCCACATGTTAAATTTTCTCCATATTTAGAAGAAATATTTTAATAATATAATTTTTATAGTTTTGGACATACCTGGTACCACCAATGATAATCTAATGTCATAATTGGAACTTTACAATGTTTTGAGAAAAATATAACTTGATTTGTTTGAAAATGATAGATCACAAAAGATAATGAAGCTAAAAGAGGATTATAAATTATCCAAAGATAATGATTTATTATCTTGTCAGTGGATTGTGGATATCAAGCCAACTAGATATGTTTACAATGTTTACAGAGTCTTTATAAATAGTCAAATTACCAGATTAAATATTCTTGATTTCTAACATATAAAATAAACAATTCTATTGATGGGGTTTAAAGGGTTGTTGAATTATTATATTTGGGATGTGTTTAAAAAAATATAAATTTATTGTGACATTTTTTTTTTGAAAAAAAGGATTTCATAAACATTGTAGACTTCAAAAGAGATGTGGTTTTAATTATATATAAACCATGATTTTTTTGAGTTTGATTGATTCAATGGAATATTGGATACTATATTTTCCACATGAAGAAAAAATTAGAGAGTCGATAAAGTTTCTATGGATGTACCCATATAATATATGAATGAATAAATTAAATTAAAAGGTTCACATAAAATAATTTTTTGATGGTTCAATTAGAGAATCTTATTTTTTGGAGGAATTATGTTTTTCTGATCCCATTTTTTCCAACCTTAATATCATTCAGAACATAACTGGATATGATTTAATGTGATAAATGTTGATGATGAACTAAACATTTTGTTTCTGATGCTTTTGTCGGGACAAACATCAGTATATAAAGGACCTACTAATTGTTACCCCTCATTCCTTTTTTCCAAGTAAGGCGACATCTGTATCTTATTCAAGGAAGTTTTCTCCATTATCAAATTGGGATGATATGATGTCAGTTCATCCTTCCCTGGATTCCTCCTTGGAACTCATTCCCTAGACTGAGTCTACCTCATAGAATTAAGACTATGTTTTTTAATCTCTTCCTAGGGCCATGTATTTAAGGAAACCTATTAATTACACCACTCTTGTCAAGAAATTCCAAAGGGATGAGTTAGTTCATCAACCATTGATCATGGTAGTAGTCACATTGGACATCGTTGGTGTTTCAGGACACTAGAACAATGATGCATCTGGGTTTCTTCCCTTTATGATAGGGCTTCTTGATGGTGCAGAAGGACGAGGAATCCCACTTCAAGTGTAGGAAATTATATGCCATAGGCATGTCTCAGAGTTTTCCATCATATTCCCATGTTTTTCAAAGTTTATATTGTAACATCCCATTATTTCATAGTAACTTATTTTCTTAAATGTAATTCAATATCTTGCGCTACATGCAACCCCGAGTTTGAGCGCACCATGACTTACCGAACTAGCCATTCAAAAATATGTTATGAATATTATTGAGAACATTTTAAGTTTTATATACTTCTAAAAATTGTAACATCTGTATTATGTGTTTCTTAGGCATAATATACATACTAATTCATTTTTTCAAATAAAAGAAATATTTTTCTAAAATTGAAATTTTACCATATTTTAATTGAAATACCTTTTTCAATCCAATATTTGAAACTTTTATATATTCAATTTGACTAAATATACTTTTTATTGAGAAGAGGGACAACGGAATTTAGTTTGAATAAATTTTCGGTGCTTTTCTATTAACATTCTTATTTTTATGAATTGCAAAAAATAGAAACATTTTAATTGAAAACAAATTTTTTAATAAAAAGAATATATAGTGTTAAATTATACATTTGAATGGTTTTGAAGTATATTTAGACTATATTTTAATCATTTAATCTAATTATGGTCAATGGAAGTAAATCTTACATTTAAATTGGTCATGAACACATAACAATCTTTTGATAGTTTTTACTTATGAAAACCCGGTTTTCTGGTTTTGACAACAACAATATTTTTTAAAATTAATTAATAAAACATCAATGCTTTTAATTCGGTAAAATTGATATCCTTTTTGAACTAGGAATATTGAAATTATCTTTAGGTGAATTTTTTGGTATTTTTTGTAAAACATTCAATTTTTGATGAATAGTGAAAAACACAGCGTCATTGTCTAAAGATGAATTTATATTTAAATAATTTTTTTTAATTTAAATTTACTTTAAAGTAAATATATTTAAATAATACCTATATTATCCAAATGTAATTTAATGAATTAATTTTAGTAAAAAAATTGATATTGAAAATTATATTGAACTTTTTACCGCCTTTTACCCACCTTCTAAACACATTTGAAAATTTTCATTAAATATAATTTTACCGCATAAGTGAATTGAATTTAAAAACTCCAAGAGAAATGGTTGACATCAGTAAGTAAAATTTTGTTCAATAGGATGATAATAATTTTTGTGAATATTCACTTTTAAATTTTATTTACCACGGTTAAAGGTAAATTGAATAAGTAAAGGTAAAATTGATATTATAATTACGCAAAACATGTCCTAATTCTATTGGATAAGTGTATTTAAAAAAAATCATCCATAGGAATAAAATATTTTCCTTCATATCATATTTTATTAGATTAAGACAATTATTATTATTTTATTTAAAGAAGAGTTAAAATTGTAAAATTCAATGTTTAAAAAATAAATCATTTTTAATATAGTGTTACACATAAGATAAATTAAAATATAAATATCAATTATAAAGATAAACAAGATTTAATATATAATTTTTTTTTAATTTTTATACATTAAAAAATAAATTTATTTTTGACACAATGATGATTCAATAAATAATTAATTAATGAATAACTAAAATAATTCATGTTATAAATATTATAATAAATGTAAATTGAAACTTTTGATGCATCCCACAACTTTTCCTGCTTAATATAACATGTTGGGGTTTATTTAATTTATTTTTTTCTAAGTAATCATTTTTTGTTGACTTTCACAAAAACCTAACACTAAATAGTGTCAAAATTGACATAAATGAGTTTTTAAAACAAATACTATATTATTAAATGATATCAAAATTCTTAAAAATATAAGGTTTTTCCAAGGGACTTATATTAAGATATATATGTCTTTAATTAACCACTTGTGGTTCTATTATCATTTTATAGTAAGCTTATCAACCATGTATTATAATAATAAAAGAAGGCATTGTAAAATATAAAATATTTAATAAAGAGTAAAATCTAAAAAGTAAGGTTAATATGGTGACCTCAACATGTCAAAAATATATTGGTAGAGAATCTTTAGACCCATCCCCCCATAGACCTCGAATTAAATTCATTTATAACAATTAAAAACTGAAAATTATTATATAATAAAATAATATTTAAACCTTTTCCTAATGTAACCCTGACCTCTCTTATAAAAGGGTACTTCCCCTTCTCTTAACTTCTTGCCTAAAAATACATTTATCATGGACAAAACATACTCAAATACCCTCCCAAAAACACTCACATAAACCTAGAGTCCATAAATTTATTATAAATCCATCCTAAGGAGCCCTTTTGATTAAATCAAAAGGAGTCACACGTAGATGGGGTAATAATTTCACCACCTCTTTCAAACATCTTCTCTTCTTCTAATTCCCCTTTCTTTTTGGTTTCCAAAGAAAAATAATAACTCCATTAAATTATTAGTGTGATGTTAGTATAAATATTGTACAACCATTTCTATTATTCTATCCATCCTATGAGTGACAAAGTCACCATATGTGTGTATGTACGGCTTATCATCTCCACATCATGGTTTTGTTTGTTATTCAACACTTCATTATTTGGATGTGTATTATAATGAGTAAAATTGATATAAATAAGAACTATAAAATGTTAATTATTGTTTATATATGATATAAAATCCAATTCCATAATATTTCACCTTTAATAGAATGATATTTTCACTTGTGCGTACGTACGGATTGTCTTCTCCACGAACACTATGAGATTCATTTCCAATCGAAACCATTCAAGAATAATTTTAATTTTATGACTTAAAATAATTTTGAAGAACATAATATCATTATTTATATGAATAAAATAAATATAATCTATATCAAACAAGACTTACATAACACAATATATAAATGAAAACGAATCAGTTAACACCTAAAAAAATGATACTACTGAAATATTATTAACAAATCTATATTTAAAGATCATATATGATATCATTTTTATGAATGTGGTTATTTTATAATTTAATAATTATTATGTAACAATTATAAATAATTTCAATGTACCCTAGACTTTGGAAGAGTACAAGGTAATTTGTTTTCATCTCACATCTTATTCCCCTGAGATTTCTGTTATATTGCCACTGTTGCCTTTTCTGTGGTGTATATACTACTCATGATTGTATTATTTGTGTACTATACTTTAATTTATGGGTAGTTACATATTCATTTTATGATAATTCTTCCAATGGTTTTATGTTTCATAAATTTCCAAATTGGTAATAGAATTTATAATTTCAATTTCCACTCATTGGGTTTTACGTAATATTTGTTGATTATTTTACTCTAAGAATATGTGTAAAATCATTATTTATTTATTATATTTAGTAATTTAAACTCACCTTTGTGTAGATATATGTTTTATACACATAATAAGTCAATTTATAAATTCTCAAGTCATCGATATGATCTTGATAAGAGGAATATTAATTCAATTTCCATTCATTGAGTTAAACATTCAAGTCAATGGTGTAGTTTTTACAAGAATATGTCTGAATTTATTCTGCATTATTACATTTAATATTCAATCATATTGAGTGTATTTATATTTTTCAAACATAATTATGTCATTGATTTATCCTTAACCTAAATATATGTCCTTTATAAGGTATTCCATCTCAATTTACATTCCATTGAGACTTCTTTATTGTTATACCCCAATTAACTTATATATAGTGTACATACTATACATTGACATAGTATATCATGAATCCATTTATTCTCATGATATTTTATAAGTTTTTTACATCATTTATTTGTATTCAATCATCTCTCATTTGGTTAGTTACTCCAAATAAAATATCATTTTCAGTGTTTTATAGATTTTTTCTTCTAAATCTTTCTCATTAATGTCCATGTGTTAAAAATGGTGTTAAGGATTTATTTATATGGACATTAATGTTTCAAAATTTAAATTTATTTTAAAAGAATCAAATATTTATGGGATCCTATGTTATAAATATCTATTTTTAACAGCTTCTTGATAAATAGGGATACTTTTAAATGTTTTCAAGAAAAGGGGATATTTCTCTCAAATAGTTTTACTGATTTTATTCATTTATGAAAATATCTATCAATATTCTTGATTGAGGATTATTTATTATATTAAAATCTTTTATATTGCAATTAATGAGTTATGTTTTACGGTGGATATTCTATTTATATATTATTCAAGGTTTGTGGTAAAAATATTGACATTTCGTATGCTAGTTTTAAAATGAAAGATTAGATTATGTTTCAACCATTTCATATGAGTAATGAATTAGACATAGTATGTGATGGGGGGAGCCTATTATATCTTCTCAATGCCTAAGTATGTATCAAGAGAAAAATTAGTGTCTTGTCACAAATCTTGGAAAAAATCTTATTTGCAGTCTTATAACTAGGCCTTGACTATGTGGTTAAGATGTCTGACATTATTCATTCCATAATTATGAAATCAGATATTGATATTACATGTGATTATTCTAATAGTATAATATCAATGTGAATAAGTAAATGAAATTATTTTATTTATATTTTACATATTATGCTTATGTTTAATTTTAAAGTGCTTGTGTTTTAGTCTTATACATTGCATTAAATGTTTATGCTTATTTATGATAGTTTCTTCTATATGTTTTATCCTTAATATGCTTCTGAGCTCACCCATTTAATATGTTTTATTTTTAAAAATATGTGAAGAAGGATATTATGATTAACATACTGGGATTTTCCAAACGATATTAGTGTGGTCAAATGGGAAACAATGTTGTTTTTTATTTCATATTGTAATTTAAAACCTATGTACGTATCTAGTACATACAAGACGAATAAACTGATCATTCTTTTGAGACTTGATCTCTTGTGATCATTTCAATGTTATGTAATAATTCCCCAAATCTTGGTAACTAGGATCATGGCATTACATTTGGTATCAAAGTTAGTTTAGTACAAACCTTGGAAACAAGATTTAGAAAATATCTGATTAGATAAAATTACCCTAAGATAGACTTTGAGGATTAGTATAGAATAACATCCTAGAATTTTGGTAATGTGTAGATTTAGTAAATTTTCCATTAAATGAATCCATTTATAGATACAAGTAGGTAGAGGTGGATCTAAAATAGATGTATTAAGGGGAAAACCCAAAAACAATGCTTTAAGCTAGTCTCGAATGGGAAATGGTGCACGAAAATGGGCCTTGCTGCACTCTTTGTTAAGACACTCCGGAGGATATTTTTAAGATATTTCAAATTTTCATTACAAAAAAATTTGAAGTATTTTAATATAAGATGGAAATAAATAACCTTGGTTAGTCCTAAGGTGTTTTATATTGAAAATAAAGTGTCCTGAAATTATCTAAATGATTTTATGACTATTGTTTCTCACACTATGATTTCTAATATTAGTCAATGGCTAGATTACAAGGAATTCATAGTAACGTTGTACATGATGTAAAAGGTGGGCATGATGGTGGAAATGAGAAACTAAATGTAATTTTGATAGAAATAAAATATATCATGTTCATGCAGAAGCAGGTTTCCAAAAATATGATAAAAAGCATATAAATTAACCAACTCCAAAACTCAACAAAGAAGATAAAGGCGACGAATGTTAAGAGCTCAAGTAGTGGAGAATGTGGTGAAAAGAAATATCAATTTCCATCATGTAGTAAATGTGGGAGGATACATCTAGTAATGTTTCTAAATGAAATAAATAAATGATTTATGTGTGGGAAAGAAGGACATAATGTAAATAATTGTTGATGAAAAATGAAGAGTACTATAGAAGAAAATAAAAAATGATCCAATGAATCCATTTACGGTCATTTACCATAACTTCTAGAGACCTGGTCATTACCCATGTCAATTAACTATTATATAGGATAACCACTAGTTCATGGAAGAACCTATGTGGAAATAAGTGGATGGAGATGTTTTTAAAAGTATTAATTCCTTTTGTTTATGGGATTAATTTGGAAGATTTTTATCTTGTATCTATACCCATGTAGTTTGTTATTTGAAAATTCTATTTGAGGAAGCAATATCTCTTCTTTTATAGATATAGATATAAAGAACCATTTGGGTTTTTATGATCCTTAAATTTGAGGCAATTATATGTTTTTAATATTTGGGATGAAAATGAGATGTAAGAGATGAAATTTGTGGTTAAATTATGTTAATGTTATTCTTGAGGAATTTATCTTATTTTAGAGATGTTATAAAATAAAGTTCTTGAAAAATCACAACACGCAGACCATTCGACAACCCGTTGCATATGACAAAGCTACTAGAATCAAACCCACAACCAAAGTCTGACTGGGATTTATCGCCTACCAATGGACTACATGAAGTCCCTTGTTAGTGTGACTAATTATTTTTAGTTTTATTATTTTATTGAACAATAATAAGTATTTTTGGGATCTTAGTTTTTATCAAATAGATATCATTAGTATAGGAAAATGATTTGGTGATTATGTGATAAATGTTATTTTAGAAGATCTTTTCTCTCTTGAGAACACTATATGCCTAAGGAAAATAGAATACTATGGGATTTCATTTGTTGAGTAATGGTGGATTTTCATTTTGAAAGAATCAATATTTTTTATAAACACTTGTGTTTTTAATGTAAATTTTTAACTTATCATAGAGAATATGTGATTTGGTTTATTACACTTCAGTATGAGTCTTTAAGAGTATTTGATGTTATTTGGAGATAAATTTTAAGATTTACTATGAAATACTATGTGAATAAATTATTCTTAGTTTTGTGTTTCAATCTTAGATTAGATTTTTTTTATTTATTTTAATGACAATATTTTATTGAGTCTTCATTATTGAACTTGGGAATTTTTGGATTAATTTTAGAAATTATGATTAATATATCTTTCTGTAAAAGAATATCCATTTTGGGGATCATCTGATCTTGTACAAACCATTTTGGTTTTTTGAAATTTCTAAAGACTGGAGAAATATATAATTCATCTTTTTTGGATTATGTGATTCTCTAGAAGTTGATTCTAGAACTTTAGGTGTGACTAAGTCATCTTGAATACTCATTGTTTGGGGAAAATATGAGTTAGTGGTAGAAATTAATTAAAGGAAGAAACTCTAAATAAAAAGTTATTATATATCATTATTTTATTATTAAATATCATAAATAATTTCCTCAACTTTATGAAATGAGACATAAAATAAAAAGCATTGTTTGTTTACTTTTCCTACTTGGAAACTAATGAAATTTTAACCCATCATAATTTTTTTGTTTTCTTAATGTTAAATTTATCCGGATCTTGTTTTCTATCACTCTCTACTATAACGTGACACTTGGATTTTCCTCCTTGTCCATGATTACCTACATGGAATCCTAGTATGGGTTATCTCGGGTGACCATTGTACTTCTCGTTCTTTCTTTTAAAGTGATATTTTTGTTGACTCCTTTTCTAATGTGGGACTTTGAATGAAATTACCATGACCAATATTAAAATTTTGAGGACACAATTTCCAAAATGGGTAAAGAATGTAACACCCTAATATTTCATTGTAATTTATTTTCTATAAAGAAATTCAATAGCTTCCACTACATGCAACACCGAGTTCGAGAGCACCATGGCTTACCAAACTAGTCATTCAAAAATTGGTTAGGAATAGTAATAAATGCCTTTTAAATTTATATAATCCATCTTATTTTAAATGAGATATTATATGTTTCTTAGAAAAAATATAAGAACAGAATCAATTTTCAAGATAAAAGAAGTATTTTTCAAAAAAATCTATTATGTCGCCTTTTAATGGAGAACCCTTTTTAAATACAATATTTTACCCTTTTATATATTCAATTTTACAAAATAAACTTGTTATTTAGAAGAGGGACATAAAATTTTAGATTGGATAAATTTTCAGTGCATTTATGATAACTTTCATATTTTTATGAATAGTGAAAATAGTACAGTTTAATGGAAAACAAATTTTTTTATGAATATAATTTATAGTATTAAATTATACACTTTAATGGTTTTTAAGTATATTTAGATTATATTTTTATTATTTAATATAATTTTTGTCAGTGGAGTAATTTTACATTTAAATTCAACATAAGGACATATCAATCTTTTAATAGTTTTTACTTCTCAGAAACCTACATTCTGGTTTTGACAACTGGAATATTTTTTAAATTTAATTAATACAACTTACATGTTTTGAATTTGGTAAAATATATATCCTTTTTAACATAAAATATCAAAATTATTTCTGGCTGAAGTTTTGTTTTTTCTAATAACATTCAATTTTTGATGAATAGTGAAAACACTACGTTATTGTTTAAAGCTGACTTTTAATTTAAATAATAATTTTTAATTTAAATTTATTTAAATGTAAAATGAGAAAAATAATACCTATATTATTACAATTTAATTTATTGATGTCATTTTAAAATAAGATTCGATATAAAAAATTCTATTTAACTTTTTACCATCTTTTACCCACCTTCTAGGCACATCTGCAAATTTGCATAAAAAATAATTTTACTGCATCTGTGAAATGAATTTCAAACTTCTGAGAGACATTGTTGACATTAGTAAGTAAAATGAGGTTCAATATGATGAAATTAATTTTTATTAATAGTAAAGTTTGAATTTTATTTACCATAGTTAAAAGTAAATATGGAAAGTAAAGGTAAAAATGATATTATAATTAAAACAACACATGTGATAACTCTATTGGACAAGTGTATTTAGACCAAAATAATACTTAGGAATAAAATCTGATCCTTTTGGATACACTTGGATTAGATTAAGAGATTTATTATTATTTTATTCAAAGAAGGGTTAAAAGTGTTAAATTCAATGTTTACTAACTAAATCATTTTTAATATAGGGTTACAGATTAGATAAATTAGTTATAATGATTTATTTTTAAGATAAAATGATTTAATACATAATTTTATTTTATTTATAATATCTACATATTAAATATTCAAATTTATTTATGAAACAATGATGATGTTGTAATTCCCTTATTAATGAAATACTAATGTAATTGATGTGATAAATATTAAAATAAATTTAAACTTAATCTTTTGATACATCACACTAATTTTATATGTTAATAAGACATGTTAGGGTTGATTGATTTTATTTTATTTTTTATGTAATCATTTTTTGTGGACTTTCACTAAAACCAAATACTAAATAGTGCCAGAATTGACCTAAATGAGTTTTAAAAACAAATACTATATTATTAAATGATATAATATTCAAAAAAAATATAAGGTTTGGAAAAAGGTCATATATAGTGATTTATATTTCCTTATTGTACCAATTTAGGTTGTCTTGGAATTTTATAGAATGTTTATTAACCATGTTTTATAATAATACAGAAGACGTGGTAAAAGATAAACTATTTAACTAAGAGTTAAATCTATAAGATAAGGTTAATATGGTGACATAAACATATATAGAACTTATTTATTGAGAATATTTAAACCTATACCCACCATATCCTCAAAATAAATTCATTTGGAGTTGTTATAAACTAAAAAATAGTTTACATCAAAATAATATTTCATGCTTTTCCTAAAGTGACCCTCAAATCTTTTATAAAAAGATACTTCCCCATATATTAATTTCACTCCTCCAAGGACATTTGGATTAGCCAATCCCATATCAAATATCTTCCCAACTACCCTAACTTCAAACTAGAGGCCTTACTTTGATAAAAAAAAATCCATCCTAAGGAGCCTTTTTGATCAAATCAAAAGGAAGCACCTGAAGAAAAGGAAATAATTTCACCTCCACTTTCAAAGTTATATTTTTCATCCAATTAATCTTTATTTGTTATTTCGATACCAAATTAATAACTCAAGTACCTTATACATACAGTGATGTTATTATAAATATGGTATAAAGATATTCCTTATTCCATCCATCCTATAAATGACAATGTTACCAAACGTGTGTACATACGGCTTACCGTCTCCACGTCATCGTGTATTTTGTTATTCAAAAATTCATTACTTTTATAGGTATAATAATGATTAAAATTGATTTAAATAATAAATATATCATGTTAATGATTATTTATATATGATACACCATCAAATTACATAAACTTTCACCATCAATTAAATGATATTATCGCTCGTGCGTACGTACGGATTATCGTCTCCACGAACGCGATGAGATTCATTTATCATCATAACCATTCAAGAATAATTTTAATTTTATTATTAATTATAACGTTTAATATCATAATAAAATTCTAGATATTAATCAAATACATCCAATGCATAACAAACATGACTTATGTAACACAACATATATAGGAAAAAGAATCCGTTAACAGCCAAAACAATGATACCTCAGAAATATTATTAACAATGCAATATAATAATATCATATATGATAAAATATTTATTTATGTGGTCATTATATATTTTAATATCAATTACATAACTATTATACAGGATATTAACATACCCTTGACTAAG
The DNA here is from genome assembly GCA_963277665.1 of Viscum album. Taxonomy (NCBI): domain Eukaryota; kingdom Viridiplantae; phylum Streptophyta; class Magnoliopsida; order Santalales; family Viscaceae; genus Viscum; species Viscum album. Next base: position 71,177,215 of record OY728142.1, read on the forward strand.
GAAAAGTACAAGGTAATGGTTTTTCATCTCACTTATTTTTTCCCGTGAGATTCAATCTATATTGACACTATTTCCTTTTGTGTGAAGTATAAACTTCACATGATTGTATTATTTCTTTAGTATACTTTAATTTATGGGTATTTACATCTACATTTTATTATCCTTCTTTCATGGGGTGTATGTTTTGTAGGTTACAAAATCGATAAGGTAATTTCTAATTTCTATTTCCACTCATTGGGTTTTACGCAAACATCATTGATTATTTTACTCTTAGATTATGTGTGAAATCACTATTTATATATTTATTTTGTAATTTCTAATCCCTTATGAGTGGATATAATTTTGATACAAAAAATAAATCAATTGAAAAATTTTGAATTCATCAGTACGAACTCGATATGAGTAATCTTAAATGAATTTCCATTCATTGAGTTAACCATTAAAGTAATTAGTGTTGTTTTTAAAAGAATATGTGTGAATTTAATCTGATTTATTTACACTTAATATCCAATAATTTTGAGTGTATTTATATTTTTCACACATTATTATGTAATTTATTTATCCTTAACCAAAAGATACGGTATTTATAAGGGATTTTATCTCAATTTACATTCCATTGAGACTTCATTGTTATTAAGCACCAATTCAATTTTATATGGCGTACATACTATACTTTAACATATAATATCATGAATCCATTTATTCTCATGATATTATGAAATTTTTATTACCTAAATTATATCTATTCAAGCATCTCTCATTAGTTTAGGAACTCTAACTAAAATATAATTTTAAATGTTTTAATGATTTAATCTTTTAAATTTTTCTCGTTAATGTCCATGTTTTAAAAATGGTGTTATGGATTTATTTATATGGACATGAATGTTTTAAAATTAAAATTCCTTTTAAATTATTCAATGTGGTATGTGACACTTTGATATAAAAATATACTTTTAATATCTTTTAGATAAATTGTGAGACTTATAAATATTTTCTTGAAAAGGGAGATATTTATCTCTAATAGTTTTACTTATTATTTTCATCTACTTCAATATCATTCTTTATTCATGATTTAGGTTGATTTATTATAATATAACCTCCCATATTTTAATGAATGAGTTATGTTTTACTGTGAATATGCTATTTTTATACAGTTCATGGTTTCTTGTTAAAATATTGACATTTTGTATGCTAGTTTAAATACGAATGATTATAATATGTTTCATCCTTTTCATATGTTGAATAAATTGGAATTAGTAAGTGAAGAGTGGTGCCCGGTATAGCTCCTCGATTCATCGATAGGTCTCAAAAGACATACTAGTTTAATGATATATGGCCTTGAAAAAATCTTATTTGTAGTATTGGAATGAGGCCTTGACTATGTGGTTATGTTGTCCGTCATTATGCATTCCATCATTATGAAAGTAGATATTGATATTGCATGTGATTATTCGACTAGTAGAATATCCATGTGAATAAGTAAATGGAATTATCTGATTTATATTTTCCATATTATACTGAAGTTTAAGTTTAAAAGGCTTGTGTTTTAGTCTTTTACACTGCCTTAAATGTTTATGCTTATTGATGATAGTTCCTACTATATTTTTCTCCTTAATAAGCATATGATCTCACCTCTTTCTTATGTTTTCTTTATCCCATGATGTGAAAAGGTATATTATGATTAACCTATAGGGATATGCCAAAGGATATGAGTATGTTCAAAGGGAACACAATGTAGTTTTTTTATTTCATAATGTAATGTAAAACTTATGTATGTATCTAGTACTTCCAAGACTACTAAACTAATAGGTCTTTCATGATTTGATCTACTGTGATCATGCCAATGTTATGTAATAATGCACCGACTCTGGGTAACTATGGTCGGGAAGTTACATATGTCACGAGTTTAATGTCTATTGTAGATATATCAGACTGATATGAATGATTATAATGGTGGATCAGAAGGGTGAAAAACTAGGATAGATCATAGATGCTGGAGAAAACATGTTTTTAGTCACTGGTTTGCTTCTAGGAGCAGTGAGAATGTGGGTGACATGATCTCACTGGGATGTGGTGGCCCATGTAAGAATCGAGATGGATATGGATTATTGATTGTGGATGGAGAGTGAGATGGAAATGTCGTTAGGATGAAGGTGATGTTGGGATTGTGTCTCAAACAGGCCTTCTAGGTATCCCCATGTCAAGGAATAAAAGTCCAAATAGTTTGGAGGGTTGATGGGACACTTGAGGAGGCGGCCTCTGAGAGTGGATTCTTGTATGGGATTCGAAAGAAGTAGATCCTCCAGGTTGGGGCATGACCTTCTCTAAACACATGAGCTCGAGGGAGAGACCAATATGAGACATGGGTTATGGGATTGATCCTCATGGAGGTTTCATACATATCCCCAAGTCAAGGAACCAATGTCCACGTAGTTCAAGATGATGGTATAGAATCAGGGTGTATGCGTATGACAACAACCCAATGATGTTCTGGGGTTTATGTGTGGATTGCAGCCCTGGTTGGTCTTATTATCAAAGAGAAGACCAGAGATGTTGGTCCCATGGATGGCACACCAAATTTTACCAGTGTTTGGGGTTAAACATCAGGGATGATCTCTGTATACCATGTCTAAGAGATTGGTATCAAACCCACGTAGTTCATCTTACAAAAACATACTATCATGTGGGGATAACAACAAATTTTTGTTGGTTGGGATACAATGGCTTACCATTGGTTGCGATACAATGTCTTATCGTTGGGTAAGATTGAACCTCAAGAAGGATTCTTATGTACCCTTCCTAGGAGAGAGGAATCAAAACCACATAGTTTTGGATTATACAGTTTAGTGTATTTCTAGATGAAAAGGGGGAATATAGTTTAAATTCGTATAGGACGGGTGAACCAACGTTGAGTGGTCGGGACCGATGGGTGTTGTGCTAGAAACACCGGGAGGCTTCCTACCTACATTTCCTAGAAGAAAAGGGTCAAAATCCACATAGCTTGATTTGTGGGATACAGTTTAAAGTAATGCAGAATGAAGGTTAACCGATGTGAAGTGGTCGGGAAAAGTTAGTGTTGGGATATAAACTCAAAGAGGCTTCCAACATTACTTTAATAGGTGACAAGGATTAATTTCCATGTAGTTTGGTATGAGGGATATAGTTTAATATCATGCAGGACGAAGGTGAACCGATGTGAAGTGGTTGGTACATGTAGGTGTCAGGGTTGAACCTCAGAGAGGCTTTCTATGTACCTTTCCCCAGAGACATGGATCAAAGTTCACATAGTTCGGTATGATTTGGGGATTACGCGCTAAGGCATCCCAAGAATTATGCCATTGCCAATGCTTACTATAGGCCCATGTGACTCAAGATTGGTGAGAGAAACAAGAAGTAGAAAAGACCTGATGATCACATCGTGAAAGGTGCATCCACAGGAAGTGGAGTGGGGCTCATAGGTGGTTAGTGGCCCACTGAAAAAGTAGGGTCTTATGCATGATTAGAATCCCAGGGAGATGGAGATTGGGACTTACTCAAGTATGGAGGCTCGATGGAGAGAAAGTCCATTGGGAGAGATACAATGTAACGATGGTCCATGTTCCTATTTCTCCTATAGTATTTCGTATAGAATAAGAGAGGAGGAGTGAGGATGATACCTCCTCCATGAAAGTCTAGGGTCTTATACTAAGTTGGTTTCCCTTCTCAGAAAACAAACACTACTCCAGCAAAGAAGATTTCATTCCATGTGAGGAAGATATCACTCCCATGAATACGAGTTGGCGTGGAGAATGTCTGAGATGGAGAACCTCGTGAATATTACAAGGGGTGAGGCCACAGTTTAATATCATGTTCTGAGGACGATGGTGCTTGGTAGATTAACATCTTATAGCTCGAACGAGGTGGGTTCAATCTGCACCCCTAGGACATACATAACTGATACTCATCCGCCCTTGGGGAAGGGAAGGCATCAGAAATTCCATAATGAGGGGTTGTTATGGTGTGATCCACTAAGGGGACCATGTTATCACAGCTGTGAAATAAAGAAATATGAAATAGCATGTCTATTGAAAAAGTCATATGGCTATGCAACACAACATAAAGCAATGGACTGGGGACCTTGAAATCACTTCATACAAACCTAGAGGTTCATATGGGAGAAAGGTGTGATGGATAGGTGTGTTGCGTATAATAGGGGATCAGACATGATGCATTATGATAAGGATGATATATGGAGCTTACAAGGAGAGTGGAGTGTGCAAAAAAGAAGAGGTTTGCATGCAATCAGTGTGAAAATGGGAATTTTTGCATGCAATAATCCTGGTTACATTGATAAAGGAGACATGCGCATAATTGGAAGAGGTTTGAGCAAAAATGGAGGAGCATTGGAAGCAATATAAGGGGTTGAGGTTTAAGCGCATGTAAAGGGATTTGCGCACAACTAGCCAATAGATAAAAGAATTGGGTGTGGGTCAATACCTAGGGGTTTAGCATGATGGTGGACCCCTGGGAGATCTGTAACAGAATATCTTGTACCTAAAATTCCTCATTTTCATGTGGAAGAGGTGTATTGCATGTAATGGGAGATAGTTCGAATTCTTCATTTTTTGGATGTGAGGGGGGTTCACTTATATATATAAGAGATCGAGGGAAGTGGGTGCACATGGAATTTGGCCTACTCGAAAAACCAGGCCCACACATCATCTACGTGATATATTCTTTGCCAGTATGAAAATTTCCTCCAAACATTAATTGTTTTGTGTGCAGAGAAGCAGTTTTATGCGCACCTCTCTGATTTTCCATGTAGCCTTTTAGCCCATCCCAAAATCGATTGCTGAGTCTAAATATGACATCAGTTTTTCCAAGAATGACTTCCTAAGGAATTTAGAGGGTTTTGGAATCTAAAAATTCACACCCTTTGAATCAGAGCAGAAAGGTGGTGTGGAGGTCAAATTCCAAGGGAAACACCGAGATGGATGGACCTTTTATGTGGGGTGAAAAAAATGGCATATGGGCGCATAATATTTTTTACCTGCACAAAATACCTAATTCGAGCCTATAAAACCCCTCGAGGGACCCATGGTCTGTATAAGATTTATTGTTCCATAAGATCTAGAGCTCTTATGTATGTAAATATCACATTCCTTTGTGTGGAATTTTTTCTTTTTGGTGTGTAATTTCCCGATTTTGGTCGAAATTTTCTACGAAACATCCATTTTCTGCGCAACATTCTTTTTTTTCACGCAACCTTTTTTTTCACACAAACAACTTGTTTTTTCACTTCCTTCTTGTTATTTTTTCTGACTATACCAAAAACTATGGTTCTTGATTAGAGTGATTTTGGGAGGGAACCTATGTATGTTGCTTGGAGGGCTAAGATGATTGTGAACCATGAGGTCTATAGTGACAGAAATGTTGTATCTGATAACCATCCTCTTTTAAATATGATGACCTCGGTCCTGAAGGATTATTTGATTTTCAACAACCTACATATATGGGATTTTGGAATTTTAGAGGAGGTATTTGTTCCTGGATTTAATGTTATACAACTCAGACATGAGTGATGTGAAAGGATGATCTTCCACAATACAACATTATAAACAATGGTTGTTCTACCAGAGAAACCAGGAACATGTCCATCTATGACCTGAATCCAAGGACCAGAAACATCTCGAGAGGGGAGAAGGTTTTCGATGATTCTCCATCCCATTGTGCAAGTACCCTCTGACGATCATTACGGACGAGAGAAAGAACTGGCTACAGGATTGGGACCTAAGGTTTAGAGGAAATTTTAATATTAAGTGGGCTTGGCCATATTTTGTATGCCAATCATGTTATTAGTTTGGAATAGAATTCCAGAACATTGGTCAATTCAAGGTGGTGTGGGCATCTCAGTTCCATTTCTACTATTCTAATGAACTTGGGCTGGATCTATTTATTCGGTAGTACCCTGATACCAACACCTTCCATCTCCAGCATGGGGAGGTTGGAATCAGAATTTGGGAGATTCATTGCATTGGTGGTATCCCTAAGGACTCGCACCAGTATGATGAGTTCCTTCTAATAGAAAATATCCAGGGGGACAGGTCGCAGACTCCAATCCTGACATGTCATCTGTTAGAACCGGAAATGGAGAGGCTAGGGGTTAATTAATTTCTGAAGAAAATTTCCTATTCAAATTGGTTCAGCCTGTTTCTGTAGAAATAACAAAATGTAAAGATAATGGGTAAAGGAAAGTGGTGTCTGACAGCATCCCAAAGGGGCAAGAGAGGGTCATATTTTACGATCATAGAGATGGGGGTATATCAATCTTGGGGATTTCGTGAGGATCAAATCCGAGACCAAAATGTAATGTATGTTGGATTTCAAGAATCTTTATTGGGTGAGTGTCTATTTATAGTGAGGTATTCTAGGATGGGAGTCCGCCCAGAAACAATGGCAACGACTTGCATCATGGAATCCAATCAGAGTTTTAACCTAGGGGTCCCTCTGCTAGCCTGACTTTACGACATTCTGGGGCGTATTTCAAGAAGTGGATCAATGAGGAGGATATGTGGCCCTTTCAAAATCCTCCATGGTTGGAACGCAGAACACTGTGGTTGGTACACTTTTCCAAACATTATTCTTCCCCCACGTAATGTTCTATGACCTTACTTTTTAAATATTGTCGGGACCATGCCATTGAAGCTCAATAAAGAGGAGATAAGGATCAGGGTTAGTAATCACACCAATTTTACCTTTATTCAGTTACTTACCCCAGTTTTCTAGATGATAGATGATGGGAGAGGCTCACTAGATAAATGATAATACTTTCAAAGCATCTGAAGTGGGGTGCTAGTGGCCTCAGTTGACGGGCGGATCCTTTGTGTTCACTATATGACCCCATCGTTTAACAGGCAGTTTGGATGCATCCAAAAGATGCCGAAGAATGTGTATATCTATTTTCATGGAGAGAAACATCATTCTATTCTTCATCAAATGTGGATGTTGTTCACCACTTACAGCTCTAGTGAGTTAATTAGTTTTCCCCCCACATGGGTTGATGCTGACCCCTAAACAAAGTGTGCCAAACACATGGTGTCAACCTATCATTAGGGGATCCTATAAAAGCATATTCAGTAGCTCAATGTGGCTAGTGTGGAACCTCAAGGTTGTGAGAAAAGATAAGGCACCGCTGGCGAGGAGTGGTCGGGAACATGTCGGGCAGCTGGATTAGTACAGGATGGAACTTCAGCAGCTGGACTGTCACATTGTGAGGACATTCCCTCATAGTCCGGTAGGATAGGGGATCGTGAAAAATTTCAATGATCATCCATGGATCTTCTTGGGAAGAATATAAGGTATATGTTTCAACAATATGAGGACGCAATCATTCTTGTGGTATGGTCAGCCTCGTTGACCCTATGACAATCAATGATCACCGAAGCCCTTTGGGAAAATATGGTACAAGATGGGATCTAGCTACCAGAAATTGGACTCATTAGGATTGAGAACAAGGTGAACTATCATCATTGGTATTCATATTTGACATCCATGGATGAATATACATTCCAACAGGGTCTACATGAGGAACCAAATCACCTAGTAAAAGTGATGCTCAGCCAGGAGCATGATCTAGAACTAATGTTGTCTAAATATGATGACGGTGATGAGGAGATAATGGAAATTGAATCGGAAGAATAATAAGAAGAATAATTGGAAGAAGAAATAGGTGAAGCTGAAGAGGAGAATGGATGTGAAGGGTCTCAGAGGTTGCCCACCATGGGATTCCTCGGGAGAGTAATGAGATTTCTAGCTCTGATAAGAAAATAGCTGAGAAACTCGAGTCATGCCTCAATTATTATCCTAGATTTTCTTCTTTTCATCAATCGTAATTACCAATCGAACATTTACCCTATTCAGGTGCATATTGGTGTTGGTTGTCAGCAAGCTCCATCTGATGGGGGTGAAGTCACACCGATAGAATAAGGTGGGTTACTGACACCCATTATTGAATTAGAAAGTGATGAAGGATCTCCTACAATGATAGCTATTGTAGTGACTAAAACGATGTTGGTCGATGCACAAAGCTCTTGTAAGTTTCATTACTTGGATACCCATATCCATTGTCGAATTGCTCGGATGATCATGTAATTTATTTTTTGTGAAATCATCATGATATTAAAGGTTCAGAGGGTCACTATATCTAGACCATCCATATAATATTTGATGGTGAACACACCAATCCACTTAGAACCTACTTATTAAAAAGAGTCGGCCATTGCTCCGGGTGAGAAAAGGATTGAGGACACCAATGATATTACTTCAGGGGTGGGGTATAATGTCGGATGGGGCGAAATTTATGAAATAGAGATGAGAGAAGAAGGTCTCCCACATATTGAAGTGAATAACCCCATGGGAGGAATTCCATAGGCAGACCATGCCGCTGATCTTTGGCTGCTTTCCCTAAATACTAGCATCCAGACCCTAAGGATATGGATGATTCTAATCCTAAAGTAGCTTAAGAGGGCCGTATGACATGGCGCAGGAGGAGTAAGTGTATCAGGTGATTCTTAAAACATCTGATAGCTGACTGGGTGCCCCAAATGGGATCACTGATCACCTAGTTGTTCGTCCTCTGCACCGGAGGGGTGGATTCTCATCATCATCACATGATGGTCTGGGACTAAATGGCTAAGAAGATGTCGGAGAGGAGTCATTTTTTGTCCATCATCCAACACCCAACCCAATCATTAAACATGAATAAGTTCCATGGGGATGGGAGAGAAGTTCGTCCCCTTAAAGGGAAAGCTAATAAGAAATCCATATTAATCACAAAAAATTCCAAGGACATCGAGTGGTTGATGGACTAGAATGCCAAATCCCAGGAGCAAGAAAAATAAGAAAACCGTCAAATAGTTGGGTTTCAAGCTGAGCGGGATCAAATGTATATCAGATCTAACGAACACCACTTTGTAGATGCTAATGAGGAGAGGGATATCAATGAGTGAGAAGTAGTTATGGAGGATAAAATCAAGAAGGTGGTAGTACTAGAGTGATCCATAAGAGGGGAGGATCAATAAGTTCCCTATTATGGCTGAACTCACAACCCTTTCCTTCTTTGTTTCCATTTATTTTGAACATAATGCATGGATAGATCATTCACATTTTCATTTATTTCAACAAATTCTAACCACAATCATGAAATGATTAACAATATATCCCTAGGATCATGTTGGTCATGCCCAATGTGAGAAACAAGGGATGACCACATCGGTTCTTCATTTGAATGTGGGAGAACCAACCAATATCTGGGAATTCGGGGGATAAGTGACTAATCTGGGTATACAGGAAGAAAGAGGGTGTCCTGAATAAAGAATGAATCTCTGATATAGAAGGATAATTGTTTCCCAGTGTGATCTAATGCACAATCAGGGTATCTCTAGGGGTTTTCGGATAAATCTGAAGATAGAGGAGTTGAAAGTGTGAATCATGATACCCAAAATTCATAACACTATAGGGTTGTCATGAAAATGGAGGATAAATTTTGACCATTTTCAAAACATAGAATCCCAATTGTGATAGCCAATAATGGGGATAAAAAATGAGGACCAACCATTGACCATGTTTGAAACACGGGGCCTGACTCAAAATACCATCCATTAGCCTTCTAGAACCATACCACAGGATGGTAGGCGAGCTATAAAACAAAAGTCTGAACTGTTTTGGGGTTCATTTATGTATGAGATAGGTTTATTATCCAAATAAATGGAACAAAAAATTTGGAGGATAGAGTGATGAGTTTTTTAATGGAGTTTAAAACTCTTGAAATTACGGTATCGTGGTGGAAATAAATTAGGTGGATGCATCGGTCTGATAAGGGATCAAACTTACATCCGAACAAGACCTCTTTGGTAAGTACCTGAAATGATCTATAGTTTTACGTCATACCAATTAAGATGATAAACACATTTTTTGAACATTTTATGGTGAGGACGATGCAGATATTTTAAAGGACCTAGGGCTGGTCCCAAGGAAAATTGATTGGTCGTCGCTATATATCTGATGAGGATGTGAATCAATCCAATTGTTATTCTTGAAAATATTGTGGTTAGCGACCCACACTGGTAGGGGGAATACTATTTGACAATGAAGTTGATGCATCCCATAATTAACATGGGGAATCTTTAACCTTTTCAGGGTAGAACTACAGTTTAATATCACGCATCAAAGAAATGTGGAATCGTATAGTTTAACTCATATGGTAGGATGGGGAGTGAAAGGGGAGATCCAAAAAAGGGAGTATGTGATGTGGTAGCTATAAACCCAATTTTAATGAGGACAAAATGAGTCCACACCACACTACATATCCCCGGAGGATGTTTTTTAGGTCACAAGACCAAAAGTGAATGTTTGGATGGGCCTGAGGCAAAGTGGTGGGGCATTCCAACATATCCCCTCAGGATGGGAATCAAGCCAAATGTAGTTCTGGGGTCACCATTTAACATCATGCTAGTAAAAAGACAATGTGGAAAAGCTACACCAGTACACGCCCCACCAAAACTACTAACCCCATGTGAGTTGTGCTCGATGTGGTAAATAAAGTGTAGCGATTGGATTCCCTAGTGCTGGGAGGAACACATTATACACAATGATCTACTAGGTGAGTGAAATTACACTATTAGTGACCCACCTACTTAATTCAAATACATGTGAATGGGGTAGAACCAAGTTTTTTGGAATTCCACTTAAGCATATGGGAGTGGAAAGAACTAAATCGTGATGCTCGAGATCTGGATCATAATGATTGCGGTGTGACGATTGAGGATAACTATAGATCATTTTCTAAACACAAATTTTTTTTCGCGTTATCCTAGAATGGGGAAAGACAAATGAGCGTCGACTGTTGGCTATTTTCAAAACATAGGACCTATCACAAATGTTGTATGAGGTCTTCAGGGGTGGTGGCCCAAGATGGTAGGTGAGACAATGTGGCATGAGACCAGACCATAAAGGGTGTCCCATCAGACATGGAAGAGGATGGGAATCCAAATAAAGGTATCATGAATCCTGGACAAGAAATGAGAGAATTTACATGTGAAATGTACACACCTTGGGATCTTTTTCAAGATACATTTGAGTACTACAATAAGATGTATCAAATAGAGGGAGTTGAATCCTTTTGCAAGGAAAAGGGTCCTTGGGTGGTACGCTCTTAGCATAAGGTCGCACAGTAGACCATTAAGAGGGAACCTAATTTAATGAAATTCTAGTAATGTGGTGATGTACTAAAACACAATGTGTAGTTTCTATTGGGTGAACATAATTTAGGGTCATAAAACATAGACCAGGATAGGAAGAGACAAATAAGAATCATGGTGCAGCTGTCACAAAATCCGATGCGATTGAGAACCCAAGAGGTGATCTCCAAACCACATGCCTCCATAAGAGTTTTTTAAAAGGGTCCTAAAATGGGAAAATATGTAATATTCATAGGTATGTACCTACATACTGAATGTTCGGGCGTTCCTACGTATCCCATGAAGATGATAATCAATCCATACATTGTTCTGGAGAATTTTGCGCAATGGGGTATCCTATGACAAGGGTGGTGGGATCTTAGTTTAAAGTTATTATATCTCATAACATTGATTTAAAGGAAGGAGAGAGACATGTGGTGAGTCAATTGAATACCCCGAAGTGGATGTGGATGGTTGGAGTCCATATCACACAATGTGCTCCCTGGGGAGGTTTTTGGTCGAGGGACCGAAAATGAAAGTTGGGTTGGGCCTGAGGCAAAATGTGTTGGTGCTCCTATTCACCACAAGATGACGGGGATAAATCCATACATATTTCTAGAAGTGGAATGGTAGGTTACCAATTTAATGGAAAATTCCATTGTGTGGGTCAAGCCCATGAACCAAAAGAAGCTGCATTTAATAGATCTTGTTTTTTATTTTTGATGGATGTGTGATTTTTTTTGTGAAGCTATAAACCTAGGATAGAGAATCCAGGAATCAATATAGGAAAAAACCCAAATAATTCATTGAAAAATGGAATGGTGCATAACCAATGTCAAACATGATGTCCCCTTGAGTGAGGACATCATAATACAATGTAGTTTTTCATCATGCAGTTAGGAGGATAATGTCATAGTTTAGGGTCGTATGATAGGACCAAACCCTAAATCATTACATGTTAAAGTAATTACATCACATTTTAATTCCACGTGGGACCCGAAATCATAGTTTAATGTCATATGTCTTTGACACAAATAAAAAAAATGAGGTATTAGGGGGAATATGAATGGCTTCATAAAGCATACCTGATGTGAATGAGGATGAGGTCCACACCACCCCACACACAATTCTAGGTAAGAAACCTCGGGCCAATGGGATAAAAAATGATAGAAAATATGGTGTTAGACCCATGGATGAAATGTATAGGTGTTTTTATGTATCCCATGAAGATGGGAATCTGGTCATATATAGTTCAGATGGTGCAGTTTAACATCATGCGGGACAAGAGGCCGAAGAGACTAGCTCTGAGAAAAGGAGTATGTGGTGTGGATATCTCAGACCCAACATAAATGAGGATATAATCCCACACACACCACACCACATAGTCCTACGAATGTTAGGTCCAAGTGCCAAACCGACGAGGAAATTAGTGGAACATGAACTGGATCCAAAGACGAAATGCTTGGGCATTCAAATGTAACCTATGAGAATGAGAATCAAGCAGTGCATAGTTCTATGAGACGTGGTTATTAATCCTTGTATAAAGGACATATTGAGATCTTAGTTTAAGGTCTTAGGGATCATATTATAGAGAATGAGATACTCTTCCAAATGGTTGCAAACCTTGACCAAATTTCTAAGCCCATTTGAGCTACCCTCGATGTGGGAAACAAGGACGGAAAAGGACTTTGCCACACATGAAAATGGGAAATCGATGTGGAGAACCAAATGATGCATTACAATGGATTTTTACTCCTAACAGGAAAACGCACACTGGGGGATAACCCCAAGAGTGTTGACATTCCACTTTTACATGATGGAGTGTAAAAGGATTGGAATCATGAAACTAATATTTTGGGCTTGAGGGGGTAGTGTGACGATGGAGGATAATTGTTAACAATTTTTGAAACAAACATCCAAATAATGTGGCCTGAAATGAGAAAAAAATGAGCACTAACCGCTAACCATATTCTCAATGCCAAAATTATATTAATTTTTCGTTTGAAGTTTTCAGGGAGATTTTCCCAAGGTGGTAGGAGAGCATTGGGGCCTTGCATCAATGTTGTTCAGGGTCCTTTAGAAAGTTAAAGATGATGAAATCCCAAAGGAAGGGGAAAATGAAGCATGAAAATGGGAGATACCATGTCTGTGTAGAATCCAACACTATTATTCCTAAACCAGAGATATCCTGGGAAAATTGGTGAACTTCCCAAGAGGTTCTATAGGGCCAACTCAAGATAAGGAAACTCTAAAAAGATGAGTGTAGAACATGGAGAAAAAGAGATCTCAGGGGGGAGTGGTACATGGCATGGTTGTTAACAGTATCCCTATGTGAATGAAAAGATAGGGTCCACACCACACCATATGCCTCCTCTCTAGGAGCTCAGGCCATGGGCGAGAAAGTTGAAGAGTTTTCTAAGAAATAGGGTTGGACCTGAAGACTAAATATTCTAGAGGTCCTATGTATCCCATGAGGTATGGAATCAAGCCACACATAGTTCTGGAAGTTACATTGCAGTTTTATGACACATGGAAAGTATTTTGATAGGGGAAATGTATCTCAATGATGAATGTGTATGGAATGGCGAGTAACCTTAAGTGAATGAGGACATAATCCCATAAAATTCCATACAATCCTCATTGTGAACTTGGGTCAGGAGGCCGAAAAGGTTGAGGGATCTAAAACAAGAAGTCTCAGGAAGTTTTATGTTTAATACCTTGCAGTGAGGTCGATGATGATATTAGTTTAAGTTCATAGGGCTCGGACCACAGATACATGACCTTTTATGCAGGTATTTACTTACCAAATCCCCTAATCCCATGTGATAAATGCTCCATGTGGGAAACAAGAAATAGGATCAGGCTCCCCCCAACATATAAGGGTACATCAATGAGGATAGGAGATCATTCGTAGTTGTACCTGACTAGATCAACACTCCTACTCAGGAAAGATAGATGTTTTTAGGGATTACTAGACAAAATGAACTATTCCACCCAATATTTCCGATATACAGGGGTGGTGTTAATGATGGTGGATGGCTGTTGACATCATTTGAAATGCATCGTCCATATCAAGTGACCTAAAATGAGAACAAAAATGAGGGCCTATCTCTGGCCATATTGAAAATGTGGGACTTGTATCAATTTTTTTCTCGAGTTCCTCGAGGAAGTTGGCCCAAAATGGTAGGAGATTCCTAGATCCTAGATTCCATGCCATTCGGGGTTCCTTTTGGACGTGAAAGACGATGATGGCCCAAAAAAGGGGATGTGTAATGTTTTAATATACCCATGAAGATTAAACATCATGGAGGATGTCAAAAGAGGTGGAGATATCAAGGGAGTGGGATATGTGGTGCAGTCATAATGAAGTCAATGTGAATGAATGAAATATCATGCACCACACCCTGGGTTTCAACCTAAGGGGAGATCCTAAAGTTTTGGGTTGGGCCTACAGATAATATTTTTGGGAGTTCTTACTATAACACCCCGAGATTTTACGAGAATTATTATTTTTTATTTATTTGATGTATTTTGTTTTATTATACCCCAAGATTATCTTGCATTATACGAAACACCGTATTAGCTTTCAGTATATGCAACACTAATCTTGGATCGTGTTACACACAATTTCAAGTTTGTTTGATAGTAGTTATTCTACGAAACAATGAGTATATATATATATATATATATATATTCAATGTATTAAGGAAATATGGTTGTATTTTGTTATACGCAACAACAAAGGAGTCGTACACTACCCGCAACCCTGACTTGGCTTGCATTACACACAATCACGACCTTCCTGGATAGTGTGTGTTGTACGCAATACCGGGTTTTACTAAACAATGATATATTATTATAATATTATTATTAACTTGCTGTTATCAATAGTATTATCTAAATTTTAAATTTTATAACATTATTATTCATCTTACACATTTTCTAGAACATGGTATAAGAACAAAATAAATTTTTGGGGTAAAATAAGTATTTTTCAAAAAATTCAGTTTTGCCTCCTTTTGATGGCACACCCACATAAAATCTAGTTTTTGACATGTTTATAAGTTAAATTTGACAAAATAAAATTCTTATTTGGAATAATGATATAAAAATTTACTTTGGATAAAATTTTAATATTATTTTGATAACTTTCATATTTTAAGGAATAATAAAAACACGCTATATTTTAATTAAAAACAACTTTTTTCATCGTAATAATTTATTTGGTTAAATTATAATATTTAATTGTTTTAATGTATAAATAGAATATATTTTTACTATTTAATATAATGTATGTCATTACAATTGATTTTACATTGAATTCGTAGGTTAGATCAATTCAATCTTTTGCATTATTTTAAACAAAAACCCGTTTTCTTTCGACAATGGGATTAATTTTAATTTAATTTTTGCAAAATATGTGTATTGAATTTGTAAAAAAGGATTACATATTTGGAATCAGTGGGTCCAAATTATATTAATGGACTACTTTTTATTTTTGGGCATAATGAATAGTAACTACGGTAAATTTTATTTACCATAGTAAAAGTTAAATCGGGTAATTGAGGGTAAATATAATATTATAAAATTACCATACCACTAGTCTAAATACAATTGGATGATTATATTTCTTCCTAAGACATATTTGGGTCGAAATTGAATCCATTATAACCCACTTGGAGGTGATTAAGACCTTTAGTTTATTTTAGATAAAGGAAAGTGAAATATGTCTCACTCAAACTTTAATTATTAAAGTATTTCTAATATAAATTTAAATAGAATATAAATTCATTTATAAATACTCGTTTTAAAGGTAAAATGTTTTTATTTAACATGTTAATTTATTTGTAATTTCTAAGAGTTATTTAATTACATTATTAGCTTATACATTATTGATGCAGAAATTATTTATTTAGCAAACAAATCAATAATATTGTTTTTATTGAAATATTAATACATATTAAAGGGCCCAAAAACCTGACCAAAACTTATTGGTAGTTTATATATACACAATAATCATCCAATTACAGAATATATGACCGTTTGGAGTCTTAAAAAAGTGATTATGTCACTTATATTATTTTATTTTATATGAGGTTAAAGTTGTCACCTTCAAAATTTAATAAATATAACATTTTAAAATTTGGGTCTTTTAGAAGGTAAATCCGACTAAATGTACTATTGGGAAAGATATAAGATTTATATTCATCCTAGTATTTTATTTTAAATTTTTATACAATAAATATTTATATTTAATAATTATAAAAAATGTTGTAGTAATTATTTTATTAAGAGAAATATTAAATAAATGGGTTTACAAATAGAAAAATAAATATTATATGAACTATTTAATGTTCTACACTAATTTTATAGATTACTATCACATGTTAGGATCTTATTAAATATTTTATTTCGAATATATCCTCTGTGTAAATTTTATTTAAATTCAAATAAATGAATAGTGTCAAAATTGACACTATTGTTATTTTATAAAAATAACATATTATTAAATTGTTTAAAAATCAAAACAAATATTTAAAAATTATGAATTGAAATTTGTATAGTCTAAAATGTCATAAAATATCTAATTGTGGATAATTTACTGCAAATACATAATTATTTATAACAATTTAAAATTTAGAATCTTATTACCACAAATAAAATTTAATAGATTAAATAAGGATAAATCAAGTTGATAATGTTTAAATTAAATTCCCTACATGCCTAAATTTTATTTGTTGATGCGATTACAACCATAAATCATATAAGCTTAGAATATGAGTCATTTTTGGTGGTTTTTAAGTGGGGTTAGACTTATTATAAATTAATATTTTTAAGATTTCCAAAGGAGCCCCTCTCCTCCCTTATAAAGAGGGAACCCCTTCCCTATTCACTTAACACCATTTTGAGCCTTGAAACTCGGCCAACCTCTGCCCATTTCTTTTCTAAACTTCCCTAGAAACATTATTGAGGTTTTGGTATTCTCAAAAGACCAACTCTAATTCCATAAGAGAAGGCTTAAAGGAGGTGCGTCGAAAAAGAGGTAATCTCTTCTTCCGATTCTCTCAAGTTTCTTCCTTCTACTTCTTCTTCTTTAGTTGTCTCATTATAAAGTAATGACATCAGTATTACTTATATAATTATATGTTATTATAAATATGAAACAACCATATTTCACCTTCTATCCATCCTACGGAAAATAAAATCACTGCGCGTGCGTATGTACGGAATACCGTCTCCACGCCGTGGTCTAATCTGTCTTCGACCACCACCTTACTTGGATGGGTATAAGGGAGTAAATAAATAACTAGATATAATTATTGTAAAGTAATATTGATTCTGAAATATTCTACATATGCTTCAGTACAATTCCACGATCAAGGGAATGATATCATCGCTCGTGCGTATGTATGGACTACTGTCTCCACAACGCGATGTGATTCATTCTCCATGTTAACCATTCATGAATGATTATAAAGTATATATAATGAATAATAATGAAACATAAGACATAATAATGATACTGTATATATATATATATGTCCTTTAATTAATTCCATTCAATTCAATAAGGAAACGAAAATAGCGTTAATGCATACGTACGGCCTACCGTCTCCATGAACGGTGTATTTCATTCCATTTATTGATCTTTCATATATATATGTATGTATATTATGAATATATATTATATATAAATGATATTTTACATTCTGGAATTATTTAAATCAGTATATAAGTATGAATATCAAGAACAACAAGTTGAAACACGTACGATAAATGTGACGATTTTACCCAATATGCTACTTTAACATTGAATTTACAAAAGAACGGTTAATATAAAGTCATAAGTGAACCATATGTGATATCATAACAATGTATATGATTATTTAATAAGTAAATGGCATTATTTAAACCATTATATAGGAGGTTTGGATACGTATGAAGCATATCGGACCCAAGGTAAGGGATAATTTTGAAAATCTCATTTTTATCCGAGATTTCTTATACGTAACTATTTACTGGGGTTATTGTTATCATCCATGCCCATGTTTTCTAAAAGTGTTTTTATGTACGTTTAATTTCCTTTTTACCCATTTTGACTTTTACTACATGGTATGAAACGAATCATTCTTTTTTTTGCGTTACGAGGTACTTTTTGACTTTTTTGACAAAAGTACGAGAAGAATGTTTTTGTAAACTATATGGAATGAAAGGATTTTCACAGTTTTATAAAGAATTATTTTCATGAAGCTTCCCCCAAAACATTTCATGACTATATCCAACAAAATATCTTTTAAAATTACATGACGTTTTGTGAAAAGAAATTGATTTTTAAGAAGAAAGGATATTTTTCTCAAGAATTTATTTCTAGTGTTTTATCAAAACTATTTTCCATCTAAGATGGCATTATTTTATATGTGTATGTTTCATGTTTAATGTATATATGATTTACATGGTTTCAATTTTCTTATGAGGAAATGTCCATTTGTGTTATATGGATTATGAGAAGATGGGATGATGTTTATGAAACCCATTTATTCTTTGGGTTAAGATGAATGTTTTAAGTTTATTTTGTGGAACTTGTAAGAATGATTTCATTATGAGATGGGTGGGACCTATATCTCCCTCTAATGCATTGGGTAAAGATTTATATCTCATGAGATAGACATGTCTGGAATGGTAAGTGAATCTATTTCAGTGTTACAGGACTGAAACGAGGAGTGAACTCGATTCAGAAAGGGACTTTATTCACTAAGATGCTCTTGGCAGCAATGCCTTGGCTACGATGGAAATCATAACACGTGCTGAATGGTTTCTATAATAACATGTTTTATTCCCATTATTTTTTATCATGATTGATGTTCCATTATGATATATTCCTTACATATTTCCATGATTTATGTCTTTGCTCAAGATTTTGATGTTTAAATTTTATGTTCATGTTTTTGCTTTCAAATTTTTCTGGATTGTTTTATGTTCACTATGATTTACCTTACTAAGCATTTGATCTCACCCTTTTTATATTTTCCTTTCCCCAGGATATAAGGAAAGGTTTTAGGTAAGAAAAAAAAGGAAGATCTTTATGGGAGATGTTGATGATCTTTCACCAAGATTAGAAGATTATGTTCCATGTCTCCAAAGGCACTAAACTATTACGATCCTTTAGTGTATGTTTTTTTATGTATTAAGTATTCCGAAAAAGTAATGTAATTTCCATGTACGTCAATCTTTGGGTCTCTACAATTTTTATCATAGGAAGGGTTTAGTTAACCTTTGGAAACTAGGATGCGTAAACTTTAGTGAGATCCCTAGAGATATTTCTAAGGTATTTCTAGGGATGTCCCTAAGGTTAAGTATACGTATAGGTTATAGTCCTAGAATTGTGCTAATGATCTTAGAATTAAACCTAAGATGTTAGATATTTAAGGTACTCAACCTTTATTATGTTATTTTCCTAGCATGATTTTTTCCTCCCACACTATTATTTTTGGGTTTTAGACGATGGCTGGAACATAAAGTAACTGTGTTGATCAATGTAAGGGACGATGCAATGATTGTCCTCATGAACAAACCAACGTTATGAGATATGGAGTGAAAAAAACTTATTTCTATACTTACACAAGCTATGAATCATTCTGGACTTCCAAATGAGAAGAGGAGGGAACAATATTCTATAGAGTCTTTCATGAGGCAACATCCACCTTCTTTCAATGGGTCTTCTGATCCACTTGTTGCTGAACAATGGATCAGTTCCATTGAAAAGATATTTTCCATACTTCGCTCTTTGGAACATGATAAAGTCATTCTAGAGGTTTACTTTTTAGAGGGTGAAGAAGACCAGTGGTGGACTCTAATTAATAATACAAGGCCCCAAGATGTAATTGAATCCATGGAATGGGACGAGTTCAAGAACTTGTTTTTCAGTAAGTACTTCCCTCTTATTCTTTGAACAAAGACAGAAAAGTAGTTCCTTGAGCTTAAGAAGAAGGATGATGAATCTGTTGGTATATACGAAGTGATTTTTATAAGACTTTCAAAGTATGCATCTGGATTTATCATACAACCTGAAAGTAAAGTTGATCGATTCTTCAGTGGCTTAAAACCAAGTATTCGAAGGTCATTAGCTATTAGAGACTTTAGTAGCTATGAAGAAATTGTGTGTTGTGCTATCAAGGTAGAAATGGAAGTTGGTGTTACATATCCATCTCATATTTTTGATAAGAAACGAAAGATGGAGTTAATGGAGAAATCTAAGAATAATGGTGAGAACAATATGAATGTTTCTTTATGCTCAATGTGTGGAAAGAAGAATGGTGGAGATTGTCTTCAAGGGACTAGAAAATGGTTTAAGTGTGGAAAAGAAGGTCATCGAGCAGCTGAGTGTAGAAGTAATAGAAAAAAAAGGTTTCTAATGATGTGAATAAAGAAAAGACTGCAGAGAACGCACAACCAACACTTCAATGATTCAAGTGCAAGGAAATGGGACATTATGCTAATAAATGCCCTAATCCACGGGTTAATGATGATCAACATGAGAAACCTATTAAGTCAATGGATAAAGGGAAGTCTCATGCGTTCACTATTTTTGATGTTGAGTATGACAACGATGTTGTGTTATGATTAAGTGTTTATGTAATGGGATTTGAAAATAGTATCATGGAATCTCATTTATGGTATTGTGGAATTTTGGAATATCTATGGATTGGTTTTCAATAATTATATGGTACTGGTAACCATGAAAAAGTGATTGAAATATATTTTGTAAGGTAGATGATATGTTCATAATGAAGGGATAAAGAGATAATGAGATGTTTGATAGTATTCATGAGCTCATGATTGATATAAGGACTAAGTGATATTATGGTTTGAGTATATAGAATTTTTGGGATTTTTGTATGTGGACAGAGTTAACTTCTGACAGCATTCGTGTTTTCACTAAGGTTCAATGGGTATTCATTTTTCAAGAGAATACATGATTAATGTATTCATATGATTGGAATGTGACCAACAAGATATATGAGGGATAAACGATGGTATTCATGTTCTTGTTATATGACCTTTTTAGTAATCGTTCTCTTTATACTCTGAGTTTGGAAATAAGTATTTTGGATAAGCCTAAAGATTGGAATGGATATTATTGATTAAGGCTATTACTTTTATTATAATAGTATTGTTTTAGAAAAAGGATAACCTGCAGGACGGGCGACAACCCGTCGCGTCAGAAAAGGTTGCGGGAATCGAACCCTCAACCGATGTGTGACATGCCTTTATCGCCTACCATTGGCCTACATGGTGTACTTGGTTAGTATAAATTATTTTTAAATTTTTAAGTGGTATGAGATATGAAGAATAAGTCCATTTTAGGAACCATATAAGATTAATCGACTTATGTATATTTAATAACTTTTTCTAACCTTTTGTTTGAGACAGATGGAATGACCCATCATTCTATCACATGATCTGCTAACACTTCACGAATAACAAATTCAACTTCATTTCTTTAAGAGATGAAGTGGAAATTGTTCAAGGCACGAACAATAGTGAGATTGACCCAAAATCATGTCAGTATTTCTTATAATTCATCAACTTTAGGGAAATGATCTTAAAAACCAAAAATGTTGTCCTAGTACGCTCATATTCAATGAATCAGATGGTACCTTATATCATCACAAATTTATGGCTTTGTGATCGTTGGCTTTTGCATAGCCATGTTCTCTACCACTCTCCATCAGAACTTGATGTTTAGATTTCTCTTCCATATCCATATTTTCACCTATTTTCTCCCATGAGGAAACCAAGTGATGAGTTAATTTAGGTTTCCATTATGTTTCATACATTACTTTTTGAAATTAAGTTTTAGCATTCTTTTTTACAATGTCGGTTTATATTAAAGGAACTTTCAAGTGGCCAACCATTTATAACCCCGACGAATTTCGAGGGCGAAATTCATTTTAATGGGGGTAGAATGTAACACCCCAAGATTTTATGAGAATTATTATTTTTAATTTATATTATGTATTGTGTTGTATGATACTCTAAGATTATCTTGCATTATAAGCAACACCGTATTAGCTTGCAGTATATGCAACACTAATCTTGGATCGTGTTACACACAATTTTAAATTTGTTTGATATTATTTATTCTATGCAACATTGAGTATATATATATATATTCAATGTATCAATGAAATATGGTTCGATTTTGTTATACGCAACAACAAAGGAGTTGTGCACTACACACAACCATGACTTGGCTTGCATTACACGCAATCACGACCTTCCTCTATAGCGTGTGTTGTACGCAATACCAGTTTTTACTAAACAACGATATATTATTATAATATTGTTATGAACTGGCCGTTATGAATAGTATAAACTTAATTTTTAATTTTATAATATTATTATCCATCTTACACATTTTCTGGAACATGTTATAAGAACAAAATAATTTTTTCGGGTAAAATAATTATTTTTTAAAAAATGAAGTTTTGCCACCTTTTGATGGCGCACCCAAATTAAATCTAGTTTTTGACATGTTTATTAGTTAAATTTGACAACATAAAATTCTTATTTTGAATCAGGATATAAAAATTTACTTTAGATAAATTTTTCATATTATTCTGATAACTTTCATATTTTAATGAATAGTAAAACATGCTATATTTTAATTAAAAACAACTTTTTTCATCGTAATAATTTATGTGGTTAAATTATAATATTCAATGGTTTTAAATTATAAATAGAATATATTTTTAATATTTAATATAATTTATGTCATTACCATTGATTTTACATTGAATTCGTAGGTTAAATCAATTTAATCTTTTGCAATGTTTTAAACAAAAACCTGTCTTCTTTCGACAATGGGATTAATTTTAATTTAATTTCTGAAACTTATGTGTATTGAATTTGGAAAAATGGATTCCATATTTGGAATCAGTGGGTTCAAATGATATTAATATAATACTTTTTATTTTTGGGCATTATGAATAGTAACTACGTTAAATTTTATTTAACATAGTAAAAGGAAAAACGGGTAATTAAGGGTAAATATAATAGTATAAAATTACCCTGACACTTTTCATAACATAATTGGATGATTATATTTCGTCCTAAGTCATATTTGGGTCGAAATAGAATCCAATAGAACCCACTTAGAGGTGATTAAGACCTTTAGTTTATTTTATTTAAAGGAAAGTGAAATATGTCTCACTCAAACTTTAATAATTAAAGTATTTCTAATATAAGGTTATATAGAATATAAATTCGGTTATAAATACTCATTTTAAATATAATTTTTTTTATTTATCATGGTAATTTATTTTTAATTTTTAAAAAGTTATTTAATTACCTTATTAGCTTATACATTAATGATGCAGAAATTATTTATTTAGTAAAAAAATCATTAATATTGTTTTTATTGAAATATTAATACCTATAAAAGGCCTCAAAAACCTGACCAAAACTTATTGGTAGTGTATATAGACACCATAAGCATCCAATGACTGAATATAGGACTGTTAAGAGTCTTATGAAAGTGATTATGACACTTATATTATTTTATTTTATATGATGTCAATATTGTCACCTTCATAATGTAATAAATATAACATTTTAAAATTTGGGTATTTTAGAAGATAAATCTGACTAAATGTACTATTATGAAATATATAGGATTTATCTTCATACTAGTATTTTATTTTTAATTTTTACAAAACAAATAAATATATTTAATAATTATACAATAATGTTGTAGTAATTATTTTATTTAAGATAAATATGAAATAAATGGTTTTACAAATAGTAAAATAAATATTATATGAACTATTTAATGTTCTACACTAATTTTATAGATTACTATTCCATTTTATTAACCTATTAAATATTTTAGTTCGAATATATATTCTGTGTGGATTTTATTTAAGTTCAAATAAATAAATAGTGTCAAAATTGACACTATTGTTATCTTATAAAAATAACATATAATTAAATTGTTTAAAAATCATAATAATATTTAAAAATTATAAATTAAATTTTATATAGTCTAAAATGTCATAAATTATCTAATTATGGAAAATTCACAGCACATAAGTAATTATTTATAACAATTTAAAATTTATAATCTTATTACCACAAATAAAATTTAATAGATTAATTAAGGATAAATCAAGTTGATAATGATTAAAATAAATTCCCTACGTGTCTAAATTTTATTGGTTGATGAGATTAAAACCCTATATCATCTAATATTCGAATATTAGTCATTTTTTGTGGTTTTTATGTGGGGTTAGATTTATTATAAATTAATATTTTTAAGATTTCTAAAGGTGCCCCTCTCCTCCCTTATAAAAAGGGAACCCCTTCCCTCTCCTCTTCACACCCTTTTGAGCCTTCAAGCTTGTCAAAACCCTACCTATTTCTCTTCTCCACATCCCTAAAAACATTCTAGAGGTTCTGGTCTTCTCAAAAGACCAACTCTACTTCCTTAAGAGAAGGCTTAAAGGAGGTGCATCGAAGAAGAGGTAATCTCTTCTTCCGATTCTCTCTAGTTTCTACCTTCTTATACTTATTCTTCTTTATTTTTCTCATTATAAAGTAATAACATCATTATTAATTATATATTTATATGTTATTATAAATATGAAACAACCTACTTTCACCTTCTATCCATCCTAAGGAAAATGAAATCACCGTGCGTGCGTAAGTATGGAATACCGTCTCCACGCCGTGGTGTAACCTGTTTTCGACCACCACCTTACATGGATGGGTATAAGGGTGTAAATAAATAACTAGATATGATTATTTTAAATTAATATTTATTCATAAATATTATACATACGCTTAAATACAATTCCACAATCTTGGGAATGATATCATCGCTCCTGCGTACGTACGAACTACCGTCTCCACGACGCGATGAGATTCATTCTCCATGTTAACCATTCATGAATGATTACAAAATATATATAATGAATAATAATGAATTATATGAAATAATAATGATACTGAATTTATGTATATATATATTTATTTCATTTAATTTATTGCATTCAATTCAATAAGTAAACGAAAACAGCGTTTATGCATACGTACGGCCTACCGTCTCCACGAACGGTGTATTTCATTCCATTTATTTATCTATTATATATATATATATATATATATATATGTGAATATTATGTATATATTATATATATATATATATATCATATTTTACATTCTGGAATTATGTAAATCAGTATATAAGTAATAATATCAAGAACAAGAAGTCGAAACATGTACGATAAATGTAACGATTTTACCCAATATGCTGCTTTAACATTGAATTTACAAAAGAACGGGTAATATAAATTCATAAGTGAACCATATATGATATCATAACAATAAATATGAATCTATAATAAGTCATTTACATTATATAAATCATTATACAGGAGGTTTGGATACGTACGAATCATATCAGACCTAAGTTAAGGGATAATTTTGCAAATCTCATTTTTATCCGAGATTGCTTATACGTAACTATTTACTGGAGTTATTTTTATCATCCATGTCTATGTTTTCTGAAAAAAAATTATGTATCTTTAATGTCCTTTTTACCCATTTTGACTTTTACTCTATGTTATGTAATGAATCTTTCTTTTGTTTGCGTTACGAGGTACTTTTTGACTTTTCTGACAAAAGTACGAGCAAAATGTTTTTTTAAATTATACGGAATGAAAGGATTTTCATGGTTTCATAAAGCCTTATTTTCATAAAGCATCCACCAAAATATTTCATGACTATATCCAACAAAATCTCTTTATTTTCAAATTGCATGACGTTTTGTGAAAAGAAATTGATTTTGTAGAAGAAAGGATAATTTCCTCAAGAATTCATTTCAAGTGTTTTATCAAAACCATTTTTCCATCTAAGATGACATTATTTAATATGTGTATGTTTCAAGTTTAATGTCTCTATGGATTAAGTGGTTTCACTTTTCTTATGATGAAATTTCCATTTGTTTTATATGGAATATGATAAGATGGGATGATGTTTATGAAACCCATTTTATTATTTGGTTTATGATGAATTTTTTAAGTATATTTTGGGGCACACGTAAGAATGATTTTATTATGAGATGGGTGGGACCTATATCTCCCTCCACTACATTGGGTAAATATTTATATCTCATTATATAGACATGGCTCGAACGGTAAGTTAATCCAGTTCAGTGTTACAGGACTAAAACGAGGAGTGAACTCGATTCAGAAAGGGACTTTTTCCACTAAGATGGTCTTGGCAGTAATTCCTTAGCTACGTTGGAAATCATAACATGTGCTGAATGGTTTCCACAATTACATGTTTTATTCCCATCATATTTTATCATGATTGATGTTCCATTATGATATATTGCTTACGTACTTCCACGATTTATGTCTTTTCTCAAGATTTTGATGTTTAAATTTCATGTTTAAATTTTTGCTTTCAAATGTTTATGGAATGTTTAATGTTCACTATGTTTTCCCTTACTGAGCATTTGAACTCAACCATTTTATTTTTTCTTTTCCCCGGGATATAAGGAAATGTTTTAGGTAAGACAAAAAAGGAAGATCTTTATAGGAGATGTTGAGGATCTTTCACCAAGATTAGAAGATTATGTTCCAATATTCCAAAGGCAATAAACTATTACGGTCCTTTGCTGTCTATTTTTGTTATATATTAAGTATTCCGCAAAAGTAATTTAATGTCCATGAATGTCTAAAGATTTGGGTCTCTATACTTAGATATCACATGAGTATGGGAATTAATCCATCGGTAGTTATAAAAGGTCCTTGTAGTTTATCATTTTGCTGTGAGGATGTGGGAGGATAGAAGAATGAAGAGGGTCACATGGTGTGATCATCCTTACCCCGACATGAGTGGGGTACAAAGAATCCTACACTACATCATGTGAGATCCTCCAATAGAAATACACCCAAGGTATATTGTCAAAGGGAAGAGTTTGGGTGATGGAATCTAAGATGAGGCGTCTGAGCATTCCTATGTATCCTATGAGGATCGGAGTCAAGACATATGTAGTTATTGAAGTGTCCATGTAGTTTAACGTCGTGCGGTGAGGACGATGTTATAGAGAGATCTTATTTTAAGGTCATAGAACTCATACCTTAACTGTATTTTTTCCACTCGCAGATTAACATCATGTAGTTTGAATGTTGAGTTGTTTTACATCCATCAGTTTAAAATAATCACAAATTTTAATTTGATGTGGCAAAGATGTAACTATTTAAGTTCATGCAGGACCACATACATAGGAAAATTATTTCTCGAGGAATTTGGTATTGGTGGGGGATTTATACCCTCTCTATTTAGGGTAACCATGGAGTATGTTCAATTGGGGTAAACCTTGTGAATGATGTATGGTCCTTCCCATTTGGTCTCCTACTTAGGTGGTTTCCTTCCAGGTATCATTAGTTTTCTCTGGGCCAAAACCATGTCACCATGAATGAAATATCGGAGGATTAATTTCTTGATGAATGATCCAGATATCTTGTTCTGATTCCTTTCTAGATTTTGTAGGGAACAAAGCATGTTCTCATCGAGTGCTTTCAATTCAACCAGAAGAATTTCAGTTACCTTATCTAGTGCTTTCATATCATAGATAGTTGTGCATAATAACAGAAATTGAATCTTAATGGGCAGGATCACATTTATTCCGTACAATAAGATGTATGGGGTCACTTGGGTGGAATTACGAGTCGTCATCCAATAATCCTAGATGATGTTGGGAACTTTATTTGGCCAGCACTTCTTGTTCTGACCAATCATTTTCTGCCAGATGTTAGAAAGGGGTGTATTGAATGCCTTGATCTGTCCATTTTCCAGTATGTGATAGCGAAAGGTATGGCTAGAATGGATGTTATACAAGGCTTACAATTTCTTCAACTCAGATTCATATAAGTTGGTGTTTTTATCACTGAGGACAGCATGAGGGAAACCAAACTGGTAGATGATGTTGAATCTCACAAATTCAACAATAGAATGGGCCTTGTCCTCCTTGATTGGAATTACCTCTAACCAATTGGAAAATAAATCTGTAGTGGTCATGATGAACCTATAATAGCCAATAGTTTCTAGTGGATATATTACCACGACGTTGAGTTCCCAGACTGAAAGGTCCAAGAGTACTTGCTTGTGTGGAGAGACTCTAGTGGCGGATGCACAAAATTAGCATGGATTTGGCATGCATGGACCCTCTTGGAAAACATGATGCAGTCACATATCTAGGAGGTCCATAAATACCCCAACTCTAGATCTGGTGAGACAGTTTTGGCCTGGTCTGATGAGCCCTGCAAGAAGTGGCATGAATCTTTTTCCTGACCTCTGAAATCTCACCTCCATGAATGCAAAGGAGGAGGAATCTATCAAACCCATGTTTTTAATGGATCTTCTTAAGTTCGGGGTCACTATTAATGGTAAACAATATTGCATGGTATCAGATTCTATAGTTCTTGGCTCAATATATTAAGATACTATCATGATGGATGTACTCGATAAAGGGGGTCCTCCAGTTTGGAGTCACTTCCAACACTACGACTGGGGTACCTAGGGGTCCTAACATGGAGGCACTGGTACTACGTTCAAGTATTTATGGGCTATCAACATCGTCTGGAGTTACTAGGGTGATGAATCTATGGTGTGCCACATGGATAATCAAATAGTCCCAATTAGGCTTCACAAGAGAAGTATCCAGCCTGGCCAAGGCCTTGGCTCGACCATTTTGGGATCAAGGGACATGGATAACCTCTTGCAGAGATGGGAAATGGGCTATAAATGGGCAGATACATTCTAACCACAGCACAAGCTTCTCCATTCTGACGACATAGTCATCACTGCTCTGCTTTATGACTATTTTGGAGTCTGCTTTCACAAGAAATTGGGGACCATCAATCTTAAGGCCAACTCGAGGCCAGTAATGAGGGAATGATACTCTACCTCATTTTTGGTATAGCCTTTTGAAAAAAACAATAATTATGTAATAACGACCTCTTCTGGCATGATTGAGATGATACATAGTCCCACTATGTTGAGTTAGGGTTCATTGAGTCTGTTGCTGGTAGGACTTTAAGATGCACCATTAAAGTTAATTTTCCAACAAGATTGGCTTGGTCTACTGATAGGATTCCCAAATCAGGAAAATAAAGATCTAGAGACTAGATAGTGAGATCTAGATGAGAGAAAAGGAAGTATTCCAATGCATTCCCCTTAATATCCTTCTAGGGGACAAACCAGAGGTCAAACTACTTGAGGATTACTACTCACTAGGCTAGATCGCCTGCCAACATTGGGTGGTTCAGAATCTACATTTTCAGATCAACTCGGGACACTAGCTATATCTAATTGTGAGGTAAGTGATGCCTTAATTTATCTACAAATAATACTAGCGCAAGTTAGTGATTCTCAATGGAGGAGTATCTGGAATTCGTATCAAGGAGCATATGGGTGACACTGTAGAGACTTTTCTATATTCCTTCATTGTTCTTCTAAACTAGAAGGGCATTGAGAAATCATTCCAAGGATTTCACAAAAAGGACCTGCGGCTTCCAGAAAAAAGGTGGCATTAAGACTGGAGGTTTTAACATGTACTGATTGATTTCCTCGGAAGAAGTCTCAAATTCATCATCCCAGTAATATACAATGCCTTTTTTCAGGAACAGAGAAAAGGGAATACACGTGAAGGAAAAAATCTCAATGAATCAGCATATATATGCCAAGTGGCCTTCAAATCCTCAAATATCCTGAATGTTATTTGGAGGAGACATCTGACTGATATAATTAATCATCTCTGTATCGATCTCAATGCATCTGTAACTGACAACAAATCTGAGAAACTTTCTAGAGGTGACCCTAAAGACACACTTCAATGGGTTCATCTTCAGAAGGTGAGAGCGGAGGAAGCCTAACACTTTATCATGTTATTTTAGAGGTTCCTAATGCAATTGAGATATTACCACCAGACCATCTATGTATCATTCCCCCAATGTCCTAATAATTAACTTAAATATGTGATGCATGGCACTCTAATAGGTGGAACATGTATTCTTTTGATCGAAGGGAATTATCTGGTTGCAAAAGGTGCCTTGTGGTACCCTGAAGGTTGTAGAATTTTTGTCCTTAGGGTACATTCGAATTTTGTTTTACCCGGAATACCAATCCATGTAGGATATAGCATGGAAACTAGTTGAGGAGTAAATCAATAGTTCTGTCATAAGAAAGGGAAAATTATTCTTTAGATAGTGATGGTTGAGATCCAAAATGTAGATTCATACCTTGATTGGTCTATTTTTCTTACTGATAGGGAATGATGTTGGATGAACAACTAGTGTACTGGACCTCTTTGAAGAAATTGGATTTGATAATCTTATCAACATCGGTCTCGACAATGGAACCGTGAGAAGGGTGAATCTTTCTAGGAGTTTGTTTGAACCCGCGATGATTTGATGGAAGATCGAGGTGGTGGATGGAGACATAAGGATCTAGTCTTAGAATTTCATCATAAAAATAGGAAAATACATTACGATTTTTCTTCATGAATTCCACATATCGATGTTGCTTCTCTTTAGGCATAATGGAACTGATCAATGTGGGTTTTGGATCTGTCTCGCTACCGAGGTTCACCTGTACCAATTCATCAACAGTGGTGGATACACCTTCTTCGAAGGTGTAAGGGGAATCCTCTAAATCCTTGTATTCATTCAGGGAGGTGGGATCCTTAGTGGGAGGAAATTACTCTGAATAGACAGATCCCAATGAGAAGCTAGTACTAGCCTGAGTGGTGGTAGACACTACATCGGGGGACTCGGGTGCTGTTGAAATCATAGCGATGAAGGATATCAACCTGATATCGTATGATCTTCAACCCAAGGGGCCACACTTGATGATATTAATTTAATAGTTTCATATTGACTTGAGCCACTTTATCCAATCCCGTTGAAAAAAGAAATTATAACATATTTTCATTTCCAAGGGGCGGGCATCTCGAAACCTTATAAAAGTAGGGGGCTTTGGGATTACCGGGGCTTGATTTGTGTAGGAATATTAGGTGATATTCTAGAATCCCCTAGACATAGAAATGTTCTTCCTTCTCTTTACCGAAATAACAAATCATATTCTCAGATCCAGGGTCATAGCCTCTAATCGGTGGATCGGAAAAATGTAAACACCATCTATGTCTATCCATAGGTCATTCATAGTCGTATCGTGTTCAACCTCATTAGCGTAAATAATCTTCTCCATTATATTATAATAGTTGGTATCCAGATAGCAGGGTTCACAAGAGACAAAGGGAGGTGTGTCACATTGGAGTATGCCCAATCGACCATTACGTGAGTAATTAAGGCATTGGTGATATAATGAAGGAACTTCCGCATGCAGATGAAGCCATGGAAAACCCATTAAAACATTTTAGGCAGTGTCCTGAGATACAACCATGAACTTGGTGCTCACAAAAAAGACACTTAACTTGGTCATTAGGAGGATCATTCTAACCAGTGTTGATTCCGGATCCTATTTCAACAAGACAGTGATGAACCTCCATGCGATTGATGTGGATGGTTATGTACATAGGGTAGATGTGCCCTTGTATGGGAGATCCTTCATATTCTATAGATAAAGTTATAATTCCCAGCATTCAGAATGCTTTAATTTCTCAGCATGGAAGGCTTCTGCAGCTTCTACCACCGTCTCATACTGGAGGTGTATTTTTAATGTCTTAGAGAGGTATTCATGTATATCCAATAATATTAGAAGAGCCTAAAGGATAGATAGCCTTGTAGGAATTATGAAAAATTGATTATGGATATCATAATTTTGTTCAAATAATGAACATATACTTACAAGAGTTCGTTTTGAGGAAGGGGTAAGATGGACCCTTCCAGCTAAACCATCTATTGACTAGTTGTGGTAATATACCATATCACTCTAGACGAAGCTCATGGAGTGAGTAATGGATGTGGTCTAGATGACTGATTTCAGTTCATAATAGAGCGTGGCTGATCGCGATGTGGTCGTGGTAGCTCAGCCTGATCAAGTAACTCAAATGACGGTAAAGGCGGGCCAGATGACACAGGATGAGAAGGTTGTGCGTGCTAAGCTCTACGCTAGGCCTACTATCTGGTTTCAGTGGAAGGTACATCCTAGATATAAGTAATTAAAGAGGCACTCTTATGACCCATACAACCATGGCCCCTTCGAGGCTAGAGATGGCTAGGAATGTTGGAAGGATTTTTCTGGTGCTCCTCCTCATTAGAAATCATTTTGGGATTTACCAGCTCCACGGTTGTTAACTGAAGCGTAACCCTGATTGTCACCAAAAAAATCCTCAACCATTGGAATAATTCTAGGGGGAATCACCATCTCCAAGGGGATAAAGTTTTCAATAATACTGAATGATGAGGGCATCGGTGGGGGAATCTCTTTTCCCTTGTGTCACCAATGCTTTCTCTTTTGAGAAGAGGGAGGTTGAGAGGTCGATGTAGAAGTAGTGGTCGCAGGTGACACATAATCTTCTGAAAGCTCAAGTCAATTAAGACATGCCCAGATAATACCAAGGGAATGGGCAATGACTACCTTAAAATACATCTAGTCATCATACTTTTTGGACCCGCAATTAGCAACTTGATGCCACTCACCTACACAATCACTACAACTACATGGCTTCATGAATACACATGAAAACTATGTTGTAGTTGGGTCTGACATAACTATGTGGTTATCAGTATAGTCTTCAGTGATGTATTTAAATGGATATCACTATTTGAGGGTGTTCCCCAGGATCTAGTGATTGGGGCAGTAATTGGGGAGATCGGTGAGTTCTGCCTCTTTGGGCCTCCTACATTCAGGAAATTGTATAATTCCCTTATCCAAGGA
This sequence comes from Viscum album, assembly GCA_963277665.1. NCBI lineage: Eukaryota > Viridiplantae > Streptophyta > Magnoliopsida > Santalales > Viscaceae > Viscum > Viscum album. Next base: position 71,210,340 of record OY728142.1, read on the forward strand.
TCTTTTGAAATAATAGAGGACCTAAGGCTCATTTAATGAGTATTTATGATTTATTATGCCTGGGAAGGGGGCTCTACGAACCTGGCCATGGAGAGGTGTTGGAGGATCCTATCAAAGAGGTGGAACCGGGTTATCTTACCTAGGTGGTGGTGGCGCGTTACGCGGGGGTGTCCTCTAGTTAATGGGTGGTCTTTACTGGGCCGGAGGTTGCGCCTAAGGTGAATGGACCCTAAAAGGATGTGGAGGTGGCTCCACTGGTAACAAATCTTGCTAAATGGTGATCTCTATTTGTGATACAGTGATAGGATCATCCTTAGTGGGTCTTCTCGTGGGAATTGAAAGAGGCAACATGCATGCCTACTTTGTCTACTACAAGGATTCCTCTAGACACTGGCCCTTATTAGAGATGTCTCAGAATCTCTTGGGGTAATTCTGATTAATGAGGGAGTGGACCAGTTTGATTTTGACGTTCCCCACACACACATTTAGTAGTTATTCATGAGTCAGCGGCATATCCAAGGAGTTGGTGAGGCCTTTCCACTGGGCAGCAAATTCTGCGACGCGCTCATCAGCTCTCTACATACACATGAAGAGGTCTTCAATACATGTCTTCTGGGAGGTATAGATGAACTGGTAACATAACTTCTTATATAGATCTTCCACGCCAGCTACTTACCTGATGGGTAGCTTGATGTACTACACAAACGCAGTCCATTCCAATGTTTTTTCGAAACCCCGATGCTTGGCAGCCTCTTACTATGCCAGAGTTCCAAGAATGTATCCACACCTTGAGATGGAGTGTGCTAGATTCTTCAGAGGGACTATCGTTGAATTAAATGGAGAAAAAGTAGGATTTTGAAAACTGAGGGAGAGGGGGGCACTAGCATGTAATACACCCATGCTAGATATGGTTTTCCATTAGGAGTAATTTCCACATGTCAAGATTCCAACGCCTCGAGGTGATAAATGATCACCTCCATCAGAACATCTTGGTGGGGATTCCAATCATGAAGATGATCCATGGCCACCAGTGTGTTGGTAGGTTCTTCAACATGATATGTAGGCTCAGTGACATGTAGAGCGGCCGGTGGGATGACTAGAAGAGCAGCTGGGGGAACTTGAGCTGGGCCCTGAGGATTATCATGTTGCTCAGGTGGATTTTGTGACCCATAACATGCCCTATTTCTTTAATATTTGGCTTCTACCCTATCTATGAGGGTAGGATGGTTAGATTAAACTTTGGATACTCACCTGGGTAAAGTTGTTTCTACCCCTTCTTCCCTGGCTGAGAATCACTATATTCCGGTCTCTACTCCGCAACACATTCATCAAGGATGTCATCAACCATATTCTTATGTTCTGTGATCTATTTATGAAATGCAGACTTTTCAGGGTCATATTACATCTTATGTACTAAGCATGATGAGTCAGAGGGTTTGATGGCCCCAAGATGCTCTTTGACATTATTGGTATTACGGCTGAGGCCTAATGACTTAGTGGGCATGGTAAGACCAAGTAGAGTTCTCTGCTGGTGAGTAACTGATCCCAGTGGATCCAATAGGTGTGGAACTCCCATGGGGGGTAATTTCTCTTTAAGGATCCATGTCCTAGTCTCTTCCTCTGATAGATCAGCCACATTAACGGTGACTCTAATCAGAGGCTTATCCCCAATAACGCCTGAAAAATTGGGTTGGTGCCAAATAGAATTGAAATAGAGGGAAACATACTTCCCCCAACCACAAGCATGAATATGGGAGGAATAATCTTTGATAATTCTTTGGGGAACTTTAAAGCTCTGAAAGGATCGTTGCTGAATGGTCCAGTGGTGACTGGGCCACTCAAGGTACTAGGCCATAGGGAGTGCAACCAAGTAGACCATACAACATTTCTGGTAAATATCTTAAGAGTTTGTATGAATCTTAGGGTAAGACCTTGCTCATAGCAGAAAAGGATTTTCATCACCCAGAGGGTTTGGAGAAATCACACGACTTCCTCCTAGGAAATCAATTCTGGAACACTGATGTTTGTTGTCACAATTGGACAAATCATCTATGGGAAATACTTTGTTGCAAGTATTCCCCTAAAATAACCTTATATAAACCTCGGGATCTATCCCTTGGTAGCCCCACTCATCAACATGGGGTGGATGTGGGACCTGAAACAACACAGAATTTGACCACTTAGATGGTAGATTAGCCAGTGGAGAATAAGATAAAAAAGCTGAAAATCCATCACATCTCAGGCTGTCTTGCGATGAATGAAATGACTGAGCCACCACATCATAGTAAGATGGACTAAAAACCATATATTTTTTCTCAGGGGATCTGGTTACTAGTGGTGGGTCATGTTTTTGTTTTTCCTCTATCGGTCCCCAAAATAACTCTTCGTGATCTCTGGTTGAGGTAGAGAATGACTTTATTGATTAATGGGAGGATTTCACATCATTTCACTAGGAAGGAGCCAAATGTTTCTCTTCCATGATGTATCTGTGGAGGGAGGTGGGAATACGGTGGACCACACATTACAAAAAGATGATGCTGATACACCTCGTTCCTACATCATCCCTCAACATAGAGGATCGAGTTTAGGGTTCCATTATTGAATCTCATTCTGCCTCAGAATCTGAGAAGTAGATTGGATTAATCTTAGTATGAATCTTCTCAGTGTTCTTTTTTGGCGTCGGCTACCCGATCTCCTGACCCGAGATGGATCATAGGGATAGAGTAGGTTTTGGGCTCGAGGAGGGACTTTGGCCGAACTGGTGTAGGGGCGGAGCGGAATTATTCCTAGATGAGTTGGGGTGCAAGGATAACTTGGAAAAATGTAAAAGAGAACATGGGGATGACCTTTGTTTCTACTAGATGATGTGTCGAGGGAGTCTCTGTGGGAAATTCTAAAGTTGGTAAGACCTATGTCTGATCTAGTGGGAGCATGGGTAGGGCCCCCATGCTAGTTTTGCTTGGTAGTGATGGTATGAGAATGGTCCATGTACTGGTCATGCACAACATGGGTAGGAACTCCGTTTTGGGTGCCCATGAAGTGAGGTAAACCAAGTATTCTCTAATTGTTGGGACGAGGTGGACCATCATCAGTTGCTGTAGAAAATGGGAAATACCCCCACACTGACGATTGAACAGATGCATAGAATCTTCACATAAGAGACCTATGATAGTAGAAACATCTCCATACCCGAGTTCATGGGTGCAGAAGAGGCTTTTTGTACTGAGTGTCAATGCAGCTGGGAGGACATTTAATCGGATTGAAGGTGACATGGGGAGGAACTCCACACCGAGCATGGGAGGGGGTGAAACTGTGCTCTCATGGGTGATTTGTAACACCCTGATATTTTAAGAGAAATATATTTCTTCTTATGTTATATGCAACACAAATGGAGGCTTTCACTATATGCAACCTAGGCTGGGCTTGCGTTACATGCAAGAGCAACCTTCCTCGATAGATTGTGTTGTACGCAATACCGAGTTTCACTAAACAATGATATGTTATTAAAATATTATAAATACTATCCATTATAAATATTATTAACCACATTTTGAATTTTATATAATATTAGAATTCATCTTACATATGATATGATAAAAAATCAATTTTTCGGATAAAAGAATAATTTTTTTTCATAAATGCAGTTTTTCTTCCTTTTGATGGCGCACCCATTTTAAATCTAATCAATGAAATTTATGAGTTGAATTTTAAAAAAATAAACATATTATTTTGAATTAGGATATAAAAATTTAAATTGGAAATTTTTTTGTTACTTTTCTGATAACTTTCATATTTTGATGAATAGTAAAAATACGTTAAATTTTTCTTAAAAAAACACTTTTCATCAAGATAATTAATATGATTAAATTATAAAATTTAATTGTTTTAAAGTATATATAGAATATATTTTTACCATTTAAAATAATTTATGTCATTATAATTAATTTTACATTGAATTCATAGGTATAAACATTCAATCTTGTGCAATGTTTTAAATTTTAAAACTCATTTTCTCAACAACGAGATTAATTTTAAAATTAATTTCTGAAACATTTGTGTATATAATTTGTAAAAATGGATTCCATATTTGGAATCAGTAGGTCAATATTATTTTAATAGGATACTATTTATTTTTGGGCATTATAAATAGTAACTATGGTAAATTTTATTTGCTACAGTTAAATGTAAATTAGGAAATTAAAGGTAAAAATAATATTATAAAATTATCCTAAAACCAGAAAAAGTTCTATTGGATGAATATAAGTTGACCAATATCATCTAACGGTCATAATAGATTAATTATAGTGCCTTTTGACGATGCAAATGATGTAATTATTATTAAAACCAAAGAAAGCGACAACATGTCACTCACTTATATCTTATAAGTGTAATAATTTTAATTTGGTGATAAACTTCATAAAACATAGAAAATAAATAGTCTCCAGAAATAAAACAAAATTCTCTACATCATGTGAATTTATTTTGAATTTTTAGGGTTTAAATAATTATCATTAATGATGACACAATACTGATGTAGAAACTATTTTATTTATGGCAATATCAAGAAAATGGTTTTAAAAATATAAAAATAAATATTATTTGAACTATTTAATGTGCTCCACGAATTTTTTAGATAAATATGACATGTTATGAATCTATTAAATAATTTTTTAGAATATATACTATCTTTCTATTTTATTTAAATTCAAATTACTGAATAGTGTTAAAATTGACACTATTGTTATTTTATAACAATAACATATTATTTAATTGTTTAAAAATCACAAAAATATTTAAAAATTATAAATTAAATTTTATATGGTTGAAAATTTCATAAAGTATCCAATTATAGACAATTCACAACACATAAGTAATTATTTATAACAATTTAAAATTGTTAATATTATTACCACAAATAAAATTAAATAGATTAAATAAATATAAATCAAGTTGATAAGGTTTAAAATAAATTCCCAACATTTATAAATTTTATTTTCTGATGATATGACAACCATATATTAAATAATATTTTATTTTTAATCATTTTGGAAGTTTTTATGTGGGGTTTGGGTTTATTCTAAATTAATATTTTAGTGGTTTCCAAAAGTTCCCCTCTCCTCTCTTATAAAAAGGGTGCCTCCTCCCTCTCCTCTTCACAACATTTTGAGCCTTCATGATCGGCCAAAACCTATCCATTTTTCTTCTCCCCTTACCTATAAACATACTTGAGGTCCTGGTCTTATTCAAAGACCAACTTTTGTGCCCTAAGAGAAGGTTTAGAAAAGGCACGTCAAAGAAGAGGTATTATCCTTTACCAATTCATTCAAATTTATTTCTTCTTATACATCCCCTTATTTATTTGTTTCATTATAAAATAATAACATCAATATCAATCATATACTGATATGTTATTATTAATATGAAACAACCCCATTTCACCTTCTATCCATCATACAAAAAATGAAATCACCGTGTGTGCGTATGTACGGAATATCATCTCCACGCCGTGGTGTAATCTGTTTTTCCACCACCAACTTACATGGATTGGTATAATGGTGTAAAGAATAAATATATATGTTTATTATAACATGATACTGATTTTGATATATTCTATCATCCACTCCAATACCATTCAATAAATATGGGAATGATATTGTTGGTCGTGCGTACGTACAGCTAACCGTCTCCACGGTGCGATGAGATTCGTTCTACATGATCTTCATTAAACCATGATTATATAAAAGAATTGAATGAATAAATATGATATATGTTATACTAATAAAATTCTTTGAATGATTTAACTATAACCTAAAAAAAGTAATATGAACTTATCTGACAAAACATATGTATGAAAATAAAGTAGTTAATACCCAAATAACGAGTAACAATGAAATGTTACTAACAAACGGATAAAAATTTGATCATAAATGTTATCATAAAAATAATTATGATTCTTTAATAGTTCTGTAACATTATTTAAATCATTATATAGGAGGTTCAAATACACATGTTGCATATCGGACCTAAGGTAATGGATAATTATTCTAATCTCGTTCTTAACCAAGATTGTTTATTCGTTAGTATTTACTGGGATTATAGTTATCATCCATGTACATGTTTTATAAAACAAATTTCATGTATGTTAAAACCCCTTTTTACTAATTTTTGACTTTCACAACATGATATTTAAGGAGTATTTCTTTTTTTACCATATAAGTAACTTTTTTACAATTCCGGAAAAAAGTACGAGAAGAATGTTTTTTTAACTTATATGGCATGAATGGATTTTTATGGTTTTAGAATGCCTTATTTCCATGAAGCTTACTATGCAAGATTTCTTGATTATTTTCAAAAAAAATAATTTCTTTTAAAATGTTATGTCATTTTGAGAAAAGAAAATTATTTTGAAGAAGAAAGGATATTTTCCCCAATAACTGAGTTCAAGTGTTTTATCAATATTATTTTGCATCTATGATGATATAGAGTTAGGTTTCTATCCCAATTATTACAACGATTTGATTATGTTATGATGGAATTATTTCTATGATGTCCTTTATCTTATATAGATTAGGTTATGATGGAATGATGTTTAGGAATCCAATTTTTATTACATGGTTTTTGATATGATGTATAATTTATGATTTTGTGGCACACATAATAATGGTTTAATTATGAGATGGGTGGGACCTATATCTCCCTCCAATTAATTGTGTAAAGATTTATATCTCATGAGATAGAAATGGTTGGAATGGAAAGTTAATCATGTTCTGAGATATATGACTAGAATGGGGAGTGAACTCAGTTCAGTAATGGACTTTGTCAGCTATAATGGTCTTGGAAATGAGTCTTGACTAATATGAAAGGATTTTCTATGATTATGTGTGTATGCCACAAAGTTTCATGTATTATGTTATGAATATTGGGATTACATTTCACTACTATGACTTATCCCATGTCATGATATTATGATCTCTTTTGTAAGATAAGATTTTCAAAATGTTATATTCTTATGAATATGATATGATTGATATTTCCTTTTTTTCCCCCTACTAAGAATTTGAGTTCACCCTTTTTATGTGTTCTTATCCCCAGGTCAGGAAGAAGGGTATTATGTAGGATATTCCAAAAGGGACTCTAGATATGATGAAATAAACCATAGACAATGTAGATGATTTATGAACCAGTTGTTTATGTTTCCCCAGTTTCTAACGACACTATACCTATACGGTCTTATCATGGTTCTATTATATGTTGTAATAAATATTCTCTAATTCTGAAGTAATAACAATGTACGTAAAGTATGGGTCGTTATAGTTGGTATCAGAGGAAAGGTATAGTCACCCTTTGGAAACTAGGATGTGAAATCCTTAGTAAGAACCCTAAGGATATGTCTTAGCATAGGAAAAAATCATAGTGTTTTAGAAATATCCATGAATAACCTATGATAAGACCTAAAGTGTGAAATTTTATTCTTGATTATGTGTTCTTCCGATTATGATTACAGTTTCTAACACTAGGCTTCTTGGTTTTAGTCAATGTCTAGAACCCGAAGGAACCATGTTAACTCTGAATGCAACGGGCAATGCAATGATTTTCCCTCTGAGAAACCAAATTTTATTGGAGATGGAATTCAAAATCATGTATCCATGCTCACAAAACTTATTCAATCTATGAATCAGGCAGGACATACAAAAAAGCAATGAAAATAGCAACATTCTGTTTAATCCTTCATGGGGCAGCGTCCACCTTCATTCAGTGGTTCTTCTGATCCTTTAGTGGCTGAACAATGGATCAATACCACTGAAAATATATTTTCAGTCCTGCAATGTTCTGAACATAATAAAGTTATCTTAGCAGTATATCGTTTGGAAGGTGAATCTGATCAATGGTGGAATCTTGTCAAGAATACAAGGAAAAGGGATGAAATTGAGTCCATATAAAGGGACAAGTTCAAAAACTTATTTTTAAATAAGTACTTCCCTTTTATTCTTCAAACAAAGATAGAGAAACAGTTTCTTGAACTGGAGCAAAAGGATGATGAATCTGTTGGTACCTACGAATAAAGTTTCACAAGACTTTCAATGTACGCTTCTGGGATTATTATCCTACTTGAGAGTAAGATCGATCGATTCTTTAGTGGATTAAAACCAACTCTCCGAAGGGCATTATCCATAAGGGACATCAATAGATATGAGGAAATTGTTAGATGTGCTATCAAGGTGGAGATGGATATTGGAGTAATCCATCAGTTATATGGGTTTGATAAGAAGAGGAAAATGGAATTCAAAGGAAAATCTAAATACCACACTAAAAAGAAGAAGAGTTTTCCTTTATTCTCAAATTGTGGAAAGAAACATGGAGGGAATAGTTTTAAGGGGACAAGTAAATGTTTTTAGTGTGAAAAAGATGGTCATAGGGCAATTTAATGTCGAAGTAATGGGATGAAGATGTATAATGATGCAAACAAACAATGGGATATATAGAATGCACCTCCTACACTTCAATGTTACAAGTGCAAGAAAATGGGGCATTATTCAAATCAATGCTCCAATTGAAGGGATATGGATGATGATCAATATCAACAAAATCTTAAGTCCAAATACCAAGGAAAGTCACATGCAATTACTATCGGTGATTTGGAGTATGATAATGGATTGGTGAAATGTACACTTACCATCCACTCTAAAGTAGAAAATGTTTTATTTGATTCTGGATCCACCCACTCTTTCATTTCTAATGAATTTTATAAGGTTATTACCAAATTACCTTTTCAATTAGATATTGAGTTAGCTTTGAGAACTCATAATGGCACAACAGTCACATCCAAAGTTTACAATTCTTCTCTGATTGAAGTTTGTGGGAAAGTGCATCCTGAAAATCTTTTGATCCTTTATATAGTGGAATTTGATGTGATTCTTGTCCTGGATTGACATTCATTATATGGAGATCATATCAATTTCCAAATAAGGGAAGTCACATTTCATATTCATGATCAATATATGATCATTTATCGATGCTAGGATGAATATAATATTCCAGTGTAAATTTCTTCCATCTTATGAGTCTTGATTCCAATAAATGAAGTTTATTTATCTTAAATGGTTGGAGAGAAACTAAAGATTAAGGATATTACCATTGTATAAGAGTTTCATGATGTCTTTCCATAGTAATTTCTAGGTATTCCACCAAATCGTGAAGTTGAGTTTTCAATAGAACTCATACCAGGTGCTACGCCCATTTCAAAGACACCTTATAGAATGGCCCCGATTGAGTAGCAGGAATTAATGAAGCAACTCCAAGAGAATCTTGATAAGGTATTCATACATCCTATTGCATCACCTAGGGGAGCACATGATCTATTTGGTATGTTGAAATATGGATCAATGAGACTTTGAATTGATTATCGAGATAATAACAAGATCACTATCAAGAAAAAATATCCTTTCCCGCACATTGATGGCTTATTTGACCAACTAAACTGAGCTCAATACTTTTCTAAGATTGATCTTAATTAAGGATACCATCAACTAAGGTTCAAAAAAGAGGATATAAAAAAGACATCATTCCGTAGAAGTTATAGACACTATGAATTTATAGTGATGCCTTTTTGTCTTACTAATGTACCTGTTATCTTCACGGATCTAATGAATAGAGTCTTCAGAGACTATCTTTATCTGTTTTTGGTTGTATTTATAGATGATATTCTTGTATATTCAAAGATAAAGGAAGAACATTAAGATCACTTGAGAATTGTATTGAAGACCCTGAGAAAAGATAAGCTTTAGGGAAAATTTACCAAGTGTGAATTTTGGCTTCAAAAAGTATCATTTTTGGGTCACATAATCTCAAAAGAGGGGATATTTGTGGATATAACAAAAACAAAGGTTATTGAAAGATGGTTGAGACCAACAACAGTAACTGAAATCCGATGTTTTCAAGTTTTAGCTGGTTATTATCGATGTTTTCTGTAATATTTTTCAATATTATCTAACCCACTAACTAAATTGACTTAGAGAGGAGTTATGCTCATTTGGACAGAAGAATGTAAAGAGAATTTCAAAGAGATAAAAAGAAGGTTAGGTAGTGCACCTGTTCTCACACTGCCTTGTAGTGGAGAATGATTTGTGATCTACAATGATGCATCCAAGATGGGGCCAGGATGTGTTCTCATGCAAAATGATATGGTGATAGATTATTCCTCATGACAGTTGAAAATACATTAGCATAATTACCTAACTCATGATTTGGAGTTAGCTGATATAATCATTGCATTAATGATTTGGATGCATTATCTTTATGGTGAAAGGTGTGATATTTATACTGATAATAAAATATTAAAGTATATTTTTACACAAAAGGAGATGAATATGTGCCAAAGAATATGGTTGGTGATGATTAAAGATTAGTACTGCTCAATTCATTACTGCCCTGGGAAAGAATACAAGGTGGCGGATGCATTAAGTCAACAAGATCATGCTAGATTATCCATGATGAGGATCACAAAAGATTCAACATTTATGGATTTAAAAGGATGAATCTAGGAATTGTAATCAAAGGGGAGATATCTTATCTTTCTCAGATGAATGTTCAACCATCTATACAGGTGAAGATTAAAGAGGTGTATAAGGGGGATGTTGGGCTACAAAAGAAGGTGATAAATGTTCTTGGATTCAACCTTGATTGTGATGGGATAATAAGGTTCAAGAACCATGTCTGTATTCCTCCAATTCAAGATTAAAAGAAAGAGCTACTAGATGAGTCTCATAGTTCTTCATTTTCTATTCATCCTAGAAGTACAAAGACATACAAGGACCAAAAATAGTACTTTTTTTGGGATGGAATGAAAAGAGATATTTCCGAATATGCCTTTAGATTCTTGGTTTGTCAGCAAGGTAAAACTGAGAGACCGAAGTATAAGGGGATATTACAAACATTACCCATACCAGAATGGAAATGGGAAAACATCACTATGGACTTTTTCATCATACATCCGAAAAATCCAAAGGAAATAATGGTATCTGGGTTATAGTTGATCATCTTACGAAGTCGGCACACTTCATTGTTATTATAGAATATTTCTCTCTTGATCATATTTCCAGGATATATGTAAAGGAAGTGGTAAGATTTAATGGAGTACAACTTTTCATTATATCGGATCAGGATCCGAGGATTACCTCAAAGTTCTAGCGAAGTCTTCAGCATGCTCTGGATACAGAATTATGTTTCAGCACTGCCTATCATCCTCATACAGACAGTCAGTCTGAGAGGACAATTCAATATTTGGAAGACATGTTGTGAGCTTTCTCTATGGATTTCAAAGGTGTTTGGGATCAACACCTACCTTTGGTGGAAGTTTCGTATAATAATAGTTTTCACTATAGTATTTAGATGGCTCTTTATGAAGCTTTGTATGGTATGAAATGAAGAAATCCAACATGCTGGGATGAAGTTTGGGAAAGAAAGATATTAGGACCTGGTCTTGTTGATGAGATGGAAGAAAAGGTCAGATCTATTCAACAACACATATGATCAGCCAAGATTTGACAAAAAAGTTATGTCGACAACTGAAGAGATGACCAAGAGTTTGAAGTGGGTGATAAAGTGTTCTTACAAATATCTCCCTGTATGTGAGTAATGAGATTTGGAAAGAAGGGAAAGCTGAGCCCAAGGTATATTGGTGCTTTTGAAATACTGGATCGTGTTGGGAAGGTAGCTTACAAACTGGAACTTCTACCAAATCCCTCTCTAGTTCATGATGTGTTCCATGTATCTCTTCTGAGAGTGTACATACCCGATCCTTCACATGTACTATGCTCATAAGTTGTACCGCTGGAGCAAAATCTTTCTTTTGAAGAATAGACGATAGAGATTTTGGATCATAGCGAAAACTTACTACAAAACAAGACCACTCGCTTGGTTAAATTTTTATAAGGAAACACTAATTAGAAGAAGCTACATGGGAACTTGAGGATATGATGAGGGAGAGGTATCACCATCTGTTTGTTACGAAGTGACAAATTTAGAGGGAAAAATTCATTATAAGGGGGTACAATGTAACACCCTGAGATTTTATGAGAAATATTTTTTGTCTTATCTTATATGAAACCCCAAAGGAAGATTTCACCACATCCAATACTAGCTTGTCTTGCATTACACGTAATAGTAACCTTCCTTGATAGCTTGTGTTGTACGCAATACTGAGTTTCAGTAAACAATGATTTGTTATTAAAGTCTTATATAAAAAATCCGTTATAAATATTATTAATGGAATTTTGAATTTAATATAACATTAGAATTCATATTACATATGATATGAGAAAAAAATCTATTTTTTGGATAGAAGTTTTTTTTGTTTTCCAAAAATGCAATTTTTCCTCCTTTTGATGGTGCACCCATTTTAAATCTAATTTTTTAGAATTTTATGAGTTAAATTTGACAAAATAAACTTCATTCTTTTGAATCGGGATATAAAAATTCACATTGTATAAATTTTTGATACTTTTCTGATAACTTTCATATTTTGATGAATAGTAAAAATATGCTTAATTTTTCTTAAAACAAATTTTTTTATCAAGATAATTTATATGGTTAAATTAAAAAATTTAATAGTTTTTTAGTATAAATATAATATATTTTTACCATTTAATATAATTTATGTAATTAGCATTAACTTTACATCGAATTCATTGGTATAATCATTTCAATCTTTTGCAATGTTTTAAATTTTAAAACACGATTTCTCAACAATAGGGATTAATTTTTAAATTAATTTCTGAAACTTCTGTGTATTGAATTTGAAAAAATGGATTCCATATATGGAATTAGTAGGTTCAAATTATGTTAATATGCCACTTTGTATTTTTGGGCACTATAAATTGTAACTACTGTAAGTTTTATTTACCACAATTAAATGTAAATCAGGCTATTAAGGGTAAAAATAATATTATAAAATAATCCTATCACCTGCCAAAATTCTATTGAATGAATAGAAGTTTACCCATATCAACTTAGGGTCATAATAGATTCATTTCATGTACTTTTGACCATGAAAATGATGTAATTATTATAAAAACCAAAGAAAGTGACAACATGTCACCCTCTTATATCTTATAAATGTAATAATTTTTATTTGGTGATAAACTTCATAAAACATAGAACATAAATAGTCTATAGAAATATAGTAAAATTATCTACATCATTTGAGTTTATTTAAAAAATTTACGGATTAAATAATTATCATTAATGAAGAAACAATTGTGATATAGAAATTATTTTATTGATTGAAATATCAAATAAATGGTTTTAAAAATATTAAAATAAATATTATATGAACTATTCAATGTTCTACACAAATTTTATAGGCAAATATGATATTTTATGAATCTATTAAATAATTTTTTTCGAATATATACTCTGTGTGGATTTTACATAAATTTAAATAAATGATAGTGTCAAAATGGACAATATTTTTATTTTTTAAAAATAACATATTATTAAATTGTTTAAAAATCCCAAAAATGTAAAAAATTATAAATTGAAATTTATATGGTCTAAAATTTCATAAAGTATCCAATTATGGATAATTCACATCAAATAAGTAATCATTTATGATAATTTACAATTTATAATATTATTACCACAAATAAAATTAAATAGATTAAATTATGATAAATCAAGTTGATAACGTTTAAAATAAATTCCCAACATGTATAAATTTTATTGGATGACGATATTAAAACCCTATATCATCTCATATTCTAATTTGACTCATTTTGGATGTTTTTATCTGGGGTTTGGGTTTATTATAAATTAATATTTTAGTGGTTTCCAAAAGTGCCCCTCTCCACTCTTATAAAAAGGTCACATCGTCCCTCTCTACTTCCTAAAATTTTTAGCCTCCAAGCTCAAAAAAACCCTATCCATTTCGCTTCTCCACTTACCTAGAAAAATACTAGATGTCCTCGTCTTCTTTAAAGACCAACTTTAGTTCCCTAAGAGGAGGTTTAGAAGAGGTGTGTCAATGAAGAGGTAGTATCCTTTACCGATTATTACAAATTTATTTCTTCTTCTACTTCCTCTTCATTATTTGTTTCATTATAAAGTAATAACATAAGTATCAATCATATAATGATATTTTATTATAAAAATTATGCAACCCCATTTCACCTTCTATCCTTCCTATGGAAAAACGAAATCACCGCGTGTGCGTACGTACGGAATATGGTCTCCACGTCATGGTGTAATCTGTTTTCCACCACCACCTTACATGGATGGGTATAATGGTTTAAAGAATTAATAAATATGGTTATTATAACATTATAATAATTCTGACATATTCTATCATCCAATCCAATACCATTTAATAATTAGGGGAAATGATATCGTAGCTTGATCATACGTACGGCTTACCGTCTCCAGAGTGTGATGAGATTAATTCTACATGATCTTCATTAACACATGATTATATAAATGAATTTAATGAATAAATATGACATATAATACACTAATACCATTATTTATATGATATAACTTTAACCTAAAAAAGGAATATGAACTTATCTGACAAAACATACGTATGAAAATAAAGCAGTTAATACCCAAACAATGAGTAACAATGAAATGTTTCTAACAAATGGATGAAAATATTATCATAAATTTCATCATAAAAATAATTATGATTCCTTAATAGATCCTTAATATTATTTAAATCATTGTACTTGAGGTTTGAATACACATGAAGCATATCAGACCTAAGGTAATGGAAAATTATTCCAATCTCGTTATTAACCGAGATTGTTTATTCGTAACTATATACTAGGGTTATATTTATCTTCCATGTCCAAGTTTTGTAAAAATATTTTCATGTACTTTTAATGTCCTTTTTACCAATTTTTTACATTCACTACATGGTATGTAAAGAATCTGTCTTTTGTTTATCATACGAGGTACTTTTTGACTTTTCTGGAAAAGTACGAGGAGAATATTTTTTTAACTTATACGGCACGAATGAATTTTTAAGGTTTAATAATTCCTTTTTACATGAAGATTCCTATGAAATATTTCATGATTATTTTCAACAAAACATGATTTATTTTAAATTTGTATATCATTTTGAAGAATGAAAATTATTTTGAAGAAGAAAGGCTATTTTCCTCAAGAACTGAGTGCAAGTGTTTTATAAAAATTATTTTCCATATAAGATGATATAGGGTTAGGTTTATATCCCTATTATTACATTTATTTGATTATGTTATGACGGAATTATTTTTATTTATTCCATTATCCTATATGCATTAGGTTTTGATGGCATGGTGTTTAAGAACCCCATTTTTATTACATGGGTTATTCTAGGATGTATGATTTATGATTTTGTGGCACAGATAAGAATGTTTTCATTATGAGATGGGTGGGACCTATATTTCCTTCTAATGCATTGGGTAATGATTTACTTCTCAATAGATAGACATGGCTAGAACAACAAGTTAATCTGGTTCAGTGATACAGGATTGGAAGGAGCAGTGATCTTGATTCAGTAATGGACTTTGTCTGCTATGATGGTCTTGTCAATCAGCCTTGACTAATATGAAATGATTTTCTATGATTATGTGTGTATGCCACAAAGTTTTATGCCTTATGTTATGATTATTGGGATTACATTTCACTACTATGAGTTATCCCGAGTCACGATATTTTGATCTCTTTTACAGGATCAGATTATCAAAATGTTATGCTCTTATGAATATGATATGATTGATATTTCCTTTGTTTTCACTTACTTAGAATTTGAGCTCCCCCTTTTTATGTCTTTGTTTACCCAGGTTAGGAAGAATGGTATTAAGTAGGAAATTCCAAAAGGGACTCTAGATATGATGAAATAAGTGGGAGACAATGTACATGATTTATAAACAAGTTATTTATGTTTCCCCAGTTTCTAAAGACACTATACCTATAGGGTCCTATCATGGTTCTATTATATGTTGTAATAAATATTCAATAATTCTTAAGTAATAACAGTGTACATAAAGTATGGGTCATTATATGATGGTACAAGGAGGACCTCCGTATATGATTTCATTGTCGTGGGTTGACCCACGACTAATTCCACTCATGTCAGTGACCAGGAAAGTCGACCCAGCCTACCCATGGGGTGGTTGGGGCCTCGATTTGGGTTGGTCGATTGAGTGCCCCTACCCAGCATAAATGTGAGAGTGATGGTATGCACCAGGGGTGGAATGGTCCATGGTAACCATTGATGTTGACACCCTCGGTAGGCATCCTACATAGCATGCGCCTGAAGCTAGTGTCAGGTAAACAGGACTGGGCGGTGGTGCTGGGACATAGCTAACCTGCTCCCCAGCCCATGTGGCTAGGTCATAGCACCGACAAGGCCTGATGGGAGCCCTCCATGGGATCCCCTATAATAGTAGGACAACTGGGCTATCCTAGACATCCCTCACCTCATTCACGTAGGGGGGAGTCGTCGAAGAATTCTGGGGTGAGGCTCCTGAAATGATTATACATCGGATTGGGGAGTAGTATCTCCCTACGTGCCCCTTGGTGGCATCAGTGATGATGATGCATAGAAGCCTCTTGGCATTGTCAGTCCATATCTTGAGTTGGGATAATCCCATCCTCCTCTTATTGTCGAAAACAATCATTAATTTTACTTCTCTTAATGAGTTCATGTGGGGATATGGGACGTGGGTGCCTAGCATCCAAAAACGTAGATGCAACCATGGGGGAGATGAGGCCATGAGGGATTGTCACTTTGATATTTCCCCTGCCCTCAGTGGGTGGGTAGTGATTTTTTTCCTATCATGATAGCTTCGGTCATGAAGATAAGGGAGATTTAACTATTGGTTCTGAAAAAAGAAAAGTGACGCCTAGTGCCCTAGTGTCGTTCCATCTTCCATTGTTTGCAAGAAGGATCCACCCTTACAATATTGCAGACGGGTATGTCAAACGTTAAAATTTCCCAATTTCTTGTGAGTTTCACGTCAGGCCCAAAATTTTCATAGTGGGAATTGGCGCTAGATTTCTAGATTTGGTGACATGCTAATCCAATAATGTCTCGAGCACTACTAATCACCACATTGTGGAGAATAATTTCACATCGAGTTAACCATTTTTGTTTTTGATACTTCCATCTAGACCGCATATATATGTTGAGTATGTGCTAATTATTACCCCACATTCCCACTTTCCAAAGGGGTTTGACATCCATCACTTATTTAGGGACGTTTTTTCCTTGTTCAAAATGAGATAATTGGATTTCCGTTACTAATTTTGTTGATTCCTTCTCGGAACACGTTTCCTAGTATGGGTCTCCCTCAGAGACATAAGACATTGTTCATGAAACTCTTCCCAATGAAATTCCTTCATCGAAGTCAGTTAATTAAACTGCTCATATCAGGACATTCCAATGGGTCCATTTAGGGAAAAAACTTTAGTCAGAGGAGTATTCACTTTCAACATTCATGGCATGTCTGGGAGCTAGAAAACTAATGGGTCTTGGTTTCTTCCCCTTATGAAAGGGTTTCTCAAGGGCAAGAAATCCCATGTAATCCCATTTCGAGTGTGGAGAATTTTATTTTATAGGTATGTATCTGAGGTTTTCCTCATCTACCAATGTATAAAACAGGGTATCCCACAGGTTTAATGTCTAGCAGAGACATATCAGAATGATCTTAATGGGGATAAGAGTGGATCAGATGTGTGCAATCCTAGTAGAGAACACTAATTCTAGAGTATACACGTGGTTAGTCACCCCATTGCTGCTAGGAGTAGTGAGAAATTGGGTGACATGATCTCGCCGAGATGTGGCATCCCGGGTAAGAATTAAAATGGATATAGACGGTTTAGAGTGTATGGAGAGTGAGATGGAACCATCATGAGGATGATGCTAATGTTGGCCTCGAATCTCTATGAGACCTCCTATGTATCCCCTAGGTAGGGAATCAAATTCCACATAGTTAAATGGCCTGATGGGACACCTGAGGAGGCATCTCGTGATGATGGATTGATGGATGGGATCCAGAGGACGTAGAAACTCCAGGTTATGGAATGAACTTCCCAAAACACATAGGATCGAGGGAGATACTAGGATTAGACATGGGTGATGGTCTTGAACTTCAAGTAGGATTCCTATATATCCCCATAGAAGGAAATCAAAGTCCACATAGTTTAGGATGAGGGTATAGAACTGGGGTGTACGCATAGGACAATGACCCTACGATGTACTGGGGCTTATGCGTGGTTAACGGCCTAGGATGGTATGGCACTCAAGTGGAGGACCATAGATGTGTATCCCATGGAGGGTACACTAATGTTTACAGGTGTTTGGGGTTGAACTTAATGGAGGATTCCTATGTACCCTATATAGGAGACAGGGATCAAACACACATAGTTCATCTTATGATGGATTACTTTTGTGTGGGGCTGAAAACAATTTACTATTGGTTGAGATATAATAGATTACAACTGGTTGGGATACAACGGCTTACCGCTTGTTGGGATTAACCCTCAAGAAGGCTTCTTACGTACCCTTACAAGGAGACAGGGATCAACCCACATAGTTCAAACGTAAAATATTTAGTGACATGATCGATGTAAAGGGGCCACATATTTTGACATCGTATGAGATGAGTGAATCGATGTTGAGTGGTCAGGACTGATGGGTGTTGAGATTGAAACTCAAGGAGGATTCCAAAGTACCTTGCCTAAGAGATAAGGATCAATGTCCCCGTAGTTAGGTATGAGGTAAATAGTTTAACATCATTCGGGGTAAAGGTGAGCCGACGTGAAGTGGTCGGTCCTAGTAGGTATTGTGATTCAACCTCAAAGAGGATTCATATGTACCTTGCCTAGTATACAAGGATCAAATTCCATATAGTTAGGTATGCGGGATATATTTTAATGTCATTTGGGATAAAGTTGAACCAATGTGAAGTGGTCGGGAAAAGTAGGTGTTGGTCTTGACCCGTAGAGAGGCTTCCTACGTACCTTTCCTAGGAGATAAGGATCAAATTCCATATATATTGGTATGGTTTGGTGCTTACACACTAAGGTGGTACAAGATGGGTGCCATTGTCAATGCTTACTCTAAGCCCACACGAGTCATTCTCAGTGTGAGAAATAAGATGAAACAAAGACCTGATGATCACGTTGTGAATGGTGCATCCACAAGAAGTTGAGTGAGGATTACACGTGTTTAAAGGCCCAAAGAGGAAATAGGTGCTTATGTGTGGTTATCACCCCAAGGATATGGAGACTGGGACTTACTCCAAGATGGAGGCTCAAGGGTGAAAAATACCCAAGGGAGAGGGATGGGGTAATGAAGGTCTATATTCCCATCTCTCCTCTAGTCTTTGTAAAGTAATAAATTAGGAGGATCACGTATTCTACCTCTCATAAGAAAGGATAGGGACTTACACAAAGATGGTTTCCCTTCCTCACGGAATGAATTTTCTCCAGAAAATAGGATTTCATTCCATGTGAAAAAGATCTCACTCTTGTGAAGACAAGTGGTAATGTAGAATGTTCGAGATGGGGAACCCCATGAATATTTCACTAGGGAAGACGATATTGTTACGTCATGTGCTGAAAATGATTGTGCATGGAACATTAATGTCCTACAACTTGGATAAAGAGGTCTCACTCTCCACCCCTAGAGCTTACATAACTGATACTCACCAACCATTGGGTAAGGGAAGGAATCATCAATTCCACAGTGAGGGGGTGTTCTGATGTGATCCAATGAGGGTCACAAGTTAGTGTGGCTATACAAAGTTGCAACAACCATTAGCGTACCTAAGAGATGAATCAAAAGGATGAGAAACACAACGTAAGGCACCGCCCAAGGGACCATGAAATCACTTCGTACATACCAAAAGGGACGTAGGGGAGAAAGGTGAACATGATAGTTGTGTTTCACATAATAGGGGTTCAGAAATTTTTCCTTGGGGTAAGGATAGCACATGGAGCACACAATGATATTGTATTGCATGCAAAAGAAGGTTTTAGTGAGAAATAGGTGTGAAAATGGGAACTATTGTTTATAATAATCTAGGTTTCACTGATAATGGAGGCATTCAAAAAATTGGAGGATGTTTTCACACAAATGGAGGAGCATTGAGAGAAAAAGGAGGGGGAAAGGTTTGAGCACAAGTGAATGGATTTGTGTGCAACAGGCCACATAATAAAAGAACTGGGTGAGGGTCAAGACCTTGGGGTTTTTCATGAAGGAGGAACCTTGGGAGATCTATTGTTGAAAATGCAGTACCTAAAAGTTCTCGATTGCACGTAGAAGTGGTTTGTTGCATGCAGGGGGGAGGCATTTAGAATTCTTCAACTGCTAGAAGTGATCAGTGACTTTCAATTTATAGGCGATTGATGGCAGCTTGCACGCGCAAAATTTAGCCTGTGTGGAAAACCCGTACAAAGCATCCATGGTTCAAGACTTTCCACACCAGCGCACAAAATTCATCCAGAAAATGATTGGTTTTGGTTTGTAGTAGTAGTTTTACACACACCTCTCTTATTTTTCATGTTGCCTTCTGGCCCCTCCTGAAATTAGTTGCTGAGTTGAAATATGCCTCTGGTTTCCCAAGGATGACTTCTTAAGGCCTTCAGTTGATTTAGGAAACCACACATTCAATTATTAGTTTTTAATTAGTTTGAACATGTGTTTTGTGTAATTCATGAATTATGGATTTCAGATGATGAACACTATTGGTCTCACACATATATTCTTCATAAATATGAAGAAATGAAAAGATTTGTACATCGAATTCTACTATCACCAATTGTATAATTTTATAAGAAATTAAATTAATATTTTTTTTATTTTTAGATTATATGATGATCATATCAAGGAAATTTTTCCAAAAATGATATCATATTCCCTTATGAAAGGTCAGCAAAATAATTTTTTCTAATTGTTTCAGAGAATGTTAAAGTAAATAATTTTTTTCTATCAAATGAAATAAATTTATTATTTGTTATATTTTTAATTGTTTATACATTTTTTAGGAATAAAAACATGTCAACAAAATTGATAATTGATTGTGTGTATTGAGTAACCCAACATCCAAAATTGTTAAATATTATATTGAATATTCTGTGAATTTTTTTTATTTCATACATGTGCATATGGGGAATTAAAAAACAATGAATAGTGTTGTTTTCTTGATAGGATATCATCATAGAGAAACTGAAGTTGATTTTATGGAATATTTGATGAATTAATTTAACTATTATATCTAATACATAATCATGCAATGATGTTTAAATGAGATATTTTTGACACCGATAGAGGATTGTGTGTTAATCCACCCCATGGAATCATTGAAATTAAATATAACAAGCTTCTTTAAATAAATAAACCATTTTTATTGGATCATCAAGAACATCAAAAATTTTATTCCAATTATTATGTTTATTAAATTTAGTTAATTGATTTGTGTATTTTTATAAAAATGAAATCATGTAAAAATTAGTTTTTCAATGTTCTTTGGTTCTACTGAAGTTCAAGGATTTGAAAATTTTCATGGTAAATCTTCAAATACATATTTTAAGTGAAGATACATGAATATATATGATGACACACCATGGTTACGGGTCAATGGTGATGATTATTTTGATGATGTAAAAATGAATTTTAATTAGTAAGAGATTTTGAAGCTAAAACTTATATGAAAATTGATGATACTGAGGAAAAAGATGAAGATATTCACATAGTTGTATATGATGATGAGGGTGAAGATGAAGAATGGAATAATTAGACATTGGTTAAAGTCATAATATATATATATATATATAATCTAAAATTATTTGTTGGAAACAGTATTTTCATGTTTCAAATGGCCGATGAGACTTATGATGAGATATTATGTATCTTTGAGGAGGCTATGCTTCCTAGTAATGAGCCTGCTAATTTGTTATCGTACCATCGGGTTTCATATAGTTCAACAACACATAGGGGTTGTTCTCTTCAAATATTGATGATTCATGAACCTATTCCTGAGTGACATACACATCTTGATTTTGACACATGCATGCAGTGGTATATTCTGTTGTCTAAATTAGTTATGTTTCATTATATTAATTATGTACATGTTTATTTATTATTTCTTTTTTCATAAAGAATTTCAAATATAGTTGTTGAACCACAAAGTGTGATTTAGTGGAAATATATTTTCAACTCATAGGTGATGTGGGATCAAATTCCCATTGATGTTTGGTAGTTCATGTTTGATAATTGAATCGTGTGTAAATATATAATAGTTATTTCAAAAAATATTTAATTATTATCTTCAGATAATTAATTTTTTTATGGTTTATGATATCCCATCAATAATTACATGAGGAACTCAATCTACAAGGCATGAATTTATGATAATTGAAATTATTTTTTAAGAAATACATTGATGAGAGCTATGAAGAATGTTGGAGACATTGTTTTTTTTTGGTCTTGTTGTAGTCACCGACCTGATTACATTTCCTCATTGGTTTGGGATTGATTTATCTCATACTAGATCGAAGAAAGTTCTTATGGGACATCATCATTATGTTTGATGAACTGGGGGAGGTAGGAAATCACACATTATGTTAGTAGTCATACATTTAGTATTTATTGATGACATTTGGTATGAACATTAATTAATTAAATTATATAACTATGAATGTAAAATTTTTAATTTATTAATCATATAGGAGTTGAGAAGCTAGATATTATAGATTTTTATTTTTGTAAAAGGGTGTACACTGACCCTTCTACTGGATATACTATGGTAGTCAATACCATCATATTATAGTAAGTAAATTTTTTGGAGTTTTAAAATTAACTAAAATTAATATTATAACTATGATAATTATAAATTAAATTTAAAGGATTCATATAAATCCACCAATTCTCATAGACACGATGTGATTTTTACTGAGACTGTGTGTTAATCCAGAAGTGTATTAGGCTTTAATGAAGAAACATGGATGTAAGAAACTCAGTATGCTTTGGAGAAATTCCAATTTATTGGTTTCAATTCTCGTTTGATGACTAAAATTTATTATTTAAATGTTGAATTGTAACCATTTAGCTCGAGTGGAGATCATGGAGAGTCAGCATCATTAGCTGCAGAGTATGTGGAGAATCTATGACTTGAGGATGAGGTTATTGCAACCTTTTGTAGAAATCAGGATGAGTTTTTTTCAATAGCATGAGTAATAAGAGGAGCACTGTCGAGCACTTGAGCGTTAGAAGAATCATATGATGGAGTACATGTGATTCATGGTGTGGGGTATTTGGATGGAGTTCTCTCCAAAACATCCACCATATGACCTTACCCTTATAGATTTATGTATATTTTTGACACATTTTTATGATAAACATTTTATTGAACATATTTTTCGTAATAATATTATTAATTCCAATATTTACTATTTTATTTAATTATTTTTTATATTATTCTTGATTTTTTTTGTTTTTGTTTTATTATATTATTATTATTTATGATGGGATAGATCTCCCATCCAAAGTACGATTTTTTGATGGGTGACCAATCTCATAAAAAATTATTATATTTATATAACAGGTACCATTTTTTGTGGTGGGTGAATCCACTATCAAAATTTATTTCTTGTGACCGACCATTGGAAAAAAATAGTTTTTTCTATTCTCTTATCAGTGATGGGTCATTTTCAATGGGTTACCAAAGTAAATGGCCTATCACAAATATTTCTTATTCTTATGGTAGTTTATCTGGGATTTCTGATAATTGTATTCTTCCTTAATTACTCTTACTAGAAAAAGGGTGAAATTAATATGGCATGAAAAGAATTAGTCTTCATTCGAGGAGATGAAAAGTCTTCTACCAACATATCTTATAATGATATTGCTAGAGACTGGTAAAGAGTATGTCTTTCATGTGATTCTTCTAGTGATGGTTTATGTTTCATTCTTTTGTAGGATGTTCATTTAGTGGCTTATGGATCTCTCCATTTTTGACATCATGATAAAACTACCCCAATCATGACATAGTTATTGTCATGGTTATGTATGTACCTAAATTTTGGATGCACTGTCTCTTTAGGGGATAGGTTCATAGAATATTTTTACTGTAAGAGTATGAGATATATCATTTATTTGAAGGAAATGAATCTTGTAATCAGTTGGTGGTTTAAAAGCCTTCATATGTTTGAATTTGATATCATCTACACCCTGGGTAAGGGGAATGTTGTGACTGATTATATCAGCAAGAAAATTACATTAATGGTTCTTCTAGAATTGATGGAGGAGTGTAACAATATGGGGATCTTCAATCTACTGCATCTGGAGGCTTAGAAGGATGGTTCATGCATGGTTCTGAAAAGTGTTCAATTATAATTATCTCCCAATGAGTATATTTTGCAGATTTTGTTCTATGATGATGTGTTCAGAGGAATTTTAGAAACCATATATGTTGGGGAGACTATTTCTTGTTGGTATCTCCCATCAAATGGTATTCTCAGTTTGAAGAATGATTAGTTATCCCAATATTAGTGAGAAGATTAGTTTTTTTTATTGTCATGATTTTTCATTGTTTGTTCATCCAGGAATAATGAAGATGAATAATTACATGAGATAGAGAATGTGGTTTCTAGGTATGAATCGTTACTCTATAGATTATGTATCTCGCAATTAAACCTAAAAAGAGATAAATGTGGTGCATCTAAAATCATCTAGATCACTCCAACATGTTGTGATACTAGTTTGAAATTCAGATGAGGAATCCATAGATTTTTTTATTGGATAACCACTGAGTCCTTGGGGGAGGAATATTTTTTGGGTAGGAACTGATTAGTTGAAAAAGTCATACCACTTCATTCTGATCAGGGACAATGCTAAAGATAAATATCTGGGTAAGCTAAATTTATAATAGATCGTGAGGTTACATTACATTCCTTCTTCCATTGTTTTAGATAGGGATCCTAGGTTTACTTAATGGTTCAATAGGAGTCTCCAATAGGTTATGGGGACTAAATTCAGATTATTTATCATGTACAGTCTATAGAAAGATGTTTATATGGAGCATCCTTCTCATATCATGGAAGATATATACTGTTCATGTGTCAAGGATTTTATTGGATCATTGGATATTCATATGGAACTGGTTGAGTTTTCTTATACAAATAGTTTTCAGTCATGGATCAGATTAGGTACATTCGATAAATTGTATAGTCACCCATTCAGGTCACGTATTTATTGGGAAAAGGTGGGTGAAGCCTCTTTTGTGGGACCAATTTGGTATAGGGTATGTTAGTGAGGCATCAAGATATAGGTTGGCATTTGGTTACTACTTAGAGTCAATAGACAACTTATATGGATCAGTAGTGTCTCCCATTGTTTTTTCAGTAGGTGAATGGGTTCTCTAGAAATATTCTCCTTGATTGGGTCATCATTATCTTTGAAATTGAGGAATGTTGGCTCCGAGATATGTTGGAATATTTTAGGCCATTGATTGGATTGGGGAGGTTTTTTATCAGTTGGTGTTTCTAGTCTAGTTAAAGGATATTCATGATGTTTTCCACATATCACATATCAGGAAATAACACCATAGTCCCACTCATTCTATGAGTTTGGAAGATGTCATGTTTGAGCAAGAGGTTTCAATTTTAGAGGAGAAAGTGGAGATCCTAGATACATAAGTGAAATTTTGTTGTCAGAATTCGATTATGTTGGTCCAAGTATTTTGGTGGAAAATATCAGATTCTAATTATACTTGGGATCATTAGTCATTAAAATTAGAGTAGTGTACTCACCTATTTTCTAGACCACACTCTTCTGCAAGACTTCATGTGTATATAACGTCTTATATTGGGGAGTTTTTAACATCCCATTACCATCTTTCTAGTATCTATCTCCTCTATTCACATTTTCATCTCTTATTTGGTGTATTTCAGGACTCCCCAGGATGAAGATAATGTGTTGGTGAATCTTTTCTACTATTATATTTGGCATGATTATTTTAATTAATATAATAAAGGTATAAATGTGTACATGGCTTCATCGTGTTCTCCTTAACATTAGAGAACATCCATGGTGGTTTGGAGATTTCATTTCAAAACTAGACTTTTAATTATATATATGGGAAATACATGTAATATAAAGGGAAAAAACATGTCATGAGATGTATTATAGGAATATGTTTTGTGTCTCATACATAAAATGAAAGATTACACATCATGTATTTTGTTAATGTTTTATATTGGTAAAAGTTAAGTTTCGAATAAAATGATTTGGCTGTTCATTTTATACGAGCTTCATAGATTACACGATGTGTAAAGGGATTTCATGCTATTTAATTCTCCTAAGTTTTGGTTTTTACAGTTTTATACATGTTATTCTTATTTCATGTGTTTGTGGGATCTTGTCTCTAGACCTAGAGGAGATTAACTGATATTTTAGAGACCTCCGCTCCATCACTAATACTTTGTTATGTGATTGATCAATAGGGTTTTGTTGCTACCTATTTTTTAATACTAATTCATTTGATTTATTTATTTCCCTTGATAGTGATAGCCTTAATTCACAATTATTATATATTTGTCGATCATTGGTTATGATTCTTCTTGTTTCTTTCCAGATCCATCGTGCAATCTTCCTCTGGAGGCTACCCATTGTGTCATATGTGGTATGACATTCGATTTTTATTGAGGTATGATTTCATATATCTAATTCACTAGAACTTTTTCTAAATTTAATAAATTATATGTTGTTTGGATTAATTTTAGGGAATCCTTTTTAGTTTTTCTACTCTTTATTGTTGCTGCATCCCATTATGGGTGCGTGCAAGCTGAGTTTAAGGTAGTTGGTTGCATCTCAAGCCTATGTTGGATGAAATAAATTGATCAATTTTTATAAATTGATTATAAAAATGAAAATTCATGATTTATTGGTTGATTTTTTATGGAAAAAACGTTTTTGATAAAATATGGGGTTTCTTTTGTTTTGTTAAAAGAAATGGTATTCTCAAAGAATTCTGAATTGTTTTTTTAAAACGTTTTTAAAAGAATGATTTTGATGAAATGGTTTAGAAAATATAGCACATGGGAACCCTTGGGTACATATGAAGAAGGTCTAGTAATAGGACTCTTCAATTAATATTTTTAGGGTGTTCACTCTTGGTCTCTTCCTTTTCTCCCTAGGCATGTTGTTCTAGGGAATGGATAGACTTATTGGGAGGTTTAATTTCTATGGTTTTCTTCTACTACATAGATTTTATGCATATCTAAAGGGGGTTGATGTGCATGATTATCTCTGTTGGTGGAATGGGTATCCTATGTATCCATACCTATAGTGGTCCTTGAAATGATATTACTCTTCCATTGTATTTTACATTTTTAGATTTTACATCCTTGGACTGATATGATATTTGATGCCAGATTTTAATTGATATATGAAATTTTTAAAAAAATTTACACTTGGATTGTTAACGAAATGTTGGAAAAGTTAAAATTAAATATTATTCCATGATTTTGATATAAATATGTTAAACTATTCATCATTACCTTAATGTTGAAAATATTTAGATTATTGTCAAGGGACTTGTTACGGAACACCTCAGTGGGATCTTAATAAGACTATTATCTCACACCGTATACACCCCTTCAACTATGTGTATACCTTTTTATGTATTTTGATGAAGGGAAAGGATTGGAACCAAAATGTGGTGGTTAGGTTTTATATTAGTTGTGTCTAAGTAGTTTGTGGTGAGATGGTGGGAGTTTCCTATGTTATCATATGAAGTAGTTCGTTGTTTTTAATTTTTACTTTAATGTTGGATGTGTACTTTGGGTTTTTATGACTGATTTGGGTTGTATCATTTCAACTACCTTATTTCAGTTATCTAATATTTTTTATCTTCTATTGTTTTTTTCTATTAGATATATATAGATATCATATTTTTTTCATCAGGTTTGGTAAAATCATTCCCTCAGGTTGTTGTAGATTCCGTAGTTCTAGTTACCAACCCATTGGGATTGGGAACGCCCTTCGGTTATGTGGAAAATTCAGGTCATGTTCTTGTTTTAAGGGATATTTAGGTGAATTTCATCACAAAAGGACTCAATATTCCTAATATACACTCTATTATCCCACTCATTAACGAACCATATGTGCTGACCTTCTACATCAAATAAAAAAACCATACTCCCGAAGAAATCAACAACAATATATATAATATAACCATCCCATGCCTTGTATTACATCATAAGGTTTCATATAAATCATTCAAATACTTCCCACTAATTTATTTTCCCATATTATCTTCTTTATACCTTAACACACCTTGGAATTCATAGACCAGCATTTAACAAGTGTATATTACACCATGGAAACTCTAAGAATATTCACCTTGAGATTCAAATCATTAAACAAGGTGGGATAAATGAATAAATATGATGACGCTAAATTAAATAAAATAGTATCCAAAATAGAATACATGAATATGGTAAATTATAAAATCTCTGGCACTCCATGTGTTGAAAACTCTATGGCATCTAACTAATTCACCGATCCTCTATAATGTTGGCCTTGATTATGACCACATCCTTGGACATGATCATCCCCATGTCCCTAATAATGAGGAATATCATAGAGCTTCCTTCTACCATATCTATCACCCTCTTATTACTAATAACCTGACTGACCTAATTATTACTATTGATAATTCATTAAATGAAACTCTCAATGGGGCTTTAAAAGGAACTGATCTCTGACCCCATTCCAACTATTCATAATTTTCATACATGAGACCGTATGATATCAAAAACCTCCATAATAAAAAACATTTCAAAAAACTCTCTATAAATGTATGAGAATTGATAACTCTATAGAAGAATTCCAATATTGACCTTTCTCCTATCAAAACATTGATTTTCTCAACTTCTGAGTAACTCCATATATAGACATACTCCCTAGTTTGTTCTAATAACTCCTACTCAATATAATTGTATCTTCACATGAATCTTCTTGATCACTTTAGAATTTACTAGTACCTTATGATATATAAATAGTTTAAATGGGGTTACCTTATGCTAAATCTCAGAATGTAGGACCTCATTAAAATTCCATACCCTACCCTCCTTGTCCAAGAAAGGATGTGGAGAAAAACTAATGGTATTATTGAACTGGAATAAAATATCATGTACACTAAAATTCCCCAATTTAATGGATTGAACCTTAAGTGTTTAAGAGAGTAACTCTATTAAAAATTTCTTCCAGAAATAATTATATGACACCTTTGACTCTTTACCATCGCCAAGATACAAAAACAAGTACATAAATAATATTCCTCCTGAACAACTAAGAAAAAATTATCTAATAATGCTCCAGTACATGGTTCAAATTAAAAAAAACTAGGTCTCCTCCATCCAATTATTTTTCCCCTGATAAAATGTAATCAACTCATACTTCACTAATCAATGAATTTGAAACTTATGTAGTGTATTATTTTAATAGTAACCATACACTATTGAGTAATCTATCCCATGGTCGACCCGGTAACCCTAATACACCTCACCATCTAGAACTACACATGGAAAACTCCTAGTTTACTTATCTATGTCATAAAAAAAAGAAATATCTTAATACCCAACAGATAGAATTCATTCTAAGATAAGTTCTATTATATTAATTATAATTTCCCCATAATCCACCAAAATTCAATCAATGGTGTAAAAAATCAGGATTTGTGAACCTATATAAGGTATGAAAACCATAATTATTTTTATCTCACTTAGTATGTTTACTAATTTTATGTTTGATTCATCATATCATATGGGTACCTATACACATGTGCTTCTACCTGTCCCACTTTCTATGTTCCATGTTGTGCTTACAATTTTTGGTTTCCCTAGAAAACCACTAAAATCCCCACCAAATTCATCCAACACAAAAATCAATCATATCTTTTACCCTTGTATTTAATAACACTTAATTGTGACCCACACCCACTAATACCACTCATGGTATAACAATAATGATAAGAGTTACCCCGGTTACAAATCAATTGATCATGAAATAAAAAACCAATAAATTTCATTTTGTATCAAATAATTCCAATTCAACAAGTATGTAAATGTCATATATAAAAAATGGTCTATAAAATAAAATACCATGGTGGAACTCATAAGGTAGTGGCACTAATAGTGATCATGATCTCTATGAGTATGTAATATCAAGACTAATTATCAACTACCTCTGGTAACCCTACACATAGACACATAATCACACACAAAAACACATGGGTGAGAATAAAAGTATACTTTGTGGAATCCTTCCAAAAATCTCCCATGTTATAATTAAAGAATAATAATAATACATCACTATATAAATAATCAAACTAATTAATCTAATATTCCTTGTAAACTAACACACATCCTCACTAAGCATCATTTTATTAATGTCACATCCAAATATAATAACATAGTATCAAAATAATAAATCAAGAATGTACAATGAATCCACTTCTCCACTTATATAGTTGGTCTCACTCCCTACCTTCATATATCATGACGATCCAATCCCTTTTATCTGCACATAACCACATCTCCAATCACATCCAAAACAATATCATCATCATCATCATTGAATTCCATGTATCAAAATCATACCTCATAGCAGAGTCTTATATCATATCACCACGTCAAAACTCCACATCACATCTAAATCACTCTAAGGTAACATGAATATTAAGGACATCAACCTCATGACCTCCTCCAACCATAAAAACCCCCTCCATGTATCACAACTTTTATCACATCATAATTACAATATCACATCATTGAAATTCCAACCTATGTACATGATATCCCATGAATCATGGCCTCAATCCATCACAACCTATGAAACATCTAGAATTTAGATTATGTAAGAGGGATTTATCATCCATATATTCCCCCAAATAGCTATTTTTTGGTAAAAACACACATAACCTATTTTAGTTATGTGTGACAGTAAGGATACCGAACTCGGGTGGTAGGGTATAATAAATAAATATAAAAAAACAAATATTCAAAAAAGATTACACAAGATTATGATAATGGTTTTCTCTTAGGAGAAACACTACTGGAAACAAAAAATCTGCCAATTCATCACCATATATTGTGATCAACTACTACCTTCACTAACTCACATCATAATCAAACTGCACCACTCCCACAAAATAATCACACAATATCATCACCTCCCCATTTTATCACATAATTACAAATTTATATGTTTACCATAACCATAAAATTCCATGAAGTTTTCCATGATATATTTTATTAATCATTATTTCATATAAAGACTTTAGTGTCCATATTATCAACCTAATATATCACATTTCAATTTAAAATATGAACATATTTTTAATTATAGAATAATGGTAGCCAATATACCCATTCCTCATTGAATTAATTATAAATTATTTAATTTAATTTCAAAATCAAACCAAATTATTGTGAAACTTGTGAAAAACCCATATAAATATCTCTAATAATTCAAATATTCTTACATCAACCATGATAAAAAATCCCAAAAAATTACACATAATAACCCAAACAATTCACCAAAACATCCCCAATGCATCCTCACCTCATCAAGACTCATAATATAACTAACAAAACAAACTATAAGTTGAAATAAAACCACCCAACATAAAAAAATGAACATATCATCAGGACACATCAATAAAACACCTTTAAACAACTCATTTAAATATAATTTGATACCTTGACCATAAACAATAATATTAGTTCCAAAATTTTATCTTTCCATTTTTCTACAAAAATTATGTGTTTAATCCATTATAAATTCTGTAAAGATTAACAAATGAAGATAAAATCGTGGATTATTATCCAATCATATCAATAAATAAATCATTAATAATATAAAAATAACATTAAAAACACATAAATAATATTTAAATCATCTCTCCCTCGTTAATTTATTTTATTGCGTTCATTTTAATTTTTATTTAATTCCTATACATATATAATTTTACTCAAAAGGATTGGTAATTATTAAATTATACATACATAAAAAACAATGAAGTATTTTATCCCATACCTTAATCTTTATTTTTCTGAATTTTACATTAATAATTGGAAGGAAAGGTGATCACGTCCCTAAAAACTCATAATGAAATCCTCATCAACCTATAACAAATTATCCTCCTTTAATACCATGGATTAATTTCACCAAAACCTTATCAAATATAGTCCCACACACTACCCAAATCAGTTAAAATTTTTAAAAATGTGAAATAATATATAAAGAGTTGAAAGGATGGAGAAAAATTCACTACATATCCAAATATCCCAATTATTCCAGGCCAAGGATTAAGGAGCCTCAAAAGGAAAACCAAATGAAACACAAGATGATCCAAAGAGTACCAATAGTTTCAAATAAATCAGAGTAATAGAATTTATTGAAACCTTAGACACCCTCATAGGTTTATAGGTCCAAGTGTGGCCCAAATTAAATATTTTTATTAAATAATTTGATTATCATTTCTGATCTTGTTCCCATGTGAGAAGAAACAATGTTCAACATGTAATTATTGATTGAAAAATAACCCTAAAAATAAATATTTTTAGGAACATAATGTATGAACATAACCAAATGATTTTTCATCCTTAAACACAATAGTTTAATTACAATTATCACACACCGATGATTTTTATGTTCCAAATTCCACTATAATTCACTAAATCAATAGATTAATTTTTTTAGTCATGGTCACTTTGTTCCAGGATAACGGCCTTTACAAGATTTTGTGTACCAGAAATCCTTATACAAGGTACATTTCCACTTCATCACTTCCACTGCAACACCCCCAATATTTTAAAATATATTTATATTTAAATAAATTTAACATCATTTATAACATTCATTACACAAAACACGAAAATTAAATAAACCATTATATAGTATTGAAGTACTACTATTTAAATGTTACTCGTATTACCGAACCATTGAAATTAGTAGAAGGAAAACGAATAAATAAATAATAAAAAAAATATCTTTAATAATTATATATAATTCATGAATATTTATTAATTCAGAATAAATAAGTAACAATTTTTTTAGTAACCTCATTTTATGTTTCAATTGTATTTTTTCATCATAAATGATTTTTAAGGAATTTTTTACACATATATTATAAAATTTTAACACAACAATTAAAAAATATATTTAAAAAATAATGGATATAATTTTCGGATTCGTCAAATAAAAATGAATTGTGGATAAAATTTTGGGATATTTTTGAAATATAAATTTTTAAATGAACAGTAATAATCCTGATTTTTATTAAAAAGTATCTCTTCTCATCAAGCATCTAAAAAAATTAAAATTTGTTTTTAAATGGTTTAAAAGAAAACTTATTTCATTTATATAATGAATATCAAATTATAATCATTGGAATCCATTTATTCTTAATAATTTTTAAAAAACGTTTTTACACAAATTAAGACATTTTTTTCTAGAAAAGTGTTTTTGCCCCATTTTGCGGGTTTAATTATAAATTAAATTCAGCCACTCCTATGAATAGAATTAAAAAAACATTTTATATTTTAACTAATAATTATTACTTTATTTTAATAATTTTAACTTTATATTTGGTCATTATGAATAGTAATCATGGTAAATATTTTTCACCAAAACAGGGGTAAAATAGGTAAAACCTATAAAAACACTATGGTGAATAGTAAATTATCTCTAATGATTTAACTTATCCTATTTGATTAGTTTTTTTAGAAAATATATATTTTAATGTGGTTAAATAATTTATTTTAAAATGTTATTTTGAAATTGGGATCACTATCATGTCTTTTGGGAAAGATAAGATATATTTTATTCAAATTTAAAACTATTTTAAAGTTGTCATAATGTATGTCATCATTAGAAGACTCCATTTGGTTTTATATTGATCAAAAATAGTTAAAAATTCATTTTTATTATATTTAAAATAATCATGGGTCCAATTTATTAATTTATTTCATGGGGAAATGCTTTTTACTGTTAATTCATGTACTTTCATAAAAATTATTTTTCATGTTTTTTTAGTATTATATTAGAAGTAATTTATTCCACCTATAAAAAATAAATTTTCTAAATTTGATACCAAATTATTAATCCTAGTTAAATTTTTTTTGTAAGGTATATTTTATTTTTTGGTCATATAATTGATTCATATTGATAAAAATTTAAATTATGAGAATTACTAATAAAAGGGGGCTAAAATGTATAAACTAGAAGATATGTCTTATAATACATCAAAAACGTTTCCAATTTTGTATAGATGAGTTTATTTACACTGTATCATATATTATAGTTGAATTTTTGGATCCTTTCTTCCATTTTCAATTATTGTGATATTTATACAATTATATTAAAATAACAGATATAAAATTTCACCTTCCTAACTTTAAATCTGTAATATTTTATCATAATGAAAAAAATAATGTTATGTTCAGTTATAAATATATATTTTTAATATATAATATTTTTTAATAATAATTTATTCATAATTCTTATTGATTTGATAATGACCTTAAATTCTTACACAAGTTTCACATAGTATTGATTCTACTAAAAAGAAACTAAAACAAATAATTTAATGAAATATAAAAAGTAATGGATTTTTTGTGAGTTATTGTGTTCCATGAATTTTTTAGATAAATATAACATATTATTTATTTTTTAATTGTTTGAATTGGAATTTCATGACTATATTGATGAATTTAGAGTCAATGTAAATGAATAGTTCCCAAAATGACATTAAAGATATTTTATAATGAACAATTTTTTATAAAATTATTTTGAAATAAAAAAATATTATGTTCAGACAATTTAAAGTGATATGGTTGAAAATATCAATAATGGCCCATTTATGAGATAATTGTTTTTTTGATAACATTCTTGACCCTTAATAAGTAAAAATATTTGATATTATGGTAATAGCTAGAAAGTATTAATTAGGGTTAAAACAAAGACACAAGGGGTTAATAAATAACCAAAACTTGAATAACGTTTTTAGATGAGAGGATTTATAATTATAATCATACTATTTTATCAACACATTAAATTGTAGTAACATTATTATAATAATTAATTTATATTAATTTTAGAATTTTGGAAATTCCAAGAGTGTCACGCCCGTAACTTATAAAAGGGAACATCTTATCCAATATTACTCACACCTTTTGAGCCTTATATCTATGAAAACTCCCAAAATAATAACATTACTTATTCCTTATTCGTATCCAACAGATTTTCGTCTTTTGAAAATACCATCCTTTGAAGGACAGAGGTGTAATCCCAAATTTGTTTCTCTAAGAGATGATAATCATCTTCACCAAGCTATTTCATTTATTACTTATTTCTTTGAAAATATCAAATTATGTCCTAAAAATTTCTAATTATATAAAAAACATATTATATAAATATATATTTGTGTGTGTATGTTATTATGTTGTTGTTATAATATTTATCCATCTCTTTCTCCATCAAATGTGAAATAAAACCATCACTCGTGTGTATAGCGGACTTCCGCCTCTTGAACCAGTGTAATATTATTTCCATCACCAACTCACATAAATTTTTATATTGATGAAATTAAGGAATACATAATATATTAAAGATATTATAATTATTTTTAATGGTGAATCAATATTTGAAATTATTTTTTCATCTATTAAAAATAGAAAAATAGCTTTCTTTCATATATATGACCAGCCATCTCTATAAAAAATGTAATTCATTTTTCAATCACTATCTTTTTTGGATAATTTGTACACACACACACACAGATATATATATATATATATATATCTATATAAAATTTATATATTGATTACAACTCTATAGTTAATGAAACAAAGATAATACTACATGGACTAAAACTATAAAACAAAAACATACATGAAAAATGCAAATGTTATCACCCAAAATAACGATTTTAATAAATAATTATTAATAATTGGGTGATAAAATATAATTAATAAATAAAATATTGTATGATATATATGATTATTATTATGAAATATATGTATAATAAATTTATATTTTTTAAATATGAGTTTCGAACACATATGACGGAAGTTGGTCTTGATTTAAGGGTTTATTTCACAATGTCATCATTATTTAGGATTATTCATGTTTAACTCTCTATTGGAGGGATTATTTTTATCATTATCTTAATCAAAATATATTTTATTAAATTATATATATTTCTTTAAGATAAATTTTTGTCCTTTCATTTCAATCTATTTATATACTGAAGATACTGATATAATGTTTTTTAAAGAAACATTCTTTATTTTTCCAAGTCATTTATGAATATTTTTTATTCCCTATCTATATTTTTTATGAATTTTTTAAATAACATTTTTAACATTCTCCAATTATATATTAAATACATTTTTACAAATGTTTTAATTTTTAAAAAATGGTTTATGAGAAATCTTCTTGTCATTTTCCAATTAAGGTACATTTAACTTTTAAAACAATGTGAAATAAATATTTCTTTTAACATACACAACATGAAAAAACATTTACCATCATCATTATCACTCAATAATTTTAATCATTAATTAATTTTAAAATGTTTTGTTTTAATGAAAAAATTTTCGTAATATTTTGGAAATATATAAATTTTAAATATGTTATTTCAAAGTAAAATAGGTATTTTCTTCATGAAATTTTCTATATTTTTTATATTATTTCTATCTATTTATAAATCACTTGATTTATATTATTATTATCGGTGATATATTATAATTATTCCATAAGATAAATTTATATTAAAGGTTTATGATCAGTTGTAATGGGGAAAGTATTGACATTATATATGCTAGGTCTTTCTATATAGATAATTATTCATTTTTAATGGATGTCAATTATGTTGTATTTTTTATTTATATAATTAATTAATTTGACTAATTATGTTATGGGTGGGGAAAAATTATTTAAAACCTTGACTCATCAATAGGACTCATGATACAAAACTGGTTTGGTGTTTAGTTGAATCCTAAACTATTTAGTTACTTTTCTTAGAATGAGGTTTGATGTTATGTTTAAGATGTCTTATATTATGATTTCCATAATTATAAAAATACTTATTTATTTCAAAGCTATTATTACGATAGTTTGAAATATAGAGAAAAGTTTCATGATCATGTAATTATTTATATGTTATTATTTGTTCATAATTTATTCTTACCATATTATTAATGCCTTATTTATTCTTTGTTAGTTACCGCTATATGCATACACTTACTGGGCATATGATCTCACCCATTTATTTTATTTCCCTTACCTAGGATTAAAAAAGGTAGATTATATTATATATGTAATGATATATTAGAGGGATTAAGGTGTTATCAATGTAAAGATAATCTTATATTTTGTGTTTTTAAATTTATTGCCGAATTTATGTAAGTATCTATTTTTCCAAGACTACTAAATAATTAATTATTTTGGGATATGGTCATTAGTATCAATTATCAATGAAAATATATAAATATAGCTCTGGGATAAGATAGTTAGTGACTTAATAGATAGTATTGGGTAAAATTTCATAGAAATATTGAGAACTAGATTTAGGGAATGATTTATTAAGGAACATATCCCTATGATTCAATTTGAATGGAAGTTTAACCATAGAAAAATATCCTAATGTTTTAAGGTATAGATTATGTGTTTTTCCTTGAAACAATTTCCTATTAGGACACTAAAGTTGTACGTAGTTTTAGAATAGATTCATATAGGGGTATTATCCCTAAAAGAGTTGTTCAAATATATTTCATCCATCATTTTGGTGCATGGTAAGTGTTCCCTAACTACACACCTGATTTAACACTCACAAGTGTTATAATTGGGGTAATTTTTATTTCTTTTCATACAATTATAAGGAATTAAGGAATTGATCCTATGAAAAAATATGATATTCCATTTAGATTTTTGATAAATATAAAGTCTCTTGGGATGATAATTATAAAGTTTATCACATGCTTAATGGAATAAATACCCATTTATGGATTTATGTGATGAGAGTTTAATATGATTAAAGATGTTTTTGGAGACATTTAATGGAATAACACCCTTTAGTTTAGTGTATGTATTAGTTAGTTGTTTATTTGGGGAATAATGATTTTATTTTTTATCAACAAAAATTTAAAATTATTTATATCCTTTAGGGTTAATAAGATCATTATTTTTAAGGTAATAATAGTGAATTAGGATAATACTGATTTTAGAAAGAATATTGTTGGATAATTTTTTTTTAATTATTGGGACATTTAGGTGATTAATGATATTAATGGAGATGTTTTATTAGGTTGAGATAAATATAACATTTAGGTCTGACTTAAAAGATTATTTGTAAGGAATGCTATTATGTTTTTAGACATGCAAAACAAATCGTATGAGATAAACATTGATTGTAAAAATTTATTTAATTGTGAGGATATTATTGTTATTTGGGATATAAGGTTATTTATTTAGGGAATTATCTAAGTTAATACTTTGTATTATTGTTAAATTTTGTAGATTAGTGTATTATTTCATCGTATGAATATTTTTACATATTGGAGAACTTGTTCTGTTCATTTTAGTTCAAGTAAAGAATGGAGAAATAGGTTGTTATTCTTTTGTAGATTATGTGATCTATTAAATGTTAATTTTAGTTCATCATTAATGTGGAATTAATCATTAATATTAATTTTTTGGAATAATTGATTATGTGTAAAATAATAAAAGGACAACCAAAGGATGAAATTGTGCTTATGAAATGGAAAGAAATCAAGTAGTTGAATTTTTTTGAGTTCACTATATCAATAGTAAAAAAATACCTAAACATTAGGAAAATGATAGTGAAATAAAAAAATTCACTATTTTACCATAAATTATGATGCATTTATGGTCATTTAACCCATCATTTATTTATTGTCTTTTTATCTTTAAGGTTTCTAAGCCCATGTTCTCTATCACTCTCTATCACTCCTTATATATTATTTTTCACCTCCATGACTATATTTTAACGTCCCATAAATGTTATCTTTATCTAGAAACCCAATTATGTTGTAATATCTATGTTTCCCACTTTACCTCTTTAGTAGAAGTATAATTATCTCCATATATGATGTGGGTATTCAATAAGAGTTAGTTTACAATATTGACAATTTGTTGACCAAGATAGAATTGCAAGGACACAACATATTTATGTGGGTAGAATGTTCCACATTGATATATTAAAATATATTTATCATTAAAAAAATTTAGTTTCTCTGATAGCTTACATTACATAGAACACTGTGTTTAAATGAACCATGATATACTATTAAAATATTATTATTTAAACAGAATTGTTATAATATAGCCATTAAATTTGAAAATAATTAATAGAAATAACCACATTAAGAAACAATATGTACAAAGGTTTTATATAATGCAAATACATTCACTATCAAATTATAAAAAAGACTCATTTTATAGTTATGTCTTGAAAATATGTTTTTTTTTCAAAATTTATTTTTTTAATTTTGTACATTGATATCAAAATTATTCTATAACACTATTAAAAATTTTATTTTAAAAAAATGGATATCATTTTTTTATTTATCTTATCAAAATTAATTTTGTATTAAATTTTTTGATTTTTTTGATAAGATTAATTTCTCACAGAATAGTTGAAAATACTAATTTTTATTTAAAATTGTCTCTACATTTCAAGAATTAAAAAAATCATTTTGATTTAGAATAGTTTCAAAATGAATTTAGTTCTTTTCGAAAATGATTAATCCAATTCTGTTAAATGGAATCAATTTTATTTTTTAATATTGGTATAAAAACCTTTAACACATACGAAGATAATTTATATAGGAAATCACTTCTCATCACATTTCATGGGTTTAATTTTAAATTATGCTTCACCACTCCTTTGAATTTAATTTGATAAAATATATTTCATATTTGGAATATGTATACATATTATTAGGTAATGTGGTCCACTTAATTTTTCACTATGAGGAAAGTTATTATTTATAGTGGGTTACTATTTGTAAAATATAATTGAAAATATTTAATTTTTTGCGATGGATGGTGTTAGCTATAGAAAATAAAAAAATATTGGATAATAGTGATGGAATTAAAATTCAACACTATTATTAATTCATTGAATGTTATTGATGATAGATAATATGGTTTGTTGTGAAATGTTCATGCTGACATTCTTTTAGAATCAAATTGTCACTACTATTACCCCATCGCAAAAAATTAACAAAAAATGTGGTCAAATCCCTTTTCAGGCCTATTGTTTCCATTTCAACCATCGTGTAACCCACCCTTTCACACAACCATTACACAAACTTCTCTATTTTCTCCAATCACACTCACTTTTTAGGCTATTGAGGTTCGAATCCCCTAGCTACAGACTCCACTTCTCTCCTTCTTCCTTCCTTTTTAAATTCGCCCTTCCCTCTAACTACAATTGGCTCAGTCAAACCATAGGTCAAAATATTGGCCTGATTTATATTTTTTATTCAAAATTGTGTGTTATTGAAGGTTTATTATTCCCCATTTTGGTGTCCACTGTAGAAAACGAATCTTTCGGGCTCTATATAGGAAAAATACACTTTATTTGATGTAGTTTCCCATTCTTTAATCTCTAGGTCCACAAGAATTTCCTATTGAGTGTTCATTAGTATTTATATTTATTTTATCAGATTGTTTTGAAAAAAATGTCATTGAAATTTTTCTTAAAGTGCAGTTTCTATGATTTTCAAGATTGCATTAAATGTAAATGCTTGTTTGGAAATTTTTAAATGTTTTTTAACAAAAGTTGGATGATTGTGCCACATATTGTTTTGGAATATTTTATCTTAGGTATATTCATAGTTATAAATAATTATATATTTATGATTATATCATTTGAAAGTGGTCAATGCATGATGATTGATGGATGTGTTTACTCAAATGATTCTTTTTAAGTATGAATTATCACAAAGCATGATATATATATAGTAGTTTAGATAACTCTATATATTCTTTCTTATTAATTATAATAATTTATTTTATTACATATCATTCATCAAGGATATTCAATTATTAATCTTATATCATTTGATCTTTTCCTATGTTTGAGATTAGTTATAATATTATAGTAATTTTTATTAAAATTTTAGTTATAATTAATAAATAATTCGTATTACTTTAGAAAAAAAATTCAATGATTAGTAAAAAACTAAAAACTAGAAAAAAATTTAAAACATTTACAAATAATTATTAACTATTCACAGTAAATAGTAAAAATTTAGTATTAATTTAGAAAAAATTGTATTGATTTTAAATGATTTTTCAAATCTATTAACAAATATTGAATATTAGTATTAATTATTATATATAGTAGATTAAAATAATTTTTAATAAATTTATAAAAAACAATTAAAAATTATAATAAATAATAAAAATAAGTAATATATTTAAAAAACTTAGTAATTATTAATTTCTAAAAAAAATTGTGGTTACTTGTAAAAAATATAAATAATATTAAGAGATAGTAAAAATTTGAAATAATTATCAACAATCTAGTAATAATTATCGATAATTAGTAATAATCATTAAATAATTTTTCATAATTAATAAATAATTAGTCAATATTAGTAATAATTGGTTTATGTTAGTATTAATTACAAAATATTTTTAATAATATAAATATATTTGTAAATTATGATGACTTTTAATAAATTGTGATAATATATATGAAATGCTATTAATTATTAAAAATTAATAATATTTATTTAAACAGCTATTATAATTAACGATTAATTGGTATTACATAATAAATAAATATAATAATTAGTTAAAATTAAAAAATATTAGAAAAAACTAGAAAAAGTTTTTCTAGTAACTTGTAAGAATTATATAAAATACTCTAAATTATTAAAACTATCAATAATTAGTAGAAATGTAATATTAATTTATTTTTCTTATAATCATTAAATAATTCATAATAATTAATAACCAATTATTCAATATTAGTATTAAATAGAAAATATTAGTGTTTATCTGAAAATATTAGTAATAATTATTATATATTAGTGAATTATGATAATTTATAATAGATTAAAACAAATATTTGAAAATCTAATAACTTTAAAAAATTATCCACTACTAGTAAATATATTATTTATTAAAAATTGTTTGTAATTATTTAATTTGTTGTAATAATTATGAAATAATTTATCAATGTAAGTAATAATTATTAAATATTAATAATAATTACTAAATATTATTAATAATTTATAAACACAAGTATAAATTATGATAATGTTATAACATGTAATAACATATAGACAATTAATATAATTATTAAAAATTAATATTATATATTAAAATTTTAGAGATAATTAATTAATATATTTTAATTATTTATTTTACAAACTATAAGATGACCTTGAAAAAAATATAAAAAATTTATCTCTACTACTCTTGAAGTATATAAGTAATAAAATTTTTCATATTGGGTTTGATAATTGGTAATTAAATTTGTTTAATGTGGAGAATTATATTAATATTGTATTTTTATATAATATTAACAAATTTTATGGTTTTGTAGTAAACAAAACATGAAAGTAAAACCGATATTCTATTATATGTATTAAAAATTCTTCTATCTAAATTGGTAAAATATTATAATGGGAATATGGTTAATAGAATTCAATTTTATATAGGAATATATGCTTAATTAAACAAACCAATGAATAATTGTGTTTTTTTGAAAGGATCTCATTATAATGAAATTAAAGTTTAATTTTATATAGTTGTTGAAATAAATGAGTTATGTTATCTGAGATCAAATTATGTAACACTATTTAAATATCGTTGGTTATATTCTGATAGAGAGGTGTGAGTTCATCCATACAACGGAGTAATTTATATTAAATAAAATAATCATTTTTCAAC
Organism: Viscum album; assembly: GCA_963277665.1. Classification (NCBI taxonomy): domain Eukaryota; kingdom Viridiplantae; phylum Streptophyta; class Magnoliopsida; order Santalales; family Viscaceae; genus Viscum; species Viscum album. The sequence continues at coordinate 71,253,325 of OY728142.1, forward strand.
ATATGAACCATTTTTGTGGAACATCAATACTATAAAGTTTTTTATAAAAATTATTACACTATGTTGAATGATTTAACATACTGGTGAAGTGTAATAAAAATAATTTCTTCTGACAATTAGTTTAACAAAAATAGAAATTGTTTTACAGAACTTAAACATATTGAATTTTTTCAAGAAACATTTCCAAATATATATAATTCATTGACATTGAATTATCCTTGATGAAACCCCCATGTTAAGGGCCGGTGATATTGATAATGTTGAATAAGTTTTATGGTAAGATGATTCTGAAAGTTGTATGGGCGTTAAAAATATAGACGAGGAATATGAATAAATTATCATCGATGGACATGAGAATGAAGATGAAATATGATATATTATATTATTGTATTTGTTTTTTTATATTCAATATCTGTATCAAAAATTATTTACAGGTATGATTTTTTGTTTTAGATGCATAGGGATAGACCAAATGATCTATTTTGTTCCCTTGAACATGTGGGTATTTATTATTTGTTTATATTTGACATATATATTAACATGTATTTACATGAAATATTATTATACTCTACATGCTATTCAATATTTTTATATATATAATATCTATATTAATAATTATTTATAGGTAATATTATTATATTATATAATTTTTTTGTATTTAATGTTTGATATATTTATTAACATTTATTTCATGTAATATTATATGTTTTATATGGTTGTAGATCCTCCTGATGATCCATTTTATTATATCATTGATTCTAGGATTCCTGATGATGAGTTCGATGACTATTTATTCGACCCACAAGATGCTACCAAAACATCACCTATTAAGAGGGGTGTGATATTTCTAGATTGATGATTTCAAAAATTATTCTTGAAATACATCAATATATTGATTTTGATCAACATTTACAGAGGTATATTTAATTATTTAATATATTTATTTTATATTACGTTCTTGTATAATTTTTTTAATACAATTATGATAATTTTCAATAATTATTCTTATTGAAATATTGGTAAGGTGGGTGAAATTCAATGAAATTGTTTTTCTACACAATGGGTATCTTTGGACAAGGTTCTCATTCATGTTTATCACTACATGATTGACAACTAGATTGAATTCCAATAAATAAAATATTTAAATTTAAATTTATTTAACTAGTAATGTGTTGTTTTTAATTTCATGAAGGATTTACGGTCTCCATTTTGTGAGACCATAACAGATCATGTATATAAGGTATCTGATATTTTCATAAATAAATGTTTTTATCATTTTTACACTACCATAGAAAATGATCCAAAGATAGATCTTTTGTTACTATTTTTGACCATTCATACTTCTCTCACTGAGATGACTATATATCATCCAATGTATGGTATAAATTTTTCTCCAAATAGATATGAAAAAAAAATTAAGATTAAATCATTACCTGGCTGGAATAATTAGGTTTAAGTGTGACAGAACCTAACACAGAGGGCTGAGAGTCATACATTTCTCATAAATCAATGACATATGGTTATTAATATTATATATTAATATAAATATATACATTAATTGCCAAATGTTTTTTATATTATACAATCTACTACTAACACAACTATTATAGTGTTTTGTGTTTATAATAAATTATACATGGATCCCAGTACATGAAATCATGTCAATAAGAGACAGTGCTAGATTGTGGATATTTGTTTTATTAATTTTAACCTAAATTATATAATTTTTTTAAAATTTATAATATTTTTTGAAGGAAACATATGAGATTATTTCATTTCATTCACAAGAGAGTCAAAATGAAACCAAAAAATATTTCTTGTGTGATTTAGGTTTTGATGTTGGCGCTTTGATATTGGTGACCATGCATGGAGTCGAGATAGGTTGGGTGATCAGTGTTGGTTCACGATTGAAACCTGCTTTTTATTATTTTACTTTAGCGATGTAATCGATTATTTAAAAGGGGGATCATGTAGATTAATTTTCATCTTTGGAATAAAATTAAGAGTGGATTCAATCTTATGATGAGATTATATAATGCATACAAAAACAGTGGGGGTATGATCATGATCAACTGTATAATAGATATTAGAAGATTCTACAGTAGAAGCGATGACTTGTTCATGTTGTAGGAATTTAGTTTCCCACCTTTGTAGTGATTAGAGTAATACTCCTCCCCCTGATATAAACATATTCTCATATCCAATTGTGACTGTTATATGTATTGATTTTTATTTATATTATATTTGAAATGGTATAATAATTTCATACATGTTTATTATATTTAAATTTATTTATTTATTTTTTATAATCCTGTTATTTCTAAAAAATTTATATGATTATTCATTTTAAGTATTAATTTAATTGGTATAGATTTATCATCTACCACAAATAATTTTTTAGAATATTTTGTGTGATTATTTGTGACGAGCATAATAAATGGTTGAAAATACATTTTATTTTCTATTAACATCCATAATTATATCATTTGGGATGTTACAATATGTGATGGGTTTTTTGCTACAAAAACCCATTGTAAATTAATTCAAGTGATTTTAATTCATCATAAAATATCCCTCTGTAAAAGTCTAAGAATCTAGTTGTGTTTGTTCATTATAAATAGTAATTGTTTAAATATTTTTCACCATAGTACGGGTAAAAGTGGTAAATATGGGTTAAAACTAGGAGGTAATACATTAAAATATCTCTAAAACACAGCCTTGTTATATTTTATAAGTCTTTTGGTCCAAATAATTATTAGTGGGTTTAAATAACATAATATTATGGCATTATTTTTCATTTTAGAACCCAATCATTATTTGTTTTAGTGGTCTATAATATTTAATTCAAATTTAAAACTTTTTTTAGTATCTGAAATTAATGGAATGGATATAAGATACCATTAAACTTTGGATTTATATAATAGTCTAAAAACCATCCTTTATAATTACTAACCAAAAATGTTTTTGGAACCCAATTTATTAATTTATTTCATGGTTAAATTAATTTAAATCAAAAAGGGGTATTTTCTTAAAGAATGATTTTCATGTGTTTTTCATTCATATATTGAAATTAATTTCTTACACCTATAGAAATTTAATTTAAAAATTGGATTTAAAATTTGGAATATTCATTTCCAAATTTGGTTACATTTCCCCTTTTATTTTTGGGGATAAAATAATTTTATCTTGGTAAAAATGTAAATGATCAATATTATTGATATAATTGGTTCAAAATATTTTATGTAGAATATAAGGCTTAAAATCTATCCAAAACTTTTATAAAATTTAATTTTTGGGTGTATTAAGACCTTATAAAATCTTATATTTGAATTTGTTTTACCTTGTTTACATATAATTAGATTATTAACATTAATTTTTTTTAAGATAACACATATAGAAAAATTGGATATTTACAAAGTTCAATATAGTGGAAATATGGCCCAGAACTGTGGGCATAGACTAAGGCCACCATTTTTCCAACCGTGGGCTCTATCATCATTGTAGTAGGTTTTGACCTATGGCCATAGTTTTAACTATGGGAATAGGTGGTCTATGGCCATGGTTTTGAAAAATCTAGCAATAGGTGTCTTCATTTTCAACCTTGGTAGTTGACCTTTGGCCATAGTTTTAACCATGTAAATAGGTTTCCTATTCCCACAGTTTTAACCAAGGATATAGGCCTAGAAAACCATGGCAATAACCTAAAATTAATGTGTGCCTAGTTGGATTTGATCCCAAAACCTTCCCTTCATGTTTCAGCGCCTTAACCACTACACCACCAAGGATTCTATATATATAAAAATATAATATGTTATATATATTATTAAAAATCAAGGAAATATCCTAAAAACAATGGCAATAGTTCTTTCATGCATTTTTTTGGTGGTAAATATTTTTCTCCCTCACTAGGGTGGGATAACTATAGCCACAGTTTTCAAAACCGTGGCTATAGGCCAAAGAACCATGGATATGGGTTTGCGATAAAGCCATGGTTCTACAAAACATGGATCTAGACCATGAGAAAAATATGTATAGCCTTGGTTTTAAAATAGTGGCTATAAGCCGCATAATAGTGGTCGTAGCCACCTATTCCCACAGCTTTAAAACCATAGCTATAGGTCCATAGCTGTAGCATGTTTTTCTAGTATTGAAAGAATAAATTCAAAATGTCACTCTCTTGACTTTAAAATATCTAAAATTTTGTAATAAAAATAGGTTTTGTTTAGTTATATATTGTTATTTAAAATATAGATTATTATTTTATCATATTAGTTTTTTTATAGAATAATTACCTTAAATTTGAAGACAATACTGAAATATTATTTATTCAATTAATAAGAATGCTATAATATTTTATTTTAAAAGTATTAAATGAAATATAATGTCAGTTAATTTATATGTTCTATGAGTTTTATAGGTAATTATAACATATTTGGAATCTGTTAATGGTTTATATTATAATTACATAATAATATTGAAAACTTTAAATATGATGTAAATGAATTGTACTAAAATAACATTATAGATATTTTATACTGGATAATATTATATTAAATGATTATAAATTAAAAAAAATATAATATTCAGCCAATTTAATGTGATATTGTTGAAAATATAATCTATGTAATATTTATTGACCACTTTCCATTTTTATGGTAACATTATTTACCCTTAAAAGGAAAAAACATTGATATTTGGGTAATTGTCAAAAAGTTTAACTAAGGTTAAAACAGAGAGATAGGCTGAATACATTACCTAAACATTTCTGAATCTTATTAGATGATAGTATTTAAACATATTATCATCATTTATTATAAATATTTTAATTTTTAATCACTTTTTAGAAAAACTATTTTATATTAGTTTAAAATTATAGGCAATTCCAAGAGTTCCCCTTCCCTCAAATCTAAAAGGGTACCACTTATCCTCTTTTCCTCACACCTTTTATGCCATCTATCTCTTCCATGAACTACCATAATAACATTATATATTAATTTAAAACACACTATAACTTTTATTTTATAAAAAATCATCCTTTCAAGGCATAATGTGGAATCGAAAAGATGTTTCTCTAAGAGAAGGTAACAGTCTTCACTATGGTCTTTATTTTTACTTTTAAATTTTAACACTATTAGTATGTCCTAAAAAATTCCAATATAATGTCACCAATAATTACAATATACAGATTATTTTTTATGTTTATTGAATAATATTTATCCTTCTACTTATCTATCAAAAGGGAAACCAAACTATAGATTATGTTTAAGGAGAGAAGTCACCTCGTAGACCGATGAAAATTGATTTCCATCACTGACTCAAATAATTATTCCTAATGTTTTATATAATTAATATATATGATATATATGATATTAAAGGGATTTTTTAATGGTAAATTATTATTTTCATTTATTTCATTCCTTATTTAAATTTTTTTTAACAATGTAAATGTGTACATACATCCTTCCATCTCCACAAACTATGTAATTCATTTTTCTATCACTACATTTTATGGATGATTATAAATATATTTATAATAAATCTATATTATATTTATATAATGATTAAAATTTTTGATATTATGGAACCATGGATCAATTTACCAGGACCAAAACTACATAACAAAATCCTAAGTGAAAAACGAAGCAGATATCACCAAATTCTGTGATTTTAAGAAAGAATTATTCCAAAAAAGGTCATAAAAGGTTGTAAGTAAATAATTTATGGTAATATATATATGATTATGGTTACATAAAATATTGATAATAAATATATATTTATTTTACAAGATTTTAGATACATATTAAGGATGATTGACCTAATGTGAGGGATTGTTTTGAAATCTCATCGTTATTCTGGATTGTGCATGTTTAAGTCTCTACTAAAAGAATTATTTTCGATTTTTATATTAATCCAAATGTATTTTCCTTTAATATGGTAATTTATATAAATTATTAGTTTTCCTATATTTTTACACACTTTATGTACTCTAAATACCAAAATAATGTTTTTAATGAAAATTTACTTTGTTTTCCAACTCATTCAACAAAATATTTATTCCATTTCAATATTTTACATAAAATATAGTAAATAATTTTTTTATAATTATCCAATAATTTATTATATAAATTTTTACTCATTATTAAATTCTTACCAAAATGGTTCAAAATTAACCTTACTCTCATTTTAGAGTGAGGTATTTTTTTTATTTTTACTAAAAATGTGATATGAATATTTGTTTTAATGAACATGGTCTGAATGAAATTTACCTCTATCATGACCACCCAATAATTTTAAGTTTTTTTATGTGTATCAAGTTTACCTTTAAAAGTTAATTCCTTTCATGATATGAATGAATTTTTTTTATTTTACATAGGTGATTTTAATGAGAAAAGTGTATTTTTTTCCTTTAAAATTTTTATTTTTCAATTTAATTTATTCCCATTTATCTCAATATCCATTTTTGGATCTTATTTTTAATAATGATATATTATAATGATAATAACAACTATATAATATGAGATTGTTTATGATCAGTTCGTATGGAGAAATTATTGAAATTTGATATGCTTGTACTTCCAATATCGATTGTTATTCATTTTAAGTCAATTTAGTTATGTTTAATTATTTATTCATATGATGAATTCCTTGGTATTATTATGTAATATGTGGGTCCTAGAATAATATAGACCTTAAATCATTGGTAGGAATCATGATAAAAAAATGGTTGTGTATTCGGATAAGGCCTTACTAATTTATATAGATATCTTTCCATGAGGCCTTGATGGTAAGTTTAAGATGTATGATGTTACACATTCCATAATTGATGAATTAGTTATCAATGTACATGTGATTTAATAAATAGATTGATATCCATGGATAATTTTAAAACTCATTTAATTATTTATATTCCTTAATTTGATCATCATTTATTCATATCATATAATATATGCCTTATATATTCCATATTTTCTTCTACTATACGCTTACTCTTACAATGTATTTGATCTCACCCCATTCTTAAGTTTTATTTCTAGAGGATTCTAGGAAGTGTATTATGATTGATATGAAAGGATATTATAGAGGTAATAATGATATTCTAAAAGAAAATACTATGTTATATTTAATTTTCACAAATATAATGCCATATTTAAATATGTATCTAGTTTTCCAAGACAACTAAACTCTCAAGTCTAATAGGATGAAATTAAATGTATATAGTAAAAATGTAATAACATAAATACTAGATATTCATTACTAGGGACATGGTCTTTACATCCATTCACTACTTTGATGAAGGGTATGTTTATTTTATTGCCTTGAGTGTATCCAAAATATCATAATGGTAAGCTTGAAATGGTATCATAATTAGCGCTAGATATAAGAACAACGAACTACAATATATCTTCCTTCTTCTTTAAGATGGATAAGACATATACCATGTAAATGAGCGTTGAGTTTCTGTATTTCATTAAACTATACACACACATAATCCATTTATGAAAACCAATTACTTCTAAAATCCTAAAATCATAATTTATTACATATTGATAAACAAAATAAAATTCTAGATGATTTTGAATCATAATATCTTTCGGAAATTTGGTATATAAAAAATAATTTGATACATGGGTAAAAAAAATTATTTAACACAATATAAAATTCCATTATTTTCCATTCTCTTCAAAAACTACACGGGATGACCTAGGGGTGGACATAAGAAATTGGTGATCTATAATGCTCAATAAGGAACAATAAAAACATATAATATGTTATAGTAGTATATGTTATTCAGTAGGAATGAAAAGGTAACATTAAAGGGGTGAGAATCAGAAACATAAACATTGAATTGTGATATATGATAACAAAAAAAAGGCAACATAGGAATGTGGAAACAACATAAAACATGACATCATAAACACAAGTCAAGGAGAACCTCCCACACATCATAACATATTGTTCTTAAAATAACCTTCCATGCATCATATGTAGTATATCATGAGATGAAAATGTCACCTAATTCATTGGTGGGATATATATTTATGGTCCCACCTGTCATATTATTTCTCATGTACATGCATATGTGTGCCACAGAGATCATACAACATAAGGATTACTTTCACCACATTAAATCCCATGATTAAAGAGTGCAGGTTATAAAAATAGATATCCTAACTCAATTAAGTATTGGTACATCATGTTGATTACCCTTGTCTAGAAATGGGGATTGGTATTCACTATAAAAACAATTGGCATAAAAAATCATAGGATAATTTCACCATCATAACGGGGGTACATAAAGATTCATGGATGAGTTTAATGAGAGTGAAAGTGCTCTGTCATCACTTATACATCATAAAAATAGTAAGAGTTATCTATTAAAACATATTCCAAAAAAATTGAAAATCAACATGCATATTGTAAAGTAATTTCTAAAATAAAGAGAAGAATGAGTGGATACCTTACCTTGAGAGGGCACTCGGAATATCTTGGGATGAGCTTATTATGATTTTGGGAAAATAATGGGATGAATATAGAGAGTTAAAGTCAGTTTAAATTATTTACAAATGGGTTTTGAGATGAGAGGAAGAAGATTTTTTGGTGAGTTTTATGGGAAAATGGGGGGAATTATATATTAATTTCTAATCCTAGGTTTTGGACTCTATATGATTAAATTATCAAAATCCCAAAAAACAACCCATGGGTTTTTCAACGGTTTCTACCAAATAAGAGTCATTTTGGATGTTTTATAACAGTAAGAACTAATATAATGAAATTAGTACCTTGTTTATATAAAAGTGAATCAGGTGGATAAGTAATTAATTTCAAAATCTAAAAATATAATATTGTTTTAGAGTATTGATTAATGCTTTATAAAATTAATTTAATAACATAAATAAATTATTTTAAAAATGGGAAACGTAATTCTAGCTATGGATACTCTTTATAATATTAATTAATTCAAATTATTCTTTTATGATGTCATAATATATACTGTATTTAATTTTAACCCAAAATTTTTACTTTTTCGTAAAATTTAAAAAAAATTCACAATTGGATAATTCCAAAGTATTGATTTCATTAATAATATTTATTTCATAAAAATAATATATTGATAAAAAAATTAATACCTATAAATAAAAAATCTATTTTTACTAAGAAATACATGTTTTTACAATGTTAACAATATCTATCTCTTATAAAAATTATATTTAACTTCTTAAAATGACATTATAATTTATATTCAAAAAAATATTATTTAATAATAATATTGTATTAAAATAATTTTTTTCTGATAATTATTAAATTCATCCAAAATAGTGTATTGATATAAAAAATGTATTTCCAAAACAAATATTTGTGTTCTATCATATCAAAATCTAATTTTTATCAAACTCTTTATTTAATCATTTATAATGAAATAATAAAATGTATAAATATAATCCTTAATTTGTTAAAAAAAGTTATTCTTTTATAGAATATATTCTTAACCCATTTTTATACTAGTATATTACCTAAAGATAAGGTGTATGATGGTGACACTATCTTGGGTGGTTTAATGAACCAGATTTGAGTTGGGATCTCAATAATATTTAACTTATCTAATAAATAGTTCCGACTAGTCTCTAGTTATTTAATTTATTATTGGTACTAGTTAAGGGGAAATCACAGTGATTCTATTTCCCTTGGATTATTAGAGAAATAGGGTTCACAAGTTACATTCCTTCTGGTTGAGGCAATCACATCATCCATCTTTTACAATTGAACATTATTATAACCCTTAATATATAATAATCATAACGGTCACTATACAGTGACTATATTATCAATGATTATTATACTTAATGATCGTTTAAATACTATAGGAAATAACTTATAATGGTCCAAAATAACCAAATTAGTGTATGTGTTTTCTATAACGTCATTACTTAATATGAAATTTTTTATTTAAAAGAGAATTTAATTTATAAAACATCATGTAATTACACCCAAATGATTATAATTATAAGATTGAAATTATATTCTTAAACACTTATTCTTCTCACTTCATATATAGATATATAAATACTCTTACTCAAAATTCATATTCCTTCAAAAAAACTTCTCATGTGTTTTTAATGAAATACCTTCCATATCTTCAATGGATGCAAGATCTTACTCTTTATTCTATTGGAGGTCACAATTTCATCTTATGGAATTTTTTTAATCATCCCAGTAATTTGGGAAATATAAAAATTCTCATATACCAACCTTAATGAAGTAAAAAAAATTCATGGCCTTTTTATATGTTTCCTAGTTTATTCTTCTTCAAAATTATATTCTAATTAATATTAAAGAGCATCAATTTCACACACATATATCATGAATGTTTATTTAATTATATTATGAAAACTATTTTTCACTAATACAATTTTCCCTTTTCTATCTTATTTTTTCAACATGAATTAACACTATTTTCACAACTTACTATCTTATTCTTCAGGAAATTATATCTCACTACTGTTTTTCTTCATGTAGGTGTCTTTATCTACTCAGTTGTTTCATAAACATCAAGTTCACTATAATTATCTAGAATTTAGATTTTAATTTATTTAATTATCAAAATAGAAGTAAATTCTAATTTATAAATCATTAATTTCCATCAAAATACATTAATTAAATAATTTTATGAATCTGTACATGGAAGGGAATGATATCAGAAACAAATCTTTAAAACCTCTAAATTGAGTTTTTTAATGTTAACATCCCCTTACATAAAACCTTAGAAGGAATCATTTTTAAAAAATTATAAATAATGATAAATATGTTAAAAATTAACTTTAGTATCCATAAAATAATAAATAATAATTTTCTTGAAACATTTATAAGAACATGGAAATTGAATAAAAAGTGTTTGAAGCGGAACAATATTAGAGGACTTATTTAAAATGAAAGTCATTTACTTCACATCTCACTCATCATATATGTTATTTATATTCATAAATAATAACATTAATTTAATTATTTATTTATTAAGAATATTTTATTATTTTATTATACCTTTTATTTTATAATTTATAATTTTATATTCAATATCATAATCATTTAAGTTCACATTATACATTTTGATGATATTTGGCTCAGAAGTGAAAAATGATTTGGCGAGATTGACTATGTCTAAAGAGGTAATTTTTTAATCATGTAATTAATAATAATAATAATAATAATAATAACATAAATATAATTTCTACACATCTATTATACTTTCAAAAAACCATTAAATATGGTTATGAAAAATTAACTATGTTACAATCATGAAGATGGTAGGTCATACATACAGATGAGTATTGTTTCAATTTTTCAAAGAACATGATTTAAGAATGGTATGTTTTATTTTATCTTTCCAAAATTATAATTATATCAAAAATATCAAATTATTTTTTTAAATACACTTATATATATAATTAATTTAATGCAACGATCAAAAAATGAATCACATCACTTTGCGAAGGTTGCAATCCACACGTCCGCATGAACAACATTACCAGCATTCAATGAATAAAAAAGTTAAAAAAACTTTATATATTACATTAATATAATGATAAAAATGACATAAATATAATATATATATATATATATATACTTTAAATACGTCATCATAAATATTCATGAGGGGTGATGACTGAAAATGAATTACATATTCTCATAAGGTAGTAGTCTGTCGCACACACGAATAGTGGATTGGTTTTCCATTTGATATAAGAGGATATTTATATATTTTATTAAATTAACATAATAAAATATTATTATATGTCAGATAATTATGTTATTATATCATCATTTTTTAATAATATTTTAATGATATAGAGTAAAAAATAAAAAAATGATCTGTTTTGAATATTACCTCTTCTTTTGATAACATCATTAGGATTACAGCAAATGCTTCAAATGATGGTTTTCTCATCAAATAGAGGCCTATTGTATGTTGTTAGGGATATATGTAATGTATTTGGGTATTATTTTCATTAAAATGGATTTATATGGGTTAAGAAAAGAGGATATGAGTTTTCCTATTGAAATTTCGTAAAATATAAAATTAATTTTGATAAATTTTAATGGTAAAAGGATCTAAAAAAATATAATTTGATGATAGGATGAGGTTCGTTAGAAATAATATCATCAAATAAAATTTGTACAAGTTTAGATTTTTTACCCTTATATTTATGTTTTATCCCGCCTTATTCTTCATTGAAAAATATTGTGACATCAAAGGTTCAACTCTTTATTGGTCAATATAGTTACTATAAAAGAAATATTAAAATATAAACTGACCATGATTGATATTTACAACCATATTCCAATAACATGGAAGATTATAGTATTTTAATAAATTTTAAATCATTTAATTTAATATTCTTTGTTATAAAATATCATTAAAATCATTTTTTGGAACATATCATTTAATATGATTATAAAAAAGATAGCGATAATGGAATTAAAATACAATAATTTAAAATTTATCTAACAAGCTATAATTATAAAATAAATTCTTAAAATAGTGTTATTCATTTAATTTATATTACTTTATTATTTTAATAATTATCTATTTTTCTTTTATACTGATTGAATAAATACGATGTCAGTGTTGCATAAGCATTTAATGCAGTTATTTCATTAATAAAAATAAGAAATTAATTACCTTAATAAAATATAATTTATATTAAAAATATAATTTTTTAACTCAATAAATGATGTTTTTATTCCTTCCACTAAATATAATATTTATTAAAAGGAAAGGTGATTTTTTGCCATTACCTTTTACTTGAATATTATAATGTTAAAAATCAAAGAAATATGGCACCAACATTGCATTTATTCAAGAATTATTCATGAATAGCTGAACTCAAAGCATTAAATAGGAAAAAGGAAAGTGATAGTGTCAATTTTTAGTCCTTATCATATATTTTTATCTTAATTTCCTAATTTACCCATTCCAGAGTGATTATTAGTTATAATAGTTACTATTCATAATAATTAAAAATAAATTGGTTATTTTTACAGAACATTTAACTACTAATTCCAAAAATGGAACTCAATTTTCTAGATTAAATTCATAGAAGTGCATAATTTAATTTAAAATTCGAATTGTGAGATGTGATGGAAATGTGTTTTTTAGAATAAATGACTATTTATGTATAAAATATTTTAATAACTTATCTAAATATAAAATTCATTCCAAAGACCATAATTAGATTGTTTTTAATGAAATTTTAAAACAAATAAAAATTAGAATTTTTTTTAAAATACTTGAAATCAAATGAAGGTTTTTAATAAAATTACAACATTTTTCAATTATCATTGAAAAATCAAATAGTTTAGAGAAATCTCAAAATTTCACCAATAAGATACTTTTGGAATTATTATTTAAGAAATTATATACAATTTTTGAAATAAAATTTATAAAATTTCTAGAAACGTTTAATAAAACATCCTATTGAAAATAGTGAAAATGAAATACCATGGTCATCACATAAATAGGGTATAAAATATGATAATATTAATGGGAAGTGAAAATATGGACTTGGATAAAACATAATGTATTAATAATTATTGATTGTGACATAAATCAATGATCACAAGAATTTGAATGATCAATAGAAAGTTAATGACCCCAAAACCATAAACCAAAGAGGTATAAAAAAACCGAAGTTTCATCTACAATAAAGGTATTAGGATAAAATTTCTATTTCAAGATCATTTTCCTATAGTTGAGGAATTAATTTATCATATTAACTATGAATATGAGGAAACAAAATTACTTGAAAAGTATAACTTCATCCTTTCATTAATTCTCACCACAATCTCATCATTTTCTCTAAATTATGAGTTATAATGACAATTTTTTTATTCCGGAAGCACTAAAATAAATTTCATAATCCAAAAAATGATATTAATATATTTTTATTATTTTGTATACTAATAAAAATGAATTTATCTCAAATGGTAAGATAATTCGAAACATGTTTTAACCCTCATATGATGAAATAAAATGATTAACTCTATAATTTCTACATTAATAACAAAGGTTCTACTTAGATAATTTTCTAAATAACCCTAAATCATAAATAAACTTGATAACCTCGTCATTAAATAATGTATTATCCTAAATGGTTAACTTATACCTTTTAACGTACATTCACAATAATTTAATTGTATTCTTCCCAAATAATATATTATTTGAATTATATGTCAAACCTAAATATTACATATCTCTCAACCCAAAAAATAATCTCCAAAATAATATTTATATCATGATAAATCACTATATAATAATTTAATTTATTAAACATCACCAAAATATCATTAATCAAATTTAGAAACAAACTTGAAAGGTAAACATTATATTAAAAATAAATATCTCTTAAAATATCACCTTGTCAATGAATCACTTTTATTCCATCAATATTATTTTTATCTCACTATATAGTTAACATAAAATAAAATCATATTCTAAATCAAAGTTTTATTTTAACCACAATAGATTATTATTACTAAAACTCAATAAAAGATGCAAATCACCTCAAAATCACATCACTTGAATGCTCAATATGGAAATCTATGCCTTTGAATATATGATCAACCATAAACATATAAGGTAATGATGTTATCTATAACTCTTATGTTAACCTCACTTGAATAAATATATGATTACAAAATTGACATAATATTTATTAATCAAATACATTTGAATATATTCCATAAAACTAATAATTCCATAACCGTCATAAAATATGATCATAATTACATTCTCATCAAATCACTAACCATATTTATGTTTTTAAATTCTATCAAGTTTAATTCATAAATGTTAATAATATCTTTTTCCCTAACCATTATTAACTAAACAATAGGAATATATTATAGGTTATTTTTACTTTTATCATGTGTTTTACAAAAAATATCACCTTAAAAAATCACTCTTCTTGTTTATCAGTACCATTCAATATATGTATTTATATCATTAAAGAAATACTATTGTGTAACAATACTTATAGGTTTCATGATTCTTATAAGAAAAATAAAATTGATAGAAACACTTCAATAACACAATTCTTGAATCCAAATACATGAATACATAAATCTTTTAACAACAATGATTGGTATAACATAGTTCTTTTTTGGTATATGATTTAATATATAGAAGTGGTCATTGAATTAGATAATTAAAAGGTTCCCCGAATTTATGAAAAAAACTATAAATGGATATTTATGAAGAAATTTATTTCTCTCATTTTACCTTCCCATTTTTTCTCTATAATTAGTTTATCTGTTCCATTCCTTTCCACACATAAAACATTTTATTAGCACATGAGACATTCTTTTGGGTGTATCATTCCACATTTCTGATGTGAAGGAAACTGAGCATTCTTTCATCCTTTTCCTCCACCACATTATCTCTGTTGTTATTCCATTATAATCTTATTTGGTGAGTTGAATATTTGTTTAAGATATCAGTTTTTTGTCATATATCATGATAACTAATTTAGAATAATTAAAATATATTTCACTTTAGTCATCATCCAAATCATTTCCTCATAATCATGGAATCTTACATCCAATTCATCTATAACACCATTCACCCAACATCAAATAAATAACTAAAATAAAAATCAATGGTGTGAGAAACAATAATTATAATCATAAATAATCATTTACAAGAAGTCAAAATCATGAAACATTTTTAAAATCCATGAGACATTAGGTTTAACCTAGGTCATCCATTATCCTCATCTATTCAAATCTTTCAGACTGGTTCAAATTGAAAATGATAATTAACCCAAGAATATCTCTAAAGAGTGTTAAACTAAGTATGATGTAAGATAACAATCACCATTATTGCTAAGATATAATAAACTAACTCTTTTTGTGGTTATTTATCTTAGGTGTATATTTTACAAAACCACTATCACTTATAATATCTATAAATGGATGTATTTATAGGAAATCCACATAATATCTATCTTACCAAATCATTATGATGTTACCCTATACTTATCTTTATCCCCATGGTAATCACCAAAGGTATAAAATCTTAATCACTGAAGATATTTAAAACATTCTTCTGTTACCTACTATATCAACCTATCATTAAACGTTACATAATCATCAACTTTATGTAAAGTATTTATTTTCATACATTTATATATATATATATATATATAGTTTTATAAAATTAGTCCATCACCCTAACATAAATAAATATTACATCACAAAGTGGAAGCTTTGACATGGAATATATTTTTCCCAAAAAATAAAAAAAAATATATATCCAGTTTTACTTTCTAGATAAATATACAAAATTTTAATCATGATCTCATTCTTTTCCTTACTCAAACATAAAACCCAGTGAAAAAACATCTTAAAACATGGTATGTGCACAAAAAACTCATGAATGGACATATAAAAATAATGAATGAAACATATTAGTTAATGAATAATTACAATTTTTTTATTTATCAAAATTAAAAATTATGCTCAAAATAATCATTTTATTACCTGTGAGATCAAATTTTCTACCAAAAAATTATCAAAAAACATTTCAGAAGAAAAAACTTAAATAAAATAAAACCCATAAAGGTTTCTTTGTAATAATAAAAAACTTATGAACAATTCTTTAAAATATTGTTATACATTAGACCCTTATGAAGAAGAATATAATTTTATTGAAACATATTATCATAAGTAATCATATGGGAGCATAACATAAATAAAAAGTTGTCATGATATCATTGAAAAATAGGATATGTGGCTGAAACAAAAAACATGGCATAATAATAAGTCAATGATAAATAACTCGACCACATCACAGGGTGGGTAGAGACCCATGATGGATTATTTTTACTCCCAAATACTATACATATAAACTTATTGGATAAAATAATTTAATATTTCATTAGAGATCTATCTAGGTGAACCCATCATTCCATGTTCATGAATATATGTTCCAAAAAAAGGAATAAATTTTAAGGAATAATCATAATAATTATCCATAGAAGGAAATGGGTTTAATAATCATTACTCATATCATAATCAAAGGAAATTTCATAAAAAGGGCATCTTACAAATGAATAAAAAGATTGTATTTACCCACAAATAGAAAGTGTAATAATATAGGTATATATGTGAGAGAAATATACACATATTTTATAAGAAATACAGAAATGTCAAGATAAAGGAAAAATGAGATAGATAGGTAAAGGACAAAACCCTAATAAAATTTTGGATTAGAGATATCCCTTCACCCATAAGAAAAAAATTTCTAGATATCAATATGTTAATTCCATTAAAACCTTTTTTTACAAGAAAAAAATGAAAGTAAAAGATTTTTTTTTCTTTGAATAATACAATTAAGATTCTTAATAAATCCTATTATAAATAATGGTATTGAAGGAGGAAAACCTATTTATATTTTCTACTTTATAATAAAACAATAATTTTTTCTTTGAATAGAATATCAAATCATTCCTTATAAAATATAAAAATTCCTTTTTAAAACCTATTAAATAATGTAAAAAATAGTCATAAAATTTCCATGATAATTAATTTATGCCAATATAAATTCATTAAGAAAATGATTTTTTGAATATGGAAATAGAATAGAAATATTTATATAATAAACATTTGAATCCTTTAAAATAATATTTATAAATTATATAGTCCCTTATGTAAATATTTTGAATGATTAGTTTCTAAAACATTATAAATAAATTTGAATACAGAAATAAATGACCTTTATCATCCTCTCAATAATAAATACTAATTTTATTTAAATTTTTAGAAGAACATGGACATTGAATGAAAGTAGTTGCATGGGAAACATTAAAATATTATTTTTTTAACATAGTATCTTACCTCGATTCTAACTCATCAGGTATTTTATTTATGTTACTAAATAATAAAATCATGTAAATAATATACTTTATTTAGAACCATTTTCAAATTTATAATCCATTTAATTTTTTTTATCATTTTATATTCAATAACATAATCATTTAGGATCAAGTTAGACATTTTGATGTTATTCATATCATATGTCCCAAATGAAATTGATGGGTTAATTATGGTCAATGGGGTTAATTTTTAATCATAAAACAATTAATGATCCATAAATAATTATCATTTTTAAATCAATTAAACTTTTAAAATTATCCATGAAATATGGAGATAAAAAATGAACTACATGGATGGAAGGGGTGCTCATCCATGTTGTGTTGGTCCAATGTGATTTAACATCTTTTCATGGGGGGTAACACATTTATGTGAAGGAATTCAATGTATTATTATCAAGAAGGTGGGAAATAAGTCCTCTTCTATTGATTATATTTATTTTTTTACTCGTTGGACACATAAGACCTTTATATCATTCAGGTATTTATTTTCTTAATTATTTTTCCACTATATATTTAATGTTATACCTCTTCTCTAATTTTTAAAAGAGGTTTATTTTTTGTTTTCAATAAATAGGACTTCTCCCTCAACCTATTAAAAATTCTAATATGGTAGTGTCTATTTATGCATGTGTAAACTTTCCATTTTCAATGGTCATGATATAAATAAGGTAAGTGTTATTGTACCTTTCTATAATGGTATTTATATAATAAATGTCATTTTTTTCAAATACACGTATATATACCATCCATGTGATGTGGTGATGAAAAAAATAATCACATCTCTTTTTGGAGGTGGTAATCCACACGTACGTATGAATGACATTATCATATTTAAATAAATTAAAATGTAAGAAAAATATGTTAGGTATTACATTTATAAATTGATAAATATCTCATGAAAATAATATATATTCATTAAATCTGTCATCATAAATGGATTTGAGATGATATAATGGAAAAAAATACATCAATTTTCAAGGAGGTATCATACCCACAAATGAGGGTTTTATTTCATATTTGAAATATGAATGTTATTAATTTAAAATAATATAATATAATTATATGATAGATAATTATTTTATTATATAATCAGGGTTTATTAATATTTGAAATAGGAGGAAGATTTAATAAATAAAAAATGATCGATTAAGAATGATACCTATTCTTTTGATAACCACTTTATCATTACACCAAAATAATTCATAGATTATTTGCTGGATAAAAAAGAATCCTGGATGTGGGAAAGGATTTATGGAAGTTATTTTTATAGGTAGTGTCTAAACCAAAAGGTTTTTTAGGAATGAATTAATGTAGAGAGGGGGTTCCCTTTTATAATTTAGTGAGGGGTAATTTTGAAATTTAAGGAAATATTAGATTAATTTTAATTAATTTTTAGGGAAAAATTCTCCAAACTAATATAAGTATATGATAGGAAGAATATATATTTAAATCCAATCAACCAATAAAATTTTCACTAGTGTAGATTAAATTTTTACGCTTATCTCATTATTTTAATAGGTGTTAAACCATTTTTATAATTGTCATGATAATAATGTTTTTTCTCTTTATAGATCAAGATAGTTGTTATAAAAGAAAAATTAGACAATAAATAAACCATGGTTTATATTTTAAATAATATTCTAATTGCATGAATGAAGATATATTTTTTAGAAATTTTAAATAATTTATAAAAAATATTTACTATAAAAAATTATTAATGCCAATTTTGAATCTATTAATTTAATTTGACATTGAAAATAAGAGAAACTGAAAAATATTCAAATATAATAAGTTAAAAAATCAAAAATATATTATATTTAACTAAAAATAAATTCAACACAATATTTCAATTAATTTATATAACATTTAATATTTTAAAAACCATTTATTTTATTTTTATATTAATTGACTAAATATTGTATCTGTGTTTCACAAACATTTAAGGAAATTATTTCATTACTAAAAATTTTAAATAATTTAACATGATAAAAAGCATTTATAATTAAAATTAATAGTTATAAATATGCATAATTTATTTTTATTGCATCAATAAAATATTATATTTGTCAAAATAATAATGTGACTTTTGATAACCACCAAATGAGCATCATAAAAATGAAGCAAGAAGAAGTAACTGAATATGGGTATTGTCATCCCCGTAGACGTAATGGAATAGGAAGATAGTCGAGACCTAAAAATCACATGAACCTTCAAGGGACTCACGATCATGTGACCATTAAAAGGTCATGTAAAGACTCCACATGAAACACATAACCTACGGTGGATCCTCTGGAGCCCCTTTCAATGAGACCCTCTATATTTTCAAGGGAATTATAGACAACCAGAAGCTATATTGTGGTATCTATATGAGCACCCCTAGGCCACACGGGTTGTCTAAAGCAAGAACCTAGAAATCCAAACTAAAATCCATTGAAAATGGGAGGAAAGATACCCAATGGTTGAGACCCCTATCATTTAAAATATTCACATGACTCATCACTGGTGGAAAAGATATTTAATCTTAGAAACATCCAAGAAAAGTCTAATGACCCCATATCCATTGTAAAATAAAACAAAGGATATAAATGGGGAGGAGGCGGGATAACTTGCGGTCGCTGAAATAAATGTATCATGCCTTTGTGACCTACAAGGCACTGTGACTCCCTAGCGATCTCTCCACCTCGTCTCCTGAAGTCCCTTGGGCTTTTCAACCATTTCGTATGGAAAGCCTCAGGTACGTTAGGGTGACCATACACTTCCCTTTGGCTCCCTAAGAAAAAATAAATGGATTTTTCCCTGAAATTCTCATGCACCCCCATATGACCCATATTGGTTAGTGTGTGAATCACCAAAAAATAAAGTAAATTCCATTGAATTTACTCATGCAATCTTGTATAGTCCTTGATCTTTTTAAAATAAAACAAAAGGAATAAAAATGGGGTAGGAATGAGCTCTCATTGTCATAAAAATTCTTGCGAAGCACTATGAATAAATTGGAATCATCCCGTAAAGGTCCATTTAAAAACCATTCTTGTCTTGTGGATATCCCAAGACAAGTCATCCAAGTACATGTCAAGGCCTTTAAATAGGAATCTTGATCTCATGAAGGCTCTTGGACATGTTGATACAACAATATGGATTTCCTTTGGCATACTCGTATAATTCAATGAGTCTTTATTAATTAAAAATAATTGAATATGGGATGCACTGATGGAGGGACATGAAGTCACTCAAAATCAGGTAACACACTCAGATGTAGTCCATGATAGGGACTGGTGAAGACGTGTGATTATAAAGTTGTTCATAGACTCCATATTAGATCTTCACCACAAACCCAATACCTTATAATGATAAAGGATTTAATGACTAATTCATATGTCTCATGTCAATAAGGCGCACCTTACTTTTTGGGATCCTACCTGATTAATAATACATAGTTACGCATTCTTGGCCTGGTGTAGTGATCCTAATGGATGGCCATCTGGGAATTTTCCATGGGTATGTGTGAGTGAGGAAAAAAGCACACTGAAAAATATATCTATTGTCCAAGAAGGAAATTTCATTAGTGTAACACCCCAAGATTTCATAGTGTGTTATTTCTTCAAAATAATTCAATAACTTGCACTACACGCAACACCGAGTTCAATTTCACCATGACTTACCAAAAAAAAGCCATTAAAAGAGGTCATGAATAGTATTAACTAAATTTTAAACTTTATAATTTTAGAATCCATATTATGAGTTTCTTAGTCATAATGCAAGAACAGATTCATTTTCAGTATTGCACTTTTATCAACTTTTGATAGTGAAACCTTTTTAAATAAAATATTTTAAGCTTTTTGACTAAATGGAGACATCAAAAAATTTAGAATGAAACATCCCAAGCTTCCACGGTACGCTTTCCTTTGAATAAAACAGTAGCGTGTGTTGTACGCAACGTCAAGTTTTAACACACACCACAACCGATCAAACTAGCCGTTATGAATAGTAATACCTAAATTTTGAAATTATATATATTTTATATTTTGAAATGGACTTCATTTTTGGATTCGGAATATTGAATTTAGCCTATGGTGAAATTTTGGTACTTTTCGGATAACTTTCATATTTTGATGAATAGTGAAAATTACTAAATTTTATTTAAAAACAACTTTTTTAATCAAAATAATTAATAGTGATAAATTATGAATTTGAGTGGTTTTAAAGTATATTTAGAATATATTTTTACAATTTAATATAATTTTGGTCATTAGACATAATTTTACAAATAAACCGAACATAAACAAGTGTCAATCTTTTGATAGTTATTATCTCTTAAAAACACGCTTTTTGTTTTGACAGTGGGAATTAATTTTAAATTAATTTCTGCCACTTCTGTGTTTTGAATTTAGAAAAATGGATTCCATATTTGGAATCAGAATGTTCAAATTGTGTAAATAGGTAACTTTTATTTTTAGACATTTTGAATAATTACTGCGGTAAATATTTTATTTACCATGGTTAAGGGTAAATCCGGTAAATAAGGGTTAAAAAATAATATTATAATAATACTAAATTACCCTAAAACGTGTCTTAACCCTATTGGTTGATACATGGTCGACCATGGGCATCTTTGCGTCGATTTTGGGACCCCATGGATCAACTTGTAAGTGATAATGACACTTTATTTTAATTAAGTCAAAATGAATACAAAAATGACACAAGCATATATCTTTTAGCAAAACAATTGTTACATAGGGTTATATAAGTTGGATTTTAGATTATAAATATTCATTAGAAAGATAGAAAGATTTCCTACATAATTATATTTTATTTATAATTTTTAGACATTATATAATTTAATTTATTTATGACACAATGATGATGCAGTAATTACTATAATAGTGAAAAATTAAAATAATTGATATTATAAATACCCAAAAAAAATATAATATGAAACTTTTAATGAATTAAACTAATTTTCTAGGATAATATGATATATTAGGATTGATTTAAGTGACTTTTTTCGAAGTAATCAATCTGTTATGAGTTTCACAAAAATCAACTATTGAATAGTGTCAAAATTGACATAAAAGAGTTCTTAAAACAAATATTATATTATTAATTGATATTAAATTCCTAAAAATCTAAGGTTCGGCCAAGAGACTTATATCAGGATAGGTTCATCATTAATGGACCACTCGGGGGTCGCTTGGATGTATATAGTAAGTTTATTAACCATATTATATAAAAATACAAAGAGACATTGTAAAAGTGAAACTAATTAACTTAGAGTTAATACTTAAAGATAAGGTTAATATAAGTACCCAAACCTGTCTAAATTCTATTGGTTGAGTGGTTTTCGACCTATCCCCACCTTAGCCTTTGAATATTCAACTTTTGAGCCATTGTAAACCGAATATGAATTTATTATAAATTATTATTTCTAGCTTTTCCAAAGGTGCCCCTCACCCCTCTTATAAAAGGGCACTCCTCCTTCTCATTTCTTCACACCTTCAAAGCCTTTTGGTTCGGCCAAACTCTACCCAAATACTCTCCCAACATCCCTCACTACAACCTAGAGGCCTTAGTTTGATCAGAAAGCCAACCTAAGGAGCCCTTTTGATCAAATCAAAAGGAAGAACCCGAAGAAGAGGTAATGATTTCACCACCCTTCTCCAAGTCCATTTCTTCTTCCACTTATTCTTCCTTTGTTCTTACCATTATAAAATAATAACTCCAGTATCTCACATATACTGTGATGTTATTATAAATATGGTACAACCATATTCAGTATTCTATCCACCCTTTGAATAACATGTCACCATACGTGCGTACGTACGGCTTACCGTCTCCACGTCGTGGTGTAATTGTTATTCAATATAATATTATTTGGATGGGTATAATAATGATGTGTAACTCATGTAAATAAAAAATACAACATGTTAATGATTCTGTATATATGATATAACATCCATTTATATATTATTTTAATATCAAAAGAATGATATTGTCGCTCGTGCGTACGTACGGACTACCGTCTCCACGAACGCGATGAGATTCATTCTCCATCATATCTATTCAAGTATAATTATCATTTGATGATTTAAAAATGATGTTTAAGGACTAGATATCATTCTGGATATGAATAAGATACAACAACCATGGATTATGTAACAAAACATATAAAATAAAATGAGTAAGTTAACTCCCGAGACGACGATAATTCTAAGATATTATTAACAAATCAATGTTAAAAGATCATATATGATATGATATTAATGTATATGATTCTGGTATAATTTAATAACAATTATTTCACCATTATACAGGAGGTTAACCGACCCCAACAAAGGAAAAGTACATGGTAAGGGTTATTTCACAATCTCTTCATTATCCGAGGTTGTATTATACGTAATAATCTACTGGGATCTCTTTATCATCCACATCCATGTTTCTTCGAAATGTATTTCAAAACATTTTTAATATTTAAAAGAATATGGGTTAAAGTCATTTATAACCTTGTTTTACTTTTTATAAGAGGTTTATAAGGGAATATTTCCGTTGTTTTCCAAACAAGGTGCTTTTTAACCTTTTCGACAGAATTAAGATAAGAATGTTTTTTTAACTTATACGGAGGCTGCGGCTATTTTCCGCCGTTATAAAATTTCAAAGCGTCCCTTACAAGCTTATATGAATATTTTCAAAGAAAATGTTTTATTTTATAAATATATGACTTTTAAATGATTTCAAAAAAAGAGATATTTCTCTCACATATATGAAAATCCAGTGCAAATGTATACGTATTTAACGCAAGCTTAAAAATGTTTTTAGAAAATCTGACTCTCGAGTATTGTAGACAGGAAGGGATTGGGCGTGGACCCATAATGGCCTGTAATTAGTCGAGCAGTCTCAGAATTAGTTATTTTGTTTTCAGAAGCTTGCATAATGTTTTCAGAAAAACACTGGAGTATATTTGAGCAATTTTAAATGTAAGTATCTTCTAAAAAATTGCATCGGTAGGTCTCATGAGACAAACTAGTGTCTTGGCACAAGGCCTTGACAAAATCTTATTTGTAGTCTTGGCACGAGGCCTTGGCTATGTGGTTATGATAGTCTGGCATTATGCATTCCAACATTATGAAAGTGGTTATTGATTTTTGCATGTGATTATTCGATTAGAAGAATATCCATGTGAATAAGTAAATGGCATTATTTCATTTTATTTATGCCATACCATGTTGAAAGTTCATGTTTGAAAGGCTTTTGCTTTAGTTATACATTGCCTTAAAAGTTTATTCTTATTTATGAAAGTTTCCGCTATTTTGTTATCCTTACTGGGCATTTGAGCTCACCCCTTTTCTATGTTTTATTTTTCCCAGGATGTGAAGATGTAAGTTATGAATGACCTGCAGGGATATTATGAGGGGATTATAGTGTGGAATGTGGAAACATTATGTTGTTGTAGTAGTTTTTCATTTTATGATGTAATGTAAAACTTATGAATATATCTATAGTTTCCAAGGCTACTAAACCAATCGGTCTTTCGAGATTTGATCTTTCTTGTGATCATGCCAATGTTACGAAGTAATGCACCGACTCTGGGTAACTGGGGTCGGGGCGTTACAGTTGGTATCAGAGGAAGTTTAGTACAAACCTTGGAAGCTAGATTTAGATAAACTCTGATTAGAGCACATAGACCTAAGATGAACTTTGAGGATTAGTATAGAAGAACTTCCTAGAATTTTGGTATTGTAGAGATTTTGTGAGTTTTCCGAGCAATACATCCCTGTCTGGATACGAGCAGGTAGAGGCGGCTCTGGCACAGATGTACCTAGGGGAAAAACCTGAAAACACCGCTTTGAGCTAGACTCGAACGGGAACTGGTGCACGACAACGGGCCTTGCTGCACTCTTGGTTACGACACTCCCGGGGGATATTCTTAGGATAACTCTCATTTTCTTTACAAATCATTTTGAAGGGTTTATGAGTATATACTTCCTTAAAGAAAACATTCTTATGACTATGGATTATATCCATAAATAGTTCAATTTATGTTAAGTGTTTTATAAGTATGGGATTATGTATTTTGATTCATAAACTGATCTAGTTTATGCCATTGTTTAGAAATGGCGCCCAGTAGAAGGAATGAGAACTCCGGAAATGAACATGATCCAAAGAGAAGGAAGGATCATATCTTTCATGGTCTTAAGCTAGAATTTATAAGAGAAATAGTCTCCCATGTATTATCATCATATGAAGAAATAATATCATGTGTTGATAAGATAAGTAAAGAGTTTACTGAGTCCTATGGCTTTGAAGGGAAGCAAGAGAAGAAAAGGATGGAAGAGAGAAAGATGGATAAAGGGAAGAGGGAAAAGAAGAATTTTCCCATATGTGGTAACTGTGGAAAGAAACACCCTGGAACTTGCCTGAAAGGAATGGGAGTTTGTTATAAGTGTGGAGGAAAAGGGTACAAAGTACGTGACTGCAAGGGTAAGAAAATGGTTTCAAATGTACAATGCTTCATTTGCAAGGAGTTTGGACACTATGCGAACATATGTCCCAGTCATCAGACTATTCCGCAAATTATGTTATTGGATAATAATCATGTTATGATACTACCACAGATGAAGAGGAATGATTATAGTTCTTATGTTGATTATGTCAATTGAGTGTTGTATCAACAATGTACTTGTTACAATAATCATGGAGTATATAAGGATTGTACTGCAGTACTATTTCATTAAGGACTTGAGATGGTGTGGAACAAAGAAAAGTGACTCAGTAATAGGTTAAATGTTTGGAAAATATATGGTTGAGAGAAAGATAAACCATAATATGGTTCAGATACTGAGGTGGTGATTTTAGAATAATACATGATTGATTTGGATAAATTATATTGGATATTATTGAGTACCTTGAAGCTGATTAATGATTTTTATATTCCATCATTGTTGGGGTTTAAAAGATTTTTGGATTAATGAAGTATATCCATCATTCTATATGGAATAAGGGAACATGAATGTAATCAATAAGGAATATGGTAATACATGATGAAGGTATTCATATGCTATTACGGGGTAAAAAGGATCTATATTATGTTTACCTTCCTTATAAATGTTAGACTGTGAGTTTGGACAGAAGTATTTTGGATAGTTCTAGTTTGGATTATTTTGGATTGCCATAAAAGGAAAACCCGGAGGTCGGGCGGCAACCCGTCGCGTCCGGCAAGGCTGCGAGACTTGAACCCGCAACCGAAGGGCGACAAGGGTGTATCACCTACCACTGGACCATGAGATGTCCTGGATTAAATAATTTAGTTTTTATTAAAAGAACATGTAGATGAATTATAAATTCGTTTATTTTGGAACCCTATACGAATAGTGTAAATAGAATTTTTTTTACATTCTATTATCTTTTAGAGTGAAAGATGAGTTTGTGGTAGAAATTTATTAATGGATAAAACTCTAATTATAAAGTAAGTATATCTCCTTATGATCTTAGACAATCTCATAAATAAATTCCTCAATAGTAAGAAAAGCAACTTTGAACAAAAATGTTTTCCTAGATGGTACCTTAAATCATCACTAATTTATGGCTTTGGGATTGTTGGCCTTTTTATAGCCATGTTCTCTACCACTCTCCATCAGATAATTGATGGTTATATTTTTCTTCCATATCCATATTTTCCTACATGGAACCCTAGTATGTGTTATTTTCGGTAATCTTCATACTTTCGACTCTTTATTTTAAATAGAGGCCTCATTAATTCATTTTTCGATGTGGGATTTCAACTAGGATATTTTGAAACGTCAAAAATGTGTTATCCTAATACCCTATGTTTTGTTGAACCGATGGTATTTCAATTCATCATAGATTGATGAATTTAAGGACCTCAATTTTATACTTGTTTGTGATTGATGACCTCAATCACTACCTATAAATATTTACGTTTTTCCTCCGATTATATGTCTCCAATTTCCACCAATGTTCTCCTAATCGAGATCATAATTTGGTGGTGACCCTTTGATTTCTCTTTTCCTCATATTAAGACTAAATTTTAGTAACCCAATTTCCGATGTGGGTTTTCCCACAAATATATTTTCTACTTTCAACCTTTTATTTTCGAAGAACAATTTCAAATTGCGAGGACGCAATTTATTGAAGGAGGGGAGAATGTAACACCCCAAGATTTCATAGTGTGTTATTTCTTCAAAATAATTCAATAACTTGCACTACACGCAACACCGAGTTCAATTGCACCATGACTTACCAAAAAAAAAGCCATTAAAAGAGGTCATGAATAGTATTAACTAAATTTTAAACTTTATAATTTTAGAATCAATATTATGAGTTTCCTAGTCATAATGCAAGAACAGATTCATTTTCAGTATTGCACTTTTATCAACTTTTGATAGTGAAACCTTTTTAAATACAATATTTTAAGCTTTTTGACTAAATGGAGACATCAAAAAATTTAGAATGAAACAT
This sequence comes from Viscum album, assembly GCA_963277665.1. Classification (NCBI taxonomy): domain Eukaryota; kingdom Viridiplantae; phylum Streptophyta; class Magnoliopsida; order Santalales; family Viscaceae; genus Viscum; species Viscum album. Next base: position 71,281,725 of record OY728142.1, read on the forward strand.
CCCAAGCTTCCACGGTACGCTTTCCTTTGAATAAAACAGTAGCGTGTGTTGTACGCAACGTCAAGTTTTAACACACACCACAACCGATCAAACTAGCCGTTATGAATAGTAATACCTAAATTTTGAAATTATATATATTTTATATTTTGAAATGGACTTCATTTTTGGATTCGGAATATTGAATTTAGCCTAAGGTGAAATTTTGGTACTTTTCGGATAACTTTCATATTTTGATGAATAGTGAAAATTACTAAATTTTAATTAAAAACAACTTTTTTAATCAAAATAATTAATAGTGATAAATTATGAATTTGAGTGGTTTTAAAGTATATTTAGAATATATTTTTACAATTTAATATAATGTTGGTCATTAGACATAATTTTACAAATAAACCGAACATAAACAAGTGTCAATCTTTTGATAGTTATTATCTCTTAAAAACACGCTTTTTGTTTTGACAGCGGGAATTAATTTTAAATTAATTTCTGCCACTTCTGTGTTTTGAATTTAGAAAAATGGATTCCATATTTGGAATCAGGATGTTCAAATTGTGTAAATAGGTAACTTTTATTTTTAGACATTTTGAATAATTACTGCGGTAAATATTTTATTTACCATGGTTAAGGGTAAATCCGGTAAATAAGGGTTAAAAAATAATATTATAATAATACTAAATTACCCTAAAACGTGTCTTAACCCTATTGGTTGATACATGGTCGACCATGGGCATCTTTGGGTCGATTTTGGGACCCCATGGATCAACTTGTAAGTGATAATGACACTTTATTTTAATTAAGTCAAAATGAATACAAAAATGACACAAGCATATATCTTTTAGAAAAACAATTGTTACATAGGGTTATATAAGTTGGCTGTTATATTATAAATATTCATTAGAAAGATAAAAATATTTCCTACATAATTATATTTTATTTATAATTTTTAGACATTATATAATTTAATTTATTTATGACACAATGATGATGCAGTAATTACTATAATAGTGAAAAATTAAAATAATTGATATTATAAATACCCAATCAAAATATAATATGAAACTTTTAATGAATTAAACTAATTTTCTAGGATAATATGATATATTAGGATTGATTTAAGTGACTTTGTTCGAAGTAATCAATCTGTTATGAGTTTCACAAAAATCAACTATTGAATAGTGTCAAAATTGACACAAAAGAGTTCTTAAAACAAATATTATATTATTAATTGATATTAAATTCCTAAAAATCGAAGGTTCGGCCAAGAGACTTATATCAGGATAGGTTCATCATTAATGGACCACTTGGGGGTCGCTTGGATGTATATAGTAAGTTTATTAACCATATTATATAAAAATACAAAGAGACATTGTAAAAGTGAAACTAATTAACTTAGAGTTAATACTTAAAGATAAGGTTAATATAAGTACCCAAACCTGTCTAAATTCTATTGGTTGAGTGTTTTGCGACCTATCCCCACCTTAGCCTTTGAATAGTCAACTTTGTAGCCATTGTAAATCGAATATGAATTTATTATAAATTATTATTTCTAGCTTTTCCAAAGGTGCCCCTCACCCCTCTTATAAAAGGGCACTCCTCCTTCTCATTTCTTCACACCTTCAAAGCCTTTTGGTTCGGCCAAACTCTACCCAAATACTCTCCCAACATCCCTAACTACAACCTAGAGGCCTTAGTTTGATCAGAAAGCCAACCTAAGGAGCCCTTTTGATCAAATCAAAAGGAAGAACCCGAAGAAGAGGTAATGATTTCACCACCCTTCTCCAAGTCCATTTCTTCTTCCACTTCTTCTTCCTTTGTTCTTACCATTATAAAATAATAACTCCAGTATCTCACATATACTGTGATGTTATTATAAATATGGTACAACCATATTCAGTATTCTATCCACCCTTTGAATAACATGTCACCATACGTGCGTACGTACGGCTTACCGTCTCCACGTCCTGGTGTAATTGTTATTCAATATAATATTATTTTGATGGGTATAATAATGATGTGTAACTCATGTAAATAATAAATATAACATGTTAATGATTCTGTATATATGATATAACATCCATTTATATATTATTTTAATATCAAAAGAATGATATTGTCGCTCGTGCGTACGTACGGACTACCGTCTCCACGAACGCGATGAGATTCATTCTCCATCATATCTATTCAAGTATAATTATCATTTGATGATTTAAAAATGATGTTTAAGGACTAGATATCATTCTGGATATGAATAAGATACAAAAACCATGGATTATGTAACAAAACATATAAAATAAAATGAGTAAGTTAACTCCCGAGACGACGATAATTCTAAGATATTATTAACAAATCAATGTTAAAAGATCATATATGATATGATATTAATGTATATGATTCTGGTATAATTTAATAACAATTATTTCACCATTATACAGGAGGTTAACCGACCCCAACAAAGGAAAAGTACATGGTAAGGGTTATTTCACAATCTCTTCATTATCTGAGGTTGTATTATACGTAATAATCTACTGGGATCTCTTTATCATCCACATCCATGTTTCTTCGAAATGTATTTCAAAACATTTTTAACATTTAAAAGAATATGGGTTAAAGTCATTTATAACCTTGTTTTACTTTTTATAAGAGGTTTATAAGGGAATCTTTCCGTTGTTTTCCAAACAAGGTGCTTTTTAACCTTTTCGACAGAATTAAGATAAGAATGTTTTTTTTAACTTATACGGAGGCTGCGGCTATTTTCCGCCGTTATAAAATTTCAAAGCGTCCCTTACAAGATTATATGAATATTTTCAAAAAAAATGTTTTATTTTATAAATATATGACTTTTAAATGATTTCAAAAAAAGAGATATTTCTCTCACATATATGAAAATCCAGTGCAAATGTATACGTATTTAACGCAAGCTTAAAAATGTTTTTAGAAAATCTGACTCTCGAGTATTGTAGACAGGAAGGGATTGGGCGTGGACCCATCATGGCCTGTAATTAGTCGAGCAGTCTCAGAATTAGTTATTTTGTTTTCAGAAGCTTGCATAATGTTTTCAGAAAAACACTGGAGTATATTTGAGCAATTTTAAATGTAAGTATCTTCTAAAAAATTGCATCGGTAGGTCTCATGAGACAAACTAGTGTCTTGGCACAAGGCCTTGACAAAATCTTATTTGTAGTCTTGGCACGAGGCCTTGGCTATGTGGTTATGATAGTCTGGAATTATGCATTCCAACATTATGAAAGTGGTTATTGATTTTTGCATGTGATTATTCGATTAGAAGAATATCCATGTGAATAAGTAAATGGCATTATTTCATTTTATTTATGCCATACAATGTTGAAAGTTCATGTTTGAAAGGCTTTTGCTTTAGTTATACATTGCCTTAAAAGTTTATTCTTATTTATGAAAGTTTCCGCTATTTTGTTATCCTTACTGGGCATTTGAGCTCACCCCTTTTCTATGTTTTATTTTTCCCAGGATGTGAAGATGTAAGTTATGAATGACCTGCAGGGATATTATGAGGGGATTATAGTGTGGAATGTGGAAACATTATGTTGTTGTAGTAGTTTTTCATTTTATGATGTAATGTAAAACTTATGAATATATCTAGTGTTTCCAAGGCTACTAAACCAATCGGTCTTTCGAGATTTGATCTTTCTTGTGATCATGCCAATGTTACGAAGTAATGCACCGACTCTGGGTAACTGGGGTCGGGGCGTTACAATTAGTCAAGTGCCTCGTTTAGATATGTGGGTGGGACCTAGGGTAGGGACCACATGTCTATGGGGAAAAGGGTGGTACGTTGTAGGTCAAGACCCGATGACCATGTAAGAGCAGGGTGTTTATGCTGTCTGCAGGTCCAACTATTACATTTTGTATTAGATCAGAAACCCATCCCAAAGTGTGGTGCACTACCAAGGTTGAGATATAGGGTCCATAATGAGGATGTTGTTCTATAATTTGGCGGGTGAATGCAAAACCTCAGAATGATAATGGGTTAAATGACCAAATGATATGACTTATCTCAACAAGGTGATCCTTCTTTTTCAGGTGCCTATGCGACTAGAACTCTACAGTTAACAATGCTTTACCTAGATTAGTGATCAAGATGGGTGACCATCTATGAAGTTTCCCAGGGTGTCTATGAGTGATGAAAAAGCACACTTGAAAGGAAATCTGTTGGCTTGTGGGGATTTTCACTTGTCAGAGGACCTGTTTGGACATGTTGGTGGGTCCTAGGGTGGGGGCCACATGTATATGGGTAAACAAGTAGTACATGGAGGTAAATGACCCAATATCCATGTTATGGAAGAATATCTATGATATTAGTGGGTCCTTGTTGTTACAAGATATGTCACACAAACTATCCAAAAACATAGGTGGAATGACCTTTAAATCCCCCACCCCCATCTCAAATAAAGGTTGATATTTTCAAATCAAACTTAATGGTCAAAACCAAGAACCAAGAAATTTTATTAGAGAGGTTGATCTCTTGATCAGAATGTCATAAATCCTTTAATACTCTATAGAATGACAAGATCTATAAAGTGACTTGCATAAACACTTCATGTGATCAATCATAGATCACACAATGGTCTTCTGGTTGGATATGTGAAGGAAAACCTTCACACATTATATATTTTGTGATAGTTAAAATAAGCTAACACTAACAAAATTAAGTCACTCATGACACAAGGATATAAAAAAATTAATAAACAGCGAGTTTAAGCGAATGATATATGCACTGAACGTTGTGAATTTTGTGTGAACTATCCAAGACACACGACAACACCAAGAAATGCCACACGATCATGCATCATTCCACTATTATACTATTAGGATCATGTGAATTCCTTTCAGCACGTCAAATAATGAAACTTGGTTCCCCTAGAAATGAAAGAAAGACCTTCAGGATTGTCACCCTAGTTTTGTGGTGCTCTTCAAATATGTTTCATGAATCATGTTATGGGGAGAGTTCCAGTCATCTGATTCTTGCGACATCACCCATTCATGTCAATAGGCTCTCATATTTCTCTCTTGGAATGTTATCCAATGTATCACGATGTCCTATAGAAAAGTCAACTCTGACATGTGACAACCTCTGAGATATTTTGTATTGACTCTCATAAAACCCTTCATATTTTTATGTAATCTATCACGATGACACGAAGAATTGTCATCTAGGTCATGTAACTCCATATAGTAAATATAACCAGATCATGTAATGGATTCTAGGATAATCCACCTTAGTCATTCAGAGTCATCCGGAAAATTCATCGATTGTCATGTGATAATCCTTGGACATGCCATCAAGGATATGTGAAGTATTCTCGACATGCCAACTAGATCATGTGATTTTCTTTCAGAATACCATGAAAATGTTAGCTGATCTATCAGGATGAAAACCAAGGAATGTCAGGCTGAAGATCTGCACATGTTAGGTAAATAATAATCCTACACTTTAAGGGTAACATCAGAGTGTAATACCCAATCATGTAAACTAAGATGAATCTAATTCCTTCCATAACCAGTACATGTAGGATTTATTTCGAATGTTTTTAGTCAGATATCAAATCCTGAAAAGAAAACCATATAGTGTAATCCTTGATCAAGTTAACTACAACGACTATGATTCCTTCCATAACTAGGATTTGTAGGATGCATTCCAATAGGGTTGATCCTGATAAAAAATCATTAATTGGAAAACATAGAATGTAAGCCCAAATCAAGTGAACTATGTAGACTCTGCTCCTACCATAGCCAGGATATTGATAGAGAAAATATTTTCAATTAATTTATATTGAATATCATTGTTTTAAACCCACAAAAGTGATCCTCTAAGATTAATTGTTTCATTTTTATGATATTGGTGTTATTTTGAGGTGAATAATAAAAATTGGCCATTTTGGATTTTTAACAGTTTTAAATTATTTCTGTATATTGGCCATAACATTATCTACACTGATCAAAATTGTCAAATTCTTTCTTTTTCAGATTCTAAACATCCAGGGATTCATTTATTATTTTTGGACTAAAAGCTGAATCGGCCATATGGAAGCTCAAAAGAAGCTCACAAGTGGGAGAAAGAAAACTATTATCAGTTCTACCTAGTTTTGGTGTGGGATCCATAACTCATCCATGGTGGGCCCAAAGCTTGAGAAATAGTTGGGTGGATGCACAAGGAGTTTTCTAGAATCATTTATGATGGAATCACTGAGTGAATTGGCCGTTTATGGGGTCATTAAATCACCCTAATCCGGAGGATTTCGTTTTGGAGAGTCTGACTGGATAGAATAAATGCTCAGTGTAAAATGACCATAACTCTTCGAATACATGTCCAAATCCACTGAGATTTTGAGGAGACACGGCCAAGGAAATTATGAACAACATTCAAGAAAGTCTCAATGCGTGAAGATATCATTTAATGGGGCTCTAACGCGTCAACATCCGGGGGAAAATTATGGATATAAAAGGAGGAGAGCTCCACCCTCTCAAAGCAACCCATATTCCATCTCATTCCTTCTGGGACACCACAATCAGAGACGGGAGGAATCCAAGGGACACTAGGGGAAATTCTTCTTCAGCATCATTCTATTTCTTTCTTTTATTTTTCTTTACTTTAAAATGTCTCTCCCCTCCCGCATCATCTCATTTACCCCGTCCATGGAGGGGTAGTTTCATTTGAGTGATCGGAAATAGGGGAGGCTGGACCTATGTGTTGTGTTTGAGTTTTTGTGCCTGAAATGAATAAAATTCCTTCTTGTTTCTTATAATGGTTTCAATTATTAATTCAGTATTAAATTCCAAATGCAGTAGTGTTATTTTTTTTATTCTGAAATTATAAATTGCTTTGGTCGATGATCACATCTCCCTCCAACCAATTCTAATTTGTATACGGTGGAACAAGATTAGGGTTGGGTGGTGATTGCTCGGTAGTTTTCAAGAAAATGTGTAGGATTGTATGTAGAAATCATGGTTTATTATGGAACAACAATTCCAAGTCTGGGATTGCCCTAATTAATCAAGAGACCTTCTATGACCCTAAGCACATTGGAAGGAGGATAGACCAATCTAAGGTTTTAGAAAGGAAAATTCTCATCGCATTTATCTAACTAAGGGAGAGAAGACTCATTAGATGAATCTCTCTCATACCAGTATAAGGAAGAAGAAGAGATAAAATTTGGAAACCATGATGGCACAACACTAGGTCTACTCGATCCCAATCTGATCACCGTCTTTATCATTTTTTAAAACCAATCTTTTTAAGAAAACCAACAAAAAGTGACAACCTTGTTTTGTGTGCACTCCTTTTTGGGAGACTACCTAGGATCAACTGCTATACTATACTTAGGTAAATAAAATAATTTTTTGCCATGCCCCACGATAGGTGTGCGTCAAACTTGGTGTCCTTTCCTGGGAGGTAGTGCCTCAATGCTTTTTTTTAAAAAAACAATCTCTTTTGAATAACCCATAGTTCAAATAGAAATTTATTAGAATTCAATCCAGAAATTGAGCTCATAATAACCAAATTGAGAAATCAAAATCTTCCCAAATATTTTGAAGGAATCAATCTCACCGATTAAAGTGAAACCTTGAGTGAAGACTTTGAAACTTTAATAATGGCTGTAAATCCCAACTGAACCCCACATGACATCTCTGCACCTCAATTTTCCAATAAAAATTATCAACATTCAATTCCTGCATTAGAAAATGGTTTTGAATTGAGAATTAACATGATCTAAGTGCTTCATAAATTTCATGGTCTTGTAGGTGAAGACCCAAATCGACATATTCAAGAGTTCACCTATGTCTGCTCCAGCTTCAAACCTCGAGCAGTCGCGGAAGAACTTGTGAAGTGGAGGGCTTTACCCTTCTCACTAGAGGGAGAAGCGAAGGAATGGTTGTACAATCTACTAGCGGGGGAGATCAGTGACTGGGAAGATCTAAAAAAATGCTTTCTACAAAGATTCTTCCCAACATATTTGATCACTACAATAAAGAAAGAGATTTATGTCATCCATCAATCACCTGGAGAAACACTCTATGAATACTAGGAACATTTAAAGAAGCTTTGTGCAAGTTTTCCACACCAAGAAATAGAAGAGGAACAATTCCTTGTGTTCTTATACCAAGGATTGCTTGAAATGATAGAAATCTACTAGATGCCTCGTCAGGAGGAGCCCTCATTGACAAATCACCAGCAGATATACGAATTCTGATTGAAAAGATTACACAAAATTCACAGCAGTTTGGCACTCGAGGTATGGTCACCAGAGGAATCCATGAGGTAAGAACATCTGATTCAGTATATTTAATTAAGAATGAAATGGGTGAACTCACCCGGTTGGTGCGATAAATAGCTGTGAACCATGTGAAGGAACAACAAGGACCGAATCAGGTATGTGGTTTATGCTCTTCGAATTCTCATTACACTGATCAATGTCCATAAGTGCAGGGGATAGAAAGTTGTGCTGCAACCTATCAACAAAGGTAATACCAACCGCAAACCCAACCAGGGTATGAGTTTCAACACAACTAAGCCAGATCACCTTTTAAGAAGCAATATCAGAACCCGATTGCATTCCAACAACCTTATTATAAGCCCTTACAACAACAACAAACTTTCCAACCACAACCTTTCTAGCGGATGAATTATGAGAAACCATCCACAAGTGCACTGACAAATGAAGACCAACAGCTGAAGACAAGAGTTGTGGGAATAGAAGATAAGATGGACAAGCTAGCTGATCAATTTTCAAGCATTATGGATGCTCTCACCAAGAACCAAGGTATGCTTCCTGCACAAACAATTCCCAATCCAAAAGATAATGTTAGTGCAATCACAACCCGAATTTGGAAGGATCTCACACAACCAGTACAATGTGAGGAGGATGAATCTAGGGAACCTACCGAAGCTCGTCTTGTCCAACCAAAATATGGAGTCAACAACAAAGTAGAAAGAACAAGGTTCAAGAAAGAAATACTTGAAACACCATTGGAAAAACAACAAATTGTGAAAAAGGATATCCCAACACCATTCCCATTAGAATTGGTTGAGTCAAATAAGGGAGAAGAAGAACGACTTCAACGAGAAATTCAGGAAACATTCTGAAAAGTGGAGATTAACATTCCACTACTAGATGCATTCAGGAAAATCCCTAAATATGAAAAATTTCTGAAGGAGTTGTGTACTAAAATAAAAAGGCTGGATGGAAATGAAAGAATCAACTTAGGAAGAAGCGTCTCAGCATTGATCACACCACTGCTGCCACAAAAATGTCAAGATCCAGGGACTTTCTCTATTCCCTGTACTATCAATTCTTTAAATTTTACTGATGCACTATGTGATCTTGGAGCTTCGATAAATGTGATGACTCACTCAGTGTTTTCATCTTTAAATATCAAAGAACTAAAATCAACTCGTGTGGTGGTAAAATTAGAAAACAGATCCACCGTTTTCCCAGTTGGAGTCGTTGAAGATTTACTTGTAGGAGTGAGAGGATTAATTATTCCAGCAGACTTTTATGTCCTTACCATGGATGAAGACCGAGCACCATCCCAATATCCCATCATCCTAGGGAGACCATTCCTGAAAATAGCAAGGAAAATCATCAACGTGCATGAAGGAACACTCACCATGGAGCTCGAAGATAGTATGGTAAACTTCATTATTCTTTATACGATGAAACACCCGTCCAGCATTCACTCACTTTCTGCAATCTCCCATGATGAAGGTATAGAACCAATTGAAGACTCGGGTATGCTTTATGGATTTTTATCTGTGGGAGAACACTTTTCATTTGAATTTTATAACTCCCATGAACCTTAACATTCTGATATCACGTTGGAGGATGAGGTAAAATCTGATTTATTTGATGATTTGTTAAAAAGAAGTGAGATTAATCCAGAGATTTCAACATTTGAAGTAGGAAACCTAAATGTAATATCATCCCTTGAACAACCCCCATGTTTAGAGCTGAAGCCTTTTCCATGTGACTTGAAGTATTCTTACCTAATGGAAGGAGAGAAATTTCCAGTAATCATTGATAATAACCTATCCCATTCACAAGAACAAACATTGATTGACCTTCTCAAAAGGAATGTCAAAGATGTAGGATGGAGTTTAGGTGATATTCCTAGATTCTACACTAAGGTATGCTCTCAAAGGATATTTTTAGAAAGTGATTCTCAACCAGTTAGAAAACCTCAAAGAAGACTCAACCCCACAATCATGGAGGTTTTTAAGAAATAGATTGAGAAATTGTTAGTAGCTGATATCATTTACCCAATCTCTGATTCTCAATGGGTCAGCCCAATTCATGTAGTCCCCAAGAAAATTGGCCTGACCACTGTTACAAATTAAATAAATGAACTGATCCCCATGAGAATACAAAACAGTTAGAGAGTGTGTGTAGATTACAGGAAGCTAAATCAAGTTACAAGAAAAGATCACTTTCCTTTTCCATTCATTGATCAGATGCTTGAAAGGTTAGCTGGAAAAACTCATTACTGTTTTTTAGATGGATTCTCAGGATAGTTTCAGGTACCAATTGCACCAGAATACCAGTAGAAGACAACCTTCACCTGCCCTTTTGGAACATTTGCCAACAAAAAGATGCCTTTCGGGCTATGCAATGCCCCAGGTACATTTCAAGGGTGTATGGTGAGTATTTTCTCAAACCACATTGAGGATTTCTTGGAGGTGTTTCTTGATGATTTCATAGTTTTTGGAAATTCATTTAATCATTTCTTGGGAAATTTGGAAAAAGTATTAAAAACATGCATTGAAAAGAACCTTGTCTTAAATTTTGAAAAATGACATTTCATGGTTGAAAAGGGATAGTGTTGGGGAACATAATTTCACAAAAAGGGATTGAGGTTGATAAATCAAAATTTGATGTAATAAATTCTTTGCTATATCCAACTTGTGTCAAACATGTTAGATCCTTTTTAGGGCATGCAAGATTTTACAGAAGATTCATCAAGGATTTCAATAAGATTTCTCTCCCTCTCTCAAGATTACTTTTAATGGATGATGACTTTAATTTTGATTGTGCATGTAGGGAATAATTTGATGAACTAAAGGAAAGGCTGGTAACACCCCCAATAATGCATCCACCCAATTGGGATTACCCTTTCGAGCTACTTTTTGATGCATCCAACCAAGCACTAGGAGCCTCTCTATTACAGAAAATTGAAAGCAATCCTCAAGTCATCTCCTACGCATCAAGGACCTTATATGCAACAAAAATAAATTACACAACCATAGATAAGGAGTTCCTTGTATTCGTTTTTTGCACTAGATAAATTCTGATCATATCTTCTGGGTACTAAAGTTGTTGTTTTTTATGATCATGCAGCTCTTAGGTACTTAATGAAAAAGGCGTATGCTAAACCACGATTGGTGAGATGTATTCTACTCTTACAAGAGTTCAATTTGGAAATCAATGATAAGAAGGGGAATGAAAATAAAGTGGTTGATCATCTAAGTCGTCTACCCCACACTGCTGAAACAGAAATTATTGAGTCAAAAGTCCTCTTTTGACTTCTATATCATGTTTTGGAAATCACAAATGTATTCTATCATATTTTTGAAATTACAATTGTCTTATTTCATGTTTATCGTATCGTACAATGCTGATCGTACTGACTATATCGTATCGTACAATAATGATCGTACTGACTCTGACAATCGTACCATACTGACTCTGTCAATCGTATCGTACTGACTCTGTCAATCGTATCATACTGACTCTGCTATTCACATGTTCATTACTTGTTTTGGTACTTTGTCAAAAGCACTTGTTTCAAATGATTCGTACCATTGCTTATCAATATATATCATGTTTTAACCAATACGATGTCGTTGAGTTAGTTACAAACTAATCAAAATGATGTCGTGCTTTCTGTTTCAATATGACCGTTATGATGAAAGGTGTCCATGTCCCTCCGAGTTTTTCGGAGAAATATGACAGTTAGAGGCAACATGACCGTTGGAACCCGAGGCCTATAAATAGGAGGTCATTCGAAGTCTGAGGATATGATGGTGAAATGAATGAAGAGAATTCGTAAACTACCAAGATTCTAGAGAGAGACAGTGTGACTTCTCTCATCTGTCTTGTGCATCCGATTATCATATCGAGGGCTTTCAAGTGATTGAAAGACAGAGGTGCCGATTACCTTTAAAATCGAGGGCTGCTGGGGATAGGCAGACAGACGAACCGATCATCGTATCGAGGGTTGCCGGGGATAGGCAGACAGACGTGCCGATCATCGTATCGAGGGCTGCCAGGGATAGGCAGACAGACGTGTCGATCATCCTATCAAGGTCTCACCAAGGTGTTGGTGAGATAGACCTTTTATCCTAGGTGAAAGGATAACCCTTCTCTTTGGGTTAAAATAATTGTAATTATCTTACATTTTCGCTTTTACTTGTATTAGAAAATAATTTGTATTGTTTCATTTCTTCTTTACATTTTCAATTGTAATTGTTTCAATTACAATAATTCTATTAGATATTGTATTGATTGATTCTATACGCTTTAAGGTAGAATCATTCATCTGTGTATTACTCTGATTATTGTATTCATCTTGAAGACAATTATTTTACATTATATTAGTATTACAATACATCATACCTTTTATATTCAATACAATTGTGGGTGTTTGTATTTGTATTAGTTTAAGATCATTTAAACTAATCTCTTAGTTGCTAAAACTCAAAGGTTTTTAAACCTACAATTCACCCCCCTCTTGTATTGTTCCATCTAATAGACATACATATATTTATATTCGATCCAACAATTGGTATCAGAGGAGGTTTTCCACTGATTTGTATTACAAGCTTTATTTCTTTCATATTGTTATCTTGAATACTTACTACACTAACGTGTGGAGTGGAAAAGTTTTTGTTGTATTAGATGGAAGGAATGAATATTGGGTCAATAGACAATCTGAATCCTTTTAGACCACTAATCTTTGATGGGAAAGATTATGAGTATTGGAGAGATTGTATGAATACTTTCGTTATCAATACTGGTGTAGACAATTTTATAATGCTTACTGGATGTTACAAAATTCCTGATAAAGAAGTCGGTACTTTCACCAACCAAGAGAAGCAAGAATATCAACTGAATTACAAGGTATGCAATACTCTATTATGCTCTATGACCAGGAATATATACAGTCAAATATCTTCATGTGAAGCAGCCAATTGTATTTGGAAGAAATTATAAGTCACCCATTTTGGTACATCCAAGGTTATAGAAACAAGGAGAGCAATGCTTCAAGCAGAGTATCATGGATTTGTTTTTTCTTATGGAGTGCCAGTATGTAAAGTGAAACAAAGGTTTATGACAATTGTCAACAGCTTAAAATCTATGGGAGAAAAAGGTCTTGATGATGAAGCTATTATTGATAAGATTATAGATATAATGCCAAATGAATGGGAGTCAAAAAGGACAGCTATTGATGAAAATAGAAAAGTCTCCCAGATTACTCTTGATGAACTCTTTGGAACTCTTCTACAGCACAAGACAATAATGAAGAGAGATGTTTATTTCAACAAGAAGAAGAATGGGAATGGAAGTGTAGCCTTTTCATCTAAAGCTAAAACACCTAAAAGGTTTACAAGGTCTAAATCCAAGAAAGTTGTTATATCTGATTCAAGTGATTGTAATCTTTCGGATAATGAGTTATCCAATATTCCTAGAAGGATGAACAAGATTGTGGGAAAGAAAGACTTCCAATATAGATTCAAAAAGAAAGATAGGAAGGATAGGAAAGATTCAGAGATAACTTGTTATGAATGTAAGAAAGCAGGACATATAAGGCCTGATTGTCCTTTACTTAAGAAGAAAGATAGAAAGGAGAAACACTCTGAAAGAAACGAGAAAAGGTTTTATAAGACAAAGAAAGTCTTGAAAGCAAATGATACGTGGGGTGCAAGTGGTAGTGATTCCTCAGATGATTCTTCAGAATATGAGACATTAGGAAAAAGGAATATCGAACTCTTATCCAGATTACCAATTGAAGATCATTGTCTCATTGCTAAGGTATATAATGTTGAAGCTATTACAAATGTCTCTTTGAATGCAAATTGTACTGATAATAGATATTATGAATCGTCAAATGATGAATCCTCATCATCAGAAGATGATACATTACCTTCTTTTGAAGAAGTCTCTAGATTTGCTAAATTACTTGAAAATGAAAATTCTAAACTCAAGAAGAGACTTGAAAAAGCAAATTATAGAATTTCAATCTTGACTAAAGAAGTATCAGATCTTTATGAAGATATTTATGTGAAAACTTCTTATTTTGAAAGTATTTTAAAAACCCTTGAGAAAGTTAAATCTGATAAGGATAAACTTTCTAAGGATCTGGAAACTGTAATTTCAAAGAAAAATATTTTAGAGTATAACTATAGTTCAAATTCAAATGTTTTGGAAAATAAGGATTTGGTTTTAAAACTAAAGTCAGAGATTTTATCCTTGAAAAAATGTTTGTCAAACTTTACTCATGGAAAATAAAACTTTGACAGGATGTATTCTCAAATTAGACCTTTGAGAAATCGTTCTGGTCTTGGTTATACTTATTCCAAACCGGTTTTTAGTAACAACCATTTTCTTCCTCAAAAAACATCTTTTTGTTCTAAGTGTCAATGTGGAGGACACTGGAGAAGAGATTTTTCTCTTAACAAAACTCAATCTTTAGGATTTAATAAATCTCATTTTGCAAAACAAATGTGGATTCCTAAAATTATTTTATCTAACCTTTCTGGATCCAAACAAGTTTGGATTCCGAAAAAATAATTGTTTCTTTTTCAGGAAATGAGAAGTGTACCAATAAGAATATTTGGTACATGGATAGTGATTGTTCTCGGCACATGACCGGAAACAAAGATCTCCTTGAAAATGTTATCAAAACAAAAGGTGGAAAAGTTACCTTCGGAGATAATGCTCAAGGAAAGATTGTTGGTATAGGTAATATTGTTTTTCTTGGAAAAGTTCTTATCTCAAATGTTTTGTTTGTTAAAGGTCTTAGGCACAATCTCATCAGCATAAGTCAATTATGTGATGAAGGTTACCTTGTGAATTTTAGAAATGATAAGTGTCTTGTTCACAATTCCTAGGATGAGTTCATTCTATCTGCCCATAGGCAAGAGAATGTTTACACTATTAACTTAGAAGACCTTAGGAACCAAAACTTACCTTGATTAAGTGTAATAGAATACCAATCGTGGCTATGGCATAGAAGACTAGGACACTGTAATCTGAGAAACCTTAGTAAACTCTCAATGAAAAGACTTGTTAAAGGGCTACCGGACCTTAGATATGATTCTTCAAAAGTCTGTGATCCTTGTCAATTTGGCAAGCAACATAAAACTAGCTTTAAATCAATTAACGAAGTTTAAACTTATAATGCATTACAACTAGTGCATATGGATCTTTTTGGTCCTTCATAATCTGGAAATATTGGAGGCAAATACTATGTATTTGTTTTAGTTGATGACTTTACTAGATTTATATGGGTCTACTTTCTCACAAAGAAATCTGAAGCCCTTTCCTATTTAAAAACTTTTAGAGCCCAAGATAAAAATGAGAAAAACCTACCATTGACAACTATTCATAGTGATCATGGTGGTGAATTTCAAAATTTAGATTTTGAAACTTTTTGTAGTAAGAAAGGTATTACTCACAATTTCTTAGCTCTAAGAACTCCTCAGTAAAATGGTGTTGTTGAAAGAAGAAATCGTATTCTTCAGGAGATGACTCGAACCATGTTGAGTGAATACTCAATTGCTAAGCACTTTTGGGCTGAAGCTATTAGTACTGCCTATTATACTATAAATCGTGTTTTAAATAGACCATTTCTTAATAAAACCCCTTATGAGTTATGGACTGGTCGAAAACCTAAAGTTTCATACTTCAAATTTTTTGGATGCAAAGTATTCATTTTGAATACAAAAGATAATCTACACAAATTTGCTCCAAAATATGATGAAGGAATCTTTCTAGGCTATTCTACAACCTCTAAGGCTTATAGAGTTTTCAATAAAAACACTTGTACTGTTGAGGAAACAGTACATGTAAAATTCGATGAAATTGATCCTTTTGTTTTCAACCAACCCAATCCTACATCCTCGGATGTGTTTTCTAAACATGTTTATCAACCTTTATTAGAAGATCATTCTGATAAGGAAAATGTTCAAGAAGGTATTTTTGAAACATTTACCACAGAATATTTTCTACCATATGTTGATGAATAGGCTTTACAAAACCCAAATCAATTGTTTCTTAGAAATCATCCCAGTGATAACATCATTGGTGATGTAAATCAACCTGTAAGGACCATAAATTCCTTAAGAAATGAAATAGAAAATCTTGCTTTTCTTTCCCAATTTGAACCTAAAAGTCCAAGTGAGGCCTTCGGTGATGATGATTGGATCAAAGCAATGCAAGATGAACTAAATGAATTTGAAAGGAATCAAGTCTGGACTTTAGTCGATAGACCTAAAGAAACAACTGTGATTGGTGTAAAATGGGTTTTCAGAAACAAATGTGATGAAAATGGAATCATTGTAAGAAATAAATCAAGACTTGTGGCTAAAGGATATAATCATCAAGAGGGAATAGACTATGAAGAAACATATGCTCCTATAGGTAGACTTGATTATATTCGTATTCTATTAGCCTTCGCAGCATTTTTCTATTTCAAACTATTTCAAATGGATTTCAAATGTGCTTTTCTAAATGGTTTTGTTCAAAAAGAAGTTTTTTTCAAACAACCTCCTGGTTTTCAAGACCCAAAACATCTTGATCATGTTTTTAAACTTACCAAGGCTCTATATGGTCTTAAACAAGCCCCTAGAGCATGGTATGATAGACTTACAGGATTTCTTTTACAAAACAATTATACAAAAGGTACAGTATATCCAACCCTTTTTATAAAAATGGAGGATAAAAATGTTTTGATTGTTCAAATCTATGTTGATGACATCATATTTGGATCAACCCAGAAATCCTTAACTGATTCTTTTTCCAATTTAATGAAATATGAGTTTGAAATGAGTATGATGGGTGAGTCAACATTCTTTTTAGGTTTTCAAATTTCTCAAAAACCAGAAGAATCATATATATCTCAACATAAGTATATAGAAGATTTACTCAAAAAGTATGGATATGACAAAACTAAATGTATTTGTACTCCAATTGGTACCTCAAATACACTTGATCTTGATGAAACTGGGAAACCAGTAGATCAAACAATCTTTAGAGGTATGATAGGAAGTTTGTTATACTTAACAGCTAGTCGACCCGACATAATGTTTTCTGTATGATTATGTGCAAGATACTAATCTAATCCAAAAGAGTCTCATTTAAAAGCCGTAAAGAGAGTCTTTCAGTATTTAAAAGGCACTATGGATTGAGGTCTTTTTTACTCTTCTAGGAATGATTTTTTTTAAAAAAAAGTTTTTCAGATGCTGACTTTAGCGGTTGTAGAATGGATAGAAAAAGTACATCTGGAACATGTCATTTCTTAGGAGATTCCTTGGTTTCTTGGTCCTGCAAGAAACAACACTCAGTAGCACTATCCACTAATGAAGCTGAATACGTAGTAGCTGGAAGTTGCTGTGCTCAAGTTTTGTGGATGCAGCACACACTCACTGACTATGGATTGAGTTTCTCCAAAACTCAAATTCTTTGTGATAATACATGTGCCATAGCAATTAGTAAGAACCCAGCACATCACTCTCGTGAAAAAATCATAGATCTTAGGGATCACTTTCTTAGAGATCACACACAAAAAAGAGATATTATTTTACAATTTATTGGAACGCAAGAACAACTTGCTGACATTTTTACAAAACCATTACCCTCCGATAGATTTGAGTTTATTAAACAGAAGATAGGAATGATTACATTAAAATAATCATTCATATCTACTTCATGTTTTACAATTCTCCTAACATTAAAAAACTCCTCTTGAAAGGGGGAGGAAATTTCCTTCTATGTTTTTATATTTCTTTTTATCTTATGTTCTTTAACTATTTACTCTTTAGGATGTGTGTATTTATTTTTCTATTTATCGTAATTGGCAGTTTTATCGTATCATTTGTTTTTCTGTTTATCATCTTGACAATTTTTTTTACTTCATCGTATCGACCGATGATGGTAATGAATTTCTTTTCCATCGTATCGACCGATGATGGTAATGAATTTTTTTTCCATCATATCGACCGATTATGGTAATCAATTTCTTTTACATCGTATCGACCGATGATGGTAATGAATTTCTTTTCCATCGTATCGACCGATGATGGTAATGAATTTCTTTTCCATCGTATCGACCGATGATGGTAATGAATTTCTTTTCCATTGTATCGACCGATGATGGTAAAAAATTTCTTTTCCATCGTATCGACCGATGATGGTAATGAATTTTTTTTCCATCGTATCGACTGCTGATGGTAATGAATTTCTTTTCCATCGTATCAACCGATTATGGTAATCAATTTCTTTTACATCGTATCGACCGATGATGGTAATGAATTTCTTTTCCATCGTATCGACCGATTATGGTAATCAATTTCTTTTACATCGTATCGACCGATGATGGTAATCAATTTCTTTTCCATCGTACTAACCGATGATGGTAACGAGATTGTTTTCCATCGTATCATCAGTTCATGGTAACAAGATTTTTTTCCACCGTATCGTCAGTTCATGGTAACAAGATTGTTTTCCATCGTATCGTCAGCTCATGGTAACAAGATTGTTTTCCATCATATCGTCAGTTCATGGTAACAAGATTGTTTTCCATCGTATCTTCAGTTCATGGTAACAAGATTGTTTTCCATCGTATTGTCAGTTCATGGTAACAATATTGTTTTCCATCGTATCTTCAGTTCATGGTAAAAAGATTGTTTTCCATCGTATCATCGGTTCATGGTAACAAGATTGTTTTTCATCGTATTGTCAGTTCATGGTAACGAGATTGTTTTCCATCAGCATGTCGTTTGATACTTCTATTTTGTTTTATTTTGTATGGTTGTGTATTCTTTAATCCTAAAACCAACAACTACCTTATGTTCTTCGGCAAGTATTTTCCATTTTTTTATTTTTTTTCTTTGGTTTTTAATTCTAACCATTGATCTGTTTTCCTTTAATCCTGACCGTAGAAGATCAACGGTCACCCCTTTTTCGCCTATAAATAGCCCCCCCTCCCCAAACCCACATTGGTTTTTCAGGTTTTGAGGCGAAGCTCTGCTCCACCGGTTATAAATCATCGTACGATCTTTCATCGGCATCACCTTTATGTCTCAATCCTCTTCTAACACTCCCACCGAAATGCCTTCAATGATTTTTATAGAGAAAGACTTTAATAGAGAAAGGTTAGTTTCTCGAGACTTTTTTGATTCATATGATTCCACAATCAGAAGAATCATTCTCTTTCAAGGATGGGAACATTTGTGTGTTGAAATACCTGTTTCTCAAGATCCGGTTCTCTTTGATGTAGTTTGTCAGTTTTATAAAACCGTATCATTCGACAAAGATATGACTATCAATTTTGCTGTGTATGATAGAAAAGTCTCTATGTCTGTGAAACAAGTGGCACATTTTCTGAATGTTTCTATAGAAGGGGATTCTTTCTGTCCATCTCCCAAACTACTAGAGGAAGTTGGTACGTTTAATAGAGAAAGTGCTGAAAAGACTTTGTTTGTTATTAATGAAGAAAAGAGAAAAGTGTCTCATCTTTCACCGGAAAATCGTTTTGTTAGTTTATGGATGCAAGGTTTTCTTATCCCAAGGAAAGGGGATAGAGAAACTCTGAAAGTTTCTGATATTTTTATGCATGACTATCTTGTAAATATGAGAAAAGTAAATATCATGGGGTATGTTTTTGAAACCATTAAAAATGTCAAGATAGGTGGGATTAAGTCCCAAATTATTATGTATCAAGCCATCCTTACGATGTTCATTCTCGAAATTATGAAGTTTTGTAACATTCCTTTGAAAGGAAACCCCATAGATTTGAAGCCCTCTTGGATTAGAAAAAGTACTATGAAGAAGTTGAATGTTTGTTTTGATCAGAATTCAAAACTTTTTGTCAGAGATGTAGAATCTGAATTGGCTCAGAATCAATTGGCACCTATGCCAGCCAAAGACATTCAATCTACTGGTGTTACTCAAAAGACTGATCCGTAAACCATTTCAAAGCCTAAGAAGAATCCAAGGTACAGTAAAGAGGTTGTAGCAAAATGGAGAAAGGATAAGGAACAGAGAAAGGAAGGTGATCCAAAGTTCGGACTTGACCCGGCTGAGGCTTTTGCAGAAAGAATAAGGGTAGAAGAAACCCTTAAGGCTGAAAAGAAAAAGAAAATTGTTTTGAAAAGAAAGGCTCAAGACTTTTATATCTCTAAAGTTTTGAAAATGGTTGAGGATGCTAGTGCCCAACTGATGGAAGAAGTGCACCAAGAGCCCATCGTACAGAGTCTCCCTGAGAAAGAAAAAAAAACAAGTGATGAAAGAGATAGAATAAGTGGAATAAGAAGAAGGATACTTTCTTTTAGAATTTCTTAAAAGTTCAAAGATAAGTAGAGAGGAATCAGTTCAAAAGCTGAGTGAAGGTGTTCAACAAACTCCTCATGCCGATCAAGCACGATCTCCGGACAGAATGTCATCTCAAGAAAATCAAGGTGCTCAATCCTCTCACACAGATAAAGTTGTTTTCATTAGTGACAGAGTGGAAGAAGAAAGAAAGAAGAAAGAAAAAGAAAAAGGAATATAGCTAGTTGTTGACTCAAGCAGATCGTATGAACTAGCATCGTACGATGAAGATACTAATTCAGAACATACAATCTCTCTCAAGAAGAGTGATTACATTGTTCATGTTTTGAGATGGGTTGAGAAGACCATTCCATATTTTCCGAGGCTGGAAGGGAAGATTGATTTTATTACTGAAAATCAAAAGAAGAAGTTTGGCTCTGTAGAAGAGTTGAGGAAGAAAGTTTTGTCAGTTGAAGTCGATTTGAAAGTTCTTTCAGAAAGTTCGGTTGCTCATAAGAAGGCATGCAATAAGGTGACCAAGTGGTCGTACAAAACAGAGAGCTCAATCAATGATCATGAAATAGCTATTGAAGATATAAGAAGGTTGTAAAATGAGCTTGTAGTTTCTTTCAATAATCTTGACAGAGAAACGGTTGAAAGGTTTAATCTTTTGTCTTCTCAAAGAGCCGATGTTCCTTCAGTGAAAGATTTGCAAGAGAGAATGAATGTTTTTCAATATGAATTCTCGAACGTTTCATCTTTCAAGGATGAAATGGTTTTGTTGAAGAATCAAAATTCTGTGTTATCCAAAGATAACAAGAATTTTCAAAATAGAATTGATACTCTTGAAGAGGTAATCAGAGTCCAGGAGGAGACTATCAAGAATCAAGATCAGATTTTTGCGGACCAACAAGAGCTTCTCATAACCCAGGGTGAATCTATTTCTGAAGACAAGAAGGAGATAAAAAAGATGAATGCAGTTCTTCATGAGTTAATCAAAAAAAAAGAAATAAAGAGAAAACAAGTGATTTGTATTTGTTTTCAAGTCTGGATATGTTTGCTATTGTAATGATTGTTATTTCAAGTTTTTTTTTCTATTGTCTTGTATTGCTTTACTAACTCCTTCAGACAATTCAAGATTACTCCTTTATTTTTGTAAATCACAAAGGGGGAGAATGTTTACAAAGGGGGAGAATATTTTATAAAGGTGGAGAATGCTTTAAAACACTCTTAAGGAAAATGTATGAATACAATCCTTAGGAAAGTCCATACCTAAGGGGGAGTTAGTTGTATTCAATTCATATTCAGAAGAGTTTCCAAACACTCAGGGGGAGATAAGTTTTGCTTGTTATATTTTCTTTATGTGTTGTGATTTCTAAAAATGGGGAGATTGTTGAGTCAAAAGTCCTCTTTTGACTTCTATATCATGTTTTGGAAATCACAAATGTAAACTATCATATTTCGGAAATTAAAATTGTCTTCTATCATGTTTATCGTATCGTACAATGCTGATCGTAGTGACTATATCGTATCGTACAATACTGATCGTACTGACTCTGACAATCGTACCATACTGACTCTGTCAATCGTATCGTACTGACTCTGTCAATCATATCATACTGACTCTGCTATTCAGATGTTCATTACTTGTTTTGGTACTTTGTAAAAAGCACTTGTTTCATATGAATCGTACCATTGCTTATCAATATATGTCATGTTTTAACAAATACGATGTTTTTGAGTTAGTTACAAACTAATCAAAACTATGTCGTGCTTTTTGTTTCAATATGACCGTTATGATGACATGTGTCCATGTCCCTCTGAGTTTTTTGGAGAAATATGACCGTTGGAGGAAACATGACCGTTGGAACCCGAGGCCTATAAATATGAGGTCATTTGAAGCCTGAGGATATGATGGTGAAATGAATGAAGAGAATTCGTGAACTACCAAGATTCTAGAGAGAGACACTGTGACTTCTCTCATCTTCCTTGTGCATCCGATTATCATATCGAGGGCTTTCAAGTGATTGAAAGACAGAGGTGCCGATTACCTTTAAAATCGTGGGCTGCTGGGGATAGGCAGACAGACGAACCGATCATCGTATCGAGCGCTGCTGGGGATAGGCAGACAGGCGTGCCAATCATCGTATTGAGGGCTGCCGTGGATAGGCAGACAGACCTGTCGATCATCGTATCAAGGGATCACCAAGGTGTTGGTGAGATAGACCTTTTATCCTAGGTGAAAGGATAACCCTTATCTTTGGGTTAAAAGAATTGTAATTCTTTTACATTTCCGCGGTTACTTGTATTAGAAAGGAATTTGTATTGTTTCCTTTCTTCTTTACATTTTCAATTGTAATTGTTTCAATGAAAATCATTCTATTACATATTGTATTGATTGATTCTATACGCTTTAAGGTAGAATCATTCATATGTGTATTACTCTGATTATTGTATTCATCTTGAAGACAATTGTTTTACATTATATTAGTATTACAATACATCATACCTTTTATATTCAATACAATTGTGGGTGTTTGTATTTTTATTAGTTTAAGATCATTTAAACTAATCTCTTAGTTGCTAAAACTCAAAGGTTTTTAAACCTACAATTCACCCCCCTCTTTTATTGTTCCATCTAATAGACATACATATCTATATATTCGATCCAACCGAAATTCCAAAGCAGAACCCACTTAATGATGAGCTTCCTGGAGAACAACTCTACATCATCAACAGTGAAGTACCATGGTATGCCAACATTGTCAAATATTTGGTAACATCTCAAGTACCCTCTCATCTAAGCTCTCATCAACAATATAAGCATAAATATGATTCAAGATATTACATTTGGGAAGACCCGTTTCTGTGGAAAATTTGTAATGATCAAATCATAAGAAGATGCTTTCCAAGAAGTGAAATTGAATCAGTGTTTGAATTTTGTCATCAATTATCTTGTCGAGCCCACTTTGGACCTCAGAGGACAGCCCGAAAAGTTATAGAATCTGGACTCTACTGGCCCACCTTATTCAAGGATGCATATTGATTTTGTAAAAGATGTGAAAAATGACAATTTTCTAGTAACATATCCAAAAGACATGAAATGACACAAAAACCAATACCCTTTTGTGAAATTTTTGAAGTTTGGGGCATAGATTTCATGGGACCATTCCCAATGTCATTTGGAAATTCATATATTCTTTTGGCTGTAGACTATGTTGCAAAATTGGTGGAAGTAGAAGAAACCAGAACTAATGATGCAAAAGTTGTTTGTGATTTTTTTAGGGCTAACATTTTTTGTAGGTTTGGCGTGCTATGAGAAATCATCAGTGATCAGGGAACTCATTTCTGCAACATGAAAATGGAAGAATTGCCGAAGAAGTATGGGGTGCATCAGAGAACATCTACCCCATACCATCCCCAAACAAATGGCCAAGCAGAAGTCTCCAATAGAGAAATCAAATCCATTCTGGAGAAGACTGTTAAACCCAACCGGAAGGACTGGATCCAAAAGTTAGATGATACATTATGGGAATACAGAACGACCTAAAAAACCCTGATAGGGATGAGTCCCTATAGATTGATCTATGGAAAGAGTTGCCACCTTCCTGTGGAGTTGGAGCATAGAGCCTACTGGGCGGTCAGAGAGATGAATCTAGACCTTGAGAAAGCTGGGAAAGAAAGAAGATTGCAGTTTCAGGAGATAGAGGATATTAGAAGGGAATATTTTGAAAACTCAATGATCTATAATGAGAGAACAAGGATGGCCCATGACAAGATAATTCAACCAAGAACCTTCAACCCTGCAGATCACGTGTTACTCTTCAAATCCAGACTTTAGCTTATGCTAGGTAAACTTAGTTCCAGATTGGAAGGCCCCTTTACTTTTATTCATGTATACACCTTTGGTGCTGTGAAGATTCAAAGGGAAGGAGGAGGAAACCCATTCACTATAAATGGGAAGAGGTTGAATACGTTCCATGGGACCGTACCTCAAGAACCAGCGGAAGAGATCACACTCCATCACCCTGAATACAGATGAACACCTACCAGGTTACATCATTCCTCTACACTTGATTAAATGCAGTAACTCCATCTTTTTGAAACTTAAATTAAAAATTCCATTTACATGCATTGAGGACACTGCATCAATTAAGTGTGGGGGAGGGAATCTTGTAGTCCAGGAGATTTTTCAAAAATTTTAATTTTTAATTTTTTTTGTTTTGTTTTGTTTTTTCTAGCCAATGCTATTAAACAAAAGCGCTACCGAGAGGCAACCCACATTTTCCCCCATTGTCCACTTGTCTTCTTAGTCATTTACCATCATGATTGAACAGGCTTGTCATGGGGAATGGAAAAACAATATTTTATTTACCTAAGTATAGTATAGCAGTTGATCCTCGGTAGTCTTCTGAAGAGGAGTGCACACAAAAAAAGGTTGTCACTTTATGTTGGTTTTCTTAAAAAGATTGGTTTTAACAAATGATAAAGACGGTGATCGGATTGGGTTCGGGTAGACCTAGTGTTGTGCCATCATGGTTTCAAAATTTTATCTCTTCTTATTCATTAAACTAGTAAGAGAGAGATTCATGTACCAAGTCCTCT
The DNA here is from genome assembly GCA_963277665.1 of Viscum album. NCBI lineage: Eukaryota > Viridiplantae > Streptophyta > Magnoliopsida > Santalales > Viscaceae > Viscum > Viscum album. The sequence continues at coordinate 71,306,888 of OY728142.1, forward strand.
CTCTCCCTTAGTCAGATAAATGTGATGATAATTTTACTTTCTAAAACCGTAGATTGGTATATCCTCCTTCCAATGTGCTTAGGGTTGTAGAAGGTCTCATGATTAATTAGAGAAATCCTAGACCTGGAATTGTTGTTCCCTAATAAACCATGATTTCGACATTAAATCCCACACACATGCTTGAAAACCGCCGATCAATCACCACCCAACCCTAATCTTGTTCCACCGTATACAGATTAGAATTGGGTGGAGGGAGATGTGATCATCGACCAAAGCAATTTATAATTTTAGAATAAAAACGTAACACTACTACATTCGGAATTTAATTTTGAATTAATAATTGAAACCATTATAAGAAATAAGAAGAAATTTTATTCATTTCAAGCACAAAAACTCAAACACAACACATAGGTCCAGCCTCCCCTCTTTCTGATCACTCAAATGAAACTACCCCTCCATGGATGGGGTAAACGAGATGATGGAGGAGAGGAGAGACATTTTAAAGTAAAGAAAAATAAAAGAAAGAAATAGAATTATGCTGAAGAATAATTTCCCCGAGTTTCCCTTGGCTTCCTCCTGTCTCTGATTGTGGTGTCCCAGAAGGAATGGGATGGAATATGGGATGCTTTGAGAGGGTGGAGGTCTCCTCCTTTTATAGCCAGAATTTGTCCCCTGGATTTTGACGCGTTGTAGCCCTATTAAATTACATCGTCATGCGTTGATACCTTCTTAAAGGCTGTTTATAATTCCCTTGGCCATGTCCCCTCAAAATGTCAGCGGATTTGTACATGTATTCAAAGAGTTATGGCCATTTTACTCTGAGCATTTATTCTGTCCAGTCAGACTCTCCAAAACAAAATCATCCGGATTAGGGTTATTTAATGACCCCATAAAAGGTAAATTCACTCGGTGATTCCTTCATAAAAGATTCTTCAAAACTCCTTTCACGTCCCCCCACCTAATTTCACAAGCTTTGGGCCCACCATGGATGAGTTATGGATCCCACACCAAAACTAGGCATAACTGAAAACAATTTTCTTTCACCCACTTTTGAGCTTCTTTTAAGCTTCCATATAGCCGATTCAGATTTTAGTCCAAAAATAGTAAATGAAGCCCTGGATGTGTAGAATCTTAAAAAGAAAGAATTTTGAAATTTGGATCAGTTTTCATAATGTTATGGAAAATATACAGAAATATTTTAAAACTGTTAAAAATCCAAAATGGCCAATTTTTACTATTGAGCTCAAAATAACACCAATATCATAAAAATGAAACAATTAATCCTAGAGGATCACTTTTGTGGGTTTAAAAAAAATTATATTCAATATAAATTAATTGAAAATATTTTCTCTATCAATTCCCCCACACTTAAACTATTCTTCTCCTCAAGCATAAAATCTTAACATGGAATTCCAAGGGCACCAAAGTCACCAATATTTAAATTTCAAATGAAATAAAATCAAATGATTATCAATGTCTAATCAAATTTTCTAGTTCCAAAAAAATACCAATTTAATTTCCCATTTTTCAAAGAAACAATCAAATCATGCATTTTACTTTTCCCCTTTGAAAAATAATGGATCTTTTCCTTTCATTCATTCAAGCTTGTCAATTTATTATTATTAAACATGCCAAATCATGATCTACCTCACTTTTGATTCATTTCTCTCATCACTCATGATAAAATTAATAGTGGAGTTATGCTCATATCATGATAACATGATCCTTACCCATAGGCTTGTAAAGGAACAACTTTCTCCACTTTGTAAAGACAGAACACACATAAAATCATGAGGACTTTCAATAAAGGTTCAAATGACTCTGCGGCTTAGGGTTGGTGGGTAAATGATTGAAATAATTTAAGGCCAAAAGTAAGAGGTTTGACTCTTAATTACAATGGATGGTTAATCAAGTGAAAACACCAGATGAACCTCACTCAAATCCCCTTGAAATGTTAACCACAACATCGCTCCCCTTTTAATGACATGGGCCATGAGTCAATAAATGATTTAGAAAGAATGATATCATCTAAGTTATCCCTGTTTTTTTTGTAAAGATCCAGAAAGGCATAGATTTATTTTATTTTTTTGTAAATCTCCAGACATGCACAACTTTATTTTGAATTTGTTTCTCTCTTTTTTTATGGTGAACTGGATGAAATGAAATAACCATAATGAAATGATGACTCATGCCAAATTTACTAATAATACATTGCCCAAAATGATGACGCACACATTACACCACCCAAAAATGATACATATCCCAATAAACTCACATGAAAGGACCTTCCCCCACACTCAGACATGAATTACCATTCAAAAATACTAAAAGTGTGGGTAGGTAAGGAAATATCAGCTTGTAATAAGGCTTAAACCTATAAGGAAATTCATGGCTTCTATGGGCTAACGAAGGATAAATGTAATGGTGGGTCTCAGGTAAATATGTGGCTAGCTAATGTAGTGACTTAATCATTTTAAATGTGGTTTTGTACAGTCATATCTTTGACAAGTTGCAATACATGTTATAGCAGGTGGCACATCCCAAGATCACTCAAGAAATATGCTCAAGATAAAATAGGATATTTTTGGTCTAGAAATACTCTCAGGAATGAGAATATGATATTGGACAATCACTCATGGCATGATTAATAATAACAAATTAATTCCCATGAATTTCAGAAATTCAAGGAATCAAAAATGGAAGGGAAATTTCATTTACATGAATAAATTAACTCCCTCAAATAATGTGTCCTTATTTCAATATCCTTTCTTCAATTTAATCATCCAATTATCCATTTTAATCATTCAATATCATTAACAATGAAATCTAAAACATTGAATCACTAGATTTCTATGAAACTCATGTCTCCTAGATAAGTCAAGTAAAACATGAATTCAAGCATGGTCATGATTTTTTTTTGATTAATTTTTTAAAAGACTTAAAATGTATGGAATAAAGTTGGATAATATAGAATTGAAACTCTTACTCCCTTATCAAATGGATTCTTTTCTTCACAATGTATAATCCCACTACAAATTCTTCATTAATGGAATTGAAATATAAAAATGAAATCAATTGATAGTGCAGGCTTGTTCAATCAGATATAAAGGAATCCTTCCTAAAGGTGTGATACTAATATCAAATCCTCAAAGGGAACCCTTAGAGTGTAATCACAAATCAACTAAACTGTGACAAATTTGATTCCTTCTTTAACCATGATATGTAGGACACATTCCCAAAGGATTTATCCTAATATCAAATCCATAATTGGAAACCATAGAGTGTAAGCCCATATCATGTAAAATAAGAAATATCTAATTCCATCCATAACCAAGATACATAGGATTCCTTCCCAAAGGTTCAGGATCGATAACAAATACAAAAAGGGGTACCACAGAGTGTAATCCTGGATCAGCTGAACACCGATGACTCTAATTTATTCCATAACTAGTGTACATTGGAAACCCTCTCAAGGTATTAGTCTTCTATGAAACACCCCATGGGACATACTAGTATATATGTACCAAATATATATTCAATGATGTTGATCGATTTTCTTCCATTGTTTCCCACAATGAGAATATATAATGTTGTCTTAGATAATTGCAGTGACCCTAAAATTTCCATCATGAACCCTAACTAAGGTACATGAGACCTTATTATGTAATCCCCAGCAAGAGGAATAATATGATATATCTTTTATTTAAAGGTTTCATCAAAGTGTAATCCATGATATTGAACTATGATAGTTCTGATTGCTTCCATAACTAGGATACATAGGATGCCTTCCTATGTCTTGACGTTCATATTGAATTTTCGAAGGGGAGTCCTAGTGTATAACCCTTTTAATCATATGCAGTGAGAGATATCATTTGATATACCTTATTTCTCACACCATTTATAGATCATGTGGGCTTAGGGATTTATGAAATTTATCTCATTATTATCAGGGATTTCCATAAACCAGGGTAATCCCAACATGTGAGTCTCGATGAACAGTATGATATAAACCTCCACTATATGAGTACATATACCTTAATGCCAATCCAAAGGGTATGAGAGAACTATGATAACACAGATTCATATCATCACCAGGATATATAGGATGTATCCTTAAGATTCAAGAAAAAACATCTTGTGCATTGTTACCCACACATATGTCATCTCCGCAAAATGTTAAACTATACTGTTTTAAATTTACTTTGTGGGTTTTGATTCTAGAAATATCCAAGATACGCAGGACTCCTCATAATGGATGAATACCCTATTCATGATAAAAACCACCTCCCTATGTGGAAACACATTTTGAATAATGTTGTTTTATGGATCAGAATATAATTCAAATTCCCACCAGTTATGAAAATGGATGAAGAACCTCATATTCATACTTATATATTCACTAATGAGACCTCTTTCTTTAGTTTACTAATTATATTCCTTGTATTTTTTATATAAAGATGTTTAACAAATAATAATTTTTTAGGGTAACCAATCTCGTATCCATATTAGGAATATATCCATGAATATATCTTGAACTTATAAGAGTGTCCTATAGTAGGAAAATTTCTCCTCAGAAGATTGTGATGAACCCAACCTCCAAGTTTCACCACTAATGTGAGTCCCCAAAAGTAAGTTGTCTTGAATGTATAGTTGACGACCTACATTTTGAATGTAGTTCCATACCCATCTATTAATGGGGGACCTGTTAGGAATTTTTTGTAAGAATGAAAACATAAAATCGTTGTTCATTACACAGAAAATGAAACCCCCACAATAAACCATCTAGTTAAGATGAACACAAAACGATGAGGGTTCTCAACTGTGCATTTTAAAATATGTGAAACTAATATGGTGAACCAAACATGAATATATCTAACAAAAAAAGATTGGCTACCCTCTGTTAGACCATTTTCATTTCCCACTATATGAAAAAAAATATCAACCTGATTTGAATATCTAAAATAACAAATGATTTGTTTATAATATTATTGGCCATTTTATATTCAAATATATGAAAGAATAAATGGAAATAACATCATGATTCTTAAAAATAATAGGATTATAAGTTAATCATGCATCATACATCATTGTTTTTCTATATTACAGAAATAAAGCAGTAAGACCAGAATGAATCATACAGTTAACCCTTAGTGACTGGGGATCCTTTAAGTCTATCCTCATATTGAAAATTCCTTACAAGTGAAATGTTTGTATCAAGAAAACAAGAAAATTGTGTTAAACATCCATATCTAATTTAACTCTTCATTCTAATGATATTACACTAATTAGTAACCTAGATATTTATTGTCTACGTGATTGTAAATATTGATTTCATCGACAGCCTCTCATCCCAAGATAATTTCTTCTTCATCAATAAATCACTACTATAAATCACCTACAGAAACAACACCCATGGGTCGCATGAAAATATCTCATGCTTGAAAACTCCAATGGTAGGTAGAAAACATGATGGTTCAGGACTACCACAAACGTTGTATGATCACAACATTGGAAGTTTGCTGCAATGTCCTCCAATAATGAAAATTGATGAATCAATATCACCCAGGGAAAGATACTTCTAATCTAGTACCCCAGTTACTACAACCAACAGATCTGGGAGATTATCCACAGAGAAAAATAATTTCTTTCTTTCATATCTAACGATGGTGGATCAAGAAGAAAAATACGAATCTCTTCTGGTTTATGAGCTGACCATGAGTTCTCATGTAAACTATCATCGCTACCATCACCCTTTCAATACCCACCTATCGCCTATTGAGGGTACCATTCAACACGCTACTACCTCTACTGCCAATTCATAGGCAACATGGAATGATAATTGGAGGAGGAAGGTGTTGGGTATTTAAGAGATGGCTTATATCCCCACTCCTACTGACGATGCCTAGAAGAATATTTTGGGAGAAACTAGTAAACAGGCTCATATCCTTGATACCGTGGAAGAAGTCTACTGGAATATTCCAATAGTATGAATGGGGAGGTTAATATCGCTACCCTCATGCATGATGTCCATCGGCATACCCCTGTGGAACTAGGAGAACAGAAGTGGGATCATATCCCTGCTTCAATCTTATATATTTGTCAATAGATAGTGGAGATAGAAAATTTTCAGGCTCATATCCCTATGTACACTTTTCAAAAATGCAAATATATTTTATAAATAGTTGAAGAAATACACCAGCATATTCCATAAACATTGAAAATAAAGGGATAGGCGCATACAATTATCCCTACATAAAGGATTGCTCAACACCCTAATCATCATGAAGAAGTGGATTCTCTAGAACAATGAAACATTCTTTCTCCCATCCAAGAGGATTATCATCATATCCTGATAATGTACGATTCAAAAATATAGGATCATACTCACAATCCAATCATGGATCACCAGGCGAGAGTAACACATGCCTCGGTACAAGGGCACATAACTGCCAAAAAAGATGGTGCAGTATATTTCAAAGGCCTAGGATCGGGCTCATATCTCGGTTCTGGATGGGGTTCACCATGTGAGAGAGGTATATGCCTTAGGATATGCTCATATTATTATCGAAGAAGTTAATAGGTAGAGTCCAAAGGCCCATGATTGGTAATATATCCATGTTCTAGTTGGGGCTAACCAACTGAAAATAGAAAAATAATTGGGACAGGCTCATATTCCTATTAGTGAATCTGCCCAGTATATTCTAATAGATAATGGAAGCTATGCACATATTCTTACTTTCAGTACTGAATGACTATAATATCATAATTCTGAGGAAATTCTAGAGGAATATCAGATCCCTTCATCCATTCTATAGGTATATTAGCATAATCTAATAGGGAATGTATATATGGACCACGATCATGATCTTACTCTAATTGAGGCTCACCATGTGAGAGTAGCATACACCATGGGGCAGGTTCATACTCCTACCAAGAATGACCCATGGAATATTGCAAGGCTCTAGATCAGGCTCATACTCTCGTCCTGACTGAGGCTCACCAAGTGAGAATGGAACATGCCTCAGGAAAGTCTTTTATTTCTATAAATTGTAAGAAATATCAACAGAATATTCCAACATCTTCTATGAAGTGGGTTCATACTCCCACAACATCAGATGATTACATAAAAGTTCTACAAACCATCATAAAATAGGCTCACATCCCTTAAAAATTTCAAAATGTAGGTCATCATATTCTGAGATAGATGAAAAATAAGGACCATATTCCTAGTCACCTTAATGACAGTATCCTTGAGGTCATTTGAGGAAGATTCTAAACACCACAAGGGCTATTGAAACTTTTATCAAAATGAAATTAGAATACATTCATTACCACAATATTCATCCTCATTGAAAAGTGGATTTAGATACTATGTTCTCAACTCCTAACATCCACAGTGGTCAACCCCCCCCCCCCCCCCAACATAGATAACTACATAGAAAAGTAAATCCCCCCTTTCCCAGACACCTTTATATAGATAGGTGTTCCAAACTCTGACACCTTCGTATAGAGAGTTGCTCAGAAAAACAAGGTCAATGGTATATGGTTCCCCATCAACTTGTAGCAACACTTCACTCCCATTAGTCAGAGACCGCTAGATTCATCATCTATGGTTTCACCAGATGGAGGCATGTAATTCTGACAAGGATTAGGTCGACATTGACATATGGGTATAGTAATCTAGAAACAACCTCCCCGTCATGTTTTGGCCCCTCACTACTTATAGCTATGAGATCCGAGATGCACTATAAAAGGATTCAATTCCTTATCTACACAAAAATATGTCGGCTGCTCTTTAAAAAAAATGGATTGATATCTCCCTTATTAAGGATATGAGTGTAACCTTTAGAAAATCAATATACTTTGTTTTCAACTTGACATAGCTACTATCTTCATGGGATGCAATCCAAAATTGGAAAAGTACATCAGAAATAAAAAACATTCTTTCCACCATTTCATCATGAGGCTTCAAATATATGAAGTTAGTTCATAAATCCATATTTAAGGATGGGGATAGTATGGAGCATTACACATTTCCTCTCCTCTGGAACAACAGAACACCTTAGATTCGACATCTTGTAATGTTATAGCCTCTGAAAAAATCAGGGGACTATAAAACACTCAAGACAATTTTTCACTACAATAGAATGATTCCTCTACAACGATGACCATACTTCACAAACAGAGGAAGAGTATTGCCCATAATACAACAAAATGGGACCCTCTAAGAAATGAGAAGAAATTTTGAACATGGAGGTTGAAGTTGCGATCATCCAGATAGCTTTATGTGAAAAACAATTCTCATCATGGGCTGCCACCACACCCATATCCCATTTGAGAAAACTAAACCATATCACATAGACCATAGTGGAAGATTCCATGTCAGCCATCCAAAAGTGAACCCAATCCACTAGGATAAGAGAATATAGACCAACACCTCCACCTCTCATATAGTGAATTATTGGAAAGATTCATCCCATTTTTGAAAGAAGCTGAAAGAAAACCCCATCCAGCTAGGCTGGGGGGAATTTATATATCAATCACCATCACTACTTTCATCATCCCCTCGGAGGACCATGGGGACATTAGTATTTATTCTAGATCAACACCATCCCACTAGTGTAGGAGAATTTATATCTTTATATCCATCCTGGGAATTATCAATTCATTGTCAAAAAACATTGGATCCTCAACAATGAGTCCAATAAATGTCAATGGAGGCCCTTAATGACCCCCACTGCATATGGTAGGTTAATTTTCTTCATCATCATCACCAAAGTGAGAATCATTCTCCTCAAGGATGTGATGAAAGGATAAATTATCGATATTCCACTATCACCTCCCACTATAAAGAAACCAATAATGTTTGGGGACCATTCAAAAATCACTACTAGAATCTATTTCAATGTCATAATCTAGAGACCAAGAAGGGAGGAATGAATGGTAAAAAATTCAGAACCTATAGAGTGCGAAAACCCAAATGTCCCAATATGACCAGGGGTTCCAATAATTCCCTAGAGGGAAGCTTTGACAAATAATCTTGTTGCGTAGAAATAAATGGAACAACCACCATTTCCTAATATGAAATTATGAATGTATTCATTATAAAAAAATGAATAAATTGATCAAGACAAACATATAGAAATCAACATCATGGAAATTTTACCTTGATAGGAGGGTGATTTGGATGCACCAAAGGAGGATGCACTAACTAGGAATCTGAGAAGGCTCTAAAACCTCACACCTCTAAATACAGAGTTTCCACCTCCATGGAAGAATCCTGCAAAAGAAAAATGAAATGGTGTTACTACATCTCATTTATCATGTGAAGGTACTGAGGTTCCTTCCACCTAGGAATAATTGTCATAATATTAGAGTGAAATACAAACCCTATGACAAATAAATGAGAAGATACTCAAGAAAAATATTACCACAACGTATCGTCTTCATGTATAGATGAATATTATCCCTTATATAGCTGACTTTCTAACAAGATTAGTCTCTAGTCATTAGAATGTTTTCGGTTCTAGGCATCCAGTCTACCTAAATGGGTAATTATGAAAACAAATCAGGACTTCCCTCTATTGTGGTTCACCCTCCCCCTTTCCATTGTAATCATTCCATCCTTGAAAAAATCAAGAATCAATGGGAGGGGAATGTGGGGACACCCCATAGATCTCCACCCACTCCCCATGTATGGGAGACTTCTTAGACAATGGCGACATTCAAGTTTCATAATGTCATCGAGTATATGGTTACTTAAATGGAATCCATGGAGGGGATATATGAACCAGTGAAATGTGAGATGAATCTACATGCTGAATGTGTGGATGATACTTTACCCTCACCTAAATTTGAAAATTCTACCTTATATACATTTTATGGTGTAGGTGACCCTAGAAAAAAATCTCAAACACATCATATACTATTGTTGGGAAATGATTAGACCTCTAGATTAGCATGAGGAATAAAAAATGAGGTTGTTCATATAGATGCAAACATATCCATTATTTGTATGGTATAGCAGCCTTCCAGTAGGATCCGTTGTAGGATGGGATGACCTTAATCGTCTGTTCCTTTATCGATTCGGTTCAACAATGAGAAAACGATGATCATCAACCTGATGAACTACAACCAATAAAAGAATAAGAGGATTTATAGAATCATATTAAGTTGTAATTATTTTACCTATTCACTCAACATCCCTCTCTCCTAGGAGAAACTATTGGACATATATGCATAAAATATTTAAGATGTGATACAAAAAACATTGAACCCCACGATGTATACATGTGGGTTCGATGAGTTCGCTGAAATGGAAAAATGTTATGTAGAATCCATTTAGTGAACATGATACAAGACTGTGAACATTCACATAACAGAGAGAGGAATTCTTGGAAAAGAAGAATCTACCACAATCACCCTCAAGCCTATAGTGGTGCCCATCCGAGCACCCAAGTAGTTATCCAACCACCTTGCACCTCTTATCGATCGGTGAAAACCATAGAATATCCCTCATCCAGAAGCAAAGAGTAATTATGATCACCCTGTATTTCAAGAACATATGAACAAGTCATACTCCAACCGAAATGAAACAATACATGGTTATTTCATTGAAGTCATGGACAATAATCTACACATGCTACCATAGCCTTGGATGCCTGATGAGGTCAACCTCACTAAACATCCCAAATATTTATTTTTTCATAGAAGTATAGGACATAATTTTCAAAATGCTTCATCCTATAAGACATAATTCAAGGAATAATTGATTTTGGAAAGTTGGTGTTAGATGAATTCTTAGGAAAGGTGGCATGTATATCCCTCCCATATTCAAAAGATGAAGGTGCTTGGTAGAATGTTCTGACCAGGCTGGAGAAAAATTTCAAAAAACAGATGACTTCGAAAACAGTTTATCAAGAACATACCCCCCTGAAGGCGCAACTGTGAAAACATGTGATAGATTCACCACCCAAGGATTCACCAAATATGCCTCCCAAAGGAATATGTGGCCAAATAAAGCATGATGAAAATAAGGATGAACATTCATATTATTAACCAAAGCAACCCCAATCTCTTATAGACTACATCCATGTGATATCTGTAGCACTAGAACCACCTCATACAATGGAATAATTATTGATAGAGGATCTCATTTTGGTCTGATCAACATGATACACATCAGATGACCCTTTTTAAATTATGAATGTGCCCTCGAATTTAAGTCTCCCCCAAAAAATAGGGGAACAAGAGTCCACATGCGTCAGAATCGATGATACATGGGATAACCCAAGCATGGTAAGAACCAATATTCTGATCATGTCCACATGCCTGAAATATTTTCCACCTAGACTCATGGAAAATTTATCTACCACATCAAATAGAGGTAGAGAGGTTCCCCAAATCCCTCCAATAGTAGTGTTCACCGAGTTGTCTAGCATTACTACCTAGTAGGGGTTTAATTATCCAATTAACCCAGAAAATATGGAAGGGCATCATGACATATAGCAGATGATAGTTGATAATCCCTAAAATTCTATGAAATTACAACTATTGTCCACTAAAAATGCCCTGACTGTCGAACCAACAGCCCCGAGCAATCCCATATTGTGAAGCACCAACCTCTGAGAGAAAAGTAAGACATTCTAAAATAGCTGTCCATTTCCCCATCCAAGCTCTTGATCATTGATACACTCCCTGATTGAAAACAACCCAGGGAGAAACTTTATGAAGCCCTCAAATGACTATAGGAATTTGAGACAGCAGCCATTGTATCTGAGATCTATCGAGTGGAGATCATGTCATTAGACTATCATGTTGTTATCTCATCCAAATATAATGACAGGTAATAGTTCCTTCAAGGACACATCGGGCCCCTATAGTTTTTGGGAAAACTCAATAATGTCAATATAAAAATTTTCCTAATTCATAATGGATCTACGATCAATCTCATCACACTTCTAACCCTCAATATTTGGTGTATGGAGAATGGTATGTGTCTCTGATGTAGTTAACCATTCCAGGGTATGATATGAGTGGGAAAAGACCTCATGGGAAGATCATGCTTAAAGCTCATTTTGGAGACCGTACATTAGATTTTGAGAATATGGTAATTTAGAAAGACACTAAATATAATGTCATGCTTGGAAGGCCCTGGATTCATTTCCATCTGGTGGTACATTCACTATTACATCTTTATCCGAAATACCCCACCAATAGAAAATTTGGCATCCACATGGTTAAAACACCCCCTTTCAGACTTGTGTTGCACTGTATACTGAAACAGACTACTATAATAAGAGAGATAAATGAAAAATGGCCTATGTTGATATAATGTTTTCATATTTTAATGGATTGGGGACCACCCCTATGATCCCATGGAGTATTCTAAACATAAAATATGTACTCCCCATAAATCTGGTCATGGTCATTGATCTAGTCCCAAATATCTAAAGTATACATTCCTCCAATGACAGAGAAAGGGATAATCATGTCCAACATATCTCTAAAATTACTCAAGATGTACGTGATGATATTGTCTCTTGTCATGGAATTTCTCACCCAAATAGGGAAAATGAAGTCCCAGATTCCCATCTTTATCTAAATATATCTCCACAAAATCCATGGTGGAAGAAGATGAGGATGACCTCAGGAATGCCCCTCCCAAATTTTGGGATGGTGTCTCCCCCACCATCGATGATCTCTAGAAGATAAATCCCGGAACAAAAGAAGACACATGTCCTATATTTATTAGTGCTTCCATTCCCCACAATGAAAAATATACGTACATTACATTTCAAAATATGTCTCAATATTTGTTCATAGGGAATCATACAGAAATTCAAGAAATTAATCTAGATATAGCTATAAACCATATTGTGCTACCCAAAGAGAATCGAGGCAACATAAAGGTATCCAAAACTATTTTCCCCTCCCATTCCACAAATTTAGAGACATAGGTTGACAATTTAATCAATTCCAACTTCATCTGATAAGTGAAATACCCATGGTGTCTTGCCAACGTCATCTATGTCAAGAAATTGAATGGAAAAATTAGGGTTTAAATTGACATAAGAGACCTTAGTTTTTATTTTCCAAAGGATTGCATCCATTATCAATAAAATGGACCTTGATAGATGAAACTATTTTATTTTAATCCCTTTCCTTCATGGATGGTTATTCGAGGTACAATCAGATCCAAACGCCCCCTAAATATGAAGAATCCACTATCTTTAGAGAAATTTGAGGGATATTTTTCTATAAATTAATAACCTTAATCATAGAAAGTTTTACCAACCCATATCAGTTCACCGTGCAACATATCATCAATAAATGTTTTGGAAATGTTGGAAAAGAATCCATCAAGGCAACATTGATGCATTTCTAGGTTGATTGTGCTTATTAAAAAAGTGTGGTTTCATGGTCAATTGTAGATTTCCATAGATATTGTTGAAAAAATGTGAAGGCAGAGATCCATTAAAATGTAATAGAAACTCTTGTTGTGGAACAAAAAGTTCATATACAAAGTGGCATCATTTCCTTGTGTATGCCAAATTATTAGGTCCAAAATTAGAGAATGGAGAAAAGTGTTTTTGGAAAAAGAAGTTATGTGAATGTTTTTTAGAGGATTGAAAAGTTACGTGCAAGGAATTTTTCATGTTAATTATATAAAAAAATGTAAAATGAAATAATTTCATGCAAGTTATGGTTTTTCCTGAAAGGCAATTTTGTGTGAATGAGACTTGCACAAATGAGACTTGCACACTCAGGGAAAGTTGCACAAGTTATGTGTCAGGTCAGAAAAATGATTGTAATTAGGCAGCTACACACCTCATTATAATATGCTCAATACATAAAAATAAAAAAAAATTAATCTCACAAGTAGTGAGTTGCGTGCAGGAAGTGAGATATGTCTATGTTGGGAGTTTTGGGTAAGGAAGGAATTGCACACGAGTTGTGCGCAAATATAAAGTGGCATGAAAGTTTTTTTCCATGAAAGAGTCACATGTCGCATGCAATGTATTAAAGAAGCATGGAAGGCACCCAAGAGATGAATGGTAGTTTAGTCTTTCCTAGTACACCTATGGTGAAGTAGTATTTATCAGTGGATGAAAGTGGAACTTTAACATAGCATCTATCAATAGTTGAGGATTAATTCATTCATGAAAATGAGGTGACCTGATAGTATATAATCTATGAGTGGATTTAAACTAAGATAATTGAGAAATGGAAGAGGAAAATGGTGATCGTTTCCACTGATAGTGATCTAGAGATGGATACAAAGGTTGTAACCCTTGTAGAAGTAGTGATATGAACCTAAAAATTATATAGGTAGTGAGTCTTAACATAGAATTGATCTAAACCAGTCTTTGTGATTTGAGGTTATATTTAGTGGATTTAGCACATCGGTACATATCTATTGTATGATCATTAGACGTAGCCTAGTGAGGGTGAACTTAGTAAACTTGATGTGTCCTATGCATGATTTAATTTCTCTTCATAAATTTATATAGTAGAAAGAGGGATGTGTGTTTTTTTAATAGTTGGAAAATATCCAGACGGTAGTAGTTTTAATCTATCATACCCTGATTCACCCCCCCCCCCCACCCAGGGTATTTAACCTAGTGGTCCCAAAAAGAAGGATAACATAATGTTATATCAATGTTATAGTTGTTAAATACAGACAAAAATTTGAACACTTCAAGGACCATAACTAACATTTGAAAAGATGTGACAACACAGTCTAAAGACGAATCCACTAAAATGTGATTTTGGGGTGACACTAGGGAAGTTCCATGGATTTTTGTTATGCCACTATGGAATCATGGTTGACCCGAAGAACACTAGTGATCTTTTAGAGTTATCATTTACTTGAATAATCAAAGAATTAAGGTGGATCCAAGGGAACCTTGGTTACATTCAGCATTTTATAGTCAACCTATCCAGAAAAACTTTGCCCTTCACCAGGCTAATGAAAAATAGAATCACCTATCAATGGGATGATGACTAATAATAATCCATTGAATGTATCAAGAAGTATATATTACACCCGTCAACCAGGATGCCTCTGGTGGAAGGGGTGTCACCCATCTTATATGTGGTATCCATGGAATTCTCAATTGGAACCCTCCTCGCATTGAAAAATAATGTGAGAATTGAGAATAGTTTCTATTACCTCAGCTAGACAATTCTAGGTTTCGAGAAAATATATTATAATGCCTTAATGAATTGTCTTGTGCTCATTTTTACAGTAAAAAATATGAGTCATTACATGAAGCACCATGAAGTCGATCTGGTCTCTTGAATTGATCCACTCAGGTATATACTTGTCATTTAAATGTTCATTAGGTTCCTTTTTTGATGGGTGGTCATTCTGAAGCAATAAATAATTTGGTTAATATTACATAAGTTATTGAAAGTGGAATCCCTGCCTGATTTACTTGTAGCATGTCATGCCTTGGGAAATACATCGGAGGACATCAATCTTCTATGTGAAGAAGAATTCTATTCCCATGACACTCCCTAGACATGAGAAATGTACTTTGATCGAACCTGTCAAAGCCCTATGGTATCATGGATGGAAAACCTGAAGCTCAATCAGGTTGATATATCGATTGTATTTTTCTATTTGGACAGATTAGTTTTTATCAAATCTTTCTTACTATTCGAAGGAGACACAAATAAAGAGTCCAAATATTATTCCCTTGTCTCTAGGTTTGAACTACCCTATAGCTATACATATTCTACCTAAATATTAAAGTGGATTATAAATTAGTGAGAGAGTAGATCAATGGAAAATATTCCATCAAAAAGGAATAACTGGACCTTCTCACTAGCTATGTCAAGGGACTGATGGTGGAGTTCCCTTTTAAACCAACATTACATCATGTTCCTCGATCACGGAATTATCATGCTTATGCATTGTCCAATGAAACCACCATATTATCTGAACTTGATCAGGAGGAGGTAATATTATTTATCACAGATCAAATAATGGTATTGTCAATCATCATGTGTGATATGGAAGAAATTAATAAGGTCAACACATCCCCATAGATTGATGAACCAACATCTACCCCTGGATGGATAGATCTCATAATGATCTATCTCTAAAATGGAACTCTCCCAATAGAACAAGCCATAGAGGAACACAATCAGCGAAATGTAGAAAAACTAAGGCTCTAAGATGGTCTAAATTAGTGGAAACCCCAATATAAGCACGGATTTTACAGAATCCAGCTTAGATACATAGAAAAAAGAGATATTTCCACCATCATTGAAGAAGTCTATGTAGTCTCATGCGGCACCCTTTAGTCTGAGACCAAGATATCACACCAAATTAGGAGGTTGGGATATTATTGGAAATGCATGATACATGTGTAAGATTAATTCACCAAGAAATTGAATTCATTCTAGATCCATGCAAAATTTAATCTACTAATCATTTTTTTTCATTTTCAAAAGCCGGTTTATTGGTTCCTAGTACCCCTCTACATGATTCCAATACAACCACTTACACCATTACACAAAAACAACAAAAACAAATGGAAATGTCCAAGAAACCACGAAACCAGACACATGAACATCAGAAATGTTGGCCAAACATCAGAATGTGGTACCTTGAACGTCCCCCGATGCGACCATCGACTCCAGCCCAAATCCTCCCGTCGGAAAACTCCAGTGGAATTCACCCAGACTTCAAGAAAAATGAAATGGACCTCCAGGAAGAATCCATCCACAAAGGACCTCAAAGAAACCAAAATGAAGATTACCATATCCTGACACTGTTACCACCCTGATCCGCAGACAACTTAGTTCCACCTTTCCCTTAAACCATAATTCCTCCTTCACCATCATCGCATAAACATCCCTAACATCCAAACTAGACAAAATTCAATAACTATACATAAAATTTATCAATACCTTGCATAGAAAATGAAATAAGTGCAGCTGAACACTAGCACAGAAATTGCCATACCAGAAATCATCTAAAAAAGGAGAACATTTCCAAAACAAACAGCCATAAAAGAGCAACGCTAGATCTCTGGGAGAAATCCTAACCTCAATGATGGATGAGTTATCATCACCACCATCCCAAATATCCACAAAGAACACTATCATACACCAAACACCAAGATCCATGGATGAAGAGTCATTCTAAAACCACCGTTGCTGAAATTTGAACGCCACACCTTTCCGCTCATCCGAGTCAGAAACAGGCCAGAGCAACGAGGCAAGAAGATCGACCACAATAGAGACCAGCCAAATAGACACATTTAACAAGGGATAAGATTGGGAGACAATCCGGAGTGGAGGGAGGTGGCGCGGGATGACCCCTGGTGGCACTTTTCCCCTTACGGGCTCATCCTTATGTCAAGTTTCCATAAAAAATTTAATCAGTACCTAAAATTTCTACATAGTACTAAATATTCTGGTCCATATTTTGTATAGGGAATGGATGTTGTGTGTCTATACCCCCCCATCTAGATCTAGACAGTTCAGGTACACCCTTACTACCATTGAATTATTTTCCAAATAGGATGAGGCAACACATATAAAAGAATTCGTGAGAAGGAATATCATAAACTTTATAATGTCCCACATCATCATCAGGTTCAGGGTCCCTCACAAAATATTGAGGTACAACTATACCAACTTATGTTCCACATAATTGAATAAATAATTCCAAGAGTAAAATATATAATCCAATAACACATCCTAAAATCATGCAGTTGAAAATTGAAAGATAGAGGTCTTCAATAAGAATATGTAAAATATACTCTTGAAGATGGTGATTATCCACTAACGAATAATTACTTCCATGTTTATTTTTCTCTTTCTTTTGATGTTTTGTTTTTCTCTCCAGAGATACATCTTATTGGTGAATACATCAATATAATAAAACTCTTAATAACAATGACCACATTTGTTTCAACGATCACAAAACCTTTAAAGACATTTTTATAAGTTCATGGTGGAAATCTTTAGTATAATCAATGACTATTATTTTACCACAAAAGTAATTTTATATTATTTATTTATTCTCGCACCCAATTTGGTGTTTTAAATTATTCGTATCGTTAAAACTTATTCCAAAATTCTATAGAATTATAGCTAAAATTCTAATAAATAATTGTGGAAAATAAATATTTTTTTTGTACAAACTGATATGTTATATTTTATTCTTTCAATTCATGAAAAAAATGGCATCCATTTTAGGAATATTTGAGGATCTATTATTATTATATATGCCAATATCCACTATTTATGAGGTAGTGGATCACATAGAAATTTTTTAATTAACATTCAATACAAAATTTTGTTTTTTCCTAAATTAAAAGGTAAAACATCATTAAAATGAAATTTCATAATAATGACTTAACTCATTACATTTGTTCACATTTTATTGATATGTATTGTAATAAACCTATAATTTTTAAGAATAATATGTTTGTTTTTTTATCATTTCCTTCTAAAATAGGTTATTTTTGGTAGATAGAGGCATTTTAAGAGGTTCTAGAGTGATTTTAGGATGGTTGAGAGGGACCTACGAACTTTTGTAAGATGTAAGGGGTAGTTGATAGCTTGTGATGTTTCACTAGCAATCTGGTGAGCCATCTAGTGTTCTAAAAGAATTGGTTTGGATCACTGACATTATAGTAAACCACCATTGACTAGTTAGTGGTCTCTTGGGTAGTTTTTTAGAGGTAAAAGGGGATAATTTATCCCTTATACCCCCTTTTTTCACTCTCATCTTTTCCCTCGACCACTAATATTCTAGGATCCTATAGGGGATCACTCACTAGTTATTCTTGATTGATCTCACTTGATTCGAAGACATTTTTAGGCTCTCTAGTTGTGAAATGTTTTTACTGGTATTTCTAATAATATTCATGTAATAGTTTTTAATTTCTTCTTGATTCTTATATATAAAACTGTAATCTATCAAATTTAGGGATGAATTGTCAAAAATAGTGTGTCATAAAAAAATTAGGGTGATTAATAGTGGTTTAGTTACTCAATGATTCAGTTGGGGAGTCCATACCAATTTACAGTATTTATATATAATTGAATACCTTTATGTTCATGTGTTTGTATAGGTATTCATATGATACCATTTATTCTAATGTTATCATGAGTGTTTGAGGTCTTTATTGAAGTGCTTGGATTTATAGTGGGGGTGTGATGTGTATTCCTTAAAATGATGAAAGGAGTACACATACAAATAATTTTAATGGGGTTGTCTTCTTAGGGTATTAGACTAGGAATGAGTCATTCAGGGTTGTTTTAAGAATGTGTAGCTGAGATATGTGACATAGGGTTTTAGGTAGTGATTCCCCTTTATAGTGTGCCTTTGAAGCAATGAACATGATCCTTGGATGAGTGATTATCATAAGGGTTTCCACATGGGTTTTTTGGATTGGAATGGTTTTTTAATGATGGGAATAGTCAATATCATATCATTAAGATTTATGATAATTATACATCATGTGGGGGTGAATTATATTTTTAAAAACTATTTAAAATATACCCTCTTCTGTTAATAGATAAATGAAAGAAAAGAGAATAAAAACTTTTAAAATGAGGTTCTTATGATAAACAAAATGAGATCCTTCCAAAATAAGTAAAAATATAGTAACTAAGAATTTTTATAAAAATAAAAATTAACTAAGAAATATATATAAATAGTCACTTATGGATAGAGTAAAAATATACAGAACCTTAATAGATATAGTTTTTTTCATTAACCCAAAGCAGCAAGGACGTCTGTAGACCTCACTTTAAGTATCCCTGGATATAACCCAATCGGTAGGTATTTCTTCAAAAATCCCAAAATCCATCGATCTCACATGATCAAAATTAATTTCATTCTTCCTTCTTGAATCCCTCGATATCAGCTAATAAGAATTAACTTTTTTTCTTTCATCAGGAATCCTTCAATCTATTTTCATCATAATGAATTGTTTCTAATTCTCCTTAGGATCCCCTGATCTTGAAGATGTCACCAATAACCGAAATAAGAAATATATTAAATGAATTTAAAAGATATCCTTAGGCACAAATGATCCTAAATGAAAATATCTATGAAAATATTACAAATGGATGAACTTAAAGAAATGTGAATTTATAAGATTCAAAACATAATAAACCATCAGGTATATTTTTCATTATTCTCTCCTAGATATAGAGAATCTATTTATATATGTTGGTTATATCTAACTCTAATGTTTGAATTATATGATTCTCAATTTAAATTGAAACTAAATTAGAAACATCAATAACTATTTCTGATAGATTCAGCTTTTTCTAATTTTACTGATAATGTTTTATAATGTCGCTACAACACTCCTTCTATAATATATAAAAATAAACTCTATTTGATTTATGTTAAGTAAAGAAGAAGATATTTCTTATACATTTCATTCTTGTAATATTACAGTTTGAAAGGTTCTTCTAATTAGAATGAAGGAAATCGAAATTAGGATTTGTGTAACTTTATATACTGTAAAAAAACATCTAAAAACTACCCAAAGATAATAATAAAATACGAGTATTGTTAACATAAAAATTAGTATAGGAAAGAGTATTTGGATATAAAAAAATCCCCCCTTTTGAAAATTACAAGACACATGCATAGATAGAAATTAAAAATATTAAAAAACATACAAACACATTCTTACAAAACTCCATATTGCTAAAAAGATTGTATTCTATACTTTTCTCCAAATTTCTGTTTTTTAATAGGAACACCAAAATAATAGAATTTAAAAATAATTACACCCGAATAAAATATTGTAAATAAATATTAAACAATAAAAGAAAAATTAAAACATTATACATACATATAAAGAATAAAAAACATTCTTATGTATGTCCAAATAATTTTAATGTTTTATAAATTTTAAATAATGAATCAAATTAATAATTTTTAGAAAATCTATAGACAAAAATCTATATATTATTCAATACCATCTCCATTTTATCAAACATAGAATCTTTAAATTCCATTTTTCTCTTGACATAATTTAACTCTTAATATTATTTCATGAAAATGTTTTCAGGATCATCAAATGTTCTTGATTTTTCTATAAGATCATGTTTCACACTCCCGATCAACTAGAGATATAATTTTATGGGATTTGATATTTTTTATCACATGTTCATCCAAAAATGTCATATAAAATTCATATTTATTTACTAACATTATTATAATTTTCCAATTTATTTAATAAAAAAAATATTTTCCTTTGATATTTCTAATGAAAACTTATGTTTCTACAATGGATTCAAAAATTTATTCTTCCCACATGACATCCAGAACATGAATTATTTGATGATGAATCAAGTTACAAATAAATTTTACATCTAGATTTATATTTGGAATATCGTATAGGAAATTAATTACTTTATTTAATTAATATATAATTATATAAATTCTTTTATAACTATCCAATGAAGTGTTATTAGAGTGATCAAAAACTTTTGGAAGGAATTTTTTTCAATTATTTATTATTTTAATTACTCATTAAATTAAATTTTTGAAGTTAAAATCTCTTCATTATCAATATAAATATCAACATAAAATTTTAATTGATCATTATACTCCTTTACATTATATGTATTATCGGAAATTTCTTCCTTTGAGCTCATAGATTATTCTTCTAACTACTTTTCAGATGAAGGTGTAGTTGTAAAAAATATAGCGTGTATAGAAGATTACATCAATGAAGTATCTATCTAGGAAACCATTTTCATCAACACAAAAACTTCAAAATCTTGGGAATGTCTATATTTTTAGATAATTCCTTCTTCAACTTCCTTATAGCCTTCAATATAATCATCAATGATATTCTTACCTTTTCTAACAAATTATATTTTACTAGGTCTTATAATGATAACCATATGTAATAACATGCTATCCAATATTTGTTTCCCTAAGAAAATCATAATAAACATATTCTTGTCTATATTTTTATAATTACACATTCTTCTTTTATTACCCTGTTATACTTTTATTCACATCATCCTAATGATATAAAACTTATACTTTATCAACACCAAATTGAGGATCACCCTCAATTAGGTCATTATTTTACTTAATAAAACCATTAAATTCTTAGTCTCACATGGTTTAAACATTATTACATGTAATATATTGATAATTTTTAGTTGATTTTATTTTTTCCTACTTTAATAAAATTTTCTTTTCAATGATTCAATATTTTCTTCCAAAACATCCAATTATTATTTATTTGCAAATAGAATTTGATCAAGATTATAAAGAAAATTCATTTTCAAATTTTTTTCTTCTCAAAAGAAATATTTTTTTAGTAAATGATTTTGAAAGATTCATTGTACTATCAAAACAAATAATATAAAAAATTTCTCTTGTAATAAACCTTGCATAAGGAAGAAACTTTATCTTAACAACCCTAGAGCGAATTTCTTCAATATAAGTCAAAAAAAAATAAATTAATTAAATTTTCTCTTGTTTCATAACAATTATAACATATATATATCTTGTATCTTGATATAATCCTTTTCACCTTCCCTTATAAAAAAGGTATTGATCCCATTAAAACACTATTAATTATTTTTGGGTATAGATGGGTCATTTTATGAATATTCTCTTATACCAAAAAATATTATTCCAATTTGAATTAGATAAATGATAATATTCCATCATGAATCATATTTTTAATAAAAATATTTTACATTTCAAAGATAAACTAGTTATATTAACTAATCTCTTTAAAGACAACTTTTAAGACTTTCATAATAGATAAAAATAAAAATACATCACACCATCAACTGCACTGATGTTTTCACTTCTATAAAACTCTATAACAATAATGGGATAGTATAAATAATTATATTATTTTTTCAGTATAAAATATTCCCATCCTTAGAAAAAAATAATTTACATTAACAAAGAATCATACTTTTTGATCTAAAACCTGTCTATTAGTTTGTATATAATGATTTATCCATTTGATATATCTCTTCATGTATCCATTAAAAACCTATAGAATCAGAATCACATGAAAATATTTAATAGAAAAATAAACATAGAGATGGGTGATGTTTCCAATTTTTTTCAATTTAATATAAATACCCATCTTGATATCTCTATATATGATCAGTGAAAGAGACCATTGAACTTCATTGAAAAACAATGGTTGGGATTTGATTTTTTATTAATCATGAAGTCATAAATTTTATTTAGGGTTTATGAAAATGAAATTCCCAAAATTAATAAAATTTAAATTAATTACATTGAAATAGGAAATACATTACTTCTGAAAATATACCCTATAAATATTAATAAATTTTCCCTCCAGTAGAAAAACATATAATCAAAATTATGGGAAATAAAAAAAAAATAACGTCAAAAGTTTTTTAGGGTTTATTCACTATAAAGATATGAATAAATAATTATGTGCATTAATTATCAATTTGTATTTATCATTCCATTGTTCCCCTAAATGTATTTATATTTTTTTATAATGAAACAGTTTTGTAAAAATTTCATCAATATTATCTTTTTTTTTTGAATTAATGAATAGAGACTCCTTTTATGTATTATCCTAAAGTAAATTGGGTCATATATCTATGTTATTTGATCATTTTTACATGTTTGAGTCATAAAAAAGATATACAAATAGTGCTATCATGCTAAAGTGGAGTCTTATAGAAACAAATATTAAATCAGTGACTTTGTCGTTGCATCCAAATCACATGGGTACAATAACTACTAAATGATTCATATTCAACTTCTATAGTAAAATTTCAACCTAATTAATTTTTATTTCATGAACCGGAATCTAAAGATCCCCATAAGATGTGACATGTTCTATATGTACATCTTCTATCCATTTTACGTCCCCCATGTTCATAATCTAAAAAACTTTTGTGTTCAAAGTCACTTCTATAAGAGTAAAATAATTCAATATACTAAGTTCATTTATGATAAAAAACAATCCTTTAATAGTTTTAATATATGATTATTTCAGTTTACACTGAAATTTCACACATAAGAACCATGGATATATCAAATCTGTTCAATTAGCTATGAGATAAAGTAAATATCCAATGATCCCACAAAAAAGTTTTTAACCAAATTGTTTCCCATATACATTAGGGTCAATAGTTTTGGATGTTTTTATAATAATAATTATACTCCTATTATTTTTTAAACCAAACTTTTTTATTAACTATTTTGTGTACTTTTTTGGAGATAAAATAGTTCAATTTGGTTTTTAAGAAATTTTAAAACCACAGAAAAATATAGATCACCCATCATTCCAATTTCAAACTCAAATTTGATAAGTTCCAAAAACATTTAGAAATATATTGTTGAGTTGAGACAAATAAAATGTCATTACTATAGATTTTAATAAATATGTTTCCCTTAAAAAAATTCGTTATAAATAAGTATGGATCAACTTATCTATTAACAAAACGTTTCTAAATAAAAAAATCCATAATTCTATAACTCTCAGTTCTATGAGCACTTTTATGTCAATAGGGTGGATTAGTAATCTTATATTCATGTTCTAAAAAATTATCTTTAAAAATAAATTGTTCTTCTACAAAACAATCGTTATTAACATATCCATTATGAAATGAAAGTGTCACATCCATTTGATAAATAGGAAAACATAAATGAGTAAAAAATCCTAGAAGTATTCAAATCAGTCCTAGTTTTTCTACTAGTGAAAAGGTTTCTACATAATAGATGTTTTATTTTTGACATAAACCCTTAGAAAAAAAAGACATTATGTATTTTTAACCATAATCCAATTTTTATCAAATTTATTTTTTAAATACACCTTTAACCCAACTACTAGAAGATATTTAGGTTATTATATACAAATAAAAAAATTATTTTGTTCGTGTACATTTAGTGTATCATTAATTTCCCCTATTTGATAATCATCACTCAAAGCCTCAGTAGGTATTTTAGGGACAAATAGAGATAACAGTACAGAAGTTTCACATTAATTTCTTATATAATGATGATTTTTTACTATTTTATCTACTAATCTACTAAAATTATATGTGGGATGATTCCTTAAGATCCACTGGTTTCATATAAAATAAAATATTTTTTCATCAACAAAAAGAAGGAAATTACTCCAATGTAATTACTTTCAAAAATTGAATCTCTAATGGTCTTTCATTCAAAGAATCTATCATCATGTGTTGAAAATTTTCCCTATATTTTAAAGACAATTAGTTTCCAAAACATAATTTGATGGCACAAATTCTAGATGTTTGTAATAAAAATTATCAGTTTTATATAATTTAACATGAATTATTTCCACCATAGTGTTTTTATATGTTAAGAACATTATATGCCTTACTGGTTATAGAAAAACCATCAAATTTTCCCATTTTATCTTTTGGATAATTTTTTTAAAATTATTTTTAGTACTCGTAATAAATAATTTACATAAAAAAACACTTAATTAAGAATCTTTTAGATTTCATCATTTAAGAAACTAGTACATAGTTTCATTTAGAAAAGGTCAAAGTAAGAAACATGATTTTATTATAGAATGAATTACTAATCTCTTCATCCCAACAAAAATTAAACTTCATATTCACTCAATATGGTTTGATTAATATCTAAAATCATATTATCTTCTTTTTCATCTACATCATTTTTCTAAGCAGTTCTTAGTGATGAGAAGTTGTGAGTAATCGTTTTTTACTAAAAAATATTTTAAAATCAAAATTTTTAAAATCTATATGATGATTAATTTTAATATTTATAAAATAAATATTTTAATATATTTTATCAGGAATAAGAGAAATATTAAATGAAAAATAGCTTACACCTTCTTGGTTTAAAAATAGCCCCTAATATATCTAGTGTAGTCGTCAACTAGGACATACACATAATGTTTTCCTCCAATACTATCTATTTTTTATGGAATAAAAAAATTCATGTGCAGTGACTATAAAGATTTTAAATTTTATATTACAATAATATAATTAAATTCTAAATTCTATTTCTTAACATATTTAAAAGTATCAGAAAATTTTGAATAATTAAACCTAATATCTCGAAAATCTATCATAATTTATTTAATAGAAATTTTAGTTAAAATATAAATATTACAGTGTCCTAAACATTGATTCCACACCAATAATAATCATCCACTCTACATAAATATAGTATATATTGGTTTTTAAGGTCTTCTAGGTATAAGGTGGGAACATTCTCATGCCTATTAGAAAAAATAATAATCATAACATAAAAAATGAAAGGTAAATTTATCATTATTGAAGTTCACATGATTATCTTCATCACATAATATACTTATCCTTATTAGATTCTGATTACATACATCAAATCACAAAACATTCCAAATTAAAGACTTATCATTAAACTCAACATCAATAATATTGATGATTTTATTCTTATGTATTAACTTTAATGTATACATTTAAACTCTTAGACATTTAAAATATTTAGAAATAATATTTATTTCTATTTATTTGTCACGAACACCCATAATCTATGTAAAAAATGTTTCAATTACTGGTATTTATCCTTCCTTCCAAAAAATATCAAAACCATGTTTTATGTACCTGTACTTTCTTGGGACCACAAGTATAATAAAACAAAATTATAAATCTAGATATGTCCAATTATTTTTTGATTGAATTACTAATTCTATATAAATATAAGATTTATGAAAACAAGATGATTGAACATATTTTATGGAACACTATTTTTTACACTGTCCTCATATTGTACATTTTATATGCAAGGCTCACTTTTAAGAAAAAAAGTAATTTGGATTAATATGTGTCTTTTTAGAAGTAAATAAAATTCTAGAATTTGTTTTACATGGTTTCAACTATCTATAATGTTTATTAATATTATATTTATTAAAAGTAAAATTTGATATATGTTTTTTTAGAATAACAATCTTATAATTATGTTTCAAAACTAATATCTAATCTTCATTATTTGAACTACAACTACATTCCATGCCTAACTTTAATGTGAGTTTAGAAAATTTATATGTATGTTTTTAAATACTATTTTCAGATTTAATGATATCCAACTTATAACAACCCCAATATTTTATTACAATAGATTTATTTTTCCTAATATAATCACATATAGAGTCATTTTATCAAATGATGGTAAAATATCCTTATCTTCCATTATAATGAAATTTTATCATTTCAAAGATGGTGTACATAATACATTATCCAAAGTTTTAATATAATACATGTTAAATGAAAAATTAGTATGAGATTCAATAGATACCATAGTAATATATCATTTATATGCCTTTATAATATCATCATAGAAACCAATAAACTTTTTATTGTCACTACTACTATCCAAGGTAGTATCTAGAGATATATATCCACCACTCACACTCCTAGTGTACATAAATTTCAAAAAAAAT
This sequence comes from Viscum album, assembly GCA_963277665.1. Classification (NCBI taxonomy): domain Eukaryota; kingdom Viridiplantae; phylum Streptophyta; class Magnoliopsida; order Santalales; family Viscaceae; genus Viscum; species Viscum album. Next base: position 71,334,325 of record OY728142.1, read on the forward strand.
TGATTCTTACCTATATAATGTCTCATTGAACTTAATTCCTTCCTTTTTAACCATGAAAAATCGGGTTTTACATGCTTCAGTTTTGTTCATTAATAAAAAATAAATTCATAAGTATCTTATTTATCATTTATATTTGTTTTAATCTTTCAATACATATAACATTAATATTTTTATAACATTCTTTTTCATTAATTTAGTATCCTGAGAAAGTTAATTCTTTCATTCCTTGTATTTACTACTAGATTACTCTTCTTTGATTTTATTTTAGAATTTGAATATTTCTGAACAATTTCACCACCTTAACATTCTAGTTGTAAATAACCTAGAAGTAGTTGAAAAATATACCCCATTATCTTTTCCAATTTTCAACATCACATTTCAAAAAAAAAATCTACCAAATGATCATTATCATAATATCATCAAGACTAATCTGGGTTAGATTCATCATTTCATCTATAAATATTCTTTTTCATTACCATTCATTATAGATGATATCAATGATCTTCAAAATAAGTTGTTCATCAGATAATTCTTTCTCTCCATGAGACTAGAAGTTATTCAAAATTTTCATAAGCATATAATTCATTTTTCAACTAACACACTAGGTATGAAATCAAAATCTTGATAATCAGTATGAAGTATATCCCCTCTACTTTTTAAAACATTTGATGTTCTGAAATTCCTTTCTAAAAAATTTCCTAATATAATAATATTTGATTCATAATAAATTATTTAACTTTAGATATTTCTTACCAGTGATCATAAAAGAGTTTTCTAAACTCTATAGTTCAAATAATAATCAGTTTTCTTATCTCTTGTAAAAGTTTTAACTTGCTTATCAAGATTCATATAATTTATAGAAATTATAATAAATTTATCCACTCATGATTTGGTCAAAAAGGTATTTATATGATCTCGCCACTACATATAGTCGCCCCAATAAAAAATTAGTGGACTTATAGGATTTATATTTACTAACTTACCAACTGATAAAACTGAAAAAAACACATTTATATACCATATAGTAAGTATAAAAAAATAAATGTAGCAACCAAATATAAAACCAAATGTTTCTTTATTATGTATGAAAAATATACTACATGTGGGGGTGAGTTTTAGTTAAAAAATAGTTAAAATTTCTTTCTGTTGTATTAATAGATAAATAAATTATTGGATAAAACAATCTTTGGGAATGAGGTTCTTTTAACAAACCGAATCAACTCCTTCTAATAGAAGAAAAAATTGAGTAATTAAGAATATTTATATAATTATATAGTAAATATGAAATTGTATATATATATATAAACTTATGTACAGTGGAATAAAAATATAAAGCAACTCAACTAAGTGAGAAATTTACTTTAAACCAATTTGCAAAGAAGTATGTAAACCCAACATTAGATATGATCGATTATAAACATATAAGTCATTATATCTTCCAAAACGATTAGATACCTATATCAAACATGATCTAAATTACTTTATCTATTCATTTTTAAATCCCTAAATATCACTTGATCTGAATGAATTTTTATCTTCCTTCTAGAATCCCTCAATTTAACTTGATTGGAATGAATTCTATCTCCTTATCCTGAGGATCCCTTAATCACAATGATAAAAAAACAAATTAAAACAATCATAATAAAATTTACAGTATATCCTTAAACATGGATTCTATTATGATAAAAACTCACTGAAAGTATTATAAATATAATAACTAAAGGAAATGAGACATTATAGACATAAAAACATATGTAACCTTCATATATATATATTATTCATCTATTCTTTTTACCTTAAGATATTAATTAAATTTATAGGTGATAGTTGTTACTAAATCCAACATTTTAATATTTTGATTCTCGAGTTCAGTTGAAACTAAATCATAAACATTACCCGCTCCATGTAATGAATCCACCCTTGTTCTACATAGAACGATGAAGTTTTAGAGTGTAGTAATAATTCTCCTAATAAAGGAATATAATGTACTTATAAAATATTTTTGTTAAGAAAATAAAAAAATCATACATGTACCATTCCTTATGTTAAACATGCACTTGGAAGTATTCTTCTAATTAGTACGAATGAAATGTTAATGACTATTCAAGGAACAAAAAATAAAACATAACATCATCCTGAAAACTATAATTATATATAATAAAAATATATATATTTATTGTGATTTTAAAAAGAGTTGTAGGAATAAATATTTGGAAATAATAAGGATGATTTATGTAAGTGGAATATTGGATTGGGTGGTGTATTCCTTGATTTCATGGAGTTCCAATATGAGTTGGTGGTTTGGTTCTTGATATGGAATCCATTTTCTAAAAGTATATAATCTTACCTTGATGTGAGATATGTGGATGGCTATAATTAATATTATTTTCTATGGTTTTGATAATGATGGACTTGATGAGTGAGATGTTGGGATGAGTTATAGTTGTGAGGGTAATAGATGTTGTGGGAGAGGTGTCAGTCTATGTTGGGTATTGAATGCTTATACATGTTATTTTACATAATAGGACTACCTACAACCTATCAGGATGGGTTTTTATTTATGTGGTCACCCCAAATCCTATGATAATGTGATAGTGGGTTGATTTTACTCTATATAGTTCACATCAATAGCGTAGTGTGACTAATCAAACTCCCCAGAGTCTACGTGGATTGGACAGGGTGATAGATTAACCTTCCTAGAAAAGATGTTGATGGGTTGGGGTAATATGATTGAAATACCAAATATGTGGGCTGGGACATGGTGCATAATGAAGTTGTAAACCTTGGGGAATTAGTTGGTCATGGGATGTATGTGTTACAATGGTATCAATAGATCATTCCTTCTTACTATGAGTTAAAGAAAATAGGTTTAGGTTTCATGGAATCCATGTTAGTACATGATCACCTAGTGGGTTTTATGATTTTTTATGTATTTATATTCCATCATCAAATACACTATTCTATTATCTATGTTATTTTAGTTAAGGACTCATTGGTGGTGTCCTATTATGTTCAAATTCAATCCTATGACAGAAATATGAATGCACATGAAGACTCTATATTGGATAGGGATTTTTGCTTATTTTATGTGTCCTACTAGTGTGGTTGTACAAGAAAACTAGGATTGGGTTGTCTGATTCAATGTTAAGGCAGACTCTGGGATCAGTTTGGAGTTTCCCCTTTTATTTATTTGTCTTCGGTTTATTGCATATAGAAATTCTTCTTTTGAGGATATCTATTGAATTCTAATTGGGATTTTGTATACCATATTGTTATAGCATGGTTTGATGATATGGTTCATTTCTTCCATATTTTTTTCAACTATTTACATTTAATATTTTTTTAATTACTATATACTACAATTTTTCATCCATTATTGTGGTCATAGTCTCCACATGTTTCTTCTTATTCCATCATTCCATGTCTACCACCTATTGCTCTTAAATATTCACATATGAGGCCATGTGGTGTCCCTTGAGCCGAGATCTGGTGATCTAAACCATGGTGTCAGAAAATGTTATGGGAGACCTATATCATTATTATTTATATTAATGACTTGGTAGACAGAATATAGGGTGTTGTTTGGGCAAGTTTTGGAAGTCTTTACAAGGAGTAGCTAACCCAGGTATAATTAAAGTTCATATTTCTAGGGTGGGATTTCTATTTTTCATTTAATTGTAATTATAGGTTTATTTTAGCTCATGTGTTGCACATAATTTTGGTATTTATGATTTTTGATATTTTTCGGACTTTATTTGGTATATTGGATGACTTCATACATAATTGATAGGAACATAGGCTTACATGTCATCAACCTAGTTTCTGTTTATTATTAGAGGCACAAATTATTTAAATTCTAGGGAAAATATATATAGTGTTGTCCCAAATATATTTTTCAGAAAATTTAATTAATTTAACATGAATTAGTAAGGATTATATCATGGACATGTGATTATTACTATCATATAGGTGTTGATGATATGGACTTTATCCTTGAGAAGAGGGTAGGTATTTTTTATACCCTTTTCATGAGTTTATTGGATGATATTTTGAATTTTTTTGAAAGGTAAAATCACTCAGAATAAATGACATCCAATGAATTTAAATGGATTTTGGTTTTAAAAGTGGTTTTTGAATACCAGTTTTTTAGGAAATGGGATTTAATATTCCATGTTACTGTTAGATGATTTTAATGTATTGTTTTAAATTGAATCGGGATTCTGAATGGTATGTCCACCTATTTGGTTCATTAACATGGTGATATTTTGTTTTAATAGAATAATTATGAACTGTAAAAATTTACGGTTTTTATCACGTATATATAAATGAAAATAGGGTTATATATCAATATTTTTCAAATGGTTTGAGATTATGAGCCCTAAATTATTAGTTAAATAGATTTTTTTGAAATAAAAAATCCAAAAGGGTGGGAATCGTTAAACTCATTATGAAGGGATTTTTTTGAGTATTGTTCAAAACATTAAAACTGTAATTTTTATGATATGCCTTGGATACCAACTGGGGGACTCAATCTTAAATATTATTATGTGATGTATGTACCTATAGGAATACTTCTGTTAGTTTTCTAGTTTGGAGAATAGACTACTTGATGGGATGGTCTTATGGTGGTTTTTAGGTTTGTCTTGGTGCCTTGGTTAGTGCTAAACCCGCGTAAGGGTAAGGTTTACTTATGATGTGTCATGTGATGTTCATGTTTCTCTCACTAAAGTGCGTAATGTTTTGTTTATTATGGATGGTTTTTGTGTGATTAAAATTTAGAGCGAACCCTCAAGTGGTTAGGCTAGTGGATTTCTGTTTTCATTATAGACCCATCAGGTAGATGGGTTGTTGTGTGGTTTTTTCCTTGATCATTGGAACATGAATCTTGGTGTGAAAATCAGGATAGTGAAAAAAAAATAAGAAAATGGTTTCATTCATATCCATTGGTTCTATATTGAATAGTTGTATGGCTGGGATTTATAGGCCTTGAGTGGTGTGTGAGGGGATATTTATCTTTTCTATGAATATAAAGTTGGTGAATTAATTTTAGCATTATGTGCATAGTTAATGAACTGGGTTGTGAGTACCTTGGTGATAAATATCATTCTATATGGGAATGAGTATTTGGATTTATTTTAGTTTTTTATATCCTTGAGAGAATCTCAGGAGCATGTTTTGAAAATTTTGACCAACTATAAATGGAGGTGTTACTGCCTGTAGTGGTTCACATAATAAACCATGAGTTTAGGTTTTTAATGGGTTTCTAGGAAGTTATTAGGAATATTATTTTGGTTAAGGTGTATTTATATCAAATGGTTTTTTTAAAACTAAATCCATGCATTATCTTGAGATGAGGCCATGACAGTCCCATGGATTTACATAGACCATGCAAGATTTAGAAGCCTCAAATCTCAACAAAAAATTGCATGATTGGAAACTAATGTTGGAAATACATAAAGTTTTGTCTTTAATGGTTTTAATAACATGTGTTTTTTGAAATAACATTAGAAAATATCTTTTAGATGAGATTTTTGGGATTGGTGTGTGATGCCGATGGGAAATTCATTGAGAGATTTGTGGGTAGTTTTAAGAGTATCTAATGGGTGTTTCTATAGTTATCTACTTTGTGATATAAAATTTAGCAAAAATTCAGACCTCTCTATGGTTTTTAGCAAATAGGATATTAGAGGGATGATATGAGGTTGAGTCATATTAGAGGAACATCAATGCCTATGAGTATATCATGATGGTTAAATGGTTTGGTTGACTATCTCATCGTGGATTCTAACCAAGAGTTGGGTTCAAACAATTGAGTTTTAATTGATTGTTTTCATGATTCATTAGGGGTTTGAATAATCTTGGTTAGGAGAAGTTTGAACACTATCTAGTGATTCCAAACACCATCATGAGACATTATCCATAGAAGGACTGACTAGTGTGGTTGTGAAGAAATGGATGTGTTTAGGTAGAGACCGCATTAGGAACATTTTTTTGGGATACAACTGACATAGTTTAGGGATTTAGAAATTTTTTTGGAGAATAATCAGTGTGTTTAATCTTGGTGTTAGAGTAATATAATATATTAATATTGGGAGATTGGATAGGAAACATAAGGTGTTAGAACTATGTTTATGACCAATAATCCACTAAAATAAGTATGGGATGTAAATCCTTTGGCATTGTAAGACCTATAAATAATACTTGGGTTGGGTTTATTGGGTCTGATGGACATGAATTCTATGAAATAATCCATTGTGAAATTTTATACTGCTGTAATGGGGCTTAATGAGAGTCTTACAATGGAAGTGTCATGGACATTAGAAATGGGTGGAGACTGTAATTGAGATGTATGATTCCAAGATTATGTAAAACGATGGTGCATGGCATTAAACTTTGGAAAGTCTATAGAGGTTGATTGTCTGGTTATGTAATTGTGGTGAAAAGTGAGTCAAGAGGATGGCAGATTTTGGAAAAAACATCATGTTTCTGTTATCTTTGAATTTATATTTTCAAATATGGAGGTGTTATCTTGAGGTGTAATCCATTGGGATTTAGGAAATGTAAACCTACATGAGATGGTTAGCATGACCATGTCAGATGTTCGGCTAATATGTGGTGGGTTTGTGCTGGTGAATAAATAGGAATGAAATTTTCTTAGTTCGTGTTTGGAGATATGTATATGTTAACATAACATATTATTAGGGAATGGTTATAAATTCATGATCACATGATTGGTCGAGTGGTTTTGATGAGTCAGAGTTACCCATGTTCATGTATTGATCAGATATGAACAAGTGTGAGCAAGTGATTCTGACCAATAGAGTGAGTCTCAAATTATTAGGTAGGCCTCTAGTTAATTTTATTTGATTTGTAAGATTTTTCATGGGTGACACATCTGGTTAATGAATTGAACTATTCTTTAGAGTAATCAACCTTTGGGAAAGTAAGGAAAGTTGGTACATTGACTCAGGGATGTGATCGAGACCTTGTGTATAGAGCGTTTGTAGAAAATTTTGAGTCTGAGGTATGTGGTTCTTTTGAGGTTCATCTTGAGAAAGTTTATGTTGAGACAAAAAAATGGTCTATGGGGAATGTAATTGTATCTCACTTGATTTTTTTTACATGGATGTCGCTAGGAAGTGACTCAATTATGGGAGTTGGATGCTTGAGCATAGAGGTAGGTTTTTAAGGCTCAGAGGATTGGTTTTTTTGGGAAAGAACCCACAAATGAAATTATCGAGGATAAGAATTAGTTATATGGAGAGATTATAATACATCATGAATTTCTATGAATGTTATTTTTTAGGTTTTTCAATTTCCCAGGCATGGAAAAACTTTTTTTTGGCTGATGGTGGCATCAGAGGAGGTTTTAGAGTAGTTTAAAGAAGGTCAAGAGGGAAATAATAATTTTTGGAATATATAGAGATCCACCAATGAGGATTCAATCGCTAGCCAGTGTGCTAACCAATGGCTCGGGGGAATTATGTGCTCACTGTTTTGACAATAAACCCCCATTGTCCCACTTTTGATGCCTAGAGGCAAGCTAATGGGCTCTGAGTAATTTTTTTAAAGAGGGGAATGGAAACAATGTTTCCCTTATATAATCTATTTCCCATCAATTATCCCCACTATCCTACACTCAACTAGATTCTTATTGTGGGAATCCACTTTGGATATTTTTTATCCCACTCCCTTTATTTTTGTCTATTTAATGTTTCATCAGTTGTGATGTGTCCCTACATATAAGTGCAATAACCTTCATGACGTAAGTATTTGTTTATTATTGTTTCTTGTTTCTAGAACCATAATTTGATGAATATGGGGATTATTTATTTCAATTATTTTTTCTATCTTGAATCAGATAGTGATTCTCTATGGATTAGTAATGTTGCATATGATGTAATAATTTCGACCAATTATAAGACATTTATATAAAAATTTATTCCTTTATTTTTATTTTCATGAATGTGTATCACTTTGAGACCACCATATTTAATGTTAACATGAGTGGGTGAAATCTGTATCAATGTGGTAAACTTCATATAGGTGGGTGATGTGTGTATATATTAAAAACAATGAGAGTATTCCACGTATTAGGAATGTACATAGGGATGTCATCTTGGTAATTTCAACAATAAACGATCCGTTTTTGATTATTTGAGACAAGATTAGTAGGGTTAAGTGAGGAAGGGGTTTAGTATATTAATCCCATTCAATGTGATGCTTTTATTTGATTAATGGTATCCCTATACAGATGATGATTTTAATTATTAATTCAAGGATTTTTTTCTTGTAATGTGTCATTTGGGCTGTGTAGGGCTCGGATGACTAGGGTAAGTGGAATATGGGTTTGGTTTATGAGTTCCCTTTCCTTCTTGGAGTTTTTATTCAAGTTTGATTTTTCATTCGTGATTTGTAAGGTGTTTACCATGAGTGTTTTAGGATATATTGGTGTGTAACACATAAATCACCATGAGGGAGATGGTTTAGTCAGGTTGTAATGATGATGACTATCATGAGTGAGACATTTTTCCAAGGTATGGTTGTGATGGAGTTAGATTTCGTGATAGAGGTTTTGGTTTTCATTGTCTCTGTGCAGGTTTATTTGTCTTCTTACACATGATTCACCTCCCTAAAACATATAGGGATGGGTCAGTGTGTATGTGGCCTCCCCAAGGCCTATGGGGATGGGTCAGTTTGTTGATTTTCATCCCTATAGTCCATATGGATAGGTTAGGGTGAGTGATTGGACTTGTGACACACTGAGATTTTTTGATATATTTATTTTTAAATAAATTTAATTTCTCTAATATATTGTGCAGTATGCAACACTGAGTTAAAATGTTCCTCAATCTTCAACAAAATTATAAATTAAAATTTACTATAATAACCTAGCCTTTAAAAGTGGAGGGTATAATTTGGAATACCTAAATTATGAAAAAAAATTTGTTTATAGATGTATAAAATCAATTCATTAGTTATCACCTAATTGGAAATTAAATTTATAATATTTGAAGATAAAATCTATGTTTTTCTAAAAATCAAGCTTATGCACAAAATGTATTTTTATCATTCTAGATTAAATTGATAATTATTTCCAATTTATTTTAAATATATATATGATATATTTTTATTTTTTAAAAAATTCATCTAATATTTCTCCAGGAATGGGATAAAAATAATCCCAATTTTATACTAAAACGTTGTATTTTTCAAAAAAATGGTTTTCATCGTGTTCTATTCATATATATTAAATTTAATTTTTGACACCTATAAAAATTTAATAATGAAAATTATATTCCATATTTAGGATGTAGAGGTCCATATTTAGTTAATAGGACCCTTTATTTATTTCAATATTAATATTAAATGTGATTAAATTTATCACCTCACTAAATGATAAATTAGATTAAATTTGGTTAAAAATAAGTGTTAAGGTCAAAATTATTCATTTTAATTGTTTTATAAGAAGGAAATTCTACATTATTAACTCAGGATATAAATATCTTTATTTATGGGACACTTTTCCATTAAAGTTACCTATATTATATTAATATCAAATAAAAATACTATGTGTCACTCACTTTTAAATATATTTAATATTTTCATGTTGGGATAAAAGAATGTTTTTAATTAATATTAATTTTTTTTTTGCTATAATTAAATTATATTCTTGATAGTAATTTAATTCTACTATTTTGTGATTATATAATTAACTTCAGTGCTTAAACAATGCTAGAATTGTATTTCATCCAGCAATAAAAAATAGAATTAATGATTTTAAAAATATTAAAAGTAATAAAATTTGAAAAAGTTTTAGTGTTCCATTAATTTTATAGATGAATAAAAATATTAATGATTTTTAAAGGATTATATTATTTTTCAAGCATTGTCAAGGTTTCATTAATTTTAAAATAAATAAATAGTTTTGAAAATAGAAATAATGATATTTTATAAAAACTATATTTTCTTAAATTAATTTACAAATAAAATAATATGAATAAGGAAAATGGTGTTAATATATTGTCCGAAAATTATTCCCTTTTTTATTTATGATCAAATTTTTAACAAATATTTAAAATTATTACCCATTATGATTGAAAATTTATTATTGCGGTTAAGCATAGAATAAGATAAATTATGGGAAAACTCGATAGATAAGGTTTAAAATACAACTTAAACCTATCAACAATTTATCTTTTTTAGAGATATTGAATGAATATAAAACCTAGTACTATAATCTATGTCCATTTGAAATCATTTTTCATTATAATTACTTAGTTATATTTTAATTTCTTAGTAATTTCAAGTCTATCCTTTTGTTCCCTTATAATAGGACACCCCTTCCATCTCTACATTACAAAACTTTGAGAAACCTAGATTAACCAATACCTACCTTTCACTCTTTCCAACATCTTTATTTAAGTTCTAGAGGTGTCTTTATGTCCTAAAATATTAACACTTGGGTCCATAATATGATATCTAAAAGAGTTCTTCCAAATTCTAGGCAATCACTTAAACTGCTCGCTCTCATTTTTTAATACAACTTTTACCTCATATAAATTTTTGTTATTTACTATAAAATAATAACTTAATTATATTAAATAAACATAAAGGTTATTATGATTAATAAACAATTATTATACATTCTCTTTTTTATCAAAGGAAAAATGATAATGTCCCTCATGTGTACATGTGAACTACCACCTCCACAGAGTGATGTGATTCATTTTTCATCTCATCATTACATCGATTGTAATATGGGTAGATTTTATTAATGTATATGATATATATGATATGATAAAGATTCTAGAAAATATAATTTTTTTCTTTTTTTCATCTTTCTAAAAGGTGAAAATAACGTTCATGCATACGTAAATCCTACCATCTCCATGAATGATGTCATTCATTTTTATTTTTCTAAATTTTAAAAATTATTTTAGATACAAATATAATGAATATATATAATATTTATGTCATACTTATCATCTTGAAGATGATGGATACATGATTGATCATCACACCTCGGTTTTTGTTTTCTTCTTTTTTAGTTTTTTTCTTTTAGATTCTCTATTAAGTTTCAAGTGATTCATATTTAAATATTGAGTTTTGGAAATTTTTTATTTTATTTAACTTTTTAGGTGCATAATTTTGGGGTAACCATGTGGACTCCTAATGTTATGTCTCTTTTCATTTCATTTTGTACTTTCACGATTAAGGTTTCATGGGTTGCACACGGTTTGATCCAAATAGTGCTGATCCGAGGAGAACACATGAAGGTCATGTGTGTCTCTATTCAATGGATCATGGTATGAGAATGGTTGTTCCAAACCATGCAGAAGAATTTATTTATCACTACAATTTTTTGTATAAAAAATTCTCATGAATGGTGCATAGTTTCTCAAATAGTACAGATGCCCGGTGTGTCTAGTAATGCGTTTATGGTTGGAAACCAGTCTCCCAAACCATGTGGCCTAACCATGTATAGTTCCTAGGTCCATTAAAAATTTCAAATGGAATTTCTACTCCACAATGTTTATAACCCAAAACACATCCTTTCTCCCTCATTTGGATCTTATGACCCTAGGGGATGTCTCCTTTCTTCATCATTATTCTTCTCCAAATTAAATGGTGATTATTAGAGGATTCTTAATGTTTATAGAGGTTTTCTCATGGTATTTACCTTATCTATTTTTCCTATTATTTTCCCATCAATTTTTTTTGGAGTATCTCTTATCCCATGGCCTCTTTGGTCTAGGGTTCTTGATTAATTAGATTTAAATTTGGGGTTTTTTCTTTTTAAAGTCCCTTATTGGTGTTATTTTTTATTTGGACACTCATTTACTTGTTTCGGGTTCTCGTTGATGGAGTTATTGTTGATTTAGGTAGTTTTCTCTTTTTATATCATGATTAAATTACATAAAAAATTATTTTTTTCCTTTATCACCTTTACTAGATACTAATTAGTGATGTTTTATTTGTAGAATACTATTTTTATATGAAGTGAGTGTAAATTCCTACTTGTATAAAATTTTATGAATTTATTTTACTAAAACCAATCCACCATGTCTTTGATAAAATTACCAGTTGGAATTTATAAATTTATTGTTTTTTTATAAATGGTCCTTTCAGTTTCTCAAATTAATTTTTAAATGGATTTCGGTTGTAAATTATGTATTCTATTATTTTTGAAATGGTTAATGACTCAAATATTATTTGAGGACCTTTGGGAACATTTATAAATTCATTATCTTTTAAAAAATCCATTAGTATGGATCATTTCCCTTGATGGATGCTAATAGTAATCAAAGGTCCATGACACGAGACTTCACTCATGTGTTGGTGTTTTGAAGGAAAGGGGATATTATTTGTCATGTATCAAGATTGATTATTGGTTGTTTGTATTATTCTTGTTATTTGTCAATGGTTAGTTTGTTTGGATCACCCCAACTTAAGACACACTAATACAAAACTGGCCTTTAAAATCGCTTGAATTGGACTTTATCAGCTCTCGAAAAGTGTTGACTACATGAGCAATGTTAAAAGCTCGTGACTTTTATCAGTAATCAAATTGAACTAATAAATGATACATTTATCAGAACAATTAAATGATCTAATATAGTACTTTTATCGGTGCTTTTGAAAGTCCTGATAACTATGTTATTTATCATCACTTTTAAATTCCATGATAAAGGGAAATACTATTGTGTGTTGTTACCGTACACTATAGTGTAACATCGTGAACACACAAAAAAACACACTAGATGTCAATCAAACAAGTCACAATATGGAATCTAAATGAAATAAAATCTACATCATAAATACAAGAAAAAACACTATATTATAAACATTTCAAACATTTGTTTATACAATTACATAAATACATATTTTTACATACATTCAAAAACAAACCTAACTGTAGGAAAGATCACCCCCACATGGGAGACAACAACTGATCCAATGTGTTTATGCTTCTTTCACAACAGCTCATCAAAAACTGATTCCACCACAAACATCTCAAAATGTAGATCCTTATATAAGAGGACTCGATCCTTTATCTCTAGATTAAGACACCAAATTATTATTTAAAATTTTAGAAGATTTGGAGACACCACCTATGGAAAAAAGGAATGTGGGTCTTTAAAGTGTTCAACATAGTCCTCCACTACCTGTTGACCTTGCTAGATACTTCTGATCTCTTCCATTTTCATCATATTCACCTCCTCTAGTATAAACCATCTGACAAAGAGGGACTTATAATCTTCCCAACTCATCCCAACATTAATCATTGGTGGGGAAAAAACTTCCATTACTCCAAAGATGGACCCCCAAGAAAACCCAAAACAACACGAACTCTTATAGATTTTAAAGTTCCAAACTCTCTGAGGACATGCTCAACTTCATCAAGCAACATCACTACCCCTAACAAACCTCATTTTCCAAGAAAGAAGGGAAGAGACTAAGGAGAAACATAAATAGGGAAAGACCCAATAGAAACCTTCGGGAACATTCTAGGTAGTATATTTGGAATATCACAAAAATCATAAAATCTGTTTCAAAAACTATCTAAAAACAACCAAAAGAACATCTTGAGCCAGAAAAACTGTCTCACAATCTAAAAAAACATTATACTAGGGAAAAAGAGAACATATGAGGCTACTGGAAGAAAATAAATTATCCATGTCATAATGATCTAGGATCATACTAAGAATTAACTTTTTTACTGTATATTTGTGGTTTAATTTCATTATTTCTATGCTCAATCTTCTTAATTCTGGTTTATGGGGTTTTTTTATCAAAATCAAGAATATCATTTATTCATAATATTAAATTTAAAATATGTTTTTTGAGTTTGGGTATAGAGTTATTATGTTTCCTTATAATAAACATTCTTAGTTTGATTAGTATAAATTTCAAAAAGTCTCTGATTTAAATCTATAAATACATTAAGACACCCACCAAGAAGTAAAATAATGTATCAATGATAACCACCTCATATGAAACCTTATTATTAAATGAAATATCTTTATAATTATATCCCGTAATAAATGTTTCATTATTATTTTTATTAACATATATTATTGATTTATATATATTTGACATTCTGATATAAACCCATTAATGAACTACAAGGGTTATAGATTTAATTAGATAGTTAAATTTCAATCAAAAGGGTAGAGATTCCATCTTCCATAACATTAAATAAAAAAAATTGTTTCTCGAATTAATCAATTAATGTCTTATAACTTATAGAAAACCCAATATATCTTAGCACGCCCTAAAAATATGTTTTCATGGTTTACATGAAAATTTCAATTTATGTTGATTATAATATACATCATTAATAAAATCTGATATATATTTAAATATAAACACCTATAGTTAGAAATTTATAATGAACAGTATAATAAGGGGTATTTTTATTTAAGGTCCAGTCCTCATAACCCCTTATTGAGGATTACAAGGTTTAAAATTCATGAGAATAATTTTCTTGTACCAATACGAATCCAACTTCTAATATTCAAACATCATTTTTGTCTGATCATAAAAAATAAATCAAGATCACTAGATATATGTTTATGAATATTTCCATTACATTTCATGGATCCCATTATATAGGGTAACAAATATAATGGTTCGATGTGATAGTTATTCTAAAGAAATTATTAAATTAATGTTACAAATTAGAACACTCAAAATGTTGTAAAATATTTATTAATATTCATGTAATCAAATGTAAATGTTAGTTTGTTCTTTGTAACTAAGTACTACTCATACAATTCTGTTTCTTTTGATAAATCCATAATAATATATGCTTATATGGGATTTAACCAAGTAAAAATGTGTTTGAAAGGTCTTTTGATCCATTGATGCATAGAGATTAAGATTATATAATGTGGGAGAGCCTAGTGGATAAATTATTCATATATAATTTTAAAATCATTTTATAACTCTATTTATAATAGACTAGATTTTATTTTAGTAGAACACATAAATGGTCATTTATGATGGGGTCATCCTAGATCAAATATTATAATGAGGTGGATTACAAAATATAGAGAAACACATTGTTTAAGAATCCAATTAACTATATAAAATTTAATTACATATGTCAATGATTGGTGTCTAGGGAGGATAAATGAATTTAATGGTATTGTCTACAATAAAAATTATATAGATAGCCATCTGCAAAGAAATTATATAAGGTAAACAAAAGGGGTCTTCTTCAAGTACATAAAGAAACCAATAAAAATCTTATTTGAGTCAATCATGGCTATGGGAAACATACATGGGACTCCATCATATTTTTTATAAAAAATATAAATGACTACATCTGGATGTTCATATCAAAATACATAATTTTTAATGAATATATCTCAATAAAATAATTTTGTTGGTCATATAAAGGATTCACACCACAACGGCTGGGAGATGATATGTAGGGTTCATAACAGCACAAAAACAGAAAATGCAGAACCCAAAAAGATCAAACAACGATATAGGAAATGTATAAAATAACATAACTTTGTTTATATTATTTACTTTTATGATATATCTTACTATATTAACTCTAGTAGTTGAGTAGTTCCACGATATTTTTAGAATCATGATGACTGAGTGTGGGTTAGGGTTTTTTAAAATATATCGGTGACATTTTTAACATAACTTTTTAAAAAGCACTAATAAATATGCTTTTTATCAGATTTAAATTGATAACATATGATATAAGTGATGTTTATTAGTGATAAAAAAGCAATGATATTTCACGATATTTATTAGAGATCAAAAAGTCATGATAAAAAACATCATTATTAGTGCTAATATAAAGCACTGATATAGAAATCCTAATATCAGCGTAAAAAAATTCACTAATAAAGGTTAATCTTTATCAGTTCTTTTATATAGCATTGATAAATGTCCCCCTTTATCATTAATAATATCTGTGATGGTAAAGATGTAATTTTTTTGCCCCTTTTTGTAGCACTTATATATTTTAGTGCTATTAATGGATAGTTTTTTAGTTGTGACATGTCATAGGAACTTGGAATTACCAGTGTATTATATGAAAATTTTTGATACACTAGTATAGGATTACACTATTCTTAGTGGGACTTAGTACATAACTTTATCTTCTTTGGGATTGGGCCTCTCGGTTAGGCTGGGACAGGTTGGACTGAGCATTCAAGATGGTTGATGGAATCAGGTGAGGTGTGCCAATGGGATGAATCATGTGTATGTATGTTTAGATTATCCCCAGAGCTCCAAGTTATTCCCATGTTCTTCAGAACCTACTTATCTATGGTCGATACATTAGGTACCTTAGTTGATTTGGTTTCATGCATTTCTTCTTCAATTTCACTCATTGTGCGGTTGTTTCATCTATTTCCCATTTGATGTATCTATTTAGGAAAAGTGGAATTTTGGTATCAAATTGTTCTTGGAAAAAAATTTCTTAATTTGTTTCACCCTATACCCACTTTTAAATTAAATCATCCTTCTTTTGGATTTATCTCTCTTTAATTAAAATGATAGTTCCATTCTCTTTTTGTAAAGAAATGGTGTTTTAAGAGATGAGGGTACTATACAATGATTTTTTATTCTAAAATAAAATATTGGATAACATGTGTTAATAAATTGTATTTCAGAACCAAAATTGATGAATATTTTATTAAAATTAAATGAATTGGGAATATATTTATTTGGACATGACTACTAATTTTTAATACTCACACATATACTCTCTTCATTTTTAGCATCGGGTTCATGTTACAACTTGGTTTTTATCTTCCTAGTTCGATGTTAGGTTTTGGGATTATAAAGTGACCTACAGGGACATATAGAGATGTAATTGTCATCAAGATTGGTTAGGTATTATTCTCATATTATGTTCATATTTTATTCAAGTTATTGTATTTTTATTGGGCTTTGCTTTTCTTATTACATAGACTTTGATATATTTTGATTGGACTATGTTATTTCCATCAGATATATTTGATTCCCTTAGTTCTTGTCCTTACCCCCATGGAGATTGGGAATGCACCTCAGGGGTGTTGTGGACTGACTCTGGTGATTAGTTCAGGGTTAACTCAGGTGGGTTCATGACAAAATTTTATCAAAGGATAGATTATTTATAGGACATATCTTCCATAGCACCTTTTTTATTTCAGTTTTAAAGGTAGATGGAGTAGGTCATTCAGTACATGGGGTGTAGGTATGAGAAAGTATCTAGCCAAACCTTTATGTTATGAACCTTGGGTTAACTTGGGAAGTTGGTTTTTATATGGATTTTTTTGGGTTTAGGTGGTTGATTGGTGTTTGGGGAAGCAAACTGGGAGTTGGGATTGTGGACTTTCTGAACTCAGAGGGCCAAAAAATCTATTTGGAACTTGGTAATATGGACTAGAGATAGTCTCTTTAAAATTTAATGATTATTATATAGCCTCCAACCATATGGAAAAGTCACCAATCGATACTAGTCTCTCCCTTCATGAGCTTGTTTTGAGTCGACATGATTTTAAGATATTTTGGAAAAACATGTTTTTAAATTGAGAAAACTTGATTTCAAGTTGTAATGTTTTGTTTTATTAAAATGATTAATGAATCATCATTTTTTTTAATAATATTTTCAAAATATATTCTTAAATATAATTTTATTTAATGGAATGGGTTTCTAATTAAATTATTTTGAGAAAATAATTTTTGTTTAAAGAGGATAGAAATTGTTGGAATAAGAAAATTAATTTATTGGATCAAATCCGCTTTATTTTTATTTAGAATGTTGTGTATTGGAGTTTTTAGTTTGAAAATTGATTTTTAATTAGTTTTTAGAAGGGTTTTAAAAAAAGTGTTGGGAAATTTTTGAGTTGGTTTCCTTTTATGTTTTCTGTTTTCTTATTTCTAGATTTGGATTATGAGAAGGTTTTTGTAGAGTTTTAATTTTTTTTATAGTATTCTTCCAAAAATGATTCAATTGAAATTAATGGTGCATCTATAAGTGATTCACTATTAGTGGACCCTCCAATTGATCAACCCATGGACTTCATTATTGCGTTTCAGATGTTGAACCCTCCACTACATTGTGGTCAAGTACATCCTTTTGAAGTGTAATATTTTATGTAATGAATTGAGAGGATATTAATTTTCATTGATTTTATTGAGTCACTAAAGGGGAAGTTTTATACCTTTATTTTTGATGTTCATATCTAGAAGTAGTGGAAGTTGTTCAATAGAACTTGGCCTTATGAAGGCCGCTCTTAGGAAATTTACAAGGTCAAGTTCATCTAACTATACTTCCCTAAGGCCATAAAAGTGGTGAGGCTGTTGTAGATGGACTTCCATTAAAAATATTATGGATTGATGTGGGTTTTTCACATCCTTTTTTGGATCAATTTACTTATCTTCTATGAGTGGGCCATGGAAAATTCACTGAAGTCCTGACATTTTGAGATATGTATTTATCCTAATTCTCAGTATAAGGGGTTGGAGTTTAGTCTAAACTCTTTCATAGAAGTAGTGAAGAAATATTTTCAGGATTAATCTATACTGATAGGGGTTCTCTAGGTAACCAAACATTTTTTATCCTCTATATGTTGTGAAGTTAATTCTCATAAAGAGACAGAAATTATGCGTGAGGGTGATTATGTTGGTAGTGGAATTTAAATTCCTTCATATCTTTCATCAAATTATTCTAGGAATATGAACATAGTTTTTCATCAATGTGGTAATCATGGTTAAAATAACCATGTGTTTACAAGTGCTCTAAAAACCTTCCATACCAATGGACACTTGGGTAACATTAAACGGTTTTTATGGTGTTTCCTAGATGATGGATAGATCTACATCCGTCACTTCAAAATATCCCCCAATCAAATTTTATGATTATGTTTCAAATATGGGTTTAGTTTAAGGTCCCATTTTGGATTAAATAATCCCATTGTTTTCATAGTGTTTTCTTTCAATGTTTCATTTCTTATAAAATATAAAAGTGATGTTGTGAATCTCTTGAGAATCTCAATTATGATGGAAGCATATTTTTTTATGTTCTAAATCATGTCATCTTAGTGTGAAAGAATGTTTCATTGTGCTTCATGTTTCAATAATTTGGTTAATTATGTATTTAGAGTGTGGATATTTATATTTGGAGGTTATGAATTTGATGGTTGGATATGGTTCGACATTCGGCATGAATTCTAAAATTGTGGGGAATCTACCCTAACCTCCTATGTATAATAATATGAGCCCTCATTTCTATTTTGTATTAATATTTTTTCCATATTGAGTATCATTTAAGAAGTTTTACCTTTCTTCCTATATCATCTAGTTTTAATTATTCCTCCCCTTGGTAAAATTTGGGCCCTTAGAGTATCCCCAATGATTTTGGTGGAAGAAATATGTCTTTTTGGTGGCATGGGGTTTTTGTTATTCTATGTGGAGTGATTAGAATCTGATGGGTAGATTTTTGTGGAAGTGCATGTCTACATCCTAGTGGTGATTACAATGTCTTCTAGTTAGAGGAATTATATTGTGCATGTGATTGAATTTGTGTCATTAAATTGATTAGCTAGAAAATTTGACGCTTTCTAAGGTTAGAAATCATTATTATGGGGAGAATTTTCACACCGGCATTTTTATTTTCATCTTTTTATTTTGGTTACATTTTTTTGGATTCCCTCTTAATATTATGATATTATAAATTTGAATTTTGAGTTTGGGATATATTTTTTATGTTGTTTGGTTTTGGTGCATGGTTAAGGGGTAATCATACTGCCTCCTAATACTAAGCCTATTTTCCATTCATTTTTAACATTCAATCTTAAAGTTTAATAGGGTTTTAACAATTTGATCCAAATCATGTATCACCTAGGGGAAATCATTCTAGCCTTGAGTGTATCTGGTCAAGGGTACACAACTTGATCATAGTTAGTCCAAACTATGTTGAAGGCATGTGAAATGCTCTGTAATTATTAGAAGAACCAAGTCACAAAGTTGATCTGTGGTTTCCTAAACTATGTGGCCAAACCAATCGAGTGCCTAGAGTGTATTGTAAGGGGGGACTACAAGATAATGGTTTTGCAAATGGTGTGACCTAACCGTGCATTTTTCCTAGTTCTATTAAAAATTTCAAATGACCATTATACACCACTCATTTTTTACCCCAAAATTCATATTTTCCCCCTCATTTGGATCATAAAACCTGAGGGTAGATCTCCCTTCTTCCTCAATCTTCTCATATTCCTTACATAGTAATTCTATGTGATTTATTCATGTTTTGTGGTAATTTATGAATGTATTTACCTCCTCTCTTCTTCCCATTCATTGCCCTTATATTTTCATTTATGTTCCACTTCACCCATGATCTCTTCGGTCTAGTGTTATTGTTTCATTTGTTTTAAATTAGGGTTTTTTCTTATTAAGGTCCATTGTGGGTGAATATGATTCTTTTGAAACTTATGGAGTCTTTTTGGGTTCTCTTTGATGAATTAATTATAGATTGAAGTTGGATTCTCATTTAGTTTGAGCATTATATTCAGGAAACATTGATTTCTTGACTTTAACACCATTATTAGATACTAATTATTGATTTATAATTTTTAAAATATTTTTTTATGTGAAATGAACTAAATTCCACCTTGTATTAAATTTTATGAAAGTGTATTACCAAACTCCTCCCACCAACTATTTCATAAACTTTATACTTTTAATTTATATATCTGTTGTGGGTTCAAAATTGTGTTTTGGGTTTCTCAAATGAATTTATAAATAGTTTGGGGATTTTAATGGTGTATTAGTTTCTTTTCAAAATGGTTCTTCACTAAAAAGTTTCTTAAGGCTCGTTTGGAAATTTTATAAATTTGTTCTCTTTTAAAAACTTCATTGGGATGGAACTCTTTCCATGATGGATTCTAATAGGAATGGGAGTTCATTGGCATGGGGCTTCCCTCATGTAGATTTGGTTTTAAGGAAATTGGTTATTCCTTTGGGTGGCTCTAGGGTGATGCTTTTTTTGTGTATTAGGCTTGTAATTTTTCTATGGTAGGTTTGATTGGACCATCCCAACTTTTTACATGACATGGGAACCTAGAATACCTATTGGATTTTCATTGAAAATTTTCTAAACTAGATTAGAATTATACATTAGCTAGTGGACCTTAGTATGGACCTTTCCCTTCTTTGGGATTATACCCCTCAATTATGCTTGGATGGGTAAGAATGAGCATTCTAGATGGTTGATAGAATTATGTAAGGTATGAATATATGATGAATCATGTTTCATTATGTTCTATATTATACCCTAATCACCTTGGTATTCCTATATTCTTAGACACTTAATTATATATAGTGTATAAATTTTCTCCCATTGGTGAATCGGTTTTCTAAGGGTTGTCTCACATTTCCCTCTTTTTTTTTAATATTTATCTTTTTATGTTCCTCTTCAGTAGAAGTGAACTTTGGGTTTCTAAATTTTTATGGAAAATGTTTTGTGAATATTTTACACCCTCTAACCCATTTTAAATAAAATCATCCTTCTTTTTTCTCTCTCTTACTTAAAAATTCTAAATCATACACCTCATTGTAGAAGATACTTCTTTCTTAAGATGTGGATAATGGGATATGATTTGTTTTTATAAAATTTAAGGAGGGAAAACTTATGTTTATATATTTTATTTAAAAACAAAAATTTGTTGAATATTTTATTATATAGAAATTAATTGGGGAATATATTTATTTGGGAATTCCTAAGTAGTTTTAATACTCACACCTATAATCCTTCTTAATCTTATCCTTAGGTAAAGGATATAGATTGGTTTCGATCACCATGGTGGGATGTTCGGTTTTCAGATTGGAGACTAACCCATAGGGTCACATAGGGTTGTAGTGGTAATAAGTTTTTGTATGGTTTTATTCAAAATTTATGTTTAGATGTTATTTTGGTTAGTATATTTGTATCAGGATTATCTTTCGTTGTTACACTTCTTTTGTTAATTTTTTAATGGGTTAAATTATTCTCATGGGTTCTCAGTGTTTCTTGTTGATTCCCTTGGTTATTTTAGCCAACACATGGTGATAGGTAATGTGTCTCAGGGATTTTTTAGGCCATCTTAGGGGACCAGTTTAGGGTCTCCCCCGTTTGTATTATAATAGTTATATGTTGGGATGGAAACCACCTAAATGAAATTTACACGAGAAACGAGATTTTTGACACTCAAAATTCGAAATTGAATATATAATTGTAGATAAATGTGTAATGAAATATTATTATAGGGTGTTATAAAATATAAGTATTTGTATGGTTATCTATTATAATAATAATTTATTAAAATTTATTATATATAATGTGAAAAATGAACATACAATGAAAGTGGGACTTCAGGTAGTGGTTTGATTCATAATCTCCTATTTATTTGGGATTGATTATGTTTAAGTCCACACTGGGGGAAATATTTGATATTTTTACCTTAAAACCAATTTATTTTTTTATCCCCTGGTTATTTCTATAAATTATATTTTTTTCATTTTATGTAAGATACTAAAATAATGTTTTATAAAAAACTGAGCTTATTTTTCTACTCAATCGAGAATATTTATATTTCATTTATATATTCTACATAAAATTTATAAAAGGATTTTTTCAATATTCTTAAATTAGTTATTAAATTATTTTTTACCCTTTGGACATTTTTAAAAGTATTTGAAAATGAATCTTCTTGTAATTTCATAAATGAGGTACTTTTTACCTCTTTAGAGAAGGGTGAAATGAATGTTTTTTAAACATATATAGCTCGAATAGAATATCCTACCATCATGAAAACACATTTATTTGAATGTTACTTTATATGTTTACTATTTTATTTTTAGTGAAAATATTTTCATTAATATTTTGGGAATTATTATATTTTTAATAATTTATTTCAAAGTGAAAATCAATATTTTGATCAAGATATTTTACAATGATCTTTTGAATGTACTTTCATCCATTTCGACATCCTTCATTTAATCATATGATTTACTATGGTTATACTCTTATAATACCATCCAGCATATTTCATTATATATTTTATGATCATCTAGTGTAATGTCCGGGACCTAGATCCCACTCAACAATGCCCCAAGTTAGGTTGGGTACATGGCCTCAAGCATATCTCCTTGAATGCGAGAGGCTAACAGCTAGAAGTAGGGACCTATGTTGTGTTGATGGGGAGATTATTCCCTCATAATTAAAGTAAACATGGTGGATACATTGAAAGAAATAATACAGAAGAATCAGTATGCCATTTAGAAAACAGATAAATATAAATAATAGATAAATAATGCCAAAATATAATCTCATATACAATGATTATGATACATCTCATGTCTCTACAACAAATATAAAATAGGTATACAACAGTTAGTAAAACACATGAATCAAAATATAAAATATATCTAAAAATTATTATCTTCAGATAGCATCATGAGCTTCACCTCGGTATCTAGCTCCCTTGATCCAAAGCAAGGCACAAATTGAACCTTTGGATTTTGGGAGCTTGACTCAGTCCCTACCGGCATCCAAATATTCTGTTCAGGAACCCAATGATAGCCCAAGTAAGGTGTGTGATACAATCCTAGTAGGTAACCACAAAAATGTATATACAAATCATGGATTTTCAATATAACAAACTAAAGCTATGCGCAATAAAAATAATAGGTAAGCAGTTTATAAAAGTTAAATTCCAATGAAATTTATACTACAAAAAAGAGATCTTGTAAAGCATAATATTCATCCCTGTAAAAATGGTTCAATCCCTTATAACAAGGATTATACAAACAATATAGAATTAACTGGAACTGCCTCATCATAAATCCATACATATCATGTCAACCACATCCTTTTCGTATAACCAGAAGTATCACAACAACCATGATATGTCCATATCACCAGGAATATCACATTTACAATGTTCATAAATTATAATCATTATTTTAGACCCCATAATTCCTGATTCAATATATATTGGACCATGGAATCCTCATTGAGTCCTAGGAGCATTGCTATGGAAACTCTGTTAGGCTTGATTTGGGGTCCAAGGATCATTTCTACTGACTATGTCCACTGCAAGCCCAATAAAAACCAGATCCAAATGGTTGAAAGTCCTAATGCATCCAACCAAATCTAAATTATAGGATAATATAAGTCCAAGTAATTCTCTACCATTTCTGATACCCATGTCATAGCACACACATGGAGTCTTATGTAACCATTCATCCATTCAAATTAAAATTCTATGAGTATACCAAATGATAACATAGTTTAAACTCAAACTCATTCCATTAGTTTACCCTTAGTATAGAAAAATTTTATAAAATCCATTCAAGAAATTCAAGTTCCCTACAAACAATTAAATAAAATTAATCAATAATAAGAGGTTCAAACCCATATTCAATTAAACCATCTTAGTTAAATTCATTTTTTATTGTGATTCCACTAACTAGGAAAGCACTAATTCACTCCATGGTTGGTTGAAAATGGAATAAGAATAATAAATTCACATGGAACACCCCATGGTTTCCCTTGGGTGGGTGAAGAACTAAAATTCATCTCAAATGAACTAAAGGTAATCCCTTATATTTTATATTTCATTTAATTAAATTATTAAATTCATTTTTTAGGCCTTCTGAGAGATTCTGGAGGGAATCACAATGAAAAATAGCTTAATAAATCACCAAAACATTCAAGAAAAGTATAGAAAACCTATCATGGGTCCATAGTAAAGTTTAGATATTGTATAAACTTCTAATTCAACTTAAATCATAAATAAATAATCGATGATAAACCTAGAAATATGGAAAAATATATTGCACCCAAATAATTTTTTCAAAATAAAGAATAATTAAGGAACAAAAATGGGTATTTGTTACTCACCGATGTAGATATAATAAGACTGATGGTGCTCGATTCTGAGATCAGATGGAGGGATGGGAGAAAATACTAAAAATTGTCTCAATGAGGAACTATTAGGACAAAGATGATGTCCATGGGAGGAGAAGAATAAATTTTTTAGGTTTTAAACATTTATAAGGGAAATTTCATAATTTTACCCCCAAAATCTAGGTCACGTGATTGGTCAAACCATACTTCAACTACTATGAGGATAGGCACCTTTCTTAGTCAATATGCATGATTTTACTAATTTTTAATAAGAAATACATTTCAGCTATGTGAAAAATTGGAGGTTCATCGCATGGGTGTGAGCCCTCACCTATATGGTTTCCTAAGACCATGCATCATATAGCACCCCACTCTCCATCTCCACATGGTTTCATAAAATCAGGCATATTGGGTTTCATAGTTACTCAAAACCATAAAGCCTACCAAATTTTGCCAAAAATGGATATTGGGCTCCAAATCACCCTCAGACGCCCCCAACACCCCCATGATCTCAAAGGGTATTTACATTAATCCATATAAAATAATTTAAATGGTAAACAACAAGATATATTCCTCTTATGAAAACCTAGGATCTTACAATACCCCCCCCCCCCGGTAAAACAATTCATCCTCAAATTTCTCTCTCAAGCGTGGTTAATATTTGTTTGAGAATAACTCCATTCACTAAAAAAGTATTTCATCCTCTCACACCCAAGTTTCACCTTGTAAATGGTCATGCTTCCATAACACCCATACTAGAGGAACTCACTGGACTCAAAGAACATTCATGATCATATAAATGATATGAATAATATTCTACTCAATGGATGCATCAACCTATAACTCGACCTCCTATGGCTGAAAAATGTGAGATGGGTATGAATGATTATGGTGTAGTTGAGATATATGGAAGATGTCATGCAAGGGCCAATACCTATGTGGTAACATCAAATGATTGGATATCATCTTGGATCCCTCTATAATCTCGAGTATCCTGACACATTTTGGTGAAAGCTTACTATGTCCCCTCATCCTTCTATGTCCCATACTCCTTGATAAACATAAAAATACTTGATCCATGACCTCGAACTCTAAAGGTCATCTACATAGATCTGCAGAAGAATTCATTTGATACTATGTTGTAGTTTTCCACTTCTTGAACAAATTCACCTACATAGATTTCTCCCACATGAGATTTGGTCCTAGTAAATCTGTCAAACCTACCTCTGAGAAGGTTTGGGGAAATCCTCATGGCCTACCATGAAAAGCTATATAAAGATCCATCTATAGAATCATCGAATAAATATTATTGTATGAAAACACACGATCGTATATATGCCTCCCCCAATATCGCATGAAATCTTGGAAAAATTATCACATCATGTCCTCAAGCACCTATTCCATTAACTATGACTATACATCAGTCTATGAATGGTATGTTGTTCTCAAAATCACCTATATATCCATCAACATATGCAAACTCTACCAGAAACAAGACATACACTAGTACACCCTAACTGAAATGTTAGTGTGTGGGACCTCATAAAAGTTTTATATATTATAGATATACTACCTTTGAATCTCATATACAGTAAATTTCTCCTTTACTAGAATGAAATGTGCAACCTTTAATAGCTTATCCACAAAATTTGACACAACATCACTACCTCAATGTGAACTATGCAATCCAACCAAAAAAATCCATCATGATATAATCCCATTTCCACTCCAAAATAGGTAACTAATATACAATTCTTTCAAGCCATTGATTTTATTCCATGACCTACTGATAGGTCAAACACCTCGAAACAAAACCACCTACCTCATGATTCATACTCGACCACCAGCACTGACGGAGTATGTCATTATACATCTTGGTAAAACATGGATGCACTCCAGAAATTGACAAATGAAACTCCAATATCACCTCCTCACATATTTCCACTGCAACCCATACATATCCATGGATACGAAGGATCTCATCCTCACCTACGGTCCTACCATGGGTGGGTCCTCACCTTCCACACTCTCTCGTAGGGCTAGGCCCTCTGAATCCAATAGTTGCCTCATCCTAAATTTATCCAATTTGGTAGAGGTGACAACTACGGATGAAATAAAAGTATTCCAATTTTTTTCCTGCACTTATAAGTTCATTCTAGATAAAAAAATACATAAAAAATCACTCACTACTAGATTCCTAAACATCCTGTATTTTAGTCATCCTAATAAGTGTATCAGCCACTGTATTTCCCTTTCCAAGCATATAGGCAAGCTCAATGTAAAAAATACAATTTATATTCAATCTAACTTCACTAACTCATATTTAGATCCCTATTTTTAAATATATATAGATGACATTTTTTGGCCCTCATACACTTAAAAATTCAATCCTTGAAAATAATGTCTCCAATAACGCAAATAATGAACCACTACAGCTAACTCAAGATCGTGCGTCAGGTATTTCCTCTCATGTGGAATCAGATGCTAAGAGTCATATTTCACAACTCTATATCGCTCAGTCATAACTACTCCTAGTCTAATACCTGATTTATTAAAATACATAGTACAAATTCTTCTCTACTCTTCTTGATTCATGAATAGTGCAGAATTCAATCTCAATTTTTTTACTTCTAAATGTCTGTCTCACTAGTATATTTAAATACAAACTTCCCACCATTCTTATTAAAGATTGTTTGTGGAAATACTAAGCATGATAATTCATTTGTGGATTTTTTTATAATATCTAAATATCCCAAAAAACATAGTATGAAAAATATATTCTTGGTATACTCCCTAGAAACTACACCTCTCACCTTCTCTAGGCCTACTGATACTTCTTTATTTGAGATAATATGACTCGGGTAGTGATTATTTTCCATAAAAAGTTGTTTTATTGGGATATTATCATATAACTGATACACTCTTAATTTATTGACAATTATCACAAGATTTTTGTCATGGTTATGTCACTTTTTAGAATACACCACGATATCATCCATGAAAAATGCTACAAACAAATCCAGATAATAATGTAAAACTCAGTTAATCAGCCCCATGAAAACAAATGGTGTATTTGTGAGATCGAATGGCATAACTAGATACTCATATAGAATATACCTTGTACAAAAATCTATAAGAGGTACATATGTTGACCAAACACGTACCTAGTCATTCCTCAACCTCATATCAATTTCTAAAGACACTCGATCTCCTCAAAACTGATCAAATAAGTTATATTTTAATGGGAAGGGATACTAGTTCATAATCATCAACTAGTTCAATTTCTAGTAATCCACACATATCCTAAGGGTAACATCCTACTTTTCCTCAAAAGGACTAGAGAACCCCATAGAGAATTATTGGGTCATATAAAACTTGTATCCTGTAAATCCTCATGATACCTCTTGAGCTCCTAAAAATCTATCATAGACATCCAATACGGGGAATGGATATGGGTGTATCTCATAGAAATAGTTGAGAGGATAACCCCACCTCTATCTCAAAAGGTAAAATAGTAATGTTTTCTAGGAAAAATTACAAAAAATGATCAACCACTAGAAAAAAGTGCTCCTGATGTTCTTCTTAATCATCTAGTAAAAATCTATTACTATGGGTTGTCATCCTGCTCATACCACAATACTTTGGTCCATCTCATCTCTCCTAGACATCCCATTCAACCTTTAGAATATAAAATTTTCCCTTTAGTGATTTAAAAGGCACCCTCTAGTGAAAGAAATCAATTTTGGATTGATAATATATTTTCCATTACATTCTATCTATGATGTTAACACCTATCATCCCATGGAAATAAATATTATTGAAGAATTGGAAACCAACAACCTAAAGGAGAAACACCATAAATTGATATACATCATCCATTATGATCCCTAACAGAGTGTCAAGTGTCGCAATTCCCTAATAAATCTATACCACAAGCTCAAGGATTTATAACACAGGTAAATATATATATATATATAACTATGTGCTGAACCTATGGTGAAAAATAAAAGATACAAGATTTGAGGATACTAAGATCTCACCTATCACCATCGATATTATAGATCCCTGATCCTTCGGTGTAGGCTATAAAAAATAGATTTGGCCTGAATCATGGCCCTGTGACACAACCTCACTACCCGAAGTAGGCCAACTCTATTGTATTGGTACAACTAGTTCCTAGATGCCTCATCCATGACCACCACCACCTCTGCTTGATCAACCAATAATGTTCAAGTTCCCTTCCTGAAATGGATATTTGAAACCTTGTCTCAAACCTAGTGTCACAACAGACCCCCTACCACTCACTTATGTAGGAAAGGTCCTAAGAAAATGAATCATATGGACCATCATGTCACATTATTGAAACATGACCGAGTTTTGGTTGTGTTTATTCATTATATATAATCATCTGTCAAACTAATGATAGAAAATTGAACTTCCAGCACTAGAAGTCTGTCTAGTATTCATCTCATGATAATACTGAAAATGGAATTTCCTTCCTGATGATGATGAACCACTAGGTCAAGAGACTACACTGCTCATCTCTATACTTAAAGCTTCCCTCTAGTCTCTCTCTATTATTAGTTCCTGATTTACTATCACAATAATAATGTTCAGTCTGAACACATTTACCTAATATCGAATGGTATGTTAGATACCTTCATTGAATTGTCTCTCTCTAAATAGTTCATCAGCAAGGTACATTGGTGCAAAATGAATCAACATTGTAAAGCAGATTGTGTACACCAAAAACTTCATAGCACCCTAATCCAGATGTGTGACCGTACTTTCCCACTCTTACCTTTATAGTTGTGGGGTAAAACTAGTCATTGAATCAGGTTTTGGAATCAACCCAAACCATATCTCACAGCCTTTTATCCTGGTTCAAAACATCCCACCCGTGATTTTCTGCTCCTTGAATAATATAATTCACAAGCTTCAATCTCCTATCAAGATATTTCTCCATATTCTCAAAGATCAATAGAGTAGTCTCAATCCATATCTCATCATATTTTGGACCATAATTCTCCAAAAATGTGGAAGGATTTTACTTCTAGAACACACACATCATCTCCTCTATATAAGACCCAGGCTGCAGTGATCCCTGAAAAGTTTTCATGAATTGATAAAACCCCTCAAGGAATTGTGGATCAATAATTATGTCCCAAAAAATAGGATGTGTCTCAATTACCAGTAAAAGGGGATCAATCAATAGGCCATAGACCACCACCACCAAAGTGAGGTCATCGCC
Organism: Viscum album; assembly: GCA_963277665.1. Taxonomy (NCBI): domain Eukaryota; kingdom Viridiplantae; phylum Streptophyta; class Magnoliopsida; order Santalales; family Viscaceae; genus Viscum; species Viscum album. The sequence continues at coordinate 71,364,483 of OY728142.1, forward strand.
ACCAACCAGGAATATGACTCGAGGTCGTCATTGTGGAATGCCTCCAAAATTTGAAAAACTTGCTCTAAAAAAGAACAATATCAAAACTCATAACACAAAAGTGTACGACATGTCAAAAACATACTATAACCAGGTCATAACACACATTCTACTTGTAAAAATAGAACTATAAAAAGCAACAGACACAAAATTAACTAGAGACTCTTCTTTTTGCCCACTCATAAGCCTGGTCATGGTCGAGTTCTCTATGTATCATTTTAATTTTTCATTTTAATTTTATATTCATCTCACATTTCATTTTAAATGTTTGGACAAAACTTTTCACCACCTTGGATCCATAAGGGACCATAAACCTCATGGAACAAAATATAGAGACTGCTTAATCCACACCATAACACATTCCACTCCATGAGACTCATGTTCCATGACTCAATGTGCCACATTTGGCTGCATAGGGTTTCTATTGAAGCCTAATTAGGAAAACACATCATAGGTTATTGGAGGAACTCTGTGTACCAACCATGTTACATAATTCCTTATACAGACATGTTATGACCCAAACTTTTGAATAATATTTATTACCTAAATTTTTTTGGTGTTTTATTTTATACTCAACAAAATTATATCCTTTAATTAATGAAGTACGTATAATTAAGATAAGATGGTTGGGGTTTGATGGTAATATGACTATTGGTCAATATGAACATTGGAAACTATACTATTAACATTATGATTATTTTTTATAAATAAAAATGATCATGGTTAATTAATACTAAAGGAAGAGCTGATGGCCACATCCAACAGACTCGGGCTGTATGAAGCCCATATGTCAGAGATTGGGAAGGAGTGACATCACTGGGAATTGCTCTAGACCAAGCCCATGCTAAACTCCAACACATTAATCTTGAACAGAATCTATTATGGGATAAGTTCAAGATGATATAAATCACCACTCGGGCAATGTTGTCTGAGCCGCCCCAAAATTCTATCACTACTACACACCTTACTTTTAGATCCTATGCAGGTGTTATAATGGATATGTAATGAAGGATTAGTTACTTTGTGTAATCTTTTTGTATAAATATAATATTTATTTCTTATTATAGTAAGGTTTTGGAATTTCAAATGTCAATATAAATATAGGATAAAATTATAGAAGTTTCATATTATTGGTGAATTTTGGAAAAAGGGTATTTTAAAATATTTTTTTATACTATAAATAATTAATAATGTGAAATGATTTTCAAAAAATGGTATTCAACAGTTGTGATTAGTAAGAAATTTATAGTCTAATAATATGAACATAATGTTTAGTGAATAGAAAATTATGAATAGTAATATTACCCACATGAATAGTTATGTGACCAATGGAATAGTAATCTAACTTAGGAAAGTATAAATAGTATTTAGGCATCTTAAATGGTGCAATGATATAATAGAATAAGTAAATAATTGTTTTAGAAAATATTAGTTAAGTATTAGAATTTTTTCAGGTAAATAGTGTTTTTAATTAAAAATAAAATATTTCATATTTAAAATATTATTTTCATAAAATGGATTTCATTTTTGAAATTATAGAATCAATCTTAGGTAAGGGTGAATTTATGATATTTTTATATAATGTTTTGTTTTCAGTGAATAATAAAAAAACAGTTTTAGGTTTCAGTGTGTTTAAATACATCATTAACGATGTAATAATGATGTTATAATTCTGGTAGGCTTATGTACATTATGATATTCTATGATTTGTCCCAATTGTCCAATACCATAGGCAAATACCATTGGTAAGCCTTGGTTTTTGGGACTACCACTAATGAGGTGTCCCTTGGAAATTAATTTAATATTCCCTCACTTTTACAATAAATACTAACCCATTACCTCATTACATTCATTATAAATTCCTCCTCAATGAAGATATTGTATTTTTAACTCCCAAAGAGTCCTCCCAGGGTGCCCTCAAGCTTCCCAAGGTACCAAACTTCAAGTTTTGGATGTTACTCTTCATGGTAAGAGAATCATTCACCATCCTCTTTTAGTCATGACTTCATTTAGGATATGTCTTACAGATTACTTTTTTTTATGTGAGGGTATGTTCTTATATATTATTATTTCAATATATTTTATGTATAAATGATTATAGACCCTTTCCTATCTCATCAACTAATTTTCTAAATTTGTATGAGATGTCATTTGGTTGCCGAATTTTCGTAAAATAAGTTTCATCTTCTCTTTTCTTTCATGATTCCTTTTAATGTGGTATGTCATTAAAACATCCATATCATGATCATATTTACATTAAATTATGTACCTATACTATATTATGAGATATTTATTAGTGGGTAACCCTATTCCCTTATCTTTATAATGTTTTCTAAAACCATGTTGTATTGTCGTTATGCTGCAGAATTTTCATGTCAAAATCTCTCTATCTTTCTGAAGAAATTATCCCATTTTACTAATTTGAATCCCAAACCTATTTAATTTAAAGGGGTATTCTTCATGAAATTAAAATTATATATTTGATTCTGTAATTTATATAAATTAAACCTTCAATTATTTTCTGTGGCATATAAATGACATAATAATCACATTTTAAGAACTTTTTAAAAACGTCACGATTTTTTAATGAAACCCATTTATTTAATTACCTATGAGTTTTTATGAAATGTTTGATTATGATAAATCTGGGTCAAATGAAAATAAATACATATTAACGGTTTTATCTAATATAACTCCATTTCATTGTGTATAGAATTTAATCTCTGGAGATGACATGTTTTACGGTACCTTGGTGAATAACATTGGTAATTTTTATGAATCCTTGGGGATAGACCTTGGTTATAGGTTCAAGAATGTCTATATAAAATTTAGTATCCAAATTTTCATGTTATTTTTCATGTTATTATTATTATGATATGACTTTTTATCTACATGTTCTTATAGATATTACCTAAGATCACTTGTAATTTGTTTCACTTGGTTTCCTTAACAAGCCTTCAGCTCACCATTTCCTTTGATGTTTGTCTCTAGGTTATGAGATGCAATAATTGTACTTTTTATGAACCTATGATGACGCAATAAAAGTGGATTAGAATAATTTTTTGTGTTTTTATGTATTATGTTCTTTATTTCCAAGTCACTAGAATTTAAAGATCCAATGTTTGTAAAATGTAATGAAATGTTATATAATAAAAATGTGGGATGCAATAGTTGGTATCAAAAGATAGTTTAGTTATTTTTTGAAATTAGGATATGAAAACATTTGGAAGAACCGTATATAGAAGTTTTAATATTGTAAAACGTCTTTGTATTTTAGTGAAATATTATTTAAGTGGGTACAAAACTAATAGATCCCAATATGGATATCAACTAGTTGGTGTGGCTCTAGCACATATGTCCCTTGGAGTGACAACTCTGACATGGAGTTTCAGCCTTGACTTGAGGTATCCCTGTATAGAAAAAGGGACTTGATTCACACCTGTTTTGACACTCTGAGGGGATATTTTTTGTTAATACATATCTTTTTATGAATCATTATGAATTATTTATAGTGAAATGTATTTGTTGTTAAAGAATAATATATTTAAGCATAATGTTTTAAGGCATAAAAATCCTTTATATTTAAATGATTCGTATATGATATAGGTTTTTTACTCAGGTTTTATTCTTTTAGAAACTGGGGGGAAATAGAAGTAACCATGAAAATAGTGAGCGCAATGGACCATGTGTTGAAGGCCCTACTATGGATGATGGAAAGGAAACTTTAATGAGAATGATGAACCAACTAACTCATGTTATGAGATATAACTTGAATCAAGTTGAGCGACTGATCTAACTGTGAAGGAAAAATTATTCTATTTAGTCTTTTATGCGTCAATGACCACTAACCTTTGGTGGATCGATCAACCCATTGATTGATGAATAGTGGATTAGCACTATTGAGAAGATCTTTTCTATGCTCTATTGTTCAAAACAACAGAAGGTCACACTGGCTGTTTACTACATAGAGGGAGAAACTTTTCACTATTGGGAACTGATTAAAAACATGAGTCCAGGAATGGATATTGAAGATATTGAGAGGTAAGTTCTCATATGGATCTTCTTAAATAAGTATTTCACTCGTTCCATGAGAAAAAAAATGGAGGATATTCTCAAGTTGAATAAAAAGAAGAATGAATCTATTGGAAGCTATGAGATGAACTTCACAAGGAATTCCTGGTATACCTAAAGCTTTGTTAAGGATCCTAATGGGAAGGATGATAGATTCTTTGGTGGACTAAAACATCATCTGCAGAAGAATCTATCCTACTAAGACTATGATAGCTATGAGAAGATCATGTGAAGTGATATGAATGTCGAACTGGAGTTTGGTGAGATGCGGTGGTCTCATAAATCCAATGAAAAGAAGAAATCAATGAATCATAACTTTGGTAATAGCTTTGATCAGGGGAGAGGAGGCAAGAAATTGAAACATCCCAAGTTTAATAAATGTGGGAAGAAACATTCGGGGAACTTCCAGCTTGGGAGAAGGAAGTTCATCAAGTGTTGAAGAGATGTCCATATCACGCAAAATTTTCATAGTGAGGTGAAGCCACAAATTCCCAAAACTAACGACAAAGGTTATATGGTGTAAGACCTACCAAAATTCCAATTCTATAAGTGTATAAAACATGGGATCTTTTCAAATTACTATTCAAATTTGAGGGAAGTGTAGGGGAATCACCATCAGCCTCAGCAAAGGACAAGGTAACAAGGTTGTTCTTTTGATAACACTAAGGCTGATGTTGAAGCACTAAATGATGTTATGGTAGGTACTCTTGTTTTTATCTCAAAGCTAGCAAATACTTTTTTTTATTCTGGTTCTATGTATTCCTATATTTCCTTAATATTTGAAAAGAATTTAAAATCAACCCCTGAATTAATAAAAGTAGAGTTATTTTTCAAGACTCCCAGTGCGATTATACAAGAATTTTCAATGATTATAAACTCTAGTATTTACTTTAGTGAGAAAAATATTATGTAAAATTTAGTAGCCTTTACCATGATGGAATTTGACATTATACTAGGGATGGACTAGCTCTCAAAATTCAATGCTAAGATCAAATGAAGAAGCAAGGAAATATCATTAGTCTTGAATAGGAAACCAACATTTATCTTCCAAGGAGATATATCTCAACCGAATATTTGTCTAGAAGAACCTCCTATATCATTCTTTATGGTGATTATAGGTTAAGAAAAGAAATAAATTAAGAGTAAAAGGATATAAAATGTCCCCATTGTCTTGGAAAACATTGGTGTATTTCTCGGGGAATTACATGGACCTCCCCTAGAAAGATAGGTTGAGTTCTCCATTGAACTCGTATCTTGATATTATCCAATTTCAAAGACCCTGTATAGGATGGAAAATGTGGAGCCAAAAAAATTAAATAAGAAACTCCATGATCTTTTGGAGATGGTGTTTATCCAACCGAGTGTCTCTCCTTGGGGAGCACTGGTTCTCTTCGTCAATAAGAAGGATCGATCAATGAAACTATGAATTGATTATATAGAATATATTGGGATCACATTTAAGAATAAATACCCACTTCCAAGAATTGATGACTTATTTTTCAAACATCATGGGGCTCAATTATTTACTAAGATTGATCTTTGATCTCGTTATCATCAATTGAGGGTGAAGAATGAAGATATTCTAAAATTTCTTTCCAATTAAGATATGGGAATTATGAGTTTCTTTTTTTCCTTATAAATTACTTATGCACCAACTATTTTTCTGAATTTGATGAATAGAGTCATTAAGAACTACCATGATAACTTTTTGGTAGTTTTTATTGATAATATTCTGATATATTCCAAAAAAATTTAGGAGAACGAGAACCACAGAAGGGTTATTTTTCAAAATCTACTTAAGGAGAGGATTTTTTAATGTTACGAAAGATTAAATTTTGGTTAAAACTAGTTGATTTCTTGGGGAACATTATAACCAGTGAAAGAATAACAGTTGACTATAAAAAGACTAAAGTTGTGGACGTGTTGACTCAGCCTACATCAATAACTATGATTCATTGTTTCCTTGGATTAGAGGTATATTATAAGAGGTTTGTGAAAAAAAATTCATGACATTATAATCCATTAACCATGTTAACTCAAAAAGGGGTCAAGTTCATCTAGACAATGGATTGTGAGGAATGTCTCTAAGAGTTGATGAAGATATTGGTTACCAAATCTATGTTAACTCTATCCATGAGTAGAGAAGGATTCATTATTATTAGTTATGTATCTCAGAAAGGGTTTGGGTGAGTCCTCATGAAAAATGAAAAGGTCATTGCTTATGCATCTCAATAGTTAAAAAATTAAGGGCAAGACTATCGGATGCATGATCTTGAGCAGGATGCGTTTACTTTTTCTCTAAAGATATGTAGGCACTATCTTTAGGGGGGTTAATGTGATATATACATAGACCATCAAAGTTTTAATTATATTTTCACACAAAATGAATTGAACATGAGATTCGGGGATGGTTGGAACTTCTTAAAGAGTATGATTTTCAATTAATTATCATCTCAGAATAGAAAACAATGTATGTAATGGTTTACGTTGGAAATACCTAGTTGTTATATCCATGATGGTGACTCAAAAAGATTCCATGATCTCAAAGCTAGTGAAAATGGACATGAGAATTATAAGATAAGGGAAATCATCAACCCCAATCCTGATGATTTCTCAATCATCATTACTATAGAAGATCAAGATGGCTCAGAAATAAGATCCTTTGTTACATATTAGGTATGAGGCTGTAAAGGATGGTATGTTTAATGTGTTCAATATTGATCAAGAAAGTGTTCTAAAATTTCATACAAGACAATGTTTTCCATCTATTCTAGAAATAAAGAAGGATATGGTGGACGAATCTCATAGATCTACTTTCTTTATACATCTAAGAAGCATGGAAATGTATAGGGACCTTTATGATCATTATTGGTGGGATAATATGAAAAGGGAGATTGATGACTACATATCAATGTTCCTGGTATGTTAGTAAGTGAAGGCAGAGTGGAAAATATTTAAAGGGTTATTGCAACCACTACCCATACCATCTTGGATGTGGGACAATGTTACTATGGACTTTTTCAATGGTATCTAGAGAAATTCCAAAAGAAACAATATGATATGGGTTATTGTGTAACATCTCACCACGACTTCCAATTTTATATAAATTCAAGAATATATCAATCTTGTCCAAATTTCCAAGATTTATGTGAAGGAAGTGGTAAGGATTCTTGGAGTTCCACTTTCTATCTTATCTAATTGTGATCAAAGGTTCACCTAAAAATTCTGAACAAGTCTTCAACATTCTATGAGTTCAAAATTTAATTTTAGTTCAATCTATCACCCCCACACTGATGGCCAATATGGAAGGACTATTCAAGCACTTGATAACATGCTGAAAACAAGATCAATGGAATTTAAAGGTGGGTGGGATCAACATCTTCCATTAGTTGAGTTCTATTAAAAAACATCTTCCACTTGAGAATTTAATTTGCACCCTGTGATGTTATTTATAGGAATCGATGTAGAACTCATACTTGTCAGATGAAGCTGGTGAGAGAATGCTTCTTGGGCCTGATATTGTGTAAGAGATGATAGAAATGGTCTATTCCATCAAGCAACACATTAAGGATTCTTAGAGTCAGCAAAATATTTATGCCAAAAACCATCGAAGGTAATTTGATATTTATGTTTGTGACAATGTATTTCTTTGAATTTCACCTTGGATGTGAGTTGTGGGGTTCAAGAAGAAAGGGAAGCTCAACCCTAGTTACATTAGCCCCTATGAAATCCTTGATCACGTAGGAGCAGTGGCCTATCAGCATGCACTTCTTCCAAATCAAGCAAAAATTCATGATGTCTTCCATGTATCCTTCTTGAAAAAGTAAATACCCAACCCTTAAAATGTACTAAATCCAGAGGTGGTATAACTAGAAAATGACCTCTCTTATCAGGTGCAACCATTGGAGATCATAGATCATCGGGACAAGGTTCTATGCAACATTATTTCCTTCCTTGTTAAGGTGTTGTGGAGAAACCAAAAATTTGTAGAAGCCACGTGGCTACTAGAGGAGTCTATGAGGTAGAAGTACCCACACATTTTCTCTTCTGAGGGTAAGAGTAAAAATTTTGGGGACAAAATTTCATAAGGGGGAATAATTTCATGACCCAAAATTTTGAATAATATTTGCTTCTTGAATTTTTTTGTTATTTTATCTTATACTCAACAAAACTATATCCTTTAATTAATGATGCGGTTATAATTAAAATAAGAATGTTGGGTTTCGACTATTATATGAATGTTGGTCAATAAGAAAATTTGAAAATATACACTTAAAGTTATGATTGTTGTTCATAAATACAAATGATCATGGTTAATTAATACAGAAAGAATAGTTGATTGCCTCATCCAATAGACTCGGGTCGTATGAAGACCATTTATCGGAGCTTGGGAAGGAGTTAGAATCACTAGCCTTTTCTCTAGACTAATCTCAAGCTGAACTCCAACTCATTAAGCTTGAACAGAATTGCGTACGTGAGAAGTTCAAGCTAATAGAAATCACCACTCAAACAATGTTTTTCAAGCCACCCCAATATTCTGTCACCATTGCACAACTTACTCTTATGTCTCATACCAATGTTATAATAGTCTATGAAATATGATCTTATATACTTTGTATAATCCTTTTGTTTAAATAATATTTTAAATTCTTATTATGTAAAAATTTGTGAATTTTAAATGTAGAAATAAATATAGTGGGAATTTATAGATTTTTTAAATTATAGGTGACTTTAGGAAAAATGGTATTTTAAAATATTTTTGTATAAATTAAATAATTTAAATTGTGAAATTATTTTCAAAAAATATTCATCTACAATTTTTATCTGTACGACATTTAAGGTCTAATAAGATCAAATTACTTTTTGGTGAATATTAAATTATGAATAGTAATATTACCCTTATTAATAGTAATGTGACCAATGGAATTTTAACCTGACTTAAGAAAGTATAAATATAATTTAGGCATCTTGAATGTGGAAGTTATATAATATCATAAATATGTAATTGTTTCAAAAAAAATTATTGCAAAGTATTATTATTTTTTCCAGGTAAATACTATTTTTACATGAAAATTAAATTTTTCATAATTATAAAATTATTTTTATAAAATTTTTCTCATTTTTGAATAAAAAGCATCGATATTAGGTGAGGTTGAATTTATAATATTTTTATAAAATGTTTTGTTTTTAGTAAATAGTAAAAATACTTTTTTGAGTTTCATTGTGTTTAATGATATCATTAATGATGTAATAATTTTGGTAAACTTTTTTATAGTAATATATGTTATGAGGTATCCCTGGTGGCTAATACCATGGGAAAATACCATGGGAAAGCCCATGGTTTTTCAAATACAACTAATGAGTTGTATCTTGGAAATTAATAAAATATTCCCTCAATTTTGCTATAAATACCAACAATTTCATTCATTCCACTAATTCCATTCATTGAAAATTCTTACTAAACTATCTATGGTCTTTTTACCTCCCAAGGAGTTCTCCCAAGGTGGCATCAAGCCCCCCATGTTCCCAACCTTCTTGTTTTGGAAGTTACTCTTCAAGGTATGTGATCCTTTCACCCTCTTATTTTAGTAATGACATCATTTATGTTATGTCTTCTAGTTTCCATTTTATTATGTTGGGGATTATTATTCCATGTAATTATATTTTTTTCCCTTTTTTCAAATGATGACCAACCCTTTTTTCTCTGATCAACTAATTTTCTGAATTTTTAAGTGATATTGTTATGCTGCTGAATTTTCATAAACGAAATTGTGTCATCTCTTTTCTTTCGAGTTTATTTTTCATGTGGTATGTCATTAAAAAATCCATTCCATGATATTATTTACATTATATTCTTTCCCAATAATATATTATGAGTTATCTATGAGTATTTTACTTTAGTCCCCTCTCTTTATAATGTTTCCCATAACCATGTTGTTTTGTTGTTATACTGTAGAATTTTTGTCTCAAAATCTCCCTCTCTCTTTCTCAAGAAATTCTCCCATTTTACTTATGTGAAAACCCAAAACCAGTTCATTTCTAGGGGTATTAATAAATAAATAAAAATGATATATTTTATTCTTGAATTTACATACATGAAACCCTCATTCTTCTTCCATGGTTTATAAATGACATAACGGTCACATTTTAATCACTTTTTAAAACATCGTGACATTGGAATGAAACCCATTTATTTTATTCCATATGGGTTATTTATGAAATGTTTTATTATGATATATGTGGCTCACATGAAAATAAATAGATATTAATGGTGTGCCCTGATAGAACTCTAATTCAATGGGTAAATAATTTAATCTCTAGACAAGAATATTTTTATGATACGTTGGTGAATAACCTTGGTAATTTTTAGGATAGCTTAGGCTTGGACCATGGTTATATGTTCATGAATTTTTAAATTAAATGTTTTAGATACATTTTTAACTAATGTTTCAAGTTATTTTTATTATGATATGCCTCTTTATCTATATGTTCTTATTGATATCGTTCATGTTCACATGTAAACTGTTTAACTTGTTTTCCTTACTGGGCCTTTTTCTCACCATTTCCTTTTATGTATGTCTCTTTGTTATAAGATGCAGTAATTGTACTTAGTATGAACCTATGATGAAGCCTTTAATTTTTTTATAAAAATGTTTTAGGTTTTCATGTATTATGTTAATGATTTCCAAGACACTAGACTTTGTAGATCCACTTTTTGTAAAATGTAATGAAAAGTTATGTTATAAAAACACAGGATGCCATAAGACGTCCATCACAATTGTCGAAATATTTATCACGATAACTATAAAAAATAATGAAAACATACAATACATCCTATATGCAATTGCATAATGCATGACATCTGATTCTAGTAAAGTGCATAAAATTATGAAATAGATGGAATACCCTCATCTCTTTGGGTTATAAAAAAATATAACCCACAATCATATCAATAATAACATCCCAATTCATGTGCATCGCCCAATGGTTGAATCAAGTAAACTATAATATCCAAAATCTATAAAAATAGACATTCAAGGCCATTGGGATTTTTTCAATATGAGGGTTAGATACACCCAGGAACAAATCATTAACAAATTACAATTCCTTCCTATCCCTATCAATTTTAACCAACTAATAAAACAGTAAAAAATCTTCAGATACCACTTCATAACATCTCATACCTAGATTCCACTCAATAGTTCCCCAATCCCATTAAACTATGTTGCCTCAACCACATATCCCCAATTGATAGAGGCTACAGACTAGTACTGAGGGCCTACGGTGTGTCCATAGTGAGAATATTCCCTCATTACTAGAGTGAACACAGTAGATACAGAGTAACAGATAAGATAAAGGAAGTCGTATAACAGTCAAATAGTAGATAAAAAACATGAATAAATAAATAATTTTAGAAGTTAATATCACATAAAATGGCGATGATACAATTTATGTCTCTACAAATCATCCAAAATATGTATGCCATAGTAATTATAACACATTTATCAAAATACCAAAAGACTAAAAAGTATTACCTCATGATAACATCATAAGCCTTATCTCAGTCTTGTTCTCCCCTACTCATAATCATGGCACAATGTCATGAATAGAACTATGGGTGCTTTCCTTGGTCACTACCTATATTCAAATAGTGTATTTGGGTATGCAACGATGGTTTAAACAAGGTTTGAGATACAATCCAGTAGTAAACTAGACAAAGGTCTATAAAAAATCTTGGCTATGAAAAATAACAAGATAAATAAGAGTTTTATATATATCATTGGTGATAAATAAATAAAATTTATTTTCCCATAGAATATGTACTACAAAACAAGTGATCTTGTATAGCCTAATAAGGCTCCCAGAAAAAATGGGTCAATCCCCAATAATAAGGCTTCTACAATCAATACAGAATTAACTAACACAACCTCTCTATACGTCCATAGATATCATGACAACCATGGACTTTCCATATAACCATTTGTTTCATAACAACCACATATGCACTGTACAACCAAGAATATCACACCTACCACTATCATACTATATATTTATAGTGTCAAACCCCACAAGGTCTGATCCATGGTATAGTGGACCAATGAATCCTCATCGAGTCACAGTATATCTTGATGGAAATTTGAGAAGGATTGATTTGGGTTGAAAGGATCATGTATACTAACCATGTACATTGTGAACTCAAGAAAATCCATATCAAAGGGGTATCATGGCCCAATATATCCTATTGAATCATAATCCAAGGAGCATACATGTCGAAGGAATCAACTACCATTTTCATGACCCATTATGTATCTCACACATGGTGTCCTATGTTACCATTAATCAATTCTTATTTGAATTCCAAGAGTATACATACTCATAACGAAATTCATATTCAAATACATTCCATGAGTTTACCCACTAATATAAACAAACTCTATAAAATCCAATCATGAAATTCAACATCCATTCCAACCATTTAATCAATAGCATCAACAAGAAAAGGAGTAAAACAATCTCATATTCAACCAAATTAGTTAAATTTATTTATTAACATGATTATACTAACTAGTAATTTTATAATTCACCCCATGGGTTATTCAATAGAGGCATAAGAATGTAAAATTCACATGGAACACCCCATGTGTGGCCTTGGATGGCTAAACAACCTCCAATTCATCTCTAAATAAATATAAGGAATCTCTAACGGGCTCCACTTCATTTAATTCAAGTATTAAATTCAATTTCACGGCCATTCCAGAATGTTCGGTGGAATAACAATGCAAACTAGATTAATAAAGAACTAACCCGTTCAAGAAAACTATAGGCCACCTATGGTTGGACTTTAGAAGATTTTTTGTCTATTATGAAATTTTTATTCGACTCAAATCAAAAGAAAAAATTAAAATTGATGGAGAAACTAGAAAAAGGGGAAATTATTTTACCCCTGAATAACTTCAACAATTCCAAGAAAAATGAAGACATACAGAAAATACATTGATTACTCACTGATATGAATCCAATGAGATCGACGATGCTGGATTCCATGATTGGATGGTGGAGTTTCTATAAGCCTACAAATTGGTTCAAGGAGGATATCTCATGACTGAGATGCAGTCCATAAGAGGGGAAGTGTTTATTTATTATATTTGAAACATTTTTAATGGAAATTTTTTAATTGTACCCAAATAATATGTGCTGCATAGTTTGGCCACACAATTGTCTAAACTCTACGGAAACCATGCACCCACTACTATAAGATGGGGAACCTCCCAAGGTCCTATCACATAATTTTACAAACCATTAATAACCTTACATTTTAGCTCTACTAAAACCTGAAGGTTCCCCACATGGGAATGCACCCTCATCCACATGGTTTCCCCTAACCATGTGGCCTATAACAACCCACTTTCAAGCCCTACACGGTTTCACCAAACAATGCGTCTTGGGTCGCATGGTTACTACTAACTAGGTTGTCATCTGGTTTTTTCCAAGAAGTTGGGTTACAAGATTCGAACAAGCCCCATAAATCCCTGATATCCACTGATCTCAAATGGCATTCACATTATTCTTTAAAAAACTATTTAAACAAGATATAACAAGATTCATACCTCTTGAAAAAAATGTGGATCATATAGCATGACTTGGGAAAGTTATGATATTTCTTATCTTAGATCTTCCCATACTGGTACTTATTGATTTTTACAACATGCTAATTATTTTTGGTTGTTTATTCATATGATGAATTTAGTGTAATTATTAACTAATGGGTGGGACCTAGACTTACATAGTTGCTCAATGCATAATTAGTCCTCATGAGAAAAACTAAATGGGGTATTTGGCCGAAGCCTTCTCTATATTTGTATGTTTTCTTCCCAAGAGGAATTGATTATATGTTTCATATTTCTAGAACTATGAATTCCATCATTATAATTTTAGTTTTTTATTTCTATGTGATTATTTGAATAGTTATGATATCCATGAACATGTTTCAATCTTGTGTGATTTTTTATATGGAATTGTTTTATCATAATTTATTCATGACATATTATTCATGTTTTATTAGTTTTTATTGTATAGATACCCTTACTAAGCATATGATCTCACCACTTTCTTATGTTTCCTTTAACTGGGATGTCAACAAGTGTATTATGATTGATATATAGGGATATAAAAGAAGTAATAATGGAGTTATCAAAGAAAAAATTATGTTTTATAATATATTATTAAAAGTAATTTGAAATTAACATATGTATACAGCTTTACCAGAATAATAATCTATTCAGTCCTTCGGTATGTGATCTCTTGTATATTGTGCCAATGTGGAAATTTTACCACCAACTACAGTCTAGTAGGGTTAGGGTCTTTAAATTTGGTATCCTACGATGTTTAGTAAAAACATTGGGAATATGATTTGGGAAAATATGGATTACATAATATGACTCTATGACTGAATTTGAGGACAAGTATAAATATAGGATAACATCCTAATGTTTCAATAAGGTATGTATTATATTTTTTTCTTATAAATATATCCCTATTTGGATACTACTGGTGGAAATGTTTTTAGAAATGATGAATTTATGGGTAATAACCCTGAAAAGAGTTCTTTGAATATATCTTGGCCATCATTCATGTGCATAGTTAATGTGACCTTACCATGCAGTTGGTTTGACAAGCCTAATGGATATGATTCGGTTAATTAAAAATTAATTTAAAAACTATTATGAAGGATTTGATAATATTTTAATTATATGACAATATTTCCAAAGAAACAATGTTTCTAATTTTGAGATAGGCTATACATTAATTTTCTAAAATATGTTAAGTGTTTCGTATGTTTTGATATTATACATTATGATTCATAATGTCATGATATAATAGAGTGTATTCCATTATTTATAAATGGTTCCTAGTAGATCTAATAAAATACATATCAATGAATGTCATACATGTAGTAATTTCCCTCATGGGAAAGATAATGAAGATGGATTTTGAGCTACAACTAAAAATAAATAAATTATTAGTATATTAGGATGGATGACTCAGTTTATGACCAATAATCCTAGCTATATGGAGCAACATGATAATCCAAAACATTGAGTGAAAATGATATACTGCATCATGCATCAACAACTTCCATCATTCTTGTGGGACTACAAAACCATTTGTTAGTGAGAAATGGATATGTTTCTTAGAGAAGATATTTCTCACATTATGAAATAATGAGAGAAACATGGTTTCCATGGAAGTATATCATCAGCTAGGGGATGAAAATAAATTTTTTTCATTGATTCCAAAAACTAATAATGAGGTGGAAATATCTAGTATATAACTTAGGGATTTTAAGGAAATTTTATGGGAAATTTTATTCCCTTGTGACCAATGGGTGTATGTGGAGATTCCTTTTTTGAATCTGAGATAAAATGATGTGGAAAATGTTTCTACATGTGAGTATAAAATTACATGATTATAAATTCATGTTGTATAATACATATGTTACAAAAAGATAAGGATTAAAGGTTTATTTTAAAGTCATAAGACAATCATTTTAAGGGAAATAGTCTAAAAATTATCATCATATGATAAAATAGTATCATGTTCTATCAATAAAGATAAAGAACTATCCATGTACTATGGATTTTAAGGAAATAAATATAATAATATTATGGTAGAGAAAAATATTGATTGGGGAAGAATATAAGGGGACTTTTCCAAGATGTGATACTTTTGAGAGAAACACCTTGGTACTTGATTAAAAAAATGAATTTTCTTCGAGTGTGGAGAATAAAGAAAATTATGAAAATGAATGAATATGGGAGAATCTATTAAACTATAGTGTGTTAATTATAATGATATGGGAAACTATTCCAAACAATACCCCAAATGTCATGAAAACGTTAAATAAAATAATCCTAGGGTAGAAGTCCAAGCCTATGAAATTAAAACAACCAACATGAAAGTTCCTAGAGATGTTTTAAAGGTACACATATCATCCAATATAACATTTTAAATGTTTTATTTGATTTTGGGTCTACAAAATATTTTATATCCATTAATTTTCTAAGGGTATAAAATTTCCATCTCAATGATTAGATATTGAGTTAGCGATGAAAAATACTAATTGTAGGATTACCGTATCTAAAGTTTATAACTCCTCTCTAATATTAGTCTATTGGAATGTTCATCCTATGAATATTTTATATTCTTTATCTTGTTGAATTTGATGTAATTTTGGGTATGGATTGGATCTATCAATAAATAACTCATATCAATTGTCTAGAAAGAGAAGTTACATTTTATATTCTAAATCATCCTTTATTCATCTATCTGTGTGAGAATGAACCTAGAAGACAAATTGAAATTACTTTCACCATATGGGTATTTCTATATATTCACAAGGGATATATATATCAAATGGTATGAAAAAACCTCAACATTGAAAATTTTATTATTATTCAAGAATACTCTTATGTATTTAAAAAGAATGTTTCTAGTCTTCCCCTTAATCATAATGTTTATTTTTCAATAGATCACACACCTGGTGCTATTCCATTTATAAATAATCCACATATAATGTCTCAATTGAGTTACAATAATTGAAGAAGAATCTCTGAGGGAATAATGATAAGTTATTTTACCTCCTACTGCTTCACCATGGGATGAACCTATTATTTTGTTAAGAAAAAAGGTCGTTCAATGCATATTTATATTGGTTATTGAGAATATAACAAAATCACTATTAATAACATGTATCCTCTACCCCATATTGAGGACATGTTTTATTAATTATAAGGAGATCCATATGTTTCTATGATTGATCTTTGATCTAGATATCATAAACTAAGTATTAAGAAAGAGTATATACCAAAAATAGCCTTCTGTGTGAGTCATAGTCAATTTGAATTTATAGTAATTTAATTTATACATAATAGTGTTCTTACTATATTTATAGATTTTATGAAGATATTCTTTATATATTACCATAATTTTTTTTTGTAGTCTTTATAAATGATACTCTTAGATATTCAATGATCAAAAAAGACAATGAAGAACATTTTAGAATATTTATAAAGACCATGAGGAAGATAATTTGATTTTCAAATCATCCAACTATGAATTTTGGGTTCAATAAAATTCATTATTGGGTTCATATAATATCACATGAGGGTATATCAGTGTAATCTTATAATACAAGAAGTTATTTATAAAAGTCTTAGACAAACCACAGTAAATGTAATCCATTATTTTCATGGGTTCATTCAATACTTCCAATTTTCTGTGACATATTTTTCCAATTTTATAATATCACCACCATGTTGTCTCATAATGTGGTTCAGGTTCTAATGGATAGAAAACTATGAAGATAGTTTCAAGGAAATGATGTGATTATTTTTTAGTGAGCCTATTCTAACACAACCTTGTAGTGTTGAAGAGTTTGTAATCTTTAGTTATATGATAACTAAGGGGGTGGATGTTCCCTCATATAATGATATATTCATATTTTAAAGCACTCCCGAATTAAAAATTCATGAAAATTTTTACCTAACTCGTGGTTAAGAGTTGGTAGTGATAAATTTTTTCATTAAACTTATGTTGGAATTATCTGTACAGTTAAAGATTTCATATAAATAATGATCATAAATTACTATAGTATATATTTACATAGAAAGAGTTGAATAAGAACCAATTAAGATGGTTTGAGTTTACCAATGTTTTTGATCACTCAATACATTACCAACCTAGGAAGAAAAACATAGTGGTTGTTGTTCTAAGTCCAAAAGGCCAAGCTAGTTTGTATGTGAAGAGGATTGAAATATATCCAATATTTTTTTATTTAAAAAATATGGATTTATAAAATATGGATCTTGATGTCCTAAAATGGGGATAGGTATTATCTTTCTCAGATTACTTTTCAACCATCCATCCATGAGAGTATTAAGAAGGCACAAAAGGAAGCTATGGATTTATAGAAGAATGTGATGAATGTTCCTTAGTTAAACAATGATCAGGCTAGAATAATAATGGTTTGGAATCAAGTGTGTGTGCTGTTTATAATATTATTGTATCAGGATCTATTAGATGAGGCTAATAGTACATCATTCTCTATTAATCTGGGAAGTATAGTAATTAAAAGAGATATTAGAAAGTATTTCTAGTGGGGAATCATGAAGATAGATATAAAACATTATGTATTTAAGTTCCTATTATTTTATCAAGTTAAGGCTAAGAGATTGAAATCTAATGAAATTTTTAAACCATTACCCAAACCAAAATGAAATCATTAAAACATAACCATTAGCATTTTCATCAGACTCCCAAAAAATCAAAAGGCCTTATTATTATTTGGGTTATATTCAATCACAATAAAAAGTCATAGCACTTAGTTTCTATTAAATAAGATTTATATATTGATCATATTTCTAGAATATACCTTATATAAGTGGTGAGGTCGCATGGATTTCCACATTATATTGTATCCGATTGAGATCCATGGATTACCTTATAATTATACAAAGTATTCATTATGATTTTGCTATAGAATTTAGTTTAAAAACAGATTATTGTCCTTATATAGATTGTAATTCTGATAGGAACATTAAAACTCTTGAATACATGTTTAGATAATTTTCTATGTTTTTAAATGGTGGTTGGGATTAACAGCTTCCTTTGGTGAAAGTTTCTTATAAAAATAAATTTCACTCAAGAATTCAAATTGATCCTCATGAATCTCTCTATGGAAGGATGTGTATTACTCTAATATGATTGGATAAAGTTAGATAAATAAATATATTGGGACCTATGATATCTAATTTGATAAAATATAAATTCAAATCCATTCAACAGAATATAAATTAATATTATAGTCGATAGAAAATTTATACAGACAATCGATGATGAGATATAATGTTTGATGTTGGAGAGAATGTATTTATAAAAATTTCACACTGTAATAATGCAATTGTATTTTTTAAGAATGGAATGAGGAGCCCTAGGTATATTATCTCCTTTAGTAATCTAGATCATGTCACGACTAGACCCTCGGGGCCCGTTCCGTGACTACCCCAAGCCTGCCTTATATAGGCCATGGGTTATCGACTAGCACTGGAAAGACGTATCCTAAAAATGTGAAGGCATTGTCTTTAAACCTGTACACACATAGACTAGGTACACAAAAAATGAAAAACACATAGAAAAACTGATGAAGTAAAAGTGTTAATGGAATTTAAGGGTCCAGTATACAATCCCAACTGAAAGAGATAATACAACAAAAAAAAAAGAATAAAACTCTTGAGATCATATGCCAATGATCCTACCTGAAGGGATGGAATAGATCGTCATTGTGGTTAACTACATCAATCGGTCACCTCTGTGCACCGTCTTGTCCTAGCTCCCAATCCTTGGTCAAAGTTTACCATTGTTTGCACAAGACACAACAAGGTGTGAGAAAAGACAGTGAAGGGGTGTGTATAACAATACCTATTAGTGACCCTGAGGCCCTCGATGGCCTCTTAAAATTCCACAAAGGAAAAACCATAAAGCATGATATTAATCATAAATAAAAAGGAAAGACTCATCTCAAACTATGTATACAGCATAAAGAAAATTAATAATGATGATTTGTCGTAAAGCTAAATCATCTTATTCATTCGTGATATTCCACTATTGATCCACGATGAATTCTATATATTTCTTATCCACATAGGGTAGTAAGTCACTGATCTACACATGGTCATAAGTCATGGATCCACAAAGGCACATAAGTCATCGATCCACACATGGTCTTAAGTGGTCAATCCCCATAGGGTCGAAATTCGCCGATCCACAATGGGCCTCTCTAACGCCAGTCCACATTGGGTCACACTACTACTGATCCACACAACGTCATAAGTCATTGATCCACATAGGGTCGTAATTCCTTGATCCACATAGGGACATAATGTGTCGATCCATAGTGGCCTGTAAGCCTTAGATCCACACATGGTCATAAGTTTTTGATCCACATTGGTTCGTAAGTCGTTGATCCACGATTAGCCACTCTATGGCTGGTACATGTCAAGTCATGCTACTACTAATCCACACAGGGTTGTATGTCACTTGACATCTAGCCACAGGATTCTCACATTTGGTGCGCTTGAGCTTCTAAGAAACCTCCCCTCAAGATATCAGTCGTACCTCAACTACCACAAAGTCCCTTGAAGAAGTAACATGTTTAACTGCCACATCATAAGGGTTCTAATGCAAGATACAACACATTAATCAGACTTCTGGTCTACAAGTTATAGTCATTTTAATGTTAAGAGCCTGGTAGGATTCGAGTTTGATCCAACCCAGATATACTCCAACATTCTCCAAAACCAATGTGAAGTATATAAAAAGGAAATACTTGTCTTAATATATCCAGTGTTGTAGACGGTTCATTAGATGGACATCTAGATTAGAAGATAATCCACTTTAAGAGAAAATGGCCTAAAATGGGTCCGGGTCCGGCCCGAAGGGGCCGGGCTCAGCCCAGTTCGACTACGCCCGAATTGAAGGGGATGGGATACAGGATCATCCCGTTGGGCTGTGGGATCAGCCCGCTAGCAATGGGCTCTTCCCGCTGGTCTGTTGGCTCGACCTGCAAGCCACAAGCTCGGCCCACCAGACAGTGGGACCCGCACCCCCCTGGTTGGGCACGGTCCGCCTGACCGTTGGACCAACCCAGCCCGCTGGCTTGACAAGGCCACCAGCTGAGTGCAGGGGTCGGCTCCCCACTCGAAAGGCTCGGCCGTTCTGGATCCTCTATTAGCAGCACCAGTTGGTGTTTCTCCACCTGGTCAGTCCGCGTGGACCGTTCACCTGCGGGACCTACGTGGCACGTGCCCGCCCTCCTCCACGATGTATTGTCATGATACCTTCTGGTGCTGCCATACATTCCCGGTCAGTGAGAGCTGGCCACCTCCTCCTCTTATCTTTGGCATTCCTACGCCAGCAGAGCTTCTACAAGACACCAGTGAATCCCCGGTGGTCCGATTTTCTATCTAACGGCACCTACGGGCATTTCGGGACGTCTCCATAATTGTCTAGCCCCCCTTTTCCATCTTGTCACCACATTGGTTGGTCTCCCACGAAGAACTCAATCATGCATCCTTGGAGGAGCGTCTGAACCTTGTTCGGTTCAGCCCACGCCCTCCGCGTTAGTGTTATAACAAGGAAAATGGTTCGACATAATGAATAGTAGATTAAAAATAGAACTCTTTGAAATAAATCAAGACTAACCCCAACCTCTAATTAGTTGGAAGAAATTTCATATGAGGAAGAAGTTTTTGCATCTGAAGGTGTTCGTCGGCATTCTTCGTCGCTTGTCGATTCCTCCAACGACCATCACTTGATCACCATTTTTCGATGTAGCATAAATTTACTGGAATTTCTTCATATCCTCTTATCGTATCTCTCCCAGAACCCATTCTCAATAATTTAATAAATAAGAGAATAATTTATCACATTGTGTTTAATATTATGGCTCATTAAATTACCATAATTAATGAGTCAATTAAACTCATAATAATTTCTATTACAACACCAAAAAATGTGAGTTTTTAAGACATTAAAATTATTTCAATAAATTTATCATGGTGCACTGCGGTCCCACAACCATCACTCAATGTTTAAAAATAAATAATAAAATAACTTTGGAGTTATTTTATTATTATTTCTATAAGGCCCAAAATATATCTTTTTCATCCGAACCTTTTTTATCGAAGTTAAGATTTTCTTAAACGAATCCCCGCACTGAAAATTCAACGGTGCTCTAGGATTTTAAATTAGAGCACTATTTAAAAAGATAAAAATATGCACCGACACGTTTACCGAACATACCTTAAAAAAAGTTCAAAAATTCATTATGGGCTCTCTAGGCCTAGAAATCACATGCCATAATTTTTTTTAGTCTCATAATAATTCCATTTAATTAAAAATAACTTCAAATTTTTAGGTCTTTATATTCTCCCCACCATTGGGATTTTCGCCCCTAAAAGCTACAACAAAGCAACAGAAACAAAAAAGGGTAATAAGTATGTATGTGAACCTCCAGCTCTCATGTGCTCTCCTAGAGGTTCCTGTGCTCCCACTAAACTCGCATCAGAGGGATCGACCATCCATAAAGGTCCCCCTCCTTTTGATCCTCTATCTCCA
Organism: Viscum album; assembly: GCA_963277665.1. Classification (NCBI taxonomy): domain Eukaryota; kingdom Viridiplantae; phylum Streptophyta; class Magnoliopsida; order Santalales; family Viscaceae; genus Viscum; species Viscum album. The sequence continues at coordinate 71,386,767 of OY728142.1, forward strand.
TTGGAAACTCTGTGAATGTCACCTCATTATTAATATCCAGCTCACCCCAGTCGATAACGTGCAATGGATCATGCACGTACCTCCTAAGCTATGACACATGGAAAACATTATGCACCTAGGGAGTCTGTGGGGTAGATCTATGTTGTATTCCACCTCGCCTACAATTCATGGGATTTGGAAAGGTCTGATGAACCTTAAAGATAGCTTGTCACCATGACAAAATCTCTGCAATCCTAGTCAGGGTGATACACGTAGAAAGATATGTCCTCCCAACTTTAACACGAAGGGTCTCCACCTCCTGTTGGTATAATAATTATTCTTTCTATGTGTTGTCTTCATCTACTCTAAGATGACCTACAAATTTTCAGTGGTATCTCGTACCAACATTGGACCCATAAGTGCTGACTCCCCAGGGTCTGTCCAGCATAGAGGTGATCTGCATGGTCACCCATAAAAGGCCTCAAACAGCGCCATGCTGACGGTGGACTGATATATTTTGTTGTATGATAATTCCACCAAGGGAAACTGATCATACCAACTGCATCCAAAATAAAGGACACAAGCAGGAAGCATGCCCTCAACTTTTTATATGGTCTGCCCCGTCTGACCATATGTCTGAGAATGAAAGTCTGTACTCAAAAAAAGTTGAGTCCAGAATTCCTACTGTAATTCCTTCCAGAACCAGGATGTAAAACAAGTATCCCGATCTAATACAATCATCTATGTTACCCCGTGAAGTCGTACAATCTCTTATATGTAGAGGCTTCCAAAGCCATCTACTGATCCCTACTCTCGTATGGGTAGGCAGTGGGTCAAATTAGTGAGCTGATTAATGATCACCCAGATAGAGTCATGGACCATGGACATACGTGGTAGCCCCGTCACAATTTCCATGGAGATTTCATCCCAATTATACTCTGATACCTCATGTGGCTGAGTCAAGCCTGTTGGAACCTGATGATTAGCCTTCACTTGCTGACAAGTGAGGCATTGTGAAACAAACCTTTCCACTGCTTTCATCATTTGTATCCACCATTACTAATACTATATGTAAAGACCCAAAGTTTCATTAATGGAAATCCCTCTTGATCTAATTAAATGTCTCTTTATGTAGCTATAAAATGTCAACTTCATTGGTTTTATGTTAAGAATTTTGACCGTTGCTAATATATTCGTTGAACAGTGATCACATGATTAGTATAAATATAGGGCTTTAACACATCCAATTTTACTTAGACAAAAGAAGCGATGGCCTCATCCAGTAGAATTGCTCTGTAGGAAGCCCATTTGTCGGAGCTCAGAAAAGAGGTGCCGTCTTTGGGATTTGCCCTTGACCAAGCCCAGCTGAGCTTCATCTTGACAGGCTCAAACGTGGCCGTCTATAGGAAAAGTAGAAGTTGATTGAAATTACCACTCGAGCGATGCTATCTGAGCCACCCCAAGAGTCTGTCACCATCGCACACCTTACCCTTAGGTCTTATGCAGCTATTTTAAGGGGTTATGTAGTACTATTTTCATGTACATTATTTTTTTTATATAATAATTAATATAATTTCTACTCATTTTTTATACATTGTAAATAGTTTTTAAAGTACAAATAGTGTTTTTAGTTATTATTTAACTAAGAATTATATTTTATTAAATTAAGGAATTTTTGAATTAAATAATATTTTAAAAAAATATTATTATTATTATTAAATTATTTTTTATTAAATATAAATGATCATATAATTTTATGAATGAAATTATAATTTTTATTAAGGTTTGAAAGCCATTTCTGTCCAAACATGTAAATTTTCAATAAATATCGGTTTTTATTTTAAAACTGAAAATTAACATATTTATAAAATTATTTAGATAAAATAAATGTTATTTTTGGAATCAGGAAGTCGAAATTATCTAACGGTGAATTTTTCATATTTTTCTGAGAGTCAAATTTTTGAGTAAAAATTAAATACTCTTTAAATATATAATGTGTTTTATGACATCATAATGATCCAATAGTGATGTAATAAAATACTATAATCTTCATTTTCGGCCATTATATGTTTTAACATTAAAATAATGTGATTTTGGGTTTTTTAACTTACTTTTCAAAGCATTAATGGTCCCCTCAAGACTTATTCAACACCTTTCCTTTTTAAATTAATTTCCATGGGAGTGTGACTCACCTCCACATATGCAACCCTAATATTTTATGAAGTTTGGACTATGGCCTTATAAAATATTTTTTTCTTATTCCCTTTTCCAAAAACCATGGTCAAAATCCATGGTATGGTTTGTGGTTTGGATTAATTTAATATAAGGGGTCCCAAACCTAAATAATAAATAATTCCCTCACCTTTCCTATATAAACCCACCCAAGCTCCCACTACCTCCTCACTCAAAGCCTTTAGAGTTCGTCCAAACTCTGACCTAATATCTCTAGAATACTCCCAAGGTGCCCCAAGCTCCCAAGAAGCCTCTCTCAAGCCTCTCTCAAGCCTTTGGAAGCACACTTCCAAGTAAGGGTTTTTTCTTCCTTTCTCATTTTTGTCAATTTTCATTAAGTTGTATTCCCCATTTAATTTCAATTATGAATTTTGGGGTATGGTTTAGAACCTCCCCCATACTTCCCTCTTATTGTTTGAATGATGTGAGACCCCTTTATCTCTCATTAAATGCCTCCCATGTACACCCGTTACTATGCCCAAATTCTGAAAGGAACTTCTCTTTCTTCTTTTACATTCAAGCAATACTTTTGTATCATGAATCTAAATTCCATTAAAATAGTTAGGAAATGTTTCTATATGAACTCCTTACTGTCCAATACATGTAAATATGATGAGGAACCCCTTTCTCTCTCATCATCCATTTTTATGAATTCTTATGTCATGTCGTTATGTTGCCGAAAGCACACCGATTTTTAAGCCAATGTCACTGTGTAGTGAATACCATGCCCATTTATCCATAAAGGGTATTAAAATTTATGCACATTTACTTATTTATTATAAATTTTCATGTATGAATTACACATTCCTTTATCGTGGAATAAATGATTATGTTTTATGAATCCATGTTTTCTGATCCATGTGGCACACTTATGCATGAAATGAAATGTTTAAGAAGGGTGCGCCCTTATAGTGCTCCAATGCATTGGGTAAAGTATAGTATCATGATATGTCATGTGCAATGAGTGTTGACTCATGCTAATTCAAGTGAAACTAGGGTTTACTCATGCTTTATGTGCATTTAGGATTTACTCATGCTCTATGTGCAATGAGCCTTGTCTCATGCTAATTCCATGTTAAGTGTTGTTGCCACATTTCCATGTTATGATTATCATGATTTATCATGACTTTATGTTCATGTTTCTTATATGCTCTATTGATATGCCTATTTTCTAACAAGTATTGTACTACTCATGTTATTCCATGTGTACTCCCTTACTGGGCTTTATAGCTCACCCTTTTCTTATGCATGTCCTCAGGTTATCCCTTGCAATGCTAAGTACGAGGCAATGTAGTGGTCATGTAAAGTAAGTTTTCAATAATGATGTTGTATTTCATGTTTTAAGTTTTAATGTAATGGTCTTAATCCCCAAATACACTAAACCTCTCGATCTTATTTGTTTTATCAAGTGATGTTTTATGTAATAAATCATGTTTAAGTTTGTAATAAAAGTAGGGTTGTCATAGTTGGTATCAGAGGATAGGTTAAGTTATTTTTGGGATTAGGAAACCCTTGTAAAGCCTTAGAGACAAGACTTAGTATAATAAAAACATCCCTAAGTTTTGGTAAGTACTGAGTAAGTGGTTTATCAGAAAAATACATCCCTGTCTAGATACGAGCAGGTAGAGGCGGCTCTGGCACAAATGTATCCTAGGGGTAAAACCTGAAAACACCGCATTGAGCTAGACTCGAACGGGAATTGGAGCACGACAACGGGCCTTGCTTCACTATTGTTTACAACACTCTTGGGGGATATGTTTTGATAAATTCAAAATCTTAGTATTAACCCTTATTAAGGGAAAAAATTCCCCTAAGAATATATGTTAGAAAGTAGATCATGAAAAGCCTAGATTGAAGCCTATAGACTCATGAGTTAAGGAAATGAAAGTTTATTTATATGTCATCAACTATTGTCTTTGGATTACTATTTATGTGTTACCCCTAACATTCCTTTTATTCCAGCCAATGGCCGGTAATAGGAGGACTCGGTCAAACAATCAATGTGAAGATCCGTGTGATGACTGTACTAATGAGATTCCCAATCCAATGGGAGCGGGAATCGTGAACTTTTTCACGCTTCTATCTTAGCTTACTCAATCATTTAGTAGAAAAACGGGTCAAGAGGAACGTTCAACCCCCCCTATGAAAGAACAAGTCGCTGTCGAGAGCTTCATGAGACAAAGGCCTCCTACTTTTAGTGGATCATTCGTTCCCACGATCGCTAAACAATGGATCAACTCCATTGAAAAGATCTTCTCCATCCTTCAATGTTCTAAACAAGAGAAGGTTCTCCTGGATGCCTATCGTATGGAGTGTGAAGCTGATCAATGGTGGACTTTGATCAAAAATATGAAGCTTGAGGAGGAGATCGAGGCATTGGAATGGAAGGATTTCTTAAAGATGATTTTCGATAAATATTTTCCACGCACCTTCCGTCTTAAGATGGAATGGGACTTCCTTTACCTCACGAAAAAAGATGAAGAACCGGTTGTAGAGTATGCGGAAAACTTCACAGGGCTTGTACGATACGCTTTCGGCATTATCGTTACCCCTGAATGCAAGGTTGACCACTTCTTTGGTGGGCTGAAGCCTGGCTTGCAGAAAGCATTAGCGATCCGTGACTTCGATAGCTATGAGGAAATTGTCCGATGTGTCCTCAAGGTCGAAATGGAGATCAGGGAATCACAGGGGTATAATGGGGACAAGAAGCTTAAGGTGGACTTTAATTCTAGTGGTCCTATGGATAAATCCAATGGTGCTAAGAAGATCCAGCACCCCACATGCCAAAAGTGCGGAAAAAAGCACCCTGGAAATTGCCTTAAGGGGATGATAAAATGATTCAGGTGTGGAAGAGAAGGGCACCTAGCTGTTAACTGTCGGCAGGAAATACCCACAGTTGCGACAGAGGAGAAGGACGCTCCGTTCGAACCTCAACATGTTGTTCAATGCTACAAATGCAAAGAACCGGGTCATTTTTCAAATAAGTGCCCTAACCCAAGGGTTCTCGGAGGCGACCAACAACCTCCAAGGCAGCAAGGAAGAGATTTTTCCATCACTTCTGCCAAAGTGAACCCCGACAACGAAGTGGTGACAGGTACACTAGTTATTCATTCAAGAATAGTAAACGTACTTTTTGATTCAGGTTCTATGCATTCTTTTATATCTCGAAAGTTTAGTAGAACAATCCTAGCACCACCACAAATCATGGAAGTAAAGATGTCGATGAGTATGGAAAATGGGGAAATAATTGAATCCCATGAATATATGTCCTCCCCTATTATAATATGTGGATTGAATTTCTTGGCGAACCTCATCATTATCCCTTTGGTGGAATTTGATGCAATTCTTGGCATGGATGGGCTTTCCTTATATAAAGCCAATATAAATTGTCGGGAGAGGGAAATCACACTCCATATGGAGAATAGACCCCGATTCTTTACAAGTTTCAGGAGGAAGATGAATCTATTTTAGCTCTATCATCTCAAGCATGGATATTACTGCCTTATGATCACACGTATCTGGATCAGATGATTGAGTCCAAGGAAGAAACCATCCTTGAAGAAATTCCTATTGTGAGGGAATTCACTAAAGTGTTTCCCGAGGAACTTCCTGGTCTTCCTCTTAGAAGAGATGTTGAGTTCTCAATTGAACTTATACCTGGGGCGCTACCAATATCCAATACTCCATATAGAATGTCTGTTGTTGAGCTTGAAGAGCTGAAGAAACAACTAAAGGAGAATCTGGATAAAGGGTGTATACGCCCAAGTGCTTCACCAAGGGGTGCACCAGACCTCTTTGTCAAGAAGAAGGATGGGTCAATGCGGCTATGCATCGATTATTGTGAACTTAACAAAATAACGATAAATAACAAGTATCCTCTCCCAAGAATCGATGAGTTGTTTGATCAGCTACGTGGAGAACAATACTTCTCTAAGGTGGGCTTGCGGTCGGGATATTATCAAGTAAGGGTGAAGAAGGAAGATGTCCCCAAGACTACTTTTCGTACATGATACAGGCACTATGAATTCATTGTAATACCTTTTGGACTCACCAATGCTCCAGCAATCTTCATGGACTTAATGAATTGAGTATTTAGAGATTAACTAGACAAATATTTGGTAGTCTTTATAGATGACATTCTAATATACTCTAAAACCAAGGAGGATCATGAGGAGAATTTAATAACTGTACTGGAGACTTTGCGCAAGGAGAAGCTCTATGAAAAGTATAGAAAGTGTGAGTTCTGGTTGAAGGAAGTATCATTCTTGGCCAATATCATAACAAGAAATGGGATATCTGTGGATCCCTCCAAAACAGATTCAACTGAGGGATAGCCAAGTCCAACATCGGTAACAGATATCTGTAGCTTCTTGGGGTTATCTAGATATTATCAACGATTTGTGAAAAATTTCTCACGATTGTCCAACCCTCTTACCAAGCTAACTCAGAAGGGAGTAAAGTTTTCTTGGATTGATGAATGAGAAGAATGCTTCAAGGAGTTGAAAAGGAGGCATATCACTACACCCGTTCTCACTTTACCCACAAGTGGGGAACTTTTGTGGTATTCAGTGATGCTTTAAAGAAGGTATTAGGCTGTGTGCTGATTCAGAATGATAAAGTGATATCCTATGCCTCAAGGCAGCTGAAAATCCATGAGAGAAACTATACCACACATGATCTGGAGTTGGCGTCTATGATCTTTGCCTTGAAAATCTGGCTGCATTATCTCTATGGAGAGAAATGTGAGATATATACTGACCACAAGAGTCTTAAATATATATTCACACAGAAAGAGCTTAATATGTGCCAAAGAATATGGATAAATCTCATCAAAGATTATGACTGTTCAATACATTACCACCCTGGGAAAGCGAACAAGGTGGCATATGGCCTAAGTAGAAAGGATCTAGCGATTCTATCAATGATGAGAATTGAGAAGGATACAATATTCTTAGACTTGATGATGATGGACATGGGAATCATAGAGAAGGGAAAATCATCAATCCTTTAACAAATTTTTTCTCAACCATCTCTTTTGGAAAGGTTAAAGGATGCTCAAAAGGATGATCTGGGAATTCAGGAAAATGTGGAAGCTATCAAAAAGGGAAAATCCTCAGAGTTTAATGTTAATGAAGAAGGAATTGTGCGGTTTGGGAAAAGACTATGTGTTCCATCAAGTCCAGAGCTGAAGAAGGAACTTTTGGATGATGCACAAAGTTCAAATTTCTCTATTCACCCAGGGAGCACAAAGATGTATTGAGATCTCCGAGAAAACTTTTGGTGGGATAATATGAAGAAGGAGATCGCTGAATATACATCCAAGTGCCTGGTGTGTCAGCAAGTGAAGGCAGAGAGGTAGAAGTCTAAGGGGATGATGCAACCATTGGCCATACCAGAATGGAAATGGGAGAACATCACCATGGACTTTGTCACCGGACTTCCAAGGACATCCAAAGGCAACAATGCAATATGGGTTGTTGTGGATCATCTTACAAAGACTGCACACTTCATTGCTATTCGGGAGGATTTCTCATTGGATCTACTAGCACGGATATATATTAGGGAAGTAGTACGGTTTCATGGAGTACCACTATCTATTGTGTCTGACAGAGATCCAAGATTCACCTCTATGTTTTGAAAGAGTCTTCAACATGCTCTGAATACTGAACTGAACTTCAGTACGGCCTATCCTCCTCAAACTAAGGGACAATCCGAGTGGACTATCCATACACTTGAGGATATGTTGAGAGCCTACTCAATGGACTTTAAAGGAGGATGGGATCAACACCTTCTTCTTGTTGAGTTCTCTTATAATAACAGTTTCCACTCGAGCATCCAAATGGCACCATATGAAGCCCTATATGGGAAAAGGTGTAGAACATAAGCATGTTGGGATGAGGTCGGTGAACGTAAGCTGCTTGGACCAAAAATGGTCGAGGAAATGGTGGAGAATGTGAAAACCATTTAGTATCATATCAAGGCAGCTCAGAGTCGACAGAAGAGTTATGCAGATAACCATCAACGAGACCTTGAGTTTAAAGTTGGAGACATGGTTTTTCTACGCATATCTCCATGGAAGAAGGTCATGAGGTTTGGAAAGAAATGGAAGTTAAGTCCAAGGTACATCGACCCCTTTGAGATTCTTGATCATGTCGATGTTGTGGACTATCGACTAGCACTTCCACCTACTATGGCCAAAGTACATGATGTCTTTCCTGTATCCCTCTTAAGGAAGTACATACTGGACCCTTCACATGTACTCTCTTCTGAGGTGGTACAATTGGAAGACGATATTTCTTATGAGAAGCAACCAGTGATGATCTTAGATCATAGAGAAAAAGTTATACGAAATAAGACAATTCCCCTTGTCAAGGTGTTGTGGAGAAACAACAATTTTGAATAAGTGACTTGGGAATCAGAGGATATGATGAAGCTGAGTTACCCACATTTGTTTTAATGTGGGAAAAGGAAAATTTTGAGGGCGAAATTTCTTAAGGGGGAATATTGTAACGACCCAAAGTTTTATTAATGAAAATCCCTCTTCATCTTACTTAATGTCTCATTTTATTTAGATAAAATGTCAACTTCATTGGTTTTATGTTATGAATTTTGACCGTTTCTAATATATTTGTTGAACAGTGATCACATGATTATTATAAATATAGGACTTTAACACATCCAATTTTACTTAGAAAAAAGAAGCGATGGCCTCGTCCAGTAGAATTGCTCCATACGAAGCTCATTTGTCAGAGCTCGGAAAAGAGGTGGTGTCTTTGGGATTCACCCTTGACCAAGCCCAAGATGAGCTTCATCTTGTCAAGCACGAACGTGACCGTCTACAAGATAAGTGGAAGTTTATTGAAATTACCACTCGAGCGATGCTATCTGAGCCACCCCAAGAGTATGTCACCATCGCAAACCTTACCCTTAGGTCTTATGCAGCTGTTTTAAGGGGTTATGTAGTACTATTTTCATGTACATTATTTTTTTTGTATATAATAATAAATATAATTTCTAGTCATTTTTGATACATTGAAAATAGTTTTTAAAGTACAAATAGTGTTTTTAGTTATTATTTAACTAAGAATTATATTTTTTTTAAATTAAGAGATTTTTTAATTAAAAAATATTTTAATAAAATATTATTATTATTATTAAATTAATTTTTATTAAATATAAATGATCGTATAATTTTATGAATGCAATTATAATTTTTATTAAGGTTTGAAAGCCATTTCTGTCCAAACCTGTGAATTTTCGATAAATATCGTTTTTTATTTTAAAAGTAAAAATTAGCATAATTAGAAAATTATTTAGATAAAATAAATGTTATTTTTGGAATCAGTATGTCAAAATTATCCAACAGTCAAATTTTTGAGTAAAAATTAAATACCGTTTCAATATATAATGTGTTTTATGACATCATAATGATCCAATAGTGATGTAATAAAATACTATAATCATTATATTCGTCCAATATATGTTTTAACATTAAAATAATGTGATTTTGTGTTTGTTTAACTTACTTTTCAAAGCATTAATAGACCCCTCAAGACTTATTCAACACCTTGCCTTTTTAAATTAATTTCCATGGGAGTGTGACTCACCTCCACATAAGCAACCCTAATATTTTAAGACATTCGGACTTTGGCCTTATAAAATATTTTTTTCCTCTTCCCTTTTCCAAAAACCATGGGCAGAAACCATGGGATGGTTTATGGTTTGGATTAATTTATTATAAGGGGTCCCAAACCTAAATAATAAAGAATTCGCTCAACTTTCCTATATAAACCCACCCACACTCCCACTTCCTCATAACTCAAAGCCTTTGGAGTTTATCCAACCTCTTCATTACGCTCTCTAGAATCCTACCAAGGTTCCTCAAGCTCCCAAGAAGCCTCTCAAAATCCTCTCTCTAGCCTTTGGAAGCACACTTCCAAGTAAGGGTTTTTTCTTCCTTTCTCATTTTTGTCAATTTTCTTTAAGTTGTATTTCCCATTTAATTTCAATTATGAATGTTGGGGTATGGTTTCACACCTCCCCCATACTTCCCTCTTATTGTTTTAATGATGGGAGACCCCTTTCTCTCTCATTAAATGCCTCCCATGTACACCCGTTACTATGCTGAAATTCTAAAAGGAACTTCTCTCTCTTCTTTTACATTCATGCAATACTTTTGTATCATGAATCTAAATTCCAATAAAATTTTTGGGACATGTATATATATGACCTCCTTAATTTCCATTACATTTAAATATGATTAGGAACCCCTTTCTCTCTCATCAACCATTTTTATGAATTCTTATGTCATGCAGTTATGCTGCCGAAATCACACCGATTTTCTAAGCCAATGTCATTGTGTAGTGAATACCATGCCCATTTCTCCATCAAGGGTATTCAACATTATGCCCATTTACTTATTGATTATAAATTTTCATGAATTAATTCCACATTCCTTTATCGTGGAATAAATGATTATGTTTTATGAATCCATGTTTTATTATCCATGTGGCACACTTATGCATGAAATGAAATGATTAAGAAGGGTGCACCCTTATAGCACTCCAATGCATTGGGTAAAGTAGAGTATCATGATATATCATGTGTAATGAGTGTTGACTCATGCTAATTTAAGTGCAACTAGGGTTTACTCGTTCTTTATATGTAATGAGGATTTACTCATGCTCCTTGTGAAATGAGCCTTGGCTCATGCTAATTCCATGTTAAGTGTTGTTGCCACATTTCCATGTTATGATTATTATGCTTTATCATGCCTTTATGTTCATGTTTCTTATATTCTCAATTGATATGCCTATTATCTAACATGTATTTTACTCCTCATGTTATTCCATGTGTACTCCCTTACTGGACTTTATAGCTCACCCTTTTCTTATGCATGTCCTCAGGTTATCCCGTGCAATGCTAAGTACGAGGGAATGTAGTGTCCATGTAAAGAAAGTTTTCAATAAGGATGTTGTATTTCATGTTTTATGTTTTTATTTAATGGTCTTAATCCCTAAATACACTAAACCTATCGATCTTCTTTGTTGTATCAAGTGAAGTTTTATGTAATACATCTTGTTTAAGTTTGTAATAAAAGCAGGGTTGTCATACTAGAGGTCCTGTTACATCTTCTCCAAACCCTGATTTATAACTAAATGGGTTTTGTGGAACTCCCTCAACAACTCCTCTCATAGAATCAGCAGTACCATGTTGTGTCCTTTTGAAATGACGATGTGCTCTGCACATTCAGAAAATCATTCAGGATTCTGTCCTTAGGATATCTGAGCATGTTGGGTCTCGTTGTCAATGTCCCCATGTTGTGCCACCCTGACTCGCTGAAGGAGTGGGGTGATTTTCATAGACTGTAGATAAGATTCTCCATCACTATCCACGAAGGATAACTACAATGCAGCTAGCTGTCTTGTTTCCTCACTTAGAAACTGTAAACTAGACCTCCTGCTAAGTGTGTCTACTACCACATTCCCCTTCCTAGGAGTGTAGAATATCCCAAATTCATAATTCTGGAGTAACTCATGACATCACTACTATCTCAGGTTCAATTCATTCTATGAGAATATATACTTGAGACTCTTGTGATCTAAGTTGACGGTAAATTGTTCACCCATCAAGTAGTGCTTCCAAATAATAAAGGAAAAGACCACTCCTTCTAACTCCAGGTCATGAGTAGTGTAGTTTTTCTCATTCTTCCTCAGTTGTTGTGAGTCGTAGGTGATCATCGCCCACTCCTACATCAGGAAACATCTCAGTTCGGTCCCTAATGAATCATAGTAGACTACATTCCCAACGACCTCTTCTAGTAGCCTCAAGATTGGGGAACTAATAAATCCCTGCCTCAGCTCCTTGAAACTGTCATGGCATCTCTCTGTCTATACGAAGGGTTGTCCCTTATTTTTCAAAGATGAAAAATGTGTTGCTACACTATAAATTTTAGGTAAAAATCCTTGGTTGTTCCCATCGAATCCTAGGAAATTCCCCACCTCTGTCACGCACTTGGTTGGCACCCAAGCAGTAAATACCTCTATCTTCACTGAATCCACTAAAACTCTAGAATCTGAGATAACGTGTCCTAGAAAGTGGGATTCCTGTATCTAGAACTAGAACTTCAAGATCCTTCCATAAATTTAGTGCTCTCAGAGTGTATCTAGAACTATCTGTAGGTTTGTAGCATACTCATCCTATGATGCTGAGTATACCATGATTTCATCAATGAAAAATACCATGAAGTGATTGAGGTAAGGCTGGAATATCCTGTTCATGAGTCCCATGAACACATCTGAAGTGTTGGTCACATTGAAAGGCATCACCAGGAACACATAGTGGCTATACCAGCATCTGAAGGCTATCATCGGTATGTCCTCACCCCGTACCCTAAGTTGTTGATATCAGGTTCTAAGGTCTGTCTTCAAAAACCTCCACTCTCCATTAAAATTATCGAAGATATCATCAATCCCCATGAGTGAAAACTTGATCATCACAATCACCTAGTTCAGCAACTGATAGTCCACGTAAAGCCTCAAGCTATCATCTACCATGTTGGAAAACAAGATCAGAGTTACTCATAGAGAAACACAGAGCCTTATGAACCCATTACCTAAAATCCCTCTGTCTGTACCCTCAACTTGCGAACCTCCATATGAGCCATCCGATATACTGGTGTAGATATCAGTGTCATCCAAGGGTACCGGTTGATGTAGAATTATACCACTCTATGAAGAGATAATCCTAGAACATCGTCAGGAATGACATCATCATACTAGCCCACCACTACAAGATAACTCATACTCCTATCTTCAATTTTTCTAAGGGTAAGGATAGCCAACTGATGATTGATCAGCTGCACCCTCCTCTGAGAAAGTCCACCAGAGCTGCAAATGTTACCTTCTCACTAGTGGAGGAATGACTAGTCCCATAATCGTGGTCACACCACACATTGCACCTAAAATAGCCAATATGATCATGGACCTTGGATAACCCTTCCATAACTAAGATAATATTGTAAGGACTTGATGTAGCTACTAGGAGATCCCAACTGAAGCTCTCGCCTCCTAGTGTAATCTCACACTGCCAACACCAGTGCATAATCATTGAATCCTCTCCCCTATAAGTCTCTAATCATAACGATGGAGCCAATGGATGTACTGGAATCTCCGAGCTCCAAATGAGAGCTATTTAAATAAAAGAGTGATTGGATCTGATGTCTATAAGTACTACAACTAGGGTAGAATACAAATGGATTGTACCTTGAATCATCTCTGGAACGCCATGGTCATAGGCCTTAGCTTCCTGAAGCTGATCTCGTCCCTTTCCACCTACTCCCTATGGTCGGGGTCGACCTCCTAGAGGTGATGGCGGTAGAACCTCAAATCACTACCCACTGCATGTAGCTCAGCAAGATCCTATTCCACTTTTACCACCATATATAACTCCTCGATCGAATATCTGCATCTACCTTTGATTTTCCTTGACCATCTGCTGATCATAGATACAACAGGTTGGGTATTCACGAGCCACTTGACCATGCCCGCCGCACATATAGCACAATCTACTTCTCTTCTGAACTCCTCTATCTTATGAACACAGTACCTTCGACACCACATCATGGGATTGGCCACCATAATGTTTGACCCGCATGGACTATGGCGTCATATTCCTACAATCTACAGTGGATGACTCGACTTCTAGTTATCCGGTGGTGGCTCTCACGGTTGGTTCCTACTGAGCTAGAAAACCCTCCACTAAAAGTGCTCAATCAAGCACTCCAGCCTACGTCGGGATATTTAGCAATTTCATCGATGATCTCATCTACCATATAAGACACTTATCAAAGGTTTGATCCCTAAATAAAGGGTTTCATACCATGTCAGTGTAGTACTAAGAGAGGCTAGTGAATCTCTCCGAGTACTGGGCTACTGTCAGGCTACCCTACGGTAAATGCAGTAGCTTCTGAATATGCACGGACTGTAGTGTCATTTTTACAAACTCCTCCCAAAATATGACCTCTAATTACAATCATGATAGTGTCTCCTTCTCATGTATATGGAGCGCCATGATCCACCATCTCCCTATTTTTCCTTAAAAGAGGCTAGCAACTAGGATTACCATCTAGTCTTCTAGTTTCTCGACCGAACAAAAAACTAATTCCACAGCCTCCAGCCAATCCAATCCTACCTGTGGCATTGTCTCACCTCAAAAAAATGGAGGAATCTACATATAGAACTTGTGAAACTCCCTCAGCTAGCGTGCATGGTCTTCCGGTGGGGCAGGTTGAATCTACTTCCATATGGCTAGTGGTGCAGCTGGTACACCACCCGAAGGTGCTATTGTCGTAAGAGGGACCTTCACCGATGCCTCATCGCATGGTGGCCTTTCATCATAATCTCTAAATTTAATCCTGGTTGGTTGTATATGAAGAGGTATCCTTTAATGAAACAGATGTGCCACAGTCAAGAGGTTATACATAGTGATCTGACTGAATAAAGATAAAAAAGGGGGAAAAATTCAAAAACACGCGTAGTCAGTTTTTTCGTGTATAAAGTCTGAAATCAGAACTCAGGTTCCTGTTGTATGGATATGTTGGCTACCGCACAAAAACTGGACTCCTAAAACTAAAAACCGTACTCAAAACACATAACACTATTTCCCCCATTTAAAAGATCAGAGTCTTAGTTCTTCAATTGGAAAGTCTCCTTTGAAAAAAATTTGTCACGAATTGTCCCCCAAGGGCTATATCGTGACTAACCCAGGGCCACCTTCCATAGATAGGGGATAGAAATTAGAAACATAAAATCATATCCCCAAAAAGTTATGTCATTGCCTTTAAACTATTTCAAACATAGACTAGGTACACAACAAAAGTAAACCACATATTAAAACTGCTCATGTAAAAGCATGAATTGAATGTAAGGGGTCATTATACAAGACCAAATGAAATAGATAATACAAAATGAATAGAAAATAAACTCTTCAGATAATCCACTAAGGATCCTACCTGATGGGTAGGTACAGCTCGCCACTGCGGATCTCTACGTCAACCAGTCACCTCCGTACACCATCTGGTCATAGCTTCCAAACCTCGGTCAAAGATTTTTGTCAGTTGCACTAGACACAACAAGGTTCAAGAAAAGCCTATATAGGGGTGAGTAGAATAATACTTAGTAGGGACCCTGAGACCCCAGATGGTCTCTCAGAATTCTACAAAGGAAGAATCACAAATCATGATCTCAATCACAAAACACAAGTAAAGACTCAGCTCAAACCTTGTGTACAACTTAAAGAACAGGAATAATGATGACAATTCATAAAGCTAAAACATTTTATTCCATTGAGAAGATCCATTTCTAAACCAAGAATAATTCTCCCTATAACTGATCCACACAGGGTCGTAACTCACTGATCCACGAAGTGTCGTATGTCACTGATCCACATAGGGTCGTAAATTTATGATCCACATAGGGTTGTAAGTCTTCAATCCATACAGGTTTGTAATTCATCAATCCAAGATGGCCCTCTATTAGGCTAGTCCTCATCGGGTTGCGCTACTGCAGATCTACACAGGTCCATAAGTCATCGATCCACACACGGTCGTAAGTTGTCGATCCACACAGGGTCATAAGTTGTCGATCCACATAGGGTATTAGGTCTCCAAACCACATAGGGTCATAATTCACTTCTCCCAAACAGGATTCTCTAACTATGGTCCTAGTTAGGTCATGCTACTGCAGATCCACACAAGGTCGTATGTTACTAGACATCCATCCACAGGGTTCCCGCACTTCATGCGCTTATGTTTCTGAGAAACTACTCCTTAAGATATTGATTGTAACTTAAACACCACCAAGTCCCATGTAAAAGTAACTTGATTAATCTTCATATCATAAGGGTTCCAACAAAATATACAATGCATCAATCAGACGCCCGGTCTGTAAGTTATAGGCATTTTAGTGCTTGGGGCCAGATTGGATTCGAGTTCTATCCACCCCACCAATACTCCAACATTCTCCAAAACTCATGTGGAGTATCTCAAAAGGACTGCATCATCCTATGGGTTCCAACATCATAGACAGTTAGTCAAATAGATGTCTAGTTTAGAAGATAAACCTATTTAAGTGAAAATGGGATAAAAAGGGTCCGGGTCCAGTTTGAACTTGTCAGACAGACCAGAACTAGTCTGTTGGGCCCGACCCAAAGAGGCTGGGCTCAGCCTGGTTCCACTGGGCTTGGATCAAAGGGGATAGGTTGTGGGTTCATCCCATTGGCCATGGGATTAGACTGCTGGGACACATGACCGGCCCATCCCACCTGGCTTGGCGAGGCCCACCGAGCCGCTGGACCAACCGAGCCCGCTGGCTGGGCACATCCTGTCAGTTGGGCACATCGGTTGCCTCCCCTCCCTAACAGATCAGTCATT
Source organism: Viscum album (assembly GCA_963277665.1). Lineage (NCBI taxonomy): Eukaryota > Viridiplantae > Streptophyta > Magnoliopsida > Santalales > Viscaceae > Viscum > Viscum album. Next base: position 71,403,409 of record OY728142.1, read on the forward strand.
TGGGATCCTCCATCAGCGACGCCAGTTGGTTCCATTCCACCTGGCCAGTCCGCATGGACTGGTCACCAGCGGGGTCCGTGAGGCATGGGTCTACCCTTTGTCGTGGCTCGGAGCCACAACCCTCTTCTATGGCTTGAAGTGGCGGCCCTCCTCTACAGTGCGCTATCGCGTCCCTCTTCCATGGTGCGCTTCCACTGTAAGCATGGTCGGCGTCAGCCAGCTGCCTCTATCCTATGTGGTTCCTTCGGGCACCACCATCCCTTCTGGGCTAGAATGAGTCGACCACAGCTTCCTCCGGTCGCAGACACCACCGCACCGCTGGAGCTTCCACCGGCCACCAGTGAAACCCTGATGGTCAGATTTTCTTCCCGAATGTGCCTATGTTTCGTCTGGGACATCTCCATCAGTGTGTGGCCACCAATTCAATCATGCCACTGAAATGGTCAGTCTCCCACAAAGAACGCATTCAAGAAACATTGGCGGAGGTTCTGGGCCTTTTTCGGTTTGGCCCGCACCCTCCGCATTAGCATTATAACAAGGAACGGTGTTTGACAACATCAATAGTAGTTGAAACATAAAACTCATAGAAATAAATAAAGACCAAAACCTACCTTGAATTAGTTGGAAGGTGCTGCAGTTAGGATGAAGGGTCTGCGTTGGAAGGTGTTTGTTGGCATTTTTCGTCACCCATAAATTCCTCCAATGTCTTTCACTTGATCACCATTATTAGCTGGAGAAGAAAGTTTCCAGTGTTTCAGTAGAGCCTCCTCTTGTAGATCTCCCAAAACCCATACACATGATTTGATTAAATAGGATAATAACCTCGAACATTTTGTTTAATATTATTGCTCATTAATTAACCATAATTAATGAGTAAATTAAGAACATAAGTGTTCTCATTACAAAACCAAAGAAACAAGAGGTTTTAGGACATTATAATTCACTCATTAAAATTATGACGTTGCACTACATTCCCACCACCGTCACTCAATGGTTACAAGGAAAGAATAAAATAAAATTGGAGTTAATTTTTTATTATTTTTGTAAGGTAAAAAATATAAATTTTTCGTCTGACCCTTTCCGGCCGAAGTTAAGCTACCTGAAAGAAAATATCAGCACTGCGAATTCAACAGTGCTATCGGATTTTTAATCTAATAACCGATTCAAAATATAGAAATTGTCCCCACATGTTTACATAAATTACCTTTAAAAAGTTCAAATTTTTTTCTGGGATCTCCTAGCCTTGGAATCATGTGCAATCAATTTTTTCATTCTTGTAATAATTCAATTTAATTAAAAACATTACATGCAATTTCTTGGTCTTTACATATCGTATTGGGTTGGTATCATATCACTTGGAACTTCCATTGAATCTCTCTCATGTTCACAATGTGTTCTTTGTGTCCCCCCATGGGGAAGTTCATTCCTGATCGTTCACAAGTACTAGAATTAGATTTAATACCATAGGATAAATATTTATCATATGAGGAACAATTGGTGGAGATTTTGGATCATAGGTAGAATGTGCTACAAAAAACCCATTCACAATGTCAATGTTTTTTGACAAAACAATATTTTTGAGGAAGCTATGTTGGAACCATATAATGTGGTCATACATGAGTATAATGAGTTTCTTTTATTAGATTAATGTAATTTCAATGTGTAAATTCTTATAAGGGGTTAAGTATTTTACAATCTGATGTTTTATGACATATATTTTTATCAAAAAAATAATTACTTCGATATCTTGAACTAAATGAAACAATGAGTTTAAAAAAACCATAGTCTACAACATAAATATTATTGAAATATAACCATTATAAACAAGCTAATAAAATTGGTGGTTATAAATAAGACTAACGAAATTATAAAAAATTTATTATTTAAACATGTATAAAATAAATTCATTTATTATCAATTGATTGTAAATGAAATTTATAATCATCTAAGGTAAAATTTATTTTAATAAAAAACAAGTTTTATGTACACAATTTCTTTTTCTGGTAATAAATTAAATAGATCACAGTTTTTGAATGATCTTAATTAAATATATATTATATATTAAATCAAATAATTTATCACTCAACAGAGATTTTTCTAGGTATGGGATAAGAAGAAATCCATATTTATGTCAGAATACTCTATTTTTCTAAAAATTTGTGTATTCACGTTTTGCACATAATTTTACAATTAATTTTTTTTTTCAATTATAGACATTTAATGTTTTATAATTGTATCCATATTTGAAATACAAGATTAAAATTTCATAAATAGGTCCCTTTAATTTTTTGTTATTTTATGTAGTAACCATGGAAAAATTTAACAACATAGTGAAGGATAAATCTGCAAACTGTGGATAAAACTAAGTATTAATGTCACTCTTTTTATTCATCATCCCTATTGGATGATTTTAATTTTATCCTTACCACCTTGGGCTCTAAATTTAGTAATCTAAGAGACACATATTTGGAATATAAATTATATAATATTTAATAAACACAAATATACAAAATTTCACTATCCTACTTTTAAATATATCTTATGTGTTCACATAGGGATAAATGATATTTATAAATGAATATTAATGTTTATTATGATAATAATGAAATTATTTTGTTGTTATTAATTTTTTTATAATTTTTGGTAATTGTATAATTAGCTTAAATTCTTACTCAATGAAAACAGATTATTCCAGCAATTAATGGGAAAATAAAATAAATGAATTAAAAATATTAAATGTAGTATAATTTTAGAAATTTAGAGTGTTAAAATAATTTTATTTCGGAATATATCATATTAGTGATTATTTATAGGATAATATTTTAATTTTATCAATGTATTTATGAATTTAATGTTAGATTAAATTCATAGTTTTATGAATTACAATATTTGTATTTTTTAAAAAATATATTTTCCTAAATTAATTAAAAATAAATGAAATCATGAATTTTTAAAAATATATTAATATATTGTCTAAATTCCCCCCCCCTTTTAAATTTATGAAGCAATTTTTAACTTATATTTTAAATTATATCCCATTATGATTGAAAAATTTGTTTTTGAGGTTAAGGATAAAATGAGTTTACTAAGGGGATAAACCAATGTATAAGGATTAAAATAACTCTTAATCATTTCCATGTTTAGTTTTTTGTGTTTATACTTTATAATACCATATATTTTAATATATACCAATTTCAAAGAATATTTCATGGTAATGAATTTTTAAAATTTTAATCCTTTTTATTAATTCCAAGTGTTTCATTTCCCTCCCTAGTAAGATGAGACCCATGCCTATCTTTTTTACACAATTTTCAGCAGCCTATCTCAACAAATACCTACTAATTACACTCATATACATCATTATCTATATTTTGGAAGTGTTTTTCTTCCAAAAATACTAACTTGATGGTCTTTAATAGGGTATCCAATGGAGTTGTTTCAAATAAATGGAAGTCACATTAATCGATCACATTGTTTTTACATCTTATTTTACCTCCTCTAAATCTTTGGTTTTTACAATAAAATATTAAACTTAGTATCTTGAATATACTGAAAAAAAATTTATTATGAAACAACCATTATAAATCCTCTTTTTCTTCAAATTAAAAATGATAATCTTGTTTGTGTGTATGTATGGACTACCACCTCCACAAAGCGATATGATTATTTTTTCAATAATGATTTTCCATATTGATCATAAGGTTAGATTTAATTAATATATTTTTTATATATGATATTATAATGACACATTGAAGATTAATTATTATCTTCATTTCTTTTTTTCATCCATCCAAAAATGAAAATAGATTTTATGTGTATGTATGGCCTACCATCTCCCTGAATGGTGTCATTCATATTTGTATCTCTTACTTTTACAGATTAATATTTGTACATATATAATGAAAATATATTATATTTATAATATAATTAAAATATTTTATAATATGTATACATGAGTAAGATTTAGGGACAAAAACTATTAAATCAATTGTTACATGAGAAACAAAACAGTTAGAACTCGAAAATGATGAATTTCATAAATAATTATTGATAAATGGGTATTGAAATGTTATAATTGGATCATATATGATATTAAAAGTATGTATATGGTTATTTTATATTTTTATAATATATTTAAATTTATTACACTATAGACTAAAATAACTTACAATGCATGTTATACTAGAGGTAAGGGTTTATTTCACAATCTCATCATTATTCTTAATTGTGTATCATTATGTCCCCATTGCTGGAAATATTTCGTATTTTTATCTAAAAAATAAATAATTTTATTTTACATTGGTTATTTATCTAAATTAAAATTTTTACTTTCATTTTTATATCTTTATGAACTCATGATACAAAAATAATTGATTCAAGTAAAACAGACAATGTTTTTCTACTCTCTCACGAATCTTTCCCCTCCATATCCATATTTTCCATAAAATGTATCAAATAATGTTATTTAAATTATCCAATGGTTTATTTGAGAAAATTTTAAATATGATTTACTTTTTATAAAATTATTTAAATGGGATCTCTTTACTTTTCAATAAGCAGGTACTTTTTTACATTTTTACAATTGGGTGAAAAGAATGGTTTTTTACAAATACGACATGAGAAGAATTTACTGCCAACATAACCACTCAATTATTTGAAAATTAATTTTAAATTTTAAAATTTTATTTTCATTTAAATTTATATTAGTAATATTTTCAAATTTTTTATATTTTATATATGTGATATCAAAGTGAGAAAGTGTATTTGCCTCCATAAATTATTCAATGAACTTTTGAAAGTATTTTCATTCATGTCAACATAATCAGTTAAATATTATTATTTATTGATTTTATAATAATATGATTTCATATAATATATTTCTTTTATGGTTTATGATCATATTTACCAGGGAATGTTTTGATATTACCTATTCAAGTTTGTCTAATATGAATATTTATTCATTTTTAAGGCATGTTGATTATGTTGTGTTGTTTATTCATATGATGAATGCATTTTACATATTAAGTGATGAGTTGGGCCTAGAATCACATATCCCCTCAATATATTATTATTTATCATAATAAAATATATATTGAGCTCCTGGTTAAGGTCTTACCCATTTATTTAAGCTATCTTAGCATGAGGTCTTGACGATAAATTTCATAAGTACAACATTATGAATTCTATCATTATGAAAATAGTTATTGATTTCCATGTCATTATATGAATAGTTATTATATATATATATATAATTTTCTGGCACAGCTTATTATTTTTATTAATTATTTTAATATCATTTATTCTATCTATATTATACATTCCTTGTCAGGCTCCATTGCATGCGTACTCTAATTGAGCATCTAAGATCACCCAGTTATTATGACTCCTTTACATTGGATTCCAGGAAGTGTATTATGATTGATATAAAGAGAAATTATAAATGGAATTTTTTTTCTAAAATAAAATAATAATTTATTTTTTAGGATTTCAAATTTTATTTGAGATTTATATATGTGTCTAGTTTTACAGGACTTCTAAACTATTCTGCCCATTAAGATCTTATCCCTTATATTTTGTACCAACATAGTAATACAACCATTGTCTCTGGGATACTAGTGTCGGGGTGTTACATGACTCCACATAGTCTACTGGGATGAGAATTGGTGACTGATTTATCTCCCATGAACTTGTGGGGATAGGTTTGGGGGAATTAATTGACCTCCTAAGTATGCGGGATGGAACAGGGTGAATGATGAGGACAAGGACCATAGTTTCGGTTCTAATTATTGTATATATGTGTTATGGTTGTAATAAAAGATCATTACTTCTGTAAATGAACCAAATCAGGTAGGTATAGGGTATAGGGATCCTTATTGGATCTAAATTACCTATAAATTTTTATGTTTATTGATTTTTTTATTTTAACAAATTGTATACACTTTTATGCGGTTTGTTGTATTTATATTAAACACACAATAGTGGTGTAAAATTGGGTTCATACTCACAACCTAAATATAAATCCCAGTGGGTTATTAGACTCTATTCACAAATTATTTCATATTAGGGAATTGGCCCAGTTATGGTTGTTGTATAGGAGTAGTGGATTAGATTAGCTGATTCGAGGATATATCCCAATATTAGTGTGGAGTTTCCTCAATATTTATTTTTATTTTTTTATTATATATAGACATATTTCCTGAGGGGATCACTATGATACTTGGATATTTTATGTGATATTATTATATCATGGGTTGATGATATTATTTAATGCTTCTACATTTTATTTTCCGTGTATATTATAATTAAAACTTATGTTACTATGTAATGGGATTGGTCATTATTTTCTGATGATATAATCCCCTCATATTTTCTCTTAGTACCTCCTCACTCGACGAAAGCATCTAGTGTATAAAGACTCTATCATGAGTTCTTTGGCATCCCAAGGACCTGGATCAGGTGATCCAAACTTGGGAATCACAATTTGAAGGTCTCAAACTCTTTTTTTCATTATAAAGATACATTTTATAAAAAAATTTGAACATATATCTTCTATATTTTTAGAATTCTGATCTTGAGAAGATTCTATATTTCTCAATTTCATCTTCATCTTAGAAAACATAATGTTGAAAGTATTTTTCCTAACTTCCACTAAGATCAATCTATTATTCCATTCATTCATGATTTTCTGCATCTAACCAACATGTATTTTATATTCCTTCAGTAATAATCTATCATTCTCATTATCCTATTTTATTTAACCTCTAACTAATCATAATTCATTTTCCATCATAATTTAAAGAATTATTTTTTTATTTAAATATTTTTTTAGAGTCTTAAGGGAAAATAATATTTTACTTCACTCTAAATGTGATCCCTATAGAGCCTTGTTATATTATCATTGAATTATATTTTGTGTTTCTGAAGAGATATAATCTTTTTCAGAGACTCCCCCTCAATTCCCATCACTAAAGTATTTAACAACTCTTCCATTAATATACTTTATTTGTAGTCATGTGCTTAATCATAAATAATACCCCCCCCCCAATTTTTGATAGATCTTCTTCATAAATAATGTTCAAGATTATCCTTCCAGAAGTTTCCTCCTTACGATACACATTATTCTTATTTCATTCTTCAGTAGTTGTATTCAAATTTTCAAATTTCTTGTCTTGGTATTAATCTTTAGTTTTAAATCAACTACTTCTTTGGAGTTCCCATTACTAGTTGAATGATATTTTAACTCCTTTTATAGTTTGTCGATATCTTTTTTAAGCATATCTACATATTTGGTAGATTCTTCTAATAATCCACCCATATTTTTATTATTTTATATTTGAGTATAAAATTTTTCAAGATCACCTTCAAGATTAAATTTAAGGTCAAAAATGCCCCCTTCATAAATTTTATCTTTTCCCTCTGGTGAATTCCTCTCTTGAACCTTCAATAAATATTTCTCTAGAACTCTCAACTCGTTATTTTTAGATGAAGGTCCAATGTAATATGATAAAAATTCATTAATATAACCTAAAATATTGTAGTTTGAACACCAATTCTGAATATATTATCTCTGATACCACTTTCTCTACCCTTGGACACCCTGTAGGGGGGAGAATCATGGTGCGGCCAAGATTAGAATTTTTATTTAACTTATTTTATTATCTTTTATTAACTTGTTACCATGTGAGAATAAACTATGATCAATCTTTAATTCATGAAATAAAAATATTATAGGAAAATAAAAATATGAAGGAAAGTAAATTGATAACATAACACAAAAAAATTACTTGGTTCACCACAATAGGATACATTCAAGGAGAACATATTGATGATGTTTTGAGGATAAAAATTCCACAATAAATAACTATTTTTAATGTTACAATTTTCATACATGTACACTATATTTCATTATCACTTCCTTAATAATATTTAGGTCTTGTTCCCTCCTTTCCAAAGTCACACTACATCTTCTCTATTTACATGAATTTCATAGATGAATGTTTAATTAATTTTATAGACATGAGGGTATTTTCCAAATAATGATGGTAAGATTAAACTTGTTACATATTTATATCCTGATATATTCATATTAAACTCCAATATGATTCCCTTATTCTTAAAGCGGGATGAAATTTTTAGCTTATAAATTATATTTGAGTTTTTGGATTTATTCAACCTTAAATACACTTTCTATCATATGATAATAATTACAAGGTTGGATTTATATTTCTAAGCACTTCTTCTTACGACATAAAATTTATTAATGATAAGACACTTACTCACAAATCTTCTACCTTAAGAAATATTCGAATTTTTTTTCTAGATCTAAAATGAACACAATATCTTTATCATGATTCAATAAAATCTATTAATTTATGCTCCTATTATTTTTCATTCTATCTTTTTACTTTTTGAAATATTAATATTCTCACAACTCACCCCTTACTAGAATAAAAATTTATTACATTGTTTTCAAACATACTTCTCGATATTTTTTTCTTTGTAAAACAATTTATATGAAAATTATAATTCATGGAATTTATACACATATATCATGCATGTATATTTCATTGTATTCCAAAAATTATTTCACAATAAGAAAAGTTAAATTTGTTCTATCTTCCTTCTTATTCACATAGAAACAAAAATATGTTTGTGATGGGGAATGAAGATAAAAACATTGGGCCTGAGATTTAAAATATTTCTGCTCCTAAGAGATGTAACATCATCCTTTCCAATAATCTGAGCCCCGGTAAAGTTATAAGGAAATTGGGTGAATTTATTAAGAATAAATTAAATAAATGGATTATCGAATTCAGATAAATGGGGTGTTTGATTGTAGATCATCAACGATGATCATTGTCCAATGGATATGTGGTCAAAACCCTTTAGATCAATCACACATGATTAAAGTGTCCATAAGAATGTCAAAAATCATATTCTAGGTGCTAGTATATATATCTAATGAATCACTCAATGTGAAAACAATCACCATGATCCTTTTCTTTCAATCAGTGAAAGAAATCTATGATCAATCTCATGGACAAGTTTTTTCTCTATCTAGGATGTGGGAAAAAGGAGACAGGATCTTTCAAAATCCTAAAAATTAATTGTTTCATGGAAAATAGCTTTCTCTTGCTTATATAGTTTAATTTAATTAATAGGAAAGGCTTCCCCAACCCCCGTATAAGTAAAACCCAATAAATGAGAAATGAATGAAATTTTACAAAAAAATAATTACATCATAAAAATATTTTAATATTTTTTCCAACTAATTTTAATATATAATAAATATGTTAGATGATAAAAATAAGTAATTAACTTGAATCATAATTCCCAAAAATATTAAAAGAACCCTAAATATTAAAATAATTTTCATTTATAAAATATTTTCTCATGTATTCACATAATTTATTATCAATACATTTAATAAAAAAATTCAACCCAATTATTCTATTATTGAATAATAATAAATTAATTTACTTGTTATTGATCATTATTACATGAACACCCCTCATTCCTTATGGTTCCAACCACAATGTCTTCTTCTCTTATTCACTAGAATATGGAAGACTTTAGAATATGCAATTGTTGTTTACTCTCATGGCCCTTATCTCAATAGTGGTGAATTCTATTCAAGAACTAGGAGTAGAGTCTAGTAACCCATCGAATCCCCAAACGATATAAGAAATATTAAATGAAATGACAACCATCCTTTGAAAAAACATCATGTAATATAATCTATTTTTCTTGAAATATATCATAAAGCATGAGGAAAAACTGGTGTTATTATGCATTATTGATTTATTGTTTATTGATATAACTAGATTGGATTACCTCTATTATAAAATTGATGGGGATTTAATGAATTTACTACCATATTGATCAAATAGATATAAGATATCACTTCCTCAACTCATAAGTAAAAAAATTCTTGATCATTGAATCAATGTCCTACCACCAACGATGCACCCAACACGGGATACCTCACCATGAAAGAAACATCATGGTTTTTTCATGCATAAATTTATATGATCATGTGGTATACAATGATAATGATATCATGTTATGAGATCAATATGCATGTTCATAGATAGGAAGAACCAATGACACTTGAAACATTTGGTGTTATTATGGTAACATATGTCCTCATGATCATATCTACACGAGATAAGAAAGAGAAACATTCAGGAGAATAAATCCCAATGATTTTTAGCCCCTAACACCTGATTGTTAATAATTATATGTGTCCTGGTACTATGTCGTATCTAGAAAATTGTAAAAAAAAATTAAGATTTCTATCATGGTATCTTTAGGTTATCATTAGCTCCTGGGAAGTACTATAACATTTTTTATATGACCAGTAATGTATGGTCATTACAAAAAATATAGTGCAAAAAGAAATATCAAAACTATTATGGTAATATAAACACATGTATAAATCAAAATGTATACATGTATATGCAATCAAGGTATATGAATGATTTGGGAGTATGGAACCCACATATAACACTTCCACTTACTCTAAAACTAACTACTAACATGTCTCAACCCTCTAGCCCTCACATGAGTATCATGGTATAATTGAGATATGGCTTTAGTCATAGGGTCTATCACATTATCCACTATGGCTAGTTTTCTATCTATGACTTATCCTCATTGAGTAAAATCTCCTAAGAGAAAAAACTTTCAAGGTATATTATTTTTCCAATTCTATGATCTATGCTCCGTGGAAAGAGCCACTATTTTAGTATTATCATGATAAATTGGAACATGTTCTATAACTCTAGGAAAAAAATCAATTTATAAAAAAAATTGTATATAGAAAACCCACCTCCTTTACTGTATCAGAAGCCACGATATATGCTGATTCCACGATACAGTCGAAAACCACTGGTTACTTCATGATTATTCATAACACTACTCCACCTTTAAGGAAAAAAGGAATAGATAGAATAAAATTTCATATCATCATGATTTCTCTAGAAACTAGCATCAGTTTATCCCCTCGCGACTAGTTCCTCATATCTACCATACAGCAAGAATATATCCATTGTAAATCTCCAATACATTTGGATATTTTTTAATGCTTCCCAATGAAACTTCCCTAGATTATCTCGATATCCCCCAACCATGTTTCACAGAAATGAAACATCAAACCTGTTACATATCATGGAATAATTGATAGATAACACAATCGATTGACAAGGGATTATACTCATTCTTTAAAACTTTTCATGTGTTTTTGGAAAAAATTTATTTGATGGAATGATTCCATGTGACATTCGAAACAACACATTTTTGGATTGTTCAATATTGTAACTTTTAAATACCTTGTCAGAATATGTACTTTGACTTAGTTAAATAATCCTCAAAGATCTATCTCGATATATTGATATCCATATGATATCAGCTAATTCACCTAATTTTTTCAGGTAGAAGCATTCATTTAACAATGTCCTAACTAATTGTAATAATTATAATTCATTTCCCATAACAAATATGTCATCAACATATAATACAAGTAAAATTGAGGCATTCCTATTAACCTTATTATAAGAACATGCCTTGATTTTTTTCGTGAAGAATCCAAATTCTACTGTTAGTTCATCAAAATGGGCATTCTATGATCATGATTCCTTCTTCAACCCATAAATGAATCTTTGTATCTTTCATAATTTATTGGAACTAATTATCATTATAAACCCTTCTGGTTGAGTCATAGAGGCATCTTCAACCAACTTCCCACATAAAAATCTTTTTTGGCTTCCATTTTCAAAATAACACAATCATGGAAGGATATTATTGCATGTAATATTATAATGGATTTTAACATCACTACTGGTGAGAAAGTTTCTTCATATTGTTTTTCCTTGATTTTTCCTTTAACCCGTTACTAACAGTCATTCCTTATAGGTATTTACATTAATATCTATTTCCATAATTTTCTAGAATACCCATTTTCCTAAAATGGGTTTTATGTTAGCTTCAGGACCTACCAAAATCCAAACATGATTTTGGTATATGGACTATATCTCTGAATTTATACAATATTTCCATTTAGCAAAATTATTATCATCTAATACTTCCTTGTAGGTTATAGACTCATTGTTTTTTAAGAGTATTGTTCCACCTGAATCTGTTATAAGGAAACCATACATATCTTGTTCGCTAACATCTCCATTTGACTAATACAGTACTTGTGTCTCAGGAATATCTTCAAATGTCATTGTCTCATGTAGATATTTTTCTTTGTACCAACACTAGCACATCTAAAACATCAAATTAATTGAATTCAATATTTTTTACACTATTTACAATAGATTTGTGTTGACATTCTAGATATATGGGATTTATTTTGAAATTAAATATTCTATTTTAAGTGTGGTATAGGTAATATTTTTTGGACTCTTTAGAATAACATATAAAGATTCACTTTAATCATTGTGATTCTTATTCCCACTTGGTATAGTTCTGACAAAAAACTCACATCCCCATACATATCTGTGTGATAGATTTTATTTTTTTCCATACCATAACTCATATGGTGGACCATCTATTTTTATACTTTGTGCTTGGTTAAGTTTATATGCGTAAGTCTACAATATATATCTCCAAAAGTATTAGGGATGAGTTTCCTAACTCATGATTGATCTAACCGAGTGTAAAAAGGCATGATTCATCCTTCACTAACACCATTATAATGAGGTGTATAATGAGTATTTATTTGGGATATTATCCCCTAATCCTTTAATTTATCAATAAATTCTTGGGTAAGATATTAGTTTCCTCATTCTGGGTGGGGTACCTTAATATTAATATAAAGATGTTTTTCTATTTCATTCTAGTATTCCTTAAACATCTGAAATGAATCTAATTTATTCATGATTATGTAGATATATCTATATCTACTATATTCATCACTAAAAGTAATGAATTTAAAAACCCCACTCATGAATCTACTAGAAATGGACCACCTTATCATGTTTGAAATAATTCATATATTTAAGTGTCTCTTACTCCATTCCTAGAAAATGGTGATTTGGTCATTTCCCCTTTCATAAAAGTGTGATAGACTTCTACATATTTTAATTTAGTTGATTCCAAAAACCCTATGAGATGTAATTTCTGTAAATTCTTCTCATTAACACGACCATGTATGTAGTGCTATAGGTGGGTGTTACATGAGTCATATTCACATGATTTTCTATTCATTTCCATTATAGTGTATTTGATTTCATGTATATACAATAAATTTTAAATATTCAAAATACCATAACATATGTTATCTTTATAAAATAGACATAATTTATTTACAAATATAAAATAAAATCCAATAGTGTACAGACTCAACACTGCGATTATGATTCTGGTAATTGGAGTGACATAAATTTAATAATTTATTACCAGAACTAATCCACTAGTCAAATTGAGATGATAATATACCAAAGCCAAGGCTACTAGCCTTACACCATTTACATCTTGTATATCCACTTCTCCCTTGGAAATATTCAAGAATCTACTGGGTTCTTTTATATGAATACAATTGTGTGATCCACATTTTTTATTCAATACCTAACATTTAGATAAATAAATATTATTTTAAATTATAAAAATTCATGAATTAGAAGCATCACATACCTAATTTTTACTTGATATAAAATTATCTTTCTAGTTTCGTTTCTTTTCAGATGAAAATAAGACAACATACTGGTCAGTTCTCTCCCTCTAAATCTTTGTATTTTTTTAAGGACGGTGCATTGGTACATTTGGATTGAACTTAGCCTTAGATCCTTTCATCTTTCCCTTCATACTATTGTTCACTATAAAAACTGATGAATTATTGTTCTTCATATCCTTACCATCTTATAAATATAATACAAAATGATATATGAGTGAAATTTTCTATTTAATAATATTGTGATTAATAATTTAAATTAATAATCCTAGCTATAATGAGGTGAAAATGAGATTAGTTTCTATTTATTGTTTTATCATGAACCCAAAGTCTTCAGGTATCCCAATATTAATACTGATATTCCATACATGAGGTGCAACATGATTCCCTTCAGCTAGATTTCCCCTAAAAAGTTCAATGGATATCTCATACCTTTTATTCTAGGATCACTCTGGATATAACTATTAGAGATGAGTTATCATATTGTGGGAAACTTCGTCCTCAGGAATTTTTTATAATTGACTGGATGTAGATGAAAAAAATAATATATTTTACATATATTTTATCATATTCATGATTTTTATACTTTTATTTATCTTCCATTCTTTATCTCTAAGGGGGATAAACATTTAGTGAAGACTCTAACACATAAATCTTCCTCTCTTGGTGTAATATTTTTTTCATGTTCCTATACCACTCTTGAATGTTATGGTCAGTCAGAATATATTCTTTATCTAGTATTGATTGTTGTGAGAATGAGCCAGTTGTGTTAGTGATTTCCATTTTTATCTACAAAAAAAATTATCATTTATTACATTTTTCTCATTACCTTTTATACATCATTGTTTAAATAAATCATTAAATCTATGAGACTATTTTATCAAACTCTAATATCCCTCACTTCTAGATTCATAATACTCGATTGATTCGGTATTCATGTGGAAATTATTCTTGAATCCCCCCCATAGTCCAAGATATTTCAATGCCTCTACTGAGAGAGTTTTAATGTAGGCACTAGATTACCCAACTAAATTACGTCTCATCTCCTTGGACAGTTGATTTAATTACCATCATCTCATAGCCAAAACCACAATAAATTCAATGATATTACTCTTAGATGGTAGAAATATACCTATGGATACTTATTTGATACTATCTTAAGTTAATTCTAACCATAGTTTATATAATAAATCCCCAATATTTGGATAAATCCTCATCTTGGGCTGATGAACACCCATACACTCGGTTTTGTTCAAAAGCAAACAACCGGAGGTGTTCAGGACTTAATATTACCCTTAGGGTTTTTAATATTTCTAAAAAATGTAATAATATTCTAGTAAATATGTTCATACTATGTTGTTTCACACACAACCAAACATGCACTAATATATAAACATTGATCACAACATTAAGCATTTTTTATTACTTTATATGTTTCATAAGAAAATTGTCATACATAATATAATAAACAATTAAAAAAATTAATAAACTACTAGAAGGGTCTTGAGAATCTAATATTGGTCAATCAATTTAAATTCAATCGATCAACCATGACCTAGGGGTATAACACCTGAGTATGGTCTTGATTGGTAACATATCTTTCACCCCACTCTAATGTGTCCACATCTCATCTGTGATACCACCTCATCATGATGTGGTTAATTTCATATAGCATCATCATGAATTATTCATGAATATTAATGAACAATAATTGAGGTATTAGAAAACAAAAATTACATACATAATAAAACAAATGGATTTTTATACACTTGTCTATATTAAACATAAAATTGGTTGTACTTACCATCAAAAATTAAATAATGACAACAGACATTACATGAAGTTGTAACAATTAATTAAATAAAAATTAAACCAAATAAAAAATGTCTTTTATAGCTCAAGACCATTTAGCTGGTAAATTAAATACATGAGAAAAATTATAATATAATAAATTTATGTTTTAGCGATTTTAAATAAATTAAATGACATATTTTAATTCAAACAATTTCTTTTTTTAAGTCTAGTAATTATTTTAATTTCATTTAGAAAATAAATTTATTTCATGAAAATGAAATTCATTATAATTTTTTTAAAACCAAAAAAATAATATTTTAGTATTTTGGATATTTTATACTTTTTATGAGCCATAAAACCAACCCAAATCCATTATGGGATTGTTCAAAACCACACAAACCCATTGAGAGTTAGAAAAAATCCATGATGGAATGTTTGAGGTTTGGAAACCCCATGCTAGATGGTTAAGGGTGAGGAAGAACCACCCAATTCCATTGTTTGTCAAATAGAACCCACACTGACATGTGTCGGGTTGGGCCAACATCTCTATACTATGAGTTGGTAATTTTTTATGGGAATACCTATGTAGGGAGCTTAGTCAAGAGGTGTATCGCGTGGAATGGGACATCAAGGTTATGGATTGGGAGGCCAATGGCAGCATCACCAGTTATGGGGAAGCCTATTTTGGTGGGTTCAAGTGGTATTGGTGAAGCCTTAGTGACTTTTAGGGGGTGAACATGATTCCCCTATTGGGGGTGGCCACTGGAGGACCATGTAGAACAATGGTAGTCTAGGATGTCCAGTCCAATAGGACCAAGCGGCATGAGTGGGATCCTAGTAAAATATGGATGGTTACTATGACTGGGATTGTACTTGGGATGGTACTCAATGAAGTTGACGCAGGATGGAGGCAGCATCAAAATCCAGCCATGTATGGTAGAGGTGGTGTTTGATAACCAGTGAAGTGGGAATCTCTATGAGGTGGCATCGTGAAGCTTTCTATGAATGCCTTGTGTATTTCTTAATTAAAAATATATTTTTATCCAAGGAATGACACCCCACCATCTTTATTTTATAAAATAATTTAACTTTTCTTTCCCTTAGGTAGATCATTTCCCCCTTCTATTACATTTATTTGAAGTCTCTACTCATCATTCACCCTTTATTAACAAATACACTATTTATTTCAGAAATTTTAGAATCCAGTTTATATGATTATTATGAAAAATGATAGTTGTTTTATTCCACTTTTGGTAGAATTTATTGTACTCTTGATAAATTTGTTTCGGCCACCAGATTCCAGTTGAAAAATTACTAGAAAACTGGTGTTTTCCTAAAATTTCCACCGAAAAAGAACAAAAATTAAATTAACATATGTTTTCTCAATTTTATTTTCATGTGCTGATCCGAATTATATTTTTAATATTGGTGTAAATTTTTCATCCAAAATCAGATCAATGTGTGGTCTTTTATGTATTGATTAAAACAAAACCCTTCACTAATATTTAATGAGAATTAATTTTTTTAATCAATCAGATAATTTATGAGCCTCATTTGATACCAATTTTTGGTACTGGGAATCCTAGTTGAGTCTGGTGGGATGATAATTTAAAATTATTCATCATCGGAGCAACATAACATCATCATATCATGTGACCTAAGCCTTGATAATTATTTTAGGATCTTGTGTAAATTTATTAAGGAAAAAAACAAATGAATCATTACATCAATAATATTGGAGCCTCATTCAACTGTATATCATAATTAATGATGATTTATTGAGGGATTCAATATATAATCCCTATATATTATTCATAAATGGATTAAGAGTCCACACGAATGTTGATTGTTGAATATATGGTCCTAGAGTAGAGTTCTAATGAATCATTCGGTGTCACATTGATAACCATGAACTCTTCATTTCGATCCATGAATGAAATTGAATAATAAATGCTTTGATGTTATATTTATCTCTATTCGATGTCAGAAGAAGAATTAAAGATCTGTCAAAATCGTTTGAATGAATAATCCATCGAAAAGAACCCATTTTTGCTTCTATAATAGAATTTAATTATGTAGAATGGGTTATATGGCCCCCGTATATATAACATAAACTAAATAATTAATAACTGACATAAAATGACAAACTAACAGTGTCATAACCATCATTTTTATTTTATCACCTACATTTAATATATACTAAATATATAACATGATTAAATTGATTCATTATGTTAACACGTAATTTCTAAAAATACTAAATGAACCCTGAGTATTAAAATAATATTCCTTCATATAATATTTTTCCATATATTCACTTAATAGCTGGGAATTAAAATTAATTATTTAATTAAACTCAATTACGAAATACTCTAATAATAATCAATTTATTTATTTTTTGGTGATCATTAATACTTACTCTCGGGCCCCATGGGGCGTCCCACCATGTCCTATTATCCTATTCTCCAGAATAGGGAATAATTTTGAATACACTAATGTTTGTTACCCTCTAGACCCTTATCTTAGTAGCACTTAACATTATTCACAGACTAAGAGAAGATTTTATAAACCCATAAAGGCCCAAAAGGAGATAATAAATCATCAAAGAAATGAAAACCATCCAACGAACTCACATCATGTAATATAATCAATTTTTCTTATGATATCTCATAATGTAGGATGAAAAACATGTTCCATCATCCATTATTGTTTTATTATTAAATGAAATAAATGGGTAGACATACATTTCTTCTACCATGAACTTGTATTTAATTAATGTACTACCATCTTGATCAACTAGGAGTGATATATCACCCCCTCTACTCAGATGCAAACAAATCTCTCCTGATTATTCAACCATTGTCGTACAATTAAAGACACACCCAACATAAGCTGCCTTGTCAAGAAATCATTTCCATGGATTTTTTCCTGCATCAAAGTAAGTGATCAATTAGTACACATTGAAAAGTATCTCAATCTAGGAGATAGATACACATTTTCATAGATAGAACTAACCCATGAATCCAGAATCATATGGTGTTCCTTTTGGAAGGTCAGTCCTCATGATCTCATCTACTTGAGATCACCAGCTGTTAAATTCATGATAATAAGACTCAATGATTATGATCCCCCATCACCGGATAGTAAAACATAATATGTGTCTTATTATCATTATGTATCTAGACCATAAAAAATATGTCTAAGATTACTTCTATAGAATCTATAGGTTCTCATTATAGACTGGTAATTGTTATAATATTTTTTACTATGATGTGTAATCTAAACAAATTAGTATAAATATTTTTTTTGTAGAAGTATAACCACTATTATGGTAACATAATCAGATATATATATATCAAAATATATACATATAATACTCATAAAAGTACATTCATTAGTTGGGTCTACATAACCCAATTATAAGGAAGTGTACTTAACTCATTAACTTCTACTTCATTCAAATTTTTTTCTTAAGGATGTTGTATTGACCTACTACAATGATGCCTGAATTCCAAGTTCACTATAATTCATAGGAATATATATAGTAATGTATGGAGTTATCATATTATAGAACTGGACAGCACTCCATGTTCACAATTATTCACTCTTATTCATACAATATTTATTATGTGATATCACGGTATTCTTTACATTTCAAATGATTTGTCTACGACGACTTCATGTGAATCGTACAGTATGATTTTTGATATCGGATTCTTATTCATGCTAAACACAGAGCATGGAACTACTCATGAAATATAAACTATATTGATTTTTTAATCTCTACTTCTTCAAGAATAATACTAGGTAAACTATCCTATAATATCTCTTTGTGCACTTGAAGATAGGGTGTCATTGACAGCCTCTTCCCCTTTGTATATTCTCTTTTATATTTCAAGATTCCTCCTAAAATGAGAAGGTGTCTGTTATTTATAGTTGTTTTTACACGAACTCAACCTTATAATAATCATGGTGAACCATCACACTTTCACAAAGCAATCTTGGTACCTTTTAATCATCCTGCACCGTGATCATTTTTTAACTTTTATCAGGATACCATTCATATTCCATAACTATTGATATCCCTGATGAATGATTCTCAGAATCCACCTATAAGGATTTAGTTCACAGTAGTTTTAGTAATGGTATTCAAAAAAACCTAGATATTCAAGAAAGAAGATTATTCCAATAAGACATCATTTAATTTCATATGTTCATGTGTTTCCGTATTTTCAGATATGGATGAATATTTATTCTTTTTTTCAAACCAACGTCAAAATATTCTTTTTATTTTAGGTTTTCATGAAAATTAATTATATTAAAATTGTAATTGGTAAAAAAAATCAAATAATTAATACTAAAAGTTGGAAAGACTAATGCACACATTCGATTTTAGCTAAAAGGTGTTGAGGCTAATGTTGCCTTTGCCTTCCATCAATTCGAATCGATGAGATGACTAAGGAGGTGAAATGTGTTGACGAGAAAAATGTCTTTTGACTTAATTATTGAAAATGTAATTTTCCATGTTAATTATTTTCACCTAAAATAAGGTGAAAGTTATTTCCAACGATTACACATTTTCCCTACCCTCTATGAAAACCCACCCACCCCTCCCCCTTCTCCTCACACAATTCATCCCACGTATCACTACGTTCCACTCTATCTCTATGATTTTCACATTGTTTTTACCTTATGCATGGATGTTTTGGTTGCCTAAAAGGAGTGAAGATTATTTTAAAGTGTGGAATTTTTGAAGTATCGTTTACAAGTATTTTGTCTTATTTATTTTAACATTAATTATTAATTTAGTTGTTTTTAGTTTTAAATATTTCATTTACTTTGTTGCATATTTGGTTAGATATAATTTATTAATAATAGTATATATTAGTAATTAAATTATTTCTATTTAATTATTAATTTTGTGAAAATTATTTATAATTAGTCTTACTAGTGATTAAATAGAAATTAACTAATAATTTACTTTAAAGTAAAAAATTAATTACTATTAATTTAGTAATGATTAACATGTGATTAATGAATTATTTAGGATTAATTAGCTTAATATTACCATATTAATAATGAATGATTATGTAATTATTTAATAATGAGTGGCCAGTGATTAATGAAACTATTAGCTAATTATTAAATAATTATTAAGGAATGGTGAACTACTAATTAACCCATAATTAAAAATAAAGTAAGTACTTAATAACTATTCATTATGTAATGATTAATTAGTGATTAACATAAGATTAATTTAGTATTAAGTAATTATTGACCAATAATTAATCAATGATTAACTATTAATTAACTATAAACAAACTACTTCAACAAATTTTTAAAAGTAATTATCTAATAATTTATATTAATGTAAATACTTAACAAATATAAATTATATAATGATTAATGAATGATAAAGGTTTAATTAAATTAGTATTGACAACTAATTATGTGATTAATAACTAATGATTATACAATTATTAATAAAATATTAAATAATGATTAGCTAAAAATTAAATAATGATTAAGGAATGATGAACTATTAATTAATTCATTGCTAACTATAAATTATGTACCAAATAACTGTTAATTATGTAACCCTTAATTATTGATCAACATATGATTAATTAATCGTGAAGCAATGATTAACAAATAATTAATTAATGATTAACTATTAATTAACAATAATGGATATACTTAAAAATTATTAAATAATAGTTAACTAAAAATTATCTTAATAGTTACAATTTGACATCAATTAATTAAGTATTGAATAATGAATTATTAAGGCATAATTAACTTAGTATTAACTAATACATGATGAATTATTCATTAATGATTAACTAATTATTAACAAATGATTAAGGAATGATTAACTAATGATTAACTATTAGTGAACTAATTATTGATCAATGAATAATGAATTATTATTTGATGATTAATGAATGATTAACTTACTCGTAAATAAGGATGAAGTAATAATTAAAAAAATAGTTAATTATTAATTATTAATTAAATATAAATTGAATACTTAATAACTATTAATTAATTAATTATTAATGAATTATTAACAAGTGATTAAAAATTCTTTAACAAATTATTAAAAAATGGTTAACTTAGGAATAAATAATTATTAACTTAAGATTAATTAATGCTTAGCATAGGATTAATTAAAGATCAATTATTAATTATCTTTAAACTGACTATATAATAAATATTAATTATTGGATTCTTGAAAATATGATAAGTAATTATTAAGTATTGATTAACATAAGACTAAATAATGATTACATTCTAATTAAATTCATATTAACATAGAATTCACATTAGATAAAAAAGGATAACGGCATGAAAAAAGGATTAACTACACACATTATTTGTCACTATTGTGATTTAGATGATTTATACCATGATTCACACTTAGTTTCACACTCCCAGAAGATATGATTTAGATTAATTTAATTCTATTTATAAAAAACTAAACATATCATTAGGAATATTAAAAAATATACTATGAAATATTAGTGTCATCATTGAGGATATAAGAAGAAGTTTTGAAATTTTGGTTAAGGGAAGAATGGGTGGTTATCTGAGAAATGAAATCCACGAATAGATACTGCATGTATATGTGGATCTGGAATAGATGTACCTAGGGGTAAAAATCATAAAAAATATATATTGATCTAGACTCTATCAACAACTAGTTTTTGAAAATGGGTCATTCTGCATAACTAGATTTACATTACCAAGATATTTACATTACATGGTTCACATTCTCATTATAAAATTCTGAACATTCCATTATAAATATTAAAAATTATACAACAAAAATCATTTTGTCATCTTTCAGGATATAAGAAATGATTATAAAATTTGAGTATATTAAATATTATTTGGTAAATGATAAATGATTGTTCCTCATTATCAATTTTATTTTAACTAATAAAATGATGATCAAAAAACGTTTTTCAAATAGAAATAATGTTTTCTTGTGTCTATTGTGGTGGGGAGGTTATTCAAACTAAGAAAGGTGCTTCTTATAGTACACAACCAACATTAATGTTTATGAAATTTGATTATGTAACCCTAATAGAACAACAGGAATAAATCAATGACATTTAAATCTAGGACCAGATAAAAAGATCTAGTATATTAGTTATGGATAATTGAAATTCCATAATAGTTTTTGGAATATAGCTTGTCTGTTGGATGCTGATGAGGAATGGGTTTAAGAAAAAAATATTATATTCTGAGTGGTCATATAATTCCATGATTGAATTATATATATGGTTTCTGGTTTCTATTAGCAAAATGTATGTGTATGATTACATAGACATACAAGATTCATCAAATAAGTCCCATAGTAATAAAATGATGTTATTTCTTATGATTTCGATGAATAAAACCAAAATGATGAGCCAGATATTTAGTAATGTCATTTTTTATGATAATAAAGTCTCTAATAATAGAAAATATGATGAAGAAAATGATAAATCATCCACCCCTCTTTTAATTTTTATCAGAAGCATTGGCACACCTTCCTGAATTTTACTTTAATATTATAATTCCATTAACTAATTTTTATGGAGCTATCGAGGATATATTTCAGGAACATGAAAAAACATTATATATTAGAAGATATTTTCCAAGAAAACATATAATGAAAAACATCCTAAAAACATTTATTATTGATAGATACTGTACATATTTAGTTCATTATTAAATCCATAAAAAAACATAATACAATTTGATAAATAAAAGGATTACTATAGATTCTACCTGAGGGATATTCCTGAAATTTCATTGGTAGGTTGGATAATTTATAAGATGAAGGAACCTCATATGTGCGTATAGTTAAACATGTCCCATGATAATACATTATTATATATTGAGTTTGTGTCATCTATTATTTCTAAGATGATGAAGACCCACCAAGTTGTTTCTATATTCCTTGAGCAAGAGAGAATCCAATAAAATTGTGGTTATATTATTTCATATAAAAAATAATGGTTGTTGAAATAGAATTTTATTTTCAAGGAATATGGTTGTTGGGATGATTTGAATTGAGTTTTTCTAAAATTTATATTCACACTAAGACACAGAAATCAAGTTTTTATCCATCTCAGAATGAAAAAAAACATGTGTCACATAATAACAAAATTTTTCCATATCATGTAAAATATCATCAATTGTTTTGGGAATCCCATCTATTTATTTCTCTATTTCCATTATATAAATAGTTCATACAAACTGATGGTACATTTCCATATGGAAAATACCTGGTTTCATTATTAATTTTACAAACCCATGATGGAAAACAATAACCTTTTACGCTTGTATTTTCCCATGAGGAGAAATAAAATTTCGAATCATTGATTTGGTTTTTAGAGTTTATTAGAAACCATTTCACCATTATTCAAGGTTTCTATTTGATATTTAAAATTCATCAAGAAATTAATGAGGAAATAGGTGAAAATATTGTTATATGGACACCCACAAATGAACATCATTTGTACTAAATTAGTCACATTTCTAGAAACATTACAATAACTTTCCATTAATAACCTATGAGTAAGGCTATCATGAGTGTTAGAATACAGTCTCTTTCTAATTTTTTACTATTTAAATGAGATGAAAAAATTAATTTATGAGAAATATAATCACATTAATGTAGAATATGATCCCAATTAATAAATGTTTCAAAAAAATGAGAATAAATATTTAGTGATAATCTAAGAGTGTATAATTATATGATGTAGATTCCAAAATAAAAATGGACATTGGAATACGATGGGGGGGAAGATGTATAGACACATGACAACAAAAAGTGTAGACTATATAAATCGAGTCTTCAGGGGGGGGATTCATAAGTTACCTATTATTATACTTGTCTAGAAGCATATGTAATGAGATTTACTAGCCTCATGAACAAATGGGAACATTTGAGATGCATTATATGTCCTTAAGAAATTCATAACAGGAAACACTTCTCTAATATAGTTAGATAGAGTTCACACTCTTATCCACGGTGATGTATTAAATTCAATGTAAAATTTTCCTTTTATCAGTTACATCATTTTAATCTAAAATCCTACATTTTTTATAATTATATGATATTTATGAAATATTTCACTATTTAATAATAAATAATTTATATATTATAAAACCATTTACATAAATCACACACAATATAAATATTCTTAAATGTTACACCATTTCATTTAATAAAACATTATTCTACAAAATTCTCTTCACATTAGAAAAAATATTAACATAAAACCATTTTTAAATCATTCTTTGATTTCCATAATAAGTTTTTCATGTTCACCTTTCAAGGAATAGGACAAGTGCATGTGAGATGACATTAAGGAATAATCACATAATCCAAGGATACCCCATAAAGAAAACTTGTGATAACCATGGAATATAACATCATGTGATATTAAAAATAATTTTCTAAAATAATTCTAAATATGATCTAAAAAACATGAATAATTGATTTTTTACTTTTATAATAAAAATTTCATAAAAATGGGAATATATATGTTATATCGTACATTCTACATGTTATAACATTATGTTGACCATAATGTTAAATTAATATTTTACACATATATATAATATATTTCATTTTTATAAATAGAGAAGGATGATATTGCTCTATTCAATTATCATTATAGGAATGTTTCATGTGAGGTGCTAATAGGTCAAGAGGTTTGAGTGATTAGGGTGTACAATGTACCCCATTATAATCGCATTCTACCTCCAAATACTATTATATCAAACCCACACCATGATGGATTATTTGAAATCATTGTATGTCATAATAAAATAATTTATCATTATCTCATTACTTCCATCACTGATATATGGAGTCATGAGACTCTCACATTCCAATTACTCAAGCAAGATATGACCATCTCACTTGAAGAAGTGGCAGTTCTATTATGTCTTCCGATCCAGGTGGATACAGTTATAGGTTCAACATTGGGGACTAGCCAATGCTTGTATAACCATTACTTGGTTTTGACATTATGGTGGATCATACTAATTTAGATGGATGTTCTCTATATATAATATGGTTGTACATTCACTTCTAACATTTACTAATTAATGTTTATGTGTTGACTATTAAGCGCCCTGCCCATGCATATATCTTATTGCTCATTAGAGAGAAATTTTTCACTTATCACTTTGGTATGAATATCCATGTGATGTATTTTTGTATACTAGAGGACTTTCATATGGTAGAGAGATAAAAATAAGATTTTTAATGTTTAGTATACTCATACAAGGCATTAAGCACAACATGTTGATCAAATCATATTTATCTAGGTGGATATGTCAACCATATTCAGATGTGAGGATGGGAGAACATCCCTCCCATGTACCCTATTTTTGTTTCTATAGTTCTTTATACAGATGTGATGCATGATGCTTAGAATAGATTATGGTAATATTATTCATATTTATTGTTTTTTATGATAATATGATTTATTATAATCAATTTACAATTATTTTTCACTTTCAATGTTGTGTGTTATAGGTGGAGTCAGGTACACAACATCATCAAGACTCTGAGACACAATTTTGGTGTATACTGTCTCATGTTAGATTGTCTACTACCCACTGAGGTAAGTATACAGATTCATTTAAAAAATACCCATTTTTATATTTTTTGCATTTTTGGAATCATTTAACAAATATTTTAACAAATGTCACTTTTCATTTTAGACATCATTAGTACTATATTGGGGTATATTAAACCATCTTCTTGTATAATAAACTAATGGAATTAATGATACCACATCTGTAGTTCCTATCATTCATTCTCATATTGTTGAGTGGTACCAACAAGATAAAGTCATGTGCCATTTTGGATCTATTTAGTTTATTCCAATTTCAATGAGACATCCAGCAGTCCTTTATTCCTAGAAGATGATGGAAAGGAATGATGTTTAATGGTGTAGATGAAGTGATGAGTATCTCAACCTGTAAGAAATATTTTCATTTTTTCATATCTAGGGAATGGGCATGATGTTATTCCATCAATCGTAATAGGCTTAGTATAATCCATGGCATATACTGAAGCCTATATTCTAAATTACTCCACACGATAGAGGTCATCCGGATCAGGTAAGTCAATAATATTACATTAAATATTTTTTAATTCATCTTGAATATCTTAATAGAATACTCAAATACATCATATTACTCAAATTTCTGATCCATGGGAGGGTGAGGATTTTTTCTAGGGATCATACTATGCTACAACGGAGGAAACGATTCGAGAGAATCATGTTATACATGATAGTAACTCTGATCATCCACCTTAGAGATATGTTGTTTTTTCTCATAGAGAGGATTTTTCTAATCAGTAACCTCTTCTAAAATCTTATGATGTTGAAGAGCCAGGACAATGATGACGTATACCATGATGTGATGCACATAAGGCCTCACCTATCTCATAGACAAAGGTCACACCTCTAGTAGTCCATCCTCAGTTGAATATGGATGTGCACCATGAGGCATGGGATCCATTTATATTGTCCGGATATCAATATTTTTCCCCATTTATATCCAATATGAGCTCGTTTTGGGTTTCATTTATCATGCATATACCTTTGATGATTGATCCTTCAAATGGATTATGGTTTCCCTAGTAGATGATGGAAAGTCTTTCCACTTACGCCATGGTAGAAGGATCAAGTGTGCATTAATGAATCCAAATCAAACCTCCTCCTGATGATATACAGGCAGACCATTAGACATTTGAGGTTCCATCACCCAAGGAACCTCTCTATCTATCTACTCTTACATTACCCCAATACCGAGGTTGTCGATCTTAATATGGACATCCCATTTGTACACAAAATTGTTGGACATTGCATCATCATAGATAGTGGTTGTACTCATCCATTTATATTTTTTCTATTTATTTAAAGGATTTGAAAAAAAATGCCTTATATCTTATATATTATTTTATATTTTTTAATTGATGATATGATTTTTACTGTCGACCATTTTCTTGTTCAAACACTATTTTAATTTTATTTTATATTTTACTTATTATTTATATTTTAAATGTTTTCAAATTCGACTACTTGAAACATAAGAAAAAATTATTAAATTTCAAATATTAATTTTAAATTATTTGAAAATATAAACTATAAAACATTAAATTAAAACATAAAACATGGCCTAAACATCTAATTTTTTTGGGAAAATAAAAATAATTTCATTAATATAATAAACCAAAATTAATTAAAATGAAAATACATTTTCGATTTAAAAAATGATATTTTGACAATGAAAAATATATGCACATAAATTATAATATAAATAAAATCAAAATTAAATTTAGAAAATTGAGTAAACTTATACACAAAATTGAGAATAAAATTAATGTCAAAAATATTTATAAATACTAATGTAATTTTTTAAAATTAAAATATATTTTTCCATTAAAATTACCTTTCATTAATTGTTTTTATGAAATCCTTATTATTATCAATTATTTGTCGTATTTGTAGTTATTGTTTAAAGTTAATTTAGATTAAATTTATAATTTTTTATTTATTGAATTTCAAATTCACATACTTGAAACGTAATAATATTTCATGTAATTGACTTTGAACACTTATAAATTATATATTTTAAATACAGTCTAAATTATATTTGAGAAACTGAATCAACATATAAAAATAAATTAAAATAAAAAAATCATAAAAACAATACATAACATCTAATTTACATGTCACAAATTTTATTTCATCAAAAACATATACACATTAAAACTTTTGGGAAATAATACTTATTAAGTATTATATTATTAATTACATTACTATGAAGTAATAATAATTATGATATTATAAAAATCATAGTAATTAAATTAATAGTAAATATTAATTATATAATTACAAAATATTTGGAATAAATAAACTAATAAATATTAATAAATATATAAATAATTTAATTATTATTTTCAATACTAATCAAGTTAAAAATATAATTTGAAAATAAATCTTAATTAAATTATTAATATAAAAAATAAAGTATTAAATATAATTGTATTATTAAAAAAATTATATATATATATATATATTAGATATAATAATGTATATATTTAATTTATTAAATTAATATTTTTATTTGGATAATTGTGTTATGTCCATTAACACCATTATCTAATTTTTGATGCAAATCTGGAAGGTTTATTCACACCTTTGTACCATGACAAAAATATCCAAAGCCATGAAATACTTTAATAGATTTCTATCTTACATTTACTTAAAAATATTGTTGGTCGGAGTGGACACTCAAGAGGGGGGGGGTGAATTGAGTTCCAATTAAAATTTCTGTTAAAAACAATTTCTATTAAAATCCCCCAATTTCAAAAACAAATTAAACTGTAGTGAATTTATATAGATTATAAAGGTTCAATTAGTTTCTCAAAGATTGATTAATTCTCAGTTAACTTAATCTTATGATTAAATTAACTTTTGAAACTAACTTACTGATTTATAACAAATATAAACACTTGCGAATTTAATTATCAAAGTAGCTTTGAAGATAGATTATATTTCAAAGTAATAGCAGCGGAATATGAAATAAATATGTATAGTATGGATATAGAGTATAACTACAAACACAGAGAATTAACCAAGAGGTTCAGTCTCAAGTCGAGACTTAGTCCTCTCAAAAGTTTATATAAAAATGATCCACACCCTGGATCGGGGTTAACAACAGTGAACACACTGTCCACTGTCCAGGTCACAAGACCTCTACCACAGTTCTTTGTGGGAAAACAAACAACAGCAGCCAGCTGTCCAGGTCACAAGACCTCTACCACTATCCACAGTGGGAAATGAAGTGTAAAAGGGTTTGCTGAGGATTTACAGATCCTCCAGTGAAAGTACAGGAGTCAGTGTGTGTGTTTAATACAGCAGATAACACACACTGCTCAAAATGTAGAAAACTAAAACACAGTAGAGCAGGAGATAGAAAGAAGAAGGTTTAGAGTGCTCTATAGTGTTGGCAGATCAGTTCTGGACTCGTAGGAATGAGTGACTTGAAGCTTTGGTCCTTTTTCTGTAAGTTGACACTAAAACAGAGTGTCGTGATTTCCAAACTTCCAGATGTTCAAGTGATAAGCTTCTTTGAGTTTGAGTGCTTCACAGTATGGCTTTTAGGAGACGGTTCTTTCAGTCGGTTCACTTGAGACTCTTTTGTTCTTCAGAATGAATTCTCAAGAGTTCTTCTTTTGTGTATATGCGTATCTCTTTCTCAGTTGTAGATGTTGGACTCTTCCATTCATTATCTTTCTTGAATGCTTCTCTCTTCTTTTTATACTCCTCCATATATGCCCTTTTTTGTTCACCCGAGGCCGACAAGATAAATAGTCTTGATTTACACGTGCAATCTTCCTCGTACATTGTATTATTTCTTGATATGTCTGCAAATATCAATAAATAATGTTAGGTGTATTAATTTGTCTAGACATGACCGTTAGATTAGTATTAATCAAATTGGTAAAGAAAAAAGTAGAAATATAATAATAATAGACTGGTCGAGAATGTATGTCACTGTGGACTTCAACTGTGGTCTTCCAACTGTGGACTTCCTTCTGACTGCTGACTTCAACAAATGGCTTGCTGTCTGTAGGCTTGCAATGGTAGCTTTTACTCCATGTGACTGTAGCCTCTCTAACTGTAGACTTGTAATATCAAATTTGTAGAACTGTAACCTTTTTCAACTGTAGACCTCGATCATCAGTAGACTTAGTCGACAGAAGCTGTCTAACTGTAACATTTACTGTAGACTTATGACTGTAGGCTTGTTCGACTATGAACTTGATCCAACTGTAGACTTGTTCGACTGTGAACTTGAGCAGAGAAAACTTTGAACAGAAGTCTTGTATCTGTGACCTTCGTCTGTGAGCTTTGACAATAGATAGCGGTAGACTCATGACTGTAAGCTTGTATTAGACTTCGACTGTAACCTTGTAACTGTGAACTTATTGCAACAGTAACTTAAGGTGACAGTTAGCTGTAACTGTGACTTTGAAAAGAAAACTCTGACTGTTAGCTAACAATACTAAACTTATGTAAATACTACTGTAAGTACTACTGTAAGAATATGAACTGTTTAGAATAAAATACGTTTAAGCATAGAATAATAAGATTAATGCAAGGTTTTAATACATCATAATCAATGTGTAAGCATGATTTGGGATTATCAAAACAGGTGATTCCAACAATCTCCCCCTTTTTGATAATCACAAATTATGTCAGTATGGAATGAAATATAGATGTATCAGAGAGAAGTGTGCAAAACACAGTATTAGCAATATGAGCACACAAAATTAGGTATAATCCTCAAGGATTTCTCCCTCTTTGTATAGGTTCATTTCTCCCCGAGTTTTCCCTATTTCTCCCTATTTCAGGTTCATTTCTTCCTATTTTTCCCTATTTCTCCCCCTTTGTGATTAACAAAAATAAAGACAGAGAGAGAGAAAAGAAACTTTGTATTAAGAATGAGTACATTACATGACCCAAAACGTGAATACAGGATCCCTATCAAAAAGAAACATAAACAGACTCAATCCTCTTCATCTGTAGGTAAGGGATCTTTTCCTTTGGAGGAAGAAGATGGAGCAGTAGGTGAAAGATCAACAGGCTTAGGAATTGTAACAGGAATGTCTGGAGGGGCAGCAACAGATGCTCCTGAAGGCCTGTAGTGAGTAGCTTGCCGAGGTATCAGTGGTCTAAGGCTTCTGAGGGCATCAGCAGGAGACATTACTGAAGAACCACTGGGGTTGGAGACAGGTAGGGCAGGAGGAACTATAACAGGTGTGCAGTCCACATGAAGAAAAGGTAGGAGCAGATTCCTGAAATCCATGATGATGTTTCCTCCTCTGTCCATGGAAGATAAGAAGTCTTTTTGGTTTTCCAAGAATTTATCCAAAGCCGGGGTCAACTCTCGTAGCTTGCTAACTTGTTCTTTGAAAGCTTGAGTTACAGGAGGCAGCTTCATAGTTTCTAGCATGAGCTTGAAGTGATGGTTCAACTGATGCTTGGTGAAAATCCGATCAAAGTAATGATCCACTTTATTTTTGATGGCCTCCTGAGAAGCAGTAGAAGCCTGCAGGTGCTCACGAACAAAGCCACTGACTTCTCTTGTAGTAGCAAGGATCTGTAGGTCTGATGTGTCATTTTCACGGGCCTGAGTAAGATCTTCTCTGAGCAGGCTTCTAAACTGCTCAAGGTCTACCGGAGAGCTAGATGAAGGAAGGGACTTGACTGAGAATGCCACTGTCTCCTTGAAAGACTGAGTCAGATTTCCAATCACTTTCTGAATGACAGCATCCTGATTGCTAAAGTGTTCTTTTACTGATTTCTTGAAAGCCTCAAATACTTCCACAAACTGCTTGACCACTTCTTTGATGTATCGAATCTCACTGGCCACTTGTGTCTGAGAACTGCTCAGGGCAGTTAAAGAAGCAACTGATTGTCTGAGGGCCACTACTGCTCCAGTCCAGCTTTCAATTTGAATGTGGCACACTTTCATTTCATCCATCACTTCTTTGATTGGACTTCCCACAACACATCCTAGAGATAATTCTGAGGATTGTTCTACATTTTTCAGCTCATCAAAAAGACTGTTTTTCAATTCAGCAACAGACTGTCTGATGGTCTCCTTCATTTCATTCGTTAAGGATTCAAGGTCTTCCTTGGTGGCCAATCTTTCAGTTTCTAACACTGGAGAGCTGTTAGTTAGGATAACTGGATTTCTTGGTGGTTGGTTTTCCTCATCTGAATCCTCATAGTTGAGTCCTAACACCATGTATCCTGGATCTGAGGTCCATCCTTCTATATCATACAGTACAGAAACTGAACCAAAACGCTCCCCCTCACTTGGATCTCCTTCCTGAACATTTTCTACTTTCTGCTCGACTCTGGGTAACTTTAAGTTCTCTTCTGTAGCTCTAGCAGGTTCCATATTTGCTTCCTCTGTAGGTTCAGCAGTGAGGTTAGCCTCCCTCTCTGTTGGTTCATCAACCACTTCCATGACAACAGTAGTAGAGACCACTCCTGCTTCCTGGTCAGACACTGACTTGTCTGTATACCCTATCAGAGGGCTCATACTATGTTCTTCTGCAACAGTTTCTTGATTTTCATTTGAAGTTCCAGCCTCTTCTGCTTCGACTGTATCATCCTCGTCAGAGGTGTCCTTGAAAAAATATTGAGATTCTTCTTCTTCTTCTTCTGTAGACTCAGTCTCACTGTCTCTTAGAACAGTTTCTCTACTAGGTAGTTCTTTTGGAGGGCTTGCTTCTCCAAACGTCACTGTCCTGACAGGACTGTGAGTAGTATCAGGATCACTCCCTTCATCAACTGGGGTGTTCTCTCTTGCAGAGTCACCAACTACTGCAGTCTGTTCATCATCTGAGTATACAGGTTCAGGATCATCAGGCTTTAAGCCAGGATCTCTCTTATCTCTCGGTCTAGAGGGATGAGTAGAAGGGATAAATTTCTCATAGATTCTCTCCTCATCATTCACCCATGATTTCTTCCAGGGATTCCAACTGATCTTCATGAATTTGCAGATTACTTTCGAGATACATACACTGTTCTTTGCCACTATCAACTCTTCCTGACTTCCAGCTGCACCTTTCACTTTCAACATAACCGAAATGAGTTTAGCATGAAACAAGGCGCTTGATTTTGAGCTTGCCTTTATCATGTCCTCCATCTGAGCCATCAGCAACCTACAAAGGTTGACCTTCCTTCCATGTTTTAACAAGTACATCAAGTAAATATCCTGGTGCTTCATAGTTGCAAAATCTCCTCTTCTAGGACTCAGTACATGCTGAATAAAATTAAACAGAAGCATGTCCTCTCCAATCATTTCAGCAGCAATAATCTTTCTTACTGTGCCATTGCCTGTCAATTCTTCCAGAGCCGTCTCATGATCAAAGATTCTACTATTTGGAGGAGCCGCTCCAGAATAGTAGTTGTAAATACCCTCATGAGGAACTCGTAAAACAAGCAGTCCATTCAATGGATGAAAAACTAACTTCATTGCCATTTACTCTGGATACCAGTCTATGCAGATCATCCTCTTCCTCGAACTGTAGATATTCATAGAATTCCTTCACCAGCTTCGGGTAGTACGGTCCATTATTGTTTGCGAAGCATTCGGTCCATCCTTGCTCATTAAGCACTGCCAGTACTAAAGATCTCCTTGATAAAATCCACTCTTCACTTAGCTCCTTCTCAGCAACTATTTCTCTCTTAGTCAGATGTGGATTAACAGGTCATATCGAGGCGTTCCTGGTGCCACTGGATTCGACTTGAGTCCTCTTTGGCATTGGTACATCTTCATTGACAGTCGGGGGTCGCTTTGTTCTGGCCATTGGAACTGAATGAGGTTTCGAGGTTCGGTTGAAGGTTTAGGGTTTAGGACTTGAGAGAGCAAGGGTCGAGATGAGTGGATTAAGATATGTTCGAAGTTCTAGATTTTATCATTTAGGGATTTAGAAATAAAAGTATAAGGAAAAGAAACGGTTCGAATTCCCGCAAAAATAAAATAAGGTTAAACAGCGAAACAGCCTGCAGAGAGATGTAACAGTGAGGTACACCGGTGAGGTCTAACTGTGAGGTTTCAACTGTGAGGTTTCAACTGTGAGGTTTCAACTGCGAGGTTTCAACTGTGAGGTTTCAACTGTGAGGTTTCAACTGTGAGGTTTCAACTGTGAAGTTTCAACTGTGAGGTTTCAACTGTGAGGTTTCAACTGTGCTATAATTAATCATACCTAACTCATGTTTGATGTAACTTAATCTCTCAGAATTCAAAGGATTTGTAAAAATATCAGCTAACTGATGTTCAGTGCCAATGAACTCAAGAGTGATATCACCTTTTTGATAATGATCCCTCAGAAAGTGATGTCTCACATCAATATGTTTTGTCCTAGCATGAGATACTGGATTTTTAGAAATGTTAATAGCACTTGTATTGTCACACCTTATAGAGACATGTTTGAATTGATATCCATAGTCTAGTAAAGTGTGTTTCATCCACAGGATTTGTGCACAACAGCTACCAGCAGCTATATACTCAGCTTCGGCAGTAGACAATGCAACAGAATTCTGCTTCTTACTACACCAAGATACTAGTGACTTGCCTAAAATGTGACATGTTCCAGAGGTGCTCTTTCTATCTAACTTGCAGCCAGCAAAATCAGCATCAGAATAACTTAATAAATCAAATGATTGTCCTTTTGGATAAAATAATCCCAAATTGGGAGTATGTTTTAGATATTTGAAAATCCTTTTAACAGCAGTCAAATGAGACTCTTTTGGATTGGCTTGAAACCGAGCACACATGCATACACTGAACATGATGTCAGGTCTACTGGCAGTAAGGTACAATAGACTACCTATCATACCTCTGTAATTGGTTTGATCCACTGGTTCACCAGTTTCATCACTGTCCAACTTGCAAGTGGTGCTCATAGGTGTGTCACTGCCATTGGTGCCATCCAAAGAAAAACGTTTTAGAAGATCTTTAATATATTTACTTTGGTTCAAAATAATACCATTTTTATTTTGAAAGATCTGAAATCCAAGGAAAAATTTGAGTTCTCCCATTAAACTCATTTCAAACTCATTTTGCATTATTTTTGAAAAATCAACACATAAAGAATTTTTAGAAGATCCAAAAATAATATCATCCACATAAATTTGTACTATTAAGACATCTTTAGAAATCTATTTAATAAAAAGAGTAAGATCAGCTATCCCTTTAGTAAATCCTTTCGAAATAAGAAAAGAGCTGAGCCTATCATACCAAGCTCTTGGAGCTTGATTTAAACCATATAAAGCTTTAGATAGTTTAAAAACATGATTAGAAAAATGGGGATTTGTAAAACCAGGAGGTTGTTCCACAAATACATCCTCAATTATATATCCATTTAGAAAAGCACTTTTAACATTCATTTGATATAGTTTGAAATTCAGATGAGCAGCATAAGCAAGTAATATCCTAATGGCCTCTAGTCTAGCCACGGGTGCAAAGGTTTCCTCATAGTCTATTCCTTCTTCCTGACTATACCCTTGTGCAACTAGCCTAGCTTTGTTTCTGATTATATTACCAAACTCATCAACTTTGTTTCTAAACACCCATTTAGTGCCTATGGTAAGAGTGTCTTTAGGTCTTTTCACTAATTCCCAAACTTTGTTTCTTTCAAACTGATATAGTTCTTCTTGCATAGCCATTACCCATAATTCATCACTGATAGCATCATTGACATTTTTGGGTTCAAGATGTGAAAGAAAAGCTTGATGTTCAACCTGATTTCTTTGAGAAGCTCTAGTTTGTGTTCCTCTATCAAGATTACCAACAACAGCATCTAGAGGATGATTCTTTAGGATCCTAGTTGATTTGGTAAAGGTTGGACTAGAGATTTCAGGTTCATTTATAAGTTCGGGTTCCACAGAGGAAGATTCTGGAAAAAGTCCAGAACTGGATGTTTTTATTACAGGTTCTTTAGATTTTTCATTTAGGTCCAGAACAGATAAGTCTTCTTCAACATATTCAAGAGAAGTTTTAGACTCATGTGGATCAGTCTCATCAAACTTGATGTGAACAGATTCTTCCACACATTTGGTTTTCTTATTGAACACTCTATAGGCTTTACTAGTCATAGAGTAATCCAGGAAAATTCCTTCATCACTTTTTGGAGAAAATTTATCAAGATTATCTTTAGTATTCAGAATAAAGACTTTGCAACCAAAAACTCTAAAGTAATTAACCTTAGGCTTCCTATTATTCCACAACTCATAAGGGGTTTTCTTAAGAACCGGTCTAATCAAGACTCTATTAATAACATAGCAGGCTGTATTTACAGCTTCAGCCCAAAAGTAAACAGGCAGGTCATAATCATTAAGCATAGTTCTTGCAATTTCTTGCAGGGTTCGGTTTCTTCTTTCCACTACACCATTCTGTTGAGGTGTCCTAGGAGCAGAAAAATTGTGAGCATAGCCATTGTGTGAGCAGTAAGATTCAAATTCTTGATTCTCAAACTCACGGCCATGATCACACCTCAAGGTCTTAATCTTAAGTCCACTAAGATTTTCTACAGACTTAGAGTATTTAACAAAGGAAGAGCATGCTTCACTTTTGTGAGCTAGAAAGTATACCCAAGTATATCTAGAAAAGTAATCTACAAGAACATAAACATAGTGCTTCCCATTTAGACTTGAAATTCTTGATGGTCC
Source organism: Viscum album (assembly GCA_963277665.1). NCBI lineage: Eukaryota > Viridiplantae > Streptophyta > Magnoliopsida > Santalales > Viscaceae > Viscum > Viscum album. The sequence goes on from OY728142.1 coordinate 71,440,159, forward strand.
AAACAAATCCATGTGAACCAGTTCAAGTGGTTGAGAAGTTGAAACTTCTTTCTTTGGTTTAAAAGAAACTTTGTGTTGTTTTCCCTTTTGACAGGGATTACACACTTTGTCATTTGGGAATTCAAGCTTAGGTAGGTCTCTAACTAGGTGTTTCTTAGAGAGTTTTCTAAGTGAGTGAATGTTGCAGTGTCCTAATCTTCGTATGCCACAGCCAAGACTCTTTATGAAAAGCATTTAAGCAAGTAACATTATGTTTAGATAAAATGTTTAAGTCAACAGCATAAACATTTTCATTTCTTAAGGCAGAAAATATTAAAGCATTTTTGGAATTATAAACATCACAAGAATTGTTTTCAAACTTGACATTAAAACCATCATCACACAATTGAGAAATTCTAAGTAGGTTGTACTTAAGTCCATAAACAAATAAAACTTTGGAAATTAATACTGAGTCAGTGTTACCAATCTGGCCTAAGCTGGTGATTTTTCCTTTTGAGTTATCACCAAAAGTGACATATCCTCCATCAACCTTTATTAAGCTTTTGAAGCACGAATAGTCCCCAGACATGTGTCTTGAACATCCACTGTCTAAGTACCATACCTTCTTGTAATTGCTTTTCAAACAGATTTCCTACAAAACAGATTAGACAGGAAATGACTTTGGTACCCAGATTTTCTTGGGTCCAGATATGTTAGCAATCAAGGATTTAGGTACCCAGATTTGTTTTATGGGTCCCATACAATTAATGGATGCAACAGATTTAGAGAGATATACTTTATTTGATCTACAACTATTTAAATAACCAGTTGAGGCATATGAATTTCCAAAACTGGAACTAGCAGGATTTTTTTCAGACTTGATAAATCGGGTTTTAGTAAACTGTCTTTGTCCAGGTTGGTATCCCAAGCCAGTAGCATACTTAGGTGCAACTTGCTTTCCTAGCAGTTGGGTTAGAGTATCTTTTCCATTTTTGAATGTTTCTATGTCCTTTCTAAGTTGTTCATTAGATAGTTTCAGTTCTGTATTCTCCTTTAATAATTGAACATTTTTCTCTTTTTCTACATCAAGTGCAGACTTGACACTTGCAGTAAGAGCATGCTGTTTATTTAAAGACTTATATTTATCCTTTAGTTCATTACACGTTTCTTCCAGCATATTACAGTATTCAAACAATTCATCTTTAGACATATTTTCAGAATCAGAACCAGATTCTGCTTCACCTTCAGAATAATAAGAGTTTAAAGTGGGAGTGTCTAAGGTTACCTCAGATGTGTTTGTCATGAAACACATATTAGCACGATTTCTTTCAGAATCACTGGACTCTGATTCACTTGTGCTGTCTTCTGAAGCACTCCAGGTGGCCTTCATAGCTTTCTTATAATTCTTGTCCTTGTACTCATATTTCTTCTTGAATTTTAACTTAGGACAGTCAGCTTTGATGTGTCCTTTCCTTTTACATTCATAGCAAACTATGTCTTCTTCTTTATCAGTTTTCTTCCAATCTTTCTTCCACTTACCTTGTCTATCATACTTACCCTTGTAGTTTGGTTTTCTGAAGAACTTCTTCTTCCTATAGAACTTCTTGAATCTCCTTGCTATTTGTGCCATCTCGGCATCACTATCAGAATCTAAGTCTTCACTAGATGAGATTTCAGTTGGTATATGCACTTTCTCCTTGTCTTTGCTCTTTGATGCAGTAGACTTAAAAGCTACAGATTTTCGTTTAGGTTCCTCATCTTCCTCTTTATTTACCTTGAGCTCTTCTTTGTACATCATCAGCTTACCAATTAACTCCTTGACAGGCAAAGTTCCAATATCACAGGATTCTCTAATTGAAACGGATGTGCCTCTCCATCTGTCAGGCAGACATCTCAATAATCTCATGATTTGCTCCTTTGCTGGAACAATCTTTCCGAGTGAGCTCATTGTGTTGACTATCTCATTAAACCTGAGATACATATCAGAAATAGGTTCATCAGCTTTCATCTTAAAGTTATCGTATTTGATAGTATAAGTATTTAACCGCATTTCCTTAACATTAGTTGTTCCTTCATGAGAAACAGCTAAGGTGTCCCAGATTTCAAAAGCATTTTTACATGCAGAAATTCTATTGAACTCCTCATCTCCTAGAGCACAGTAGAGATCATTCACAGCCTTACAATTATTATTGTAAGCTACCTTAGTAGGTTCATCCCAAGTTATTCTTTTAGTTTCTGGAATCTTGTATTGAGACTCTATAGCAGTCCAAATATCAAAACCCATACTTTCCAAATGAATTTTCATTTTGAGCTTCCATTGGGCATAATTCACACCATTAAAGAAGGTTGGCCTGTTAGTAGCAGCCCCTTCTAGTCTATTATCCATAAGGAAATTTTAGAAAATGTTTTAAAGAGATAAAATTTAGAACTAACAGAAATTTAAGATCTTTTAGATAAAACTACAATCACAGTTTAAAAACAGAGAGTTAAAATAAAACTTTGAGCAAGTATAACAGAGATAAACACACCCTCTGATACCAAATGTTGGTCGGAGTGGACACTCAAGAGGGGGGGGTGAATTGAGTTCCAATTAAAATTTCTGTTAAAAACAATTTCTATTAAAATCCCCCAATTTCAAAAACAAATTAAACTGTAGTGAATTTATATAGATTATAAAGGTTCAATTAGTTTCTCAAAGATTGATTAATTCTCAGTTAACTTAATCTTATGATTAAATTAACTTTTGAAACTAACTTACTGATTTATAACAAATATAAACACTTGCGAATTTAATTATCAAATTAGCTTTGAAGATAGATTATATTTCAAAGTAATAGCAGCGGAATATGAAATAAATATGTATAGTATGGATATAGAGTATAACTACAAACACAGAGAATTAACCAAGAGGTTCAGTCTCAAGACGAGACATAGTCCTCTCAAAAGTTTATATAAAAATGATCCACACCCTGGATCGGGGTTAACAACAGTGAACACACTGTCCACTATCCAGGTCACAAGACCTCTACCACTATCCACAGTGGGAAATGAAGTGTAAAAGGGTTTGCTGAGGATTTACAGATCCTCCAGTGAAAGTACAGGAGTCAGTGTGTGTGTTTAATACAGCAGATAACACACACTGCTCAAAGGTTTTAATACATCATAATCAATGTGTAAGCATGATTTGGGATTATCAAAACAGGTGATTCCAACAAATATTATAGTTGGATTAATATCAAAATTATTTTTTTATAAAAAAAATGTATACAAAAAACACTACATAAAGGATTCAATACATTGTCACTCGATTCCTTATACCAAATGTGGGGAATTAATTTTTTTGAAGTCCTTTGTTATAACCCATACCAAGATTCCATATTTTCTAGCCAAAAACCTGGTTTTGTTGTGTTCCCTAATCACTATATGTACTATCTTTTGTACAACACCTTGAAAACTTTCGAAGAAAATATTTTATTTCCCCCCCCCAATCAAACAATTTTTCATTAATATGATCCAAAATTTAATTTCAAAAAATATTGCAAAATATTAAATGAATTATTCATGCATAACACCTCTATTCAATACACAATTTTTTCATAAAAAAGAAATATATCTTTGAAACATGGTATACTTCCTTGATAACATCATACAAATAATATAAAAATTCCTTAAATAAATCATCATATATTATCAAAACATCGAACCAATAAAAATATAATTATAATAGAAGGTAACTTCAAAAGTAGACCAAATTTATAAATAAAACTATAAACCATAGAATAATGGAATGAAAAACTTTTTCAACTATAAAATGCGCTCTTGTCCTATTTCATTGTGTGATCCCCCTTAAAAATTAGGGATTCAAATTTCTCAAATTCAATTAAATCATAAAAGGTCCTTGAATAATGGTTATATTCACTATGAAACACACTTAAATCTTTGAATCACATAATAATCTACAAAATTTTAAATTAAACTAAATATCACTTTGTCTCTAGCCATAGTACAACACAACCCACAAGATCTAAACACATTAAATAAGGTGGAACCTCAAAACCCTTTGTCTAAAACTCTCACCGCACAAAACCCATCGTAATGCCGAAATGGAACATAAAAAAATTAAATCAAATAATCCTTAAAACCCATCACATCACATTTTTAAGAATTTAAGACGTATCCTATTTTACCCAACTAAAAATAATGACACCAAATTATCAACTCCAAAGCTTAATGCCCCAAATAATAGTCTCGCATTGAAAATAAAGTCATCATGGTACTACAAACCTAAGAGGCACACCACCTCTTTCGTAGGAAAGAAACCAAATTGGAACCCATATTTCCACATTGTGATCCATGATAATTTCTAAAAACCCATCAAAACACCACCCATAATCTAAAAACATCTCCCCCAAATCCTTCACCACTTTAAAAATGGAAATTAAATATCCATTAATGTTTAATTATATACATAATGTCTCATTTTACAAAGATAAATCACATTCCATAGATTATTTTAAAACCCATATATATATAGTACAATTATATTATTCAAAGATTTTCTAGTTAGTCTCTTCATTACACTACTATTGATATTTAATTCTCTTTTATTTCCAAAGTAAACCATTTTATCAAAATTAATATTTATATTATTCAATATCCTTCAATTTCATTTCACATGGGATGAACACTCACTATTAAGTAACCATGTGATATAATTTCTTCTTCATTAGAGTTCAATTTTAGCCAAAATAGCCATCACATTGTTCATTTTTATTCTAAGATATTTCTGACTATATTTATAGATAAAAAAGTTTGTCCATATTTCATTAAATATCCAAAATAATACAATAATCATTATCATTAATTGCATTTAAATTATTTTTTATTGGAATGATATTAACATGTCTTTTTCTATTCTTCTAAATTATCTATGGAATTTATTTTCTATGTTATTTTTTTAGTATCAAAATATTTATGACCAAAGTTTGTGAAATGGAAATAATTATTCTAAAAATACATCTTCCTTGGTGTTTAGGATATGTTTCTATCCTTCTTGGTTTTCTTTCACGTGCCACTACTTATAAATAGCTTTTTTATTTGTTATTAATGTTCATAATGTGACCAAAGAAACCAAAAAATTGTATCTTCCAAAATGGTAATATATTCTCACATTCAATTTATGTTTTCAAAGAATCTATGCATTTAAAGGGTCTTGGTATGAATCCCAAAGATATGATTTCGTAATTTTTTCCAACCTTTTACTTCCCTGTAACCAGATCATTTTTTATATGGTTCATGGATTAGTTAACTTTATTTATAAGCTTGAAAGTAGTAAGAGAATTCTATATTTGATAACTCATGATATTTTCAAAATTTATTTTATCTATTTCAGCTCTTTAATTGACTTACTCGTCCAAAATATCACAATTTATATCCTTTATAATGAAACTCCATAATAAAATTAAAATTTTAACTTTTATTTAAGGTAACCAATTCTTCCTTTGGAGATTTAATACTTTTAGATTCAAATTTAATCACCGAATTATGTTTATTTATCAATTAATACTTTCTATTTAATTTCACCATTATGTTAATAAATTCTTCAGATTTTTTATGTAGTGGATTTTTCTTTCACTACTTTATCTAACCATGGGATTTCATCTTTTGGTTTATCAATATAATACAAGAATTCCTTAAATATTCCTTTAATATTCCAATTATTCATCATTTTAATAATCAACTTTTTTATTGTACAATCATGTTTGACTTTGGGATCATTGAAAAATTCAAATTTATTTTCTTAATATATTTTATATTATCCATTTTCTTTAACCTTTAGCATGTAATATTTTTTAAAAATTATAATAATTAAATAAGTTCAATAAATAATCTTTTTTTCTTCTTTAATAGAAATTTTATTCCACAATAATTTTCTTATTTATTGGCTTCTATATTTTACATTACTTATGTAGAGACCCATATCTTGATGTACATGGACATTACATTACTTTTGCGGAATACTTAGTACATGACAAAAACACACACACAAGGATCGTAATAGTTTAGTGTCTTTGGAAACTCGGAATATAATCTTCTAATCGTGGTGAAAGATCTTCAAAATCTCCCATAAAGATCTCCCTTTTTTCCTAAAACCTTTCTTTATATCCTGGGGAAAAGAAAACATAAAAGGGTGAGCTCAAATGCTCGGTAAGGGTAAACAAAAGATATATCAATCACATCATATACATAAGCACATAACTTTTGGAAATCTTAACCTGCAAAAGACATCATAATTTCATAACATGGGGTAAATCATGGCAGTGAAATGTAATCACAATAATCATAACCTAATACATGAAACTTTGTGGCATTCACACATAATCATAGAGAATCATTTTTTGTTAGTCAAGACTTATTGCCAAGACTATCTTAGTGGACAAAGTCCCTTTCTGAATCGAGTAACCCTCGTTTCAGTCCTGTTTCACTGAACCGGTATAACCTACCGTTCCAGCCCTGTCTATCTCATGAGATATAAAATCTTTACCCAATACATTGGAGGGAGATATAGGTCCCACCCATCTTATAATGAATCCTTTCTTATGTGTGCCACGTAATCATAAACCATAAATCATAGCATAACCCATGTAATAAAAATGGAATTCTTAAACAACATGACATCATAAAACAATTCATATAAGATAAAGGAATTCATAAAAAATATTTCCATCACAACATAATCAAATCCATGTAATAATAGGGATAAAAACAGAACCCTTTTATAATCTTAGATGGAAAATAATTTTGATAAAACATTTGAACTCCATTCTTGAGGAAAATATCCTTTCTTCTTCAAAAACACTTTTCCTTTCTTAACATGTCATACAATTTTAAACTAAAAGAAGTTTATTAAAAATAAACTTGAATACTTTTAAAGGAAACTTCTTGTAAATAATGTTTTAGAAATCCATTCATGCTGTATAAGTTAAAAAAAACAGTCTTCGTACTTTTGTCGGAAAAGTCAAAAAGTACCTTGTACGAAAAACGACAAAAGGTTCCTTTCTTTTCTTTTACTAAAAACTCACCGAAGGGTATAAATGGATTTAAACAATTGTAGGTGGATGGAAATAATATTACATATTTATGAAACATGGATGTGTATGATAAAATACACCCCAGTAAATACTAAAGTATAAACAATCTCGGATAAAAATGAGATTGTGATATTTCCCTTACCTTAGGTCCGATTTGCTTCGTAAGTGTCCGAACCTCCTGTATAATTATTTAAATCATGTTATTGAATTATTCCAGAATCATATTCATTGTTATTATATCATATATGGTCCACTTATGACTTTATATTACCCGTTCTTTTGTAAATTCATGTTAAAGTAGCGTTTTGGGTAAAATCGTCTCATTTGTCGTTTGTGTTTTTAACTTGTAATTATTCATATGATTACTTAGATCATGATTACTTAATTCCAGAATATAAAACATGATTTATATATATATTTTCAGAATATACATATATAATAAATCAGTAAATGGAAAGAAATACACCGTTCATGGAGACGGTAGTCCGTACGTACGCATGAACGCTATTTTCGTTTCCTTATTGAATTGAATGGAATTAAGTAGATGACATACATATAAATATAAATAATTACAGTATCATTATTAGGTAATAAATTTCATTAGTACTTATTATATATACTTTATAATCATTCATTAATGGTAAATCATTGAGAATGAATCTCATCGCGTCGTGGAGACGGTAGTCCGTACGTACGCACGAGCGATGATATCGTTCCCATGGTCGTGGAATTGCGTTGAAGTGTATTTATACTATTTCAGTATCAATATCACTTTATAATAATCATATATAGTTACTCATTAAACCATTATACCCATCCTTGTAAGGTGGTGGTGGAAAATAGATTACACCACGGCGTGGAGACGGTATTCCGTACGTACGCACGCGCGGTGATTTCATTTTTTCCGTAGGATGGATAGAAGGTGAATTAGGGTTGTTTCATATTTATAATAACATATCAGTATGTAAGTAATACTGATGTTATTACTTTTTTATGAAACAACTAAAGAAGAATAATTTGAAGAAGAAAGAAATTGAAAAGATCGGTAATGGTTATTACCTCTTCTTTGAAACGCCTCTTTGAATCCTCCACTTAGGGAACTAAGATTGGTCTTTGAAGAAGACCAGGACCTCTAGGATTATTCTAGGGAAGTGGAGAAGGGATTTTGGCAGAGGTTGTCCGAGCTTGAGTGCTCAAATTGGTGTGAGGAGGAAGGGGGAGGAGGTGTCCTTTTATAAGGGAGGAGAGGGGCACCTTAGGAATATCTCAAAATATTATTTTATATTAAAGTCAAAATCGGTTTATAATGGTTCCAAAGAGTCTTAATTCGAAGCTAAAGTGGGTATGGGTCGAAATACGATCACAAAATAGGATTTAGACAAGTTTAGGGTATTATTTTAACCTTATCAATTAGATTTAACTCTAAGTTAAATAATTTAACTTTTACCGTGTCTTTTGGTTTTCTTTCACTATATGGTTAATAAACTTACTATAACATGCCAAACGAACCACAAACTGTTTATTATTAATATATATATCCTTATCTAAGTCATTTTTCCGAACCTTAGATTTTTAGAAATAAAATAACAATTAATAATATAATATTTGATTTAAAAACTATTTTGTGTCAATTTTGACACAATTTGATATATGATTTTTGTGAAAGTCATAACAGAATTATATGTTCCAACCAAGTTTATTAAATAAACACTAATATATCATAGTAACCTAGAAAATTAGTTTAAGTCATTAAAAGTCTCAAATTACATTTATTTGGGCATTTATAACATCAATTCTGTCAATATTTCATTAATAAGACAATTACTGCATCATCTTTCTTTCATAATAAATGATAATTATTTAATCCATAAAAATTCTAAATAAATTCCTATGATGTAGATAATTGTATTATAGTTTCTGGAGACTATTCATGTTCGAAGTTTCATGAAGTTTATCACTAGATTAAAATTATTATACTTATAAGATTTAAGAAAGAGACATGTTGTCGCATTCTTTGGTTTTAATAATAATTAAATTATTTTCATTGAAAGAATTTAATTAAATTAACCTAATCCGACCCTTAGGTGATATGAGTCGTTTTTAGTCATCCAATAGAATTTTTACATTTGTTAGGGTAATTTTAAAATATTATTTTTACCCTTAATTACCCGATTTACCTTTAACTATGGTAAATAAAATTTACCGTAGTTACTATTCATAATTCCCAAAAATAAAAAGTATCTTATTAACATAATTTGAACCCACTGATTCCAAATATGGAATCCATTTTTAAAAATTCAAAACATAGAAGTTGCAGAAATTAAATTAAAATTAATCCCGTTGTCGAATAAAAACGGGTTTTTGTTTAAAACATTGCAAAAGATTGAATTGATTTAACTTACGAATTCAAGGTAAACTCAATGCTAATGACATAAATTATATTAAATGGTAATAATATATTATATATATACCTTAAAACCATTCAATATTATAATTTAACCACATAATATATTACGATGAAAAAAGTTATTTTAATTAAAATATAGCGTGTTTTTACGATTCATTAAAATGTGAAAGTTACCAGAATAATATGAAAATTTTATCCAAAGTAAATTTTTATTTCTTGATTCCAAAGAAGAATTTTATTTTGTCAAATTGAACTTATAAACATGTCAAAACCAGATTTAAAGTGGGTACGCCATCCAAAGGCGGCAAAACTGCATTTTTTGAAAAATACATATTTTACCCGAAAAATTTATTTTGTTCTTATATCATGTTCTAGAAATGTGTAAGATGAATAATAATGTTATAAAATTCAAAATTTAGTTAATACTATTCATAACGGCTAGTTCATGACAATATTATAATAATATAACATTGTTTATTAAAACCTGGTATTGCGTACAACACACGCTATCGAGGAAGGTCGTGATTGCGTGTAATGCAAGCCAAGTCAGGGTTGCGTGTTGTGAAAGAATCCTTCGTTGTTTCGTATACCATAATCCAACCATATTTCATTTATACATTTAATATATATATATATATATACTCAATGATGCGTAGAATAACTATTATCAAAATTATGTGTAACACGGTCCAAGAATAGTGTTGCGCATACTGCAAGCTAATACGGTGTTGCGTATAGCGCATGGTAATCTTGGTGTAGAATACAACATAAGACATTAATGAAATCAAAATAATATTTTTCATAAAATCTCGGGGAGTTACAACTTATAATAGGAATCATAATTTGACAGATTTATGAGAAATCTAACTCATAATTTATCCCATCAATCCTCTTTATACCCCGTTATTTTATATGGGTAACCATTATATACTTGAATTATTCCAATGGTACTTTTCCACAAAATATACCTTTTTCACATTAATATACTATATGTAAGTGAGAAAATCCATCACACACATCCTCTCCTCCTTTTTCATTATAGATGTTATTATTCGTCATATTTTTGAAATATATATTTGGACAGTTTTATTTTAATTCAATCTAATATCACTCACATATAAAAAAATACTTTAGATATCATCTAGCTATAGATATACTATGTTTCATTATTTATGAGAAGATAATCTTAAAATATAAAAATATAAGTGTCTTCTAATTATCTTATTCATAATTTCTTTATTATTGATTTCATCACCAGGACCTTGAATGGATCCATCATTACCTTATTATCTCTGTCATAAACATTTCATAATTTATCACATATCACTTTAATGGATATAAAACTCATCAACAACATGTATATATTATTTTTTAGCACTTCAAATAACTATTTTTGTGCCTTATTATTTTTATTAAGAATATTTTCTTCCATTTAATTCAATTTCATAATTATGGTATCATTAACATTAATTCAATTTATACATGTATAGAATATGTCTAGAACAAGTTAACTATGATAGGATCCCGTCCAATTTTTCTAGATCTAATAATTAAATTTATTAAAAATTAGAAGTGTATTTTCATGGATAGTGTTCACGATATTATAACCCATTGGAACTAACACCACTAAGAACAATCATAAGGTCCCAATTACCTTTAGACGGAGGGTGAATTAGAGTGATCAAATTTCACTTTGGAGTGTATGTTTTTATTCTATTCGTATAAACACAAAAATTTAAAGTACTAGTAGACCAATAAATTGCATGCAAATAAAAAATAATTATAGTACAATGATATGAGTATTTTACTTGGTCTACTCAAAATGGTTACGTCCAATAAGTGTACACCAGTGATGTTCTAGTGTACTAAGGAATCCACTAACATGTTATTGAGTGATTATATTATTTACGAAGGACTCACTATCAATCCCACGGTACACTACCTCCTCATCTATCCACTCACTACTTCTAGATATGGTAATAATTAATATAACTTCTGGGTTAGTAAACAAATCACCAAATAATTCAATATAGTAAACCAATGTAAGTGTTTATCTTTTTCAATATTTCTGTGGGTGAATCAATATTTATTTCAAAATATGTTTTCCAACATATTTAAAAAACATTATCTATAGTTTATGTCATATATTTGATGATCTATATTTCTATTTTTCATCTATAAGTACTCAAATTTTTAATCCTTTGAAATCAATTCTATAAAAATATAAAATTCCATTTTTGACATGTTATATTATGGTCAGTCTTTAAAAACATTCACCATAATAAAGTAAAATCTCACTTAGAAGATCACATCTTTTTATATTTCAATATATAATTAAAATAAAATTCATGAAAGAAATTTAAAAACATGAATATGGCCCCCAAAACCACAGTACGGTTTCTTGGTAAATGGTTTGACCCAAGATAAAAAGGACATTGTATCTCTGTATATTGAAAATCCTACATGTTTTAATTTCTCAACATTAGTATCACATGCACACAATGATGTCATTCTATGAATAATATGACATTTTTTTGTCTTTATAACTCCAAACAATTTTAGTATCTTCTTTTATTAAAAAAAACATTTTGAAACATTGAAAATATTCCTATTATTTAAAAAATACATAAATAATACTGTAACATCTTTAACCCTCATTAAAAATAGATATTTCATAAAACATTCATCATGGGTTTCATTATAGATTAGTATACCCTTGACTAGTAATTATAAATTCACACACCATTAACATGTTTGACACCCCAATTTGGTTTAGCAATCCTATAGAGTCTAGGGATCTTGTTAGGATACCTTCTTCATAAATTACATGTGAAATTACAGCGGTTTTGAAACCACTAAATGGTTTATTAAATTACTACATGTTTTATTTATTATTGAGTCCATTTTATAAAATTATCTTAAATCAACACATTTTTATAACCATAACCGATACTTCATCTTTAACATCCTAGATGTTTTTCCATTTTCATAAAAAAACATCCCCAAAATCCATTAAACCAGCACTGAAATTATTCTAATATTTAACTAGGTCGTAATTTTTCTTATAACACTAATAGAAAACAATCATGGATAATTTTTAACACATACGATTATTCAACCCATTTTATCATCCTTGATTCTTAGAATCATAAATGATGTTAGGCTTCTAGATAGAAATGAACACATAATGGTATTTTTTTAACCAATATATTAAAATTTTGATGAAAAACTAATTTAAATATTTTATGTCACATTACATTAAAAAACATTTTTAAATATTATTTATGTCATATAAAACATCTAATAATATGAAGGGAAATGGTTTAGATGAAAACAATTATGGGCACATTGAACAAACCAGAGATTAAAAATCATGGAATAGATTTTATTCATTAATGAAAATTTCTCTAATTATTATAGAAATTTTGGAATATGAATGGGATCTAATCATTTAAATATTTTTATACCTCAAGTATAAATCATTTTATACTCTTAATTTTTTTATCATATAATCTATCTATTAAAATTTTTATGAATAAATTTCATAAATTATTTCAATTATTATTTAAAACATATAATAAATATTCTATATGATAAACAATTAGTACAAACATGCATGGAAAATAGGGAGAGTTTGGGAACATAATCCCAATAATCATAACTTAAACAAAAAAAATTAAAGCCATACATGCCAAATTACGCTAAATATTACCACTCCAAGGAAGAATCAAACCATCTAATATAATGATATTAATACCTCTAAAGGTTTTACCAAATATTATAATAATGGAAATGAGACAAGAGACCTGTTCCACACCACTATAAAAATATACAAAATCTTAAAAAATAAAAAAAAATTATCCAAGAATGAACAACTACACAATCACTCATCCACCAACATTAGTATGTGATGGCCAATAATTAGAGCCACATCAATATTCATGTTAAGTAGTTATAACCATGTACTAATATATTCTTCAAGAATCCATATTATACACATTAAAGATTATAACACTAACACATATCTCCCCATGATACACCGACAACACTACACTAGTTTCCAAAGAAACCCACCACTGACTTTACATAAACAGAACTTTGAACAGCACTCCAGCAAAACATGATGAACAAAAACATAAAAAAGTCCAACAAAACCTTGTAGTTAATAAAAAAACAAGATGAAAAATTTCACTATTAATGAAAAAAATATAATAATTATCTCACAAATAGAAGAATATTGAAATAATTATTCAAAAAATGGTCTTTGGGATTATAATCTATATAAATTGATAGATGCATTCTCATACCTAGTTCAGAAATGATGGGATTTACGTCTTCTCCTTATTTAAAATAGAATTTTAAATTCAATTAAATCACATAATGAATGATTAATCAAATTATCTAACAGAAAATTATTAGAAATGACAAGGAATCCATCATTATCAAAAAATGGATATATTTCCTTAAAACCAAATCATCTTTAAAATTAACTCAATCAAAAACTATAACTAAAAAAATTACCAAGGAGAAAAGAAACATCAAATCCAAATTCCATGAACCCTAAAAACCCATGGATTCTATATGTACACTATCAATTAACCTAACAAGTAGTGGGAATGAATCCTTAAACAACCACAAAGAAGAAAAATAATACTGGATTTCTATAGTGGTAGGGTTTGATTGACTCAATATCTCCAAGACATTATCAAATTCTCAACTCATTATTGAAGATGGATAATTTAAATAGATTCAAGTAATCACTGATGAAATGAAACTAATTCAACTAAACAAACCAATGTATTCTAATATAATTCTCTATAGTTCAGATGATGTGCCCTAGAAACGGCTAGGCATTTCAAATTAATGATTTCATCATCTATACCTTAAATTAATGGACCTCACATTTTTTTCTTTTTTATGATCCATTAGTAACAAATCCAATTAAAAATGATCCTAGAAACCATTAAATTTTCCTTATTATTAGTGGTTGGGAAATTCAAATCATATTGGACATGTCATGCCACCATATTCATATAGAATACCAATAATTAAATAAATTTGATGTAAAAAACCAATAAACACTGAATAAAGATGGATAAATCATGTGGGACCCCAAAATAATAATGATTCTTTCCCATATAATGGTTGGGTCGGATCATCTCTCTAGGGTTCTATTGTTCCCTGAGAGAGAAACCAAAAACCAATATATCTCTCCTGATTTTTATTCTTATAAAAATATTAATAGAAATGAAATTTATCTATACCTTTATCCTCTTATCCTATAATTGTAGTAGTTGTAGAAAGATGATATATAAACATACAATTCATCATCTATGATGTTGTCTAGAATGCATCCCACGCTAATTTAAACCATTAATAACATTTCTATAATATGAAATTTTTATAGTATAAAAAATCTTTGGTTTGTCTTATGAAATTCTAATTGTGATTTTGATTCTTAATGAATACATAAAAATCACATAACATTATTTTCTGTGTCCTTATTGATTCCATGGTATATCTAATTGAATTTATTTCATTAAGTCACTACATAATGAAGAAATAATTTGTGTCTTCTATAAAAATTACTATCCAGATCATGAATATTGGAAAAATAAAGAAATATGGGTGCATAGTTTACAAATATACTCTTTTTTGAATGTGATGGGTTTTTAGGATATATTAATTACTGCACTGAGAAGTTTATGAATGAAATAAACCCAACCTAGGTACACCACATGAAAAAATCTAAAACCATGAAAATTTTAAAATTAAGAATAAAATTTTTAAACGATTTTCCATAGTTTCTCCACATCCAAATTCATCATACGAGAAAGATGAAGATCACTAAATGGAATACGTAAGATTTTTCTCTTTATGGTGTATACAAGAGTTTAGATGAATCAACCATTTCATAGTTGGGAATCCCCATCACAACATAGGATGCTTATGACTCTCTTAGTAAGGAAGAAAATGGATAGAGATACGGGATTGGGTGAGTTGGAATTAATATATATTCACACTAATAATCTCATTTCCATGCCTTTGTCGCCTTAATATAAGCCTCAAAATATTCCTTATCTCCATGTAGCATTTACTCATGTGTTAGAAAAACAAAGTAGTAAATATTCAGCTTTATATGCTTTCATCGTAACTTATGATGTTTTTACTATCTTATAAAACACTGTTAGTAAATTATATCCCATGGAAGAGATTAAAAAATTAACACATTAATATTTAGCTATAATGCATGTCCTTTTATACAAATTAAATGGATATGATATATCATAGTTAATGATATTCCTCAATCATAGGGTATATTTATCTATGGGTAGTAGTATGTTATATTTTAATATTAAAAATTAATTTACAATTTTATTTAATTTGATATAGTAATTATAGTGTATCACATACAAAAGTTTTTTAAGAAATATCTTCTCTAATATCCTAATTTCATAACTCACTCACTTAGTCTTGTTTCACATTACATTGTATCATATACAGTAAATTGTCAATCCTTATCAAAAACAACATTTAAATATCAACAAAAAAATATTCAAAAAGTAATAATTAACTTAACTATTTATCAAATCATATTTAATAATTTATAAATAACAATATCCAAAACTCTTCTGGATAAACTCTAAAATAGTTTGGGTGTATCTCTTTAAGTTAAACTCAATCAACATTCATTCAACCAATATGTGTGACCTAATGAGACATTGTAGTTTAAAAAAAGCATAATTAGATCTATAAATACATTAAAAAAGAATACCCTAGATAATAATCAATGAAAATAATGCTATAAATGGATTTGGTTTGATCATCTTCAAATAAATGTATCTATATAACTATGTCAACAAGTTCTATCATATGTGAGCATGAATTTTAATATAATCCCTTTTAACACATAATGAGACCATAAGAAATGTATTATGTCAATACTATATACCCAACTAACCTGTTATATATTCTAAGAGTATTGTATTTATGGGTTTATGAATACATCACATGTCATTCACCTTTATGGATGATCACATCACATTACCTTAACCGGAATAGGTAAGAAAATACTATGTACTATATAGGTATGGATTTATACATCCACAATCTATCTCAATATGGGTATCATATTTCATGATCTTTTTATGAAAGGATAAATTATATATTGGTTAATATCCATCAGAAGTCGTGATCTTAAAAATACACAACCACCCTTGATTAGATAAGCCTCAATGCTAGTTTAAGAAATTTACCAATGATTGATGGTTCCCATGATATATATGTGACCAACATCAAGTTCCGATGACGCAAAATATGAACCATGTAACCATAGTATGCCAAATACATATTGTATGGCACTCTATGTGGTATACTATATGGTTTATCTAGCACATGAAAAGCATTTTATATCTCATTATAATATTTTATATCATGATATTAGAATTACACCCATATGAACCTTAATATTTCCTCATAATATATAATACTCCACAGACGTCATTACATAGGGATAAATCAAATTCATACATTATGTGTTCAATTATCATTTCACTTCAACATATATATTTGTATATATATATATATAGAAAATGTGAAAGAATAATCAAGTGGATATTACCTTTTTTTAATATTAAAAATTTTATATTTATAGATTCCTTCTGAAATACTTTATAAAACCATATATAATAACATGTAATACTTGTAATAAGTTACAATTTTATATATGGAATTTTTTTTTGGAATAATCGTATGTGTCATATTTCAAGATATGATATAGTAGAAAACACACGCACCACATAATAATAAGAACAAATAAATTATTTACTTAATTTAGAACATGAAATTTAGAAAATAAATATACACAATAATATTGAAAGTCTCAAAATGGTAAAAGAAAAAAGAAAAAATAATAATAAGAATATTAAAATTTAGTTCATTTTTATTTCCTATAATTTCCATACTCATTAATAATACAATAAAAACAAACAAAACATTATTAATGAAATCAACCTTCTGAAAAATATGAATATATAAAC
This sequence comes from Viscum album, assembly GCA_963277665.1. Lineage (NCBI taxonomy): Eukaryota > Viridiplantae > Streptophyta > Magnoliopsida > Santalales > Viscaceae > Viscum > Viscum album. The sequence goes on from OY728142.1 coordinate 71,457,675, forward strand.
TTTATATTAATTGAAAATAATTATTAATAAATAAATTAAATAGTATTAATTCTAATTTCTAAACCAATAAGACTATGGGAATATTAAAATTGATCGTTAGAAATAGTAATAAGACAGTTTGAAATTATAATCCAATCATTAGAAAATTAAATTAGCTAAAAAAATATTATATTTGAATGTAACTAATATTTAACATAAATAAATTATGTAAATATATATATTATAATTCCAAAAAATAATTATTCAAATTAAACAGTCAAAGAAAGCATAAATACATTTTTTATAAAGTATCGTCTAACATATTTTGAAAATCTAAAAATTTTATATTAATAACTACAAATAGCTAAGTTATAAAAATATTTTAATAAAATGATTCTCATTTTTTGATCAAAACAATAAAATTTTCTAGGGGTGAAGTTTTTTAATTTTTGGAGATTCATAATTTTTTAGGTCAATAGTAAAAATATAGTTTTTCAAATACAACATGTTTTATAACATGGTAATTATATAATAATGACTTAATAATTATTAATTTAGATATATCCACCTAAAATTAATTTAATAATATAAATGGGTTATTTTAAATCCATAATATTAATTTTTAAATTAAAAAAGTATTTTCCATTGTCTAAAAATATAATGTATTCAATTAATAAATTCTTCATTTCTTAATTTATTTTTAATATACATGTAAATTTAGTAGTTTCAATGTATAAAAGTAATAAAATAAATTTATTTTGTTTAAATATTCTTCATAATATCAAAAATTCAACTATTAATGGACTTCACTTAGAAATATTAATTTATTCAATATTTTTAAAATAAAAAAACCCCACCCTTCATGTATAAATACCCTAATAACATACCATGGAAAATAAAGTCACATAAATTTATCCACATGTATGATCTTGAAAATTCCATTTTTTATTTCTCCTTAGAACCTAAAAGATTTTGTGGGGTCATCCAACCCAAATCCTTTAATTCTTTAGCAATGGAATAAATCATTAATTAAGTGGAAACCCCACGATTCTCTCGTTTCATCTCTCTCTGTCACTCACTTATTCATTCAACTTTTTTAATATATTTCCATTTTATACCTTCTTAACATATTTAATATATAAATATATACCTTATTAATGTTACTATGGTAGTGTTATAATTATTTTAATCAATTTATTGTTCATATAAAATCTATCCTTCTTTTGGCATATCTTGTTAATGTTAGACTAAATCCACCTATGGGGATGTTTTTAATTATTTAATTATCACCACCTATATGGATTTTTTGTGTATATTATGTAATATAAATTTATTATAATGTATTATATTGTTTTAATAATTAATTTTTTTCAATATAAATTAAAAATAATCAAAGTCAAAAAAATGAAATAAGAGAGGATAATTTAAATTTAATATGACATAAAACAATTACCAATTTAATATAAAAGAGTAACAAATAAAATAAAATTATTCTAATTGATCAATAATAAAATAAATGGATTTAATTGAAAAATATGTTCATTATTAATAAAAATAATTATATTATATATGAGGTGGAAATATGATGAAATATATTGGGACCTATGGTATAGTTAATATTGAACCCAAATCATTCATTTTTGGTTTATCGCCTCTTTCTATATCTTCCCAAAATCATTTTTTAATCCTTCGTAATTGAATTTTACATTTCTTCACTTTTTATTATGGGGATATTCATTTTCTTACTTCATTTGGTTGAATTCTAAGACACCTTCATATTTTTTTATCAAATTAATTACTCTAAAAAAACTCATTTCAAATATTCATATGTTTATTGAGCTTCTCTATAAGAATTATGATCTTCGAATTCCAAATAACATCATTTCATGGAGAAAATAATGGGTTCTCATCATATTTTAAGAACATCCATGTGTATTATTTTTTAGAATATTTAGTAAATCATTAAGGAACCAATTTGTTTTTTCATGGGATCATATCATGATTATGATGGATATACATTTTCTATTCCATGTGAAATAAACTATTATGATCATATTATTATGTTATGAGTGGGATTAGAATCAAATATCTCCAAAATTTATTATTTTATGTGATATATATCCTATGATTATGTGTATTATGCATGAACATGTTTCAAGATTTAGTCAAAATTTAGGATGTTTTTATTTGTACACATATGTTTTGTGTGAATATAATTCTAGATTTGTTCAAAACATATCTATAATATTTGGCCACAATGTTAGGTTGATTCATTATTATGAATATCACACATTAAATTTCTCATTCAAATGATTCCTTCATGCTTATGATGATTATACATTTATAATTATAAGATTATTATTCCTATTCTCACCCATGTACTATATTTATTATTGTTTGATGTTTATTTCATATTATAACTCCCATTACTAGTATTTTACCACACCCTTCGTAATTTATATCCTCTAGTTATTTCATAAACTAAGGATAATATGAAATCCAATTGGTGTATTATGGTAATGTTATTAGATAATGTTTAATGTTTAATTTATGATTATGTTGTATGAACATCATTTTCTAAATTTAATAATAAATGTGATTCTTTATTAAATTAATGTTATTATGATTCAATATTAAAAAATATGTAATAATCATGTATAAAATATTGAAATCACTATAGTTTTAAGTAGACAAAAGTTTTGATAAATTTGGTAATTAGGATAGAAAGTGAAAAACTTGACTAAACCTAAGAATCTCATACATGAAAACTTTTGAATTTAATTATACATTTGAATAATTTATTTATTCATTATTTATTGAATTATATTCCATTCTAACCTTTTTATTTTACAAAATTATGGGAGTGAGAATAAACTAGGTAAAAACCCATGTGGTGTAGAATGCAATGATTATCTAAATTAAATTCCCAATACAATATGAGGTGGTGTTGAAAATATAATGGTGTTCTTTACAATTATATCATTAGTTATGAAAAATAACATAAACGATGTTTAACATTCACCTTGACCCAAGAAGTATAAAATAACCATTGATTAATTTATGTTCCAACAAATATTGATATTTTACGGACCTCCTGATTGAATTATTATAGAAAAAGATGGATTATATTATAAATAACAGGGAAAATTTCACAAGAATTTCAAGTTACTCCATCTATTTTATTATTAAAAATGATTAAAAATGTAGTGAACCTGATTTTTCTGAAATTACAATTACATCAAATTAAAGATAAATTATAAAATAGTGGTATAGAATAAATGTATGAATCTTTATTGTCTTTGTAAAATTAGGACCATACATAAAATTTACATAATAAAACATAATCATCATATAATTCCTTCACCTCTAGCTTCTTATTAGCCCAAAATTAATCAATAGAATAATTAATCACCTGAGTATATACATTAAAGTACAAGGTAAGCTAGAATCCTATTAAAAGGATAAATAATAAAAAGAATAAATATAATATAAGAGATCATAATAATCATAATAATAACATAATGATGGGATCATCATCATATTCATGAGAAAAATCATTCAATAAATTAATGAAATGTGACAGTGCATAAAAATAAAACATCAGGTCTTTGTGGTGAGCAACCACACATAGTTGTGAACAATGATAGCATCATGTTCACACAAAACATATATGCACAATCATTACTAAATTATTTCAAAGCATTATAGCATCATTTTCATGAATATTTGACCTTATATCATTAGATATATCAAATTACCCAATGCATTAAAGAACTATACAATTTCGAGAACACTTTTTACATCATAACATTTAAAAAATAATGCATGCCACATAAAACATATATAAATATCAGACATAAAATAAAATATGGAACGTAATGGTTTTGTTTCAAAAATCATAAATTAATGAAAATGATTTGGGGTTCCAAAATGAGAATATCATACTGGTATAAGAATCATAAATCTTATGTGAAGAAGAAACAATCTTAAGAGAACTAAAAGATGTGTTTTTAGAAAGAAGATTTCTTTTGATAAACCATTTATTTTTTCACAAAAACATATTATAAACATATAAACACTTAAAAAAAGGTAACAATAGTGAAATTATATTTTATAATTATTAAATTCACATTCACAAATAAATATGGAAAGAAAGAGGAATACTCTAAAAAGAAGAAATTAGGTTTGAGTAGCCCCTTATATTATGTTTGAATGCTTTCTTAAAATTAATATCCTAGATAATAAAATTAGATTCATTAATTAAAATATAAATAACCTATTATACATTTATTATATTTATTACGAATTTATTAAGTTCATTTATGGACATTATGATGTGTTTTAGAGTTCAATTTCATCATTTGGGAGTGTTCGTTTTCTAGGTTTTCATCTTCAGTTCACTTGTATATATGCATGAAAGAGTGTAAAATTATAATAATTTTCAAAAATTGAAATTAAATGTTATTAATAAACTTCCAAAAGTTTAGCTGGTCTGATATATTTTTTTTTTCTATATACGAGGATGATTCATTAGATAACATGTTAATGAAAATGATTAAATTTATTTGGAAGATTTTATGACCATCACAAACTCGTATCATTTTATTTAATATCATTATTATATATCACTTAAGAAATATTATATAACTTATAATATGTAATATAAAAACTTTTATAACTATAATTATTTTTTTATAAATGGCCTTTAATTTTTCACTAAAAAATGAAATTACATCATCCACGGTGGTGGTAAATCGATACATCATCGACAATAATTTTATTTATAGAATAAAAGAAAAAGGGAAGAGATTTGAAGATGAATTATTCCAATAACATAATAAAAATTTATTATATAAAATATAAATGAGTTATAATTCCATTTGGATAGGTAGATATGAAGAGAGGATAATAAATTAAATGAAATTGAAAAGAAGATAAAAAAGAAATAGGATTTTACCTGTTAAATTTCTTCCCCTTAAGAACCTCTTTAAGGTAAGGGGTTTGGTCTTTGGTTGTGACCTGAGGATCATGGACATGGGATAGGTTCTTGGAAACAGTATTTTACATAATTTTTATAAGGATCAAAACTTTAAATGTGTTTGGATAATAGTTGGTGAGGGGTTATATTTATAAGGGAGGAGAGGTGTGTTTTTTCATTATTTAATTCCTTATTTTATTATTTTCGGTCCAGAATATAAAAATTTCATACATTATAACTAAATATAATAAAATATTAAATTATAGATTAATATTTTGGGTTAAATAATCCATACTTAATATATGACTCAATAATTCATGAATTTGTTTAATACCATAAATTATCATATTTTATAATTCACCAGAAATTCATATATTTTGGAAAAATCCAACAAATTCCCAAAAAACTATTTTTTGATGTGTATTATTCAAAAATGAACTCCATTATATGAAAATAATTTGATAAATTTTATAAATTTAATTTTTTATTAAAACACTCATTTACTTGGAAAATAATGATTTTAAAAGTTTAACTGGTTTTATAACACTTTTAAAATTTAATTTTCGTATCATAAAAATATATTATAATCATAAGAAAAAAATTACTTTTTGAATCTATTTTTTGTAAATAAATTTTCTTTTAAATATTAATATTAATTTTAATATTTTAAAAAATCATTTCTGTTTTATTAAAATACAAATACCTAACTATTATTTTAAGAATATATATTTTAATATACTTGGTATAATTATATAATATTTTCATTAATAAGAGGAATAAATTTTATTTATATTTCTATAGGTGATTTTTCTATTCTATTGGCCAAATTACTATTCCTAATGGTCATCATACTATTCCAAAGGTCAAGTTACTCTTCCTTTGGTATAGTTTCCTTAACTTTTAGAAATACCTCTTATTTCATTCATTCATCATTTATAAAGTTTTTATTGTGTTTTATATGAGATCATTTGTTATTTATACTGTATAGAATAATTACAAGAAGGGAGATTCCGTTGATAAAATTCAAGGATGTTACATTCTTCCCACCTTTTGAAATTTCACCCTAGAATTTTATTTTTTTTAATATGTAAGGTTTATTCTCCTTTATTTCTTACTCTAGTTCCCAGGATTACGCTTTATACATATGATTCCACCATAGTACATAGACCATGTGATTAGTCCTATTTTGTAGAACTTTATCTCTATGGTCTATGATCTTCTCTATTTTCTCCTTAAAAGAAAGTTTATTTTCCAACTCTATCACCTCTAGATTTAGTACATGTGAGGGATATGGTATGTAATTTCTCAAAAAGGATATGTGGAATACATGGTGTACATGATTCATGGTTGGTGTAAGTACTAATTGATAGTACACATATTTGAAATGATAAATAATCTTAAATATTCTGATGTATCTGGGAATCAACTTTCCTTTCATCTAAAATCTCATGATCCTCTTCCTTAGAGAAATGTAGAATAAAACCATGCCTCTGACCTCAAAATTTATGTCCTACCAACAATTGTCTCCATATCACTTCTTCCATATTTTTTCTACCATGGTTTCTTTTTGAATAGTTTTAACTTTTTCAAAAATTTCTTTTACCATTTCAGGTCCTATCATCTTACACTCAAAAAATTCATCCAAAAATAGTGGTGATCTACATATTTTTCTATAAAAGGATTCATATGAAGAAATTTTGATACTTGAGTGGAATTTTTTTTATAGGAGAACTCATCCTAAAGTAGATGTTTATCCCATACACATTTGTAGTCCATAGAATATTATCTCAGTGTGTATTTCAATTTATTAATAGTTCATTTAGATTGGACATCCATTTGATGATGATAAGATGTAATGAAGTTTAGCTCAGTTTATGGAGCATATTATAGACTTTTCTAGAACATGGAGGTGAATCTCAAATCTTGATCGGATACAATCTATATTGGTACTACATGAATCCCAACATCTTCTCAAATTTATATCTGGTTATGTTTTCCTGGTGGTATTAAATCTCAAATTGAAATAAAGTGATGTGTATTTGTATGAAAATCCACAAAAATTCATATAGTATTATTTTCACTAGACATATTCGGATGTCCATTGACAATGTCCATAATGATTTTTTCCCATTTCCATGATACTATTGTTAATGGTTTTATCATACCCTTTTAATTTTCCCTATCATCCTTCACTTTCTGACATACTAGGAACATTTATGTATATTCATTGATCTCTTTCTTCATATTTTCCCACTAATAGATCTCTTGGAGATCTCAATACATATTTCTTCTCCCTGGGTTAATAGAGAAGGTTGATCTATACACATCATTATTACTTTCCTTCATTGTATCTGGATTGAATTGAACACATAGTCAAGACCCAAATATTAAAATACATTCATCATAAATTTTAAACTTTTATGATTTCTAAGTTCTCATAGAATCCCCCTTATTCTGAATTTTCACATCATTTCTTTGAGAATACTTTATTTTCTCCATGATTGATGGTTGACCAATCATTTGATAAAAGATTTTCAATGTTCCTTACATAATGATTATCATGTATTTACTTATTAAATCTATTAATATTGGATCTTTCTAACTTCTCATAATTTATAATGTTGTAGGATTATTTCTAATTAGAGCATCCACAACTTTATTTTCTTTTCTACAATGGTATTTGATTGAGAATTCATAATCCTTGATTAGATCTAACCATCTTCATTTTTTCATATTAAGATTCTTCTACGTAAATATTTGTTTGAGGCACTTTTGATCAGTATATATTTCACACATCTCCATATAAAGATAATGCTATAATATTTTGAATGCAATGATCATAACCGTCAACTCCAGATTGTGTGTGGGATTGTTTTTCTGAAGAATATTCAACTTACTTGAGGTTTAGGTTATCACTTTATCATTTCTCATCACTATAGAACCTAATACTTTCATTAAAGCATCAATTTATACCAAAATGAGTTACCCACTTGTCAGAAGTGTTAGTATAGTGTGGTGATAAGACTCCTTTATATCTCTTTGATGCAATATCCACATTCATTGGCCCAAAAAAACTTCTCTCCCTACAAATTCATCTTGGTTAGTGGGTTTTTAAATCATGATAATTTCTTTACAAATCACCAGTGATGCCCATATTAACCAAGTAATCTATAGATCTTTGTTACATATGATTTACTACACCACTCTTCAATTTCCATTATCTTATAAGGGTCTACATATATTCATTTACTGGTGATAACATGCTCCAAGAATGATAAATCCTCCATTAGAAACTCACATTTACTATACTTTTCATAAATTTAATCCCTTGAATAATTATTTAGCACAGTATTCAATTTACCCTCATGTTTCTCCTTACTCATAGAGTATATCAAAATATCATTAATAAAGATGACCACACAGTTATCTAGTTAATATCTAAAGACTCTATTTATTAAATCCATGATTATTGGTGAAGAATTAGTGAGTCTATAATGAATCACTATGAACTCATAGTGTTCATACCTAATTAGAAAGAAAATCTTGGGGATATATTCCTTCCTATCATTTAATTGGTGATATCGTGACCAAAAGGTTAAACTTAGTGAAATACTTTCCCCATGTAGTTGATCTAATAAGTAATATATCTTTGGAAGGGTATACTTGTTCATTATTGTGATTTTTTGAGATCCTGATAATCAATACAGAGGTGAATTTATCCATCCATCTTCATCATGAAGAGGACTGGGGCACCTCATTCTGAATCACTCGGCTTGTAAAACCCTTATCCAGATTCTCTTGTAACTGCTACTTTAGTTCCTCCAACTAAATGTTTTATATTCTATAAGGTTTCTTTGATATCTACAAAGATCTAAGAATAAGTTCAATTAAAAAATCAACCTCTCAGGAAGGTTTAAATTCAATAAATTCTTTAAGGAACACATCAGTGTAGTCTCTCAAAATGGGAATGTCTTTGAGCATGAATCTCTCCTTTTTCTCAATCATTTGAGATAGATAGTCCTTATCATAAAAAATAATATCCCTAATTGGAATTATTTTTTCTAAGTAGATTCATCCTCCTCCTTACACATATTAAAAATTAGAGTATGCCTCATGATCTAAAGAGTCATCTCCCTTTCCCAACATTTGATGTTAGATTTTTATAGATATAGTCAATCCATACCCATTATAGAATTATGCTACACCAAAGGATGTTATAAAATATCGTTAAGGAGGTTTAGTCCATAAAAATTAACTGAGGAACAGTTATATACATTGGGTTCAATAATGTCCCCATTTTCTATTCTCATAGAAAACTCAACTTCTATATTTTTTAGGGGTGTTTGAATAGTTATATTAATCTTTCAAGATAATTTGAAATGTGTAGAATCTGAACCAATAATACGTTCACTATTCTTGAATGAATAACTAGTGTACCAATCACCACAACCTCTTCATGAGACACCTTAGTAGTAGTCATGGTATAAGCTTTCCCTTTCTATTTTGTGTTTAGTGGCAGCAGATCTGGATTTCCTTCAAGGAGTCGAGTTTTAGTGCACTACCTTTCATAGTCCCCTTGATCCCTACATTTAAAACATAATAAATTGGGTGGAGCTCTCCATTATTCCATCACATTTTCTAACATTCTCTTGTCTATTCATCATTCATGATCTTTGTGGACTTCTCTCCAACACATGTGGAATTTCCCATTACCTTTGAGGTGGTTACCATAATGCTTCTTCAAACATTTTTGAAATGTGAGTGGTTGAGTTTTTTCCACCTTTATCATTATATCACATAGTTTGAAACTCCATATTATATTTCTTATATACATAGCCATGTGACCATTCTCCAAACTCTATCTTCACTTTAAGAGAACATCAAACAACTTCTTTATGACTCCCAAATTCCAAAATTTCTAGAGCCTATCGATGGATTGTTTTAAAACACTAATGAATAAATATATTTTTAATCATTATTGATAACAAACCCCAATTCATACCTTTAATCCATGTGAAACGTTCATCATAGTCCATGAAATATTCACCTTCCTTTTTATTTAGCTATATGAATGCTCTCTCCATCTTTTTATGAAGAGAATGAGTGAAATATTTTTTAAGAAACATTATCTTATTGTCTTCCCACTCCATCTATTAAACTTTTTCATTTGACTTGGTGATTATAATCAAATCCCACCATTTATTAGCCTCTCAATCGAGTCAAAAAAACTACCATATTTACTATGTCCTTCTTAGAACAGTGATGAAGATAAAAGATATTTTCCATTGAGTTGACCTTTTATTCCATGAATTGTGGATAGAATGATCTGATAAATATTGGTGGTTATTATAATATAAAAGACTCTGTATCAACTTCATTTCTCTAAGGTAAAGGAAGATATTCCACATTATTCATGTTATTGTTCATATCCAGAGATAGTTGGGTAAGCATCACCATGAATGTTTTAACTCCACCACCCAAAGCATTGGGGATTTAATTCATGAAATCACTCTATTGTCCCTTAAATTGGAATTTGGCCTAAATTCTCATGTTTCCCACAATTTTCTAAAGTATAAAAGGTTTGAACAAAACATAAGTCAATAAGTAATGTTCGAATAATTCAATCCATTGTAAAATTATCTCTAAAGTCATAACTTTTAGGATCCCTATGTTTAAATTTTTCATAAACAAATATTCTTGGTTTGTTTGATATAGTTAGTCTCACATTTTATATTTTCACTAATTTTTCCTAATCCTAATTCCTAAATTAACTAAACTATGCTCTAATAACAACTATAGTGTCCCTTATTTTTCTTATATTACTATTACATAATTTTAAAGATAAATAGTATGATATTATTAGGATACCCGGATATGAAGGTTTAGTTTCTTGGAATAATTAATATGATACATAACATTTACATAATATAACATAATCATTATTTAGTTCCTTCTTCCATAGATTATTGTTGGCCCATAATTACTCATTAGTGTAATTAATCACCTGAGGATATACATCAAATAAATGGGTGAGCTAGAATCCCAAAAAAATGATATATAACAACATGAATCAATCTAACATAGCTACAAAAAATCATCATTGACATAATATAAGTGTGGTATCATCATCATAATCATTAGAGAAAGCATTAGATAATGTCCAAGAATGTAGCAATGCATAAAAATGAAATATCATGTCTTAGTGTTGAAATTCACACATAGTTGTAAATAAATCTTCCACCACGTTCATGGATAACATAGTTTCATAATAATAACATAATCATTGGGAAAAATTATAGTAACATGATCTCTCATATTTTACCTTATCTCAAGAGAAACATCACATTACCCAATACATAAGAGTTCTATACAATTTCGGTCACACCCATCCCATTTTAACATTTACATAATCTTACATGCCACCTAGAATGTATATCAATCTCAAACATAAAATAACCCATGAAAAGGAATGGGTTTATTTTCATAAATAAAACATTCTAGAAAAAACATTGGGGTTCCAATAATTTGAATAGCATACTGGTATAGTAATCATCAATCTTGAGTGAATAAAAAACAATCTCAAGATAATTATAACATATGTTTTTAGAAAAAATATTTGTTTTGGAAAACCTTTTAAATTTTCATGAAAATAGATTAGAAACATGTATATCCTAGAAAAGAAAAGGTAAGAATGATGAAACTATATTTTAGAAGTATTAAATGTAATTACACACCTAAATTTGGCATGAAATGGGAATAACCCAAAGGAAGGAAATTGTGTTTGAGAATCCCCTATCCTTATGGTTAAATGATTTCTTCACTTTAATATATTAATAATAAAATTATATTTATTAATTAATAAATGAATAACCTATTATATATTTATTTTGATTTACTATAATTTTTTGTGTTCATGTATGATCATTATGATGATTTATAGAGTTCAATTTCATCATTTTAGAGTGTTCATTTTCTTGGTTTTTATGATCGGTTCACTTGTATAAATGCAAGGAAGATTTTGTAAAATGGGAATAATTTTCCAGAATTGAAATTTTATGTTATTAGTGGCCATATAGATGCTTAATTTCTCACACATATTATTTTTTTCTAGATATGAGTATTATCCATTAAATAACATGTTAATGAAAATGATTTAATTTATTTGGTGGATTACTTGACTATCATGAACACATATCATTTTATTTTATATAATGTATATATATTTCATTCAAAACCTTATATAAAATACAATTAGAACAATAAAATATTATTTGACCATAATTATGGTTTTTTGACCATCGTCTAAGGTGGTAGTGAAATATAAAAATACATGATCTATGATGGCAGTAAAACGAAACATCATGGATGATATTTTTATTTTTAGAACAAATGGAGAAAGAAAGAGATTAGAAGATTAATTATTAAATTAAAAAAATAAAATTATAGTACGTAAAAGATATTAGATTTATCATTCCGTTTATAAATGTTTAGCTGATGAGAGCATAATAAAATAAATTAAATTGAAAATAAAATAAAAAAAATAGAAAGAGGATTTTCCCTCTTGAGTTTATCATCCTTCAGATTCTCCTATGGGAAATGAGTTTTTTATTAGACTAAGGGATCCTGTAGGTGGTAGAGGGTCCAGGGAAGAGTATTGGGTAGAATTGTTTTAAGGATAAAAGAATTAAAAGTGTGAGGAGAAGAGGTGGTGAGGTGTGGTATTTATAATGGAGGAGAGTGGTGTTTTTCATTATTTTATTCATTATTTTATTATTTTGGTTCAAAAAAACAATAGTTTGTAAAATATCATTAATATAATAAAATAATGAATTATAGTTTTATATTTTTTTAGATACATAATTCTTATATCATCTATGACTCAATAATTAATGTATTTATTAAATACCATAAATTATCATATTTTATTATTCACCAAAAAATCATGTACTTTGTAAAAATCCAAAAAGAAATCATTATAACCATATTTCATTTTGTGGAGTTCAAAAAATTAGCTCTATTTTATTAAAATAATTTTATAATTATGATAAATTAAATTTTTAGTTAAAATCATCATTTACATGGAAAATACTAATTTTAAAATTATAACTAATTCTATTACACATTGAAAAATTATTTAAAATCACATAAAATTATCTTGTAATCCTATGAAAAAAATATATTAATTTATAAAAATAAATCTTCTTTTAAATATTTATATAAATTATAAAATTAGAAAAAAAAATTAGACAAATACTAACAGTTAATTAATAAAATTTATAATTTTATATAATTATACTATGATATAATTATATCATATTTTCATTTAAAATATTCCTAAATTTTATTTATAATTCTATAGGTGAATTTATTAATGTATTTTTCGTATTACTATTCTATATGTTCCTGTTACTATTTCAAAGGTCAAATTATTATTTCATTGATATAGGATTATAATATTTTAGAAATATCTATTATTTAATTCATTAATATTTTATAAAATATGTATTGTTTTACCTTTGAGGTTTTATGTGATTTATACTGTATAGAATAATTATAATAAGGGAGTTTCCATTGATAAATTTTGGGTTGTTACAATTTAAATATATATATTCTTAAGTGATTTGAAACCACGTATCTAAAAGGTTCTAGGTATCTAAGAATTTGGAAATTATTAAAATATAGTTCAGTTTACTCTCATAATAAATATGTATGTTGGATAATGATCTCATTTACATCAAGATTATAAATGAAGGAGTGGGTTTCAATTTCGAGGACCAAATGATAAAGGATTAATAATGATACAACCACCCACATTTTAATGATGTTAAAAAAGAAACCATGGAATTTACACAAAGGAATGAGAAAATTATTCATGTTTAGGGGATAAAGGCATCAATATCATGAATTTCAAAGAGACATGATGAAGTTATCCAATATAATGGAGTAATGGAAGGAATCAACCAATTCACCACACATTGTCTAATTCCAAAACTATAAGAAGCTTGAGAGATAAATAATAAAAGAAACCAAACCATGGGTCTTTGAAAATAATCCATGTTAGTAACCACCTATGTTGTGGGAGAAAGGGAAAACTTATGCCATCACTACTACTGATGTGGAGAAATAAAAGGAATTCGGGAAAAGTACACTTACTATTCACTCAATAATGGATATTGTTTAATTTAGTTTAGATTATAAACATTCATTTATATCCATAATGATTGATAGGATTGTTGAATCTCATCCCTGATACAATGATGTAGTAATATCTATGAAAATAACTAACGGTGAAATAATTAACACCTATAAATTGTACTCTTAATTAGTAATAATATATGGTATAATTCTTCCAATAAATATTTTAATAATTAATTTGTTATAATTTGATACTATATTTTTAATTTATTGGATAATACTATATAGATCTCACATAACCTATCTAGAAAATAAAATCTCTTCCCATATCCTAAAAAATACTATTATCCTATATAGATGAAAGGATGATTAATGAATCCCATTTATCAAATATCTCAATGGAGTGGGTGTTGATACCCAATGAAGAATCATATCATGCATGGTTGAGTAAAAAAGAAAGAATTAAACTTGAGGGAACACCTATTGTGAAGGATTATAATGACATTTTTCCTAATAAATTTTCTAACCACTCCTCATATCAATAGGTAGATTTCTTAGTAAAACTGATAATGTGAACCACAATTATATCTATGTGTTCCTAGATGATGAATCTATTAGAAATCTGAGAATTAAAGAAGAAACTAAAAGAGAATTTGGGTAAAGGGTTTATATTCCCAAGTGTATAAACATGGGGTGCACCATTTTTCTTTTTCATGTTGAAGGAAGCATCAATGAGACTATTCATTTATTACTTAGTTCACAAAAAGTTCTCCATAAAGAATAAGTATACACTACTAAGGATTTACAAATGGTTCAATCAACTTCGGGGAGCTCAATACATCTAAAAAGTGGATATTTTTTATGAATATAATCTATTCATGGTGAAGAGAGACGATATTCAAATTAAATTCTTCCATACAAGATATCAAAACAATTTTTTCATTATTTTTCTTTTTAAACGAAAACATTATCTTTAAATCTTCATCGAACTAATGAATAATGTCTTTATACCAAGCCTTGAAAAAAAAATTTATTATTTATTGATAAAATTATCATCTACTCCAATGAAAAAGAAAAAACATGATGGTCATCCAAGTATTGTGATGGTGACAATAAGTGAGAATATGTTTTATGATAAGTCCATCAGGAATAAATTTTGGATTCATAATGTTGCATTTTTGGTAAAAGTGATCACTTGTGTTGAAATATATGTAAATCCTTATGGAAAAGGAAATTATTTAATGGACCAGAACAACATGTTTCATGGTGATATATATTTGTCTTGGATTATAGGGGTATTATTGATTATTTTTTAGAATATTGTCTTGATTTTATATCCCACTATAAATGTTAACAAATAAATGAGTAAAGTATTTCTTGATGGAAAAACATAAGGTAATATTTAATAGGTTCAAGGAGTGGGTAATTAATACTCATTTTCTCTTAATTCTCCAAAGTGAATTAGATTTTTAAATATATAGTGATTCTTAAAAGAATGTTTTTAGTTGTGTAATATTGAAAAATAATAAAGTGATAGACCATGTCTCTTGATAATTTATGATCCATGAGAATAACTACATGACACATGATCTATAATGTGAAGTTGAGATCCTTAGTGGGAAATTTAGAGACCAATCCTTTATTAATACAAGTATGATGGATATACTTCCCAGAATACTTTAAAGTATATATTCATATATAAGGATTTGAGCATGTTTCAATTATGTTGGAATGAGTTAATCAAGGAATACCATTGTTCAATTGAATACCATAATAGAAAAGTTAGTAAGGTAAGTTATTCTCAGAGAAGAAAGGTACCCATTACCCTATCAATGATGAGGATTAAGAAAAACCCACCTTTATATATATTAAAAGATATATTTGGAAATAATAAAGGAAGGTAAGAAATCCCACCTTGCACAAATTTTTTATGAATAAACAATATAGTAGACGACCAAAATGGAATAATTGGTTGATTTGAAGATTTATAAAATGTGAGAAACAAAGGAAGTTAAAATTTTGGGATTCAACATCGATAAAAACCCAATAATTTTATTTGAGACTAGACTCTATGTTTCATAAACCCCATAGATAATGAAATAGTTGATGTATGGTTGATATAACTCATCTTTCTCATTTTTCCTTAAATAACCAAAATACATCATGATCATTAAGATAACTGTGGGTGGGATGACAAAAAGAAATAGATTTCTGAGTACATCTCAAAATTATTAGTATGTCATTAGGTCAATTAAGAGAATCATATTTATAAATGGATGATGCAACCATTTCATATAATATCACAAACCAACCTGGGTCAACCCCACACTAGTCACCTAGGTCTGTAACGACCCGAGTCCGGAGCCCCTCCACTAGTGCCCCATACCCGGTTCGACACATGATCTCAAGTGTGTTTCCCCGAACGCCAGAGGCTGCTGACTAGCAGCGAGGGACATTGTGAGTCGGTGGGGAAACTATTCCCTCATTCAGTAAGGTATACAAGTTAAGAAAACAACAATAAACAGCGGAAGCAGTAAACAACATGCATAACAAAAGAAACCAACAGTGAAAACAAATAAGATATATAACTATTATGACAATGATACAGTAGGTACAAGTATCTAAGGAAAACAGAAAACACAACAACGTGCTGAAATACAACTGAAACCAAGTTCAAAATATAACAAAGAAAACTCCTCAGCATCACGAGCCATGGCTCGGTGCCATGCTCCCCAGCTCCTGGTGCAATCAAGATCCTGATGTATAAGGGCGTTTCCCCTTATCTATACCTGCAGCAACATAGTCTGCATGGGCCCAAAATCATGGCCCAAACAGGGTGTGAGATACAATCCTAGTAGGAAATCACCTGAAGATTTGTGCCTAACAGTCAATGAATACATGGAAGTAATAAAACAAGAAGCAGTAAATAGAAAAGTACAAGCAGCTACAATCCACAGTTATAACAAATAAATCACACAAGTAAGCAGTCAGCAACAAGAAGAAAACAGGTTAACCTCTGAGTAGCTCTCACAGTCTAACCCCTATGGTTCAACCTCCAAGTACTATCAACCCTTTGGGAGGAACACACAGTCTCACCCCTCTGGTTCAGCTACGTAATTAAGCAGACTCTCTGGGGAAGCACTCACTGTCAATTCCCTCTATAGTCTCGTATCGTGCTAAAGGCTCACTAGGGAAGCACTCAACGTCAATTCCACCTATGGCACGCGTCGTGGATCTATAGACTCTCTGGGGAAGCAGTCAACATCAATTCCCCCTATAGTCTTACATTGTAATTAAAAGACACTCTGTAGAAGCCCTTCTGTCAATTCTCCCTTTGGTCTACTACTCTAGGTTCTCGTAGTTTTGAGTATAACTAAACATGCTCAATGTGTGTGTATCGTCAAAGTAAACCTCAAGAACTACTTGGCTATCAACTAAGGCTCAACAGCAATAAGAAAACAACAGTTCCACTATCCTATGACTAGGCATGGCAATTGAAAAAATGCCAACAAGTAGAACAAACATGGAAAGCAAACTAAGCACAAACAAAAAACTGTAATCACAAGCAATAACCTCTACTGAAGCAATCAAGAAAAGCAGGCAAGTAACAAGGGAAAAACAGGAAACACGCAATACCCCGTTCAAGGGTATTGGTTGAAATTGCACAAAATATCCACCAACTTTCTACAGAAAGGCACAAACCACCTACCTCGATCCTAGTAGATCGATATATGTGAACCTCGACGAGATATTCCCCTTATAACGATGTAGATCTGAGAGAACGCACAAAACGTCCATCCCATGATAACTTGAAAACAAGGAGGAATCAAGAAACAAGCCTCAAACAGAAGGAAGAACTCACCGCTGCACTTCCAATGCAATCAACCGTGTTCTAATCGGAGAACAGATGGCGAAGCATAATCTCGGAGTAGATTTGGTCATACGGATGCTCCCAGACAGTTGAAAACTGAAGAAGAAGACAAATATGGGGGTTAGGTGCAACCCCGGTCCGTTTAATGAAAAAAACAGTACATGGCGTGTACTTCTAGAGTACACGGCGTGTACTTCAATTTTTTCCATACTCCGACAAACTGGACTCCACCTCAGCCTTACACACCGTTTGTGTGGCCCGGACACGGCCAGTACACGGCTTCGAGCCGGAACAGAGTACACAGTGTGTACTCAGAAAGTACACGGCGTGTACTTTGAAAATTTCTAGAAAAACCATTTTTCTTAAAAACTCCAGAAAAAAGGAAAAACATACCTAAACGAAGATCCGGGTTCTTACAAACTTCCCCCTTAAAGAAATTCATCCCTGAATTTCCATAACGAGGTGGAGAAGAAGAATCCCCAAACAGCTCCGGCCACCACGATCATACATCAGCCTCCCTCTCCCAGGTCTCATCCTGTACTCACTCGAGCTTCCATAGCACTCGTACCAGAGGAACAGACCGCCCGCAGAGAACCTTCGTACTATGATCGACAATCTGGATAGGATGCTCCTTGAATGATGCATCTGCTTCAAGTTAGACTTCCTCGGGCTGAAATATGTATGACGAGTCTGAAAAGTAACGTCGGAGCTGAGAGACATGGAAGACATCTTGCATTTCCCGATACCTCTGAGGTAGCTACAACTAATAGGCGACTAGTCCCACTCTCTCCAAAACCTCAAATGGCCCGACGTACCGTGGAGAAAGCTTACCCTGTCTCTGAATCCTCTTGTGTCCCAACCTCGGTGTGACACGTAGGAAAACCCGATTACCGACCTTGAACTCCAGAGGCCATCTCCTCTGATCAGCATAAGACTTCTGTCGAGACTGTGTTATATCCATCCTCTTCCGAATCAGCTCTATCTGCTCTGAAGTCTCCTGTACAAGACGAGGTCCCAGCAAAGCTACCTCTCCTGCCTCCAGCCAGCACAAGGGTGATCAGCATGGCCTACCATACAAAGCCTCGTATGGCGCCATCTGAATGGTTTCCTGGAAACTGTTATTGTAGGCGAACTCCACTAGAGAAATATGATTCTCCCAATAACTGCCAAAGTCAAGGATGCAAGCTCGGAGCATATCCTCAAGCACTTGGATCGTGCGCTCGGACTGGCCATCAGTCTGGGGATGGTATGCTGTACTCAAAAGTACCTGTGTACCCAAGCCCTTCTGATGTCCCTGCTAGAACTGAGAGGTAAAGCACACATCTCTGTCTGAAACAATATAGCGTGGAACTCCATGTAGAATCACAATCTCTCTGATATAAAGTTGTCCCAGATCATCGACACTGAAGGTCTCCTTGATCGGCAAAAAGTAAGAAACCTTCGTAAGTCTGTCGACGACAACCCACACAGCATCGTTCCCTCGAGGTGATCTTGGAAACCTAGTCACAAAGTTTATCGCAACATCGTTCCACTTCCACTCCGGATTGGGTAACTGCTGTAAGAGGCCTGCCGGTCGCTAATGCTCTGCTTTCACCTGCTGACAAGTAGAACATCTCATGACAAAACCAGCCACATCCTTCTTCATACCTGGCCACCAGTACTGGCGATGAAGATCCCGATACATCTTGGTGACGCCAGGATGGACTACCCAAACTGAGGAATGGAAATCCCGCATCAGATCCTCGTGTATGTCTGCTAGAACCCATACGTGTCCCTGGAAATGCAAGATCTCATCCTCTCCCACTGCCAATCCTGGAAGAGGGTCCTCTCCTGACACACTCTCCCATAGGACTAAGCCTTCTGAGTCTGATAGCTGCCTCAACTATACCCGATCAAGTAGCGTGGAGGTAACAGCTATAGAAGATAGAAATGTATGTCCCCGTCTGTCGTCCACCTCTAGATGCGTCTCAGAGAACAGATCCATCAGCTTCCACTCACTACTAGCCTCATGTACTGCCTGAATCTGAGTTCTCCTGCTCAACGCATCTGCCACGGGGTTGCCCTTTCCCGGCATATAGGCAATCTCGAAGTCATAAGACTGTAGATACTCAACCCACCTATGCTGCCTCATATTCAGATCACGTTGAGTGAAGATATACTTGAGACTATTGTGGTCAGTGAATACCACAAAGTGCTCTCCCAGAAGATAGTGTCTCCAACAGCGCAAGGCATGAACAACAGATGCCAACTCCAGATCACGAGTAGGGTAGTTCCTCTCATGTGGCCTCAACTACCGAGACCCATACGCAATGACTCCATCTCCCTGCATAAGCACAGCTCCCAGCCCGATACCCGAAGCATCACAGTAAATAGTGTATCTCTTTCCTAGCTCTGTCAATACTAGTATCGGTGCTGACGTCAACCTCAATTTCAGCTCCGAAAAGGCTGACTCACAAGAATCTGACCATAAGAACATCACCCCCTTTATGGTCAGACCTTTCAAGGGTGATGCTAAATGGGAAAAGTCCCGAATGAAGCGTTTGTAGTATCCAGCCAGCCCTAGGAAGCTCCTTACCTCAAAAACGTTCTTTGACTGCTCCTAGGAAACTAAAGCTCTCACTTTCTCTGGGCCCACAGATACTCCTACCTCCGAGATGACGTGACCCAAGAAGTAAATCTGATCCATCCAGAAGTGGCACTTCAAGATTTTAGCATAAAGTTAATGCTCTCTCAGTGTACTCAAAATGATCTCAAGATGTGTGGCATAGTCGTGTTGAGTGTGAGAGTACACTAAGATATTGTCCACGAAGACCACGACGAAGGAATCCAAGTAAGGATGGAACACTCGGTTCATCAGTGCCATAAAAACTGCAGGTGCATTCGTGATTCCGAAGGGCATGACCGTATACTCGTAAAGACTGTACCTGCTCCTAAAGGCTGTCAGAGGTATATCTGATGGCCTAACGTGCAACTGATGATAACTGGAACTCAAGTCGATCTTCGAGAACACCCGGTCTCCTAGAAGCTGATTGAAAAGGTCATCAATCCGTGGAAAAGGATATTGGTTCTTGACCGTCAATTGGTTCAGCTTCCGATAATCCACACAAAGCCGAAGGGTACCATTTTCCTTCTCTGCAAATAGAACAGGCGAACCCCAAAGAGAAGTACTGGGTCGGATGAAACCCTTAGCATGTAGCTCCTCCAACTACTTCATGAGCTCCTACAACTCTGGTGTGGCCATCCTATACGGAGGAATCGACACCGGTGCCGCTCCTACCATGAGCTCAATAGAGAAGTCTACCTCATGCTCTGGAGGCAAACCCGAAAAGTCCTCTGGAAACACATCCCTGAATTGACCCACCACTGGAGGAAATTCCAACTGTGGAGTCCCCTAATCATCCAGATAAAGACTAGAAATCTGGGCCGTTACTCCTCCATGCCCAAGATGCTCGAGTCCTGGCCGACTTGCCCGAACGTCCCATTCGCCTCTATGAAGGAAAGATTCACCTTCTGGTGAAATGAAACTGACTCTGCGGCGATAGCAGCTGACGACTGCACGGAATGGAATCAACCAGTCCATGCCAAGGATGACATTATAGCATGTCATCTCTAGGACATAGAGGTCCCATAAGAAGCGATACCCTGCAACCTCGAAAGGGCACTCTCTACACTGGCATACACTAGATGTCCTCATTCACAAAGGTGTGTCTAGTGTCAACGAGTCATCAGAAGAAAATATGCAGAGTCCAAGGCTCTCCACAATAGCAACAGAGATAAAGCTATGCATAGCACCAGTATCAAAAAGGGTTGAAGATAAAACTAAGGCTACTAAAATCGTACCTCAAACAGTAGAAGGGACGGGATCCTGCTCATGATATGTCTGCTCCACGGTGAAAGACTAGCCTGTACTGCGGCCCTGCACCCCTGACTGACCACTGTGAGTTGAACCACCCTGGTGGTGCTGAGGGACTGGTGGATGACCTCCATGGCCTCTACCTCCACCTCAGCCCGAATGGCCAGAAGAACTCCAGTTCCCTGACTGGTGAGAGACTGGTGGGGCTGCTCCTGAACGAGGAGTCATGGAAGAACCCTGGTCACCAGCTTTTGGTGAAAAAACCTGGAAGAAACGCAAAAGATGACCCATCTTTCTGCATGATCGGCACTCCATGGGGTCACTCTGGCACTGCGGCCTTGTGTTCCCTGTCCGGACACACTGACATCACGTCACCTGGCTTCCTAACGATGCGTCTCTCTTCCTCGAATCACCGCGCGTAGGCTCCCTATGGTGCTTCTTACTATCATCTGAAGGGAATCTAGCTCTAGAATCAAAACCGCCCTGGATCGCAGCTCCAGAGTCTCTCAGATTGTGCTCTGTAATCAATGCTTGGTTGATGATTGAAGTAATGGAAGTCAGCTGGAAGATGTTCACCTGTGAGTGAATCTCCCGCCTGAGTCCATCCTCAAACTTCCTCGCCAAAAACACCCCACTCCCATCCCGAAAGGGAGTAAAATGCTGCAGCTCATTGAAACGAGAGGAATACTCCATGACAGATAGAGTTACCTACTCTAAGCTCATGAACTCCCGGGCACGATCGGCCCTCAGGGTCTCTGGGTAAAAGTAGTCATAGAACATGCGCTGGAACTCCTCCCAAGCCATAACCTGCTACTGACCCGCCTGTGAGATTATGTCCCACCACCTCTTGGCGGAGTCTCAGAGCATGTTGGTGGTGAGCTTGACCCGCCTCTCTGGAGGTGTCTCCAGATGCTTGAATATAGTCAGCATGGCTTCCATCCGGGACTCTGCACCCTGAGGTCCTCCCTCCCCCGAGAACGTGGGAGGATGCTGCTGCTGAAAGACACATGTCAAGTCTGCCGTAGACGAGGTAGAAGGCAGTGCTCCCTATAATTCCTGCATCATCCTCATAAAACCTTCCCTGAACTGCACATCAGCGACCGCGACTGGTACAACAACCGGTTCCAAGGCTGGCTCGGCTGGGGGATCGACAGGAAGTCCCTGATCAGCCATGTCTGGCGTCTGATCACTACCTGACGACATATGTACAACTAGAGGATGTCTCGGAGGCATAGCTCTAAAAGACCAAAAGCTCACCTTAGATCAGGAAAACAAGGACAGAGAACACAAGAGTACAAACGGGAACAGGGGAAGAAAAACACAAAAGATTGAAAAACAAAACTACACGGCGTGAATAAAACTACCTGACGTGTCTTCTTAAACCACTGACATGGGCGTGTACTCCTGGCCTACAAGTCATGTACACTACAAACTACACGGCGTGTTGACCCCCACACACGGCGTGTACTTGAAAACTCTTCCCCTTCCCGAGTCTCCTTACATGGCTAACCCACACGGTCCGACTCAACCTGAGACTACACAGCGTGTTAGAGTCAAACATGACATGCACTATACGAGGCTTCGGAAGTCCGTGTTGTTGAGTACACGACCATCTACACGTCTGGACCTTACACGGCATGCTCCGAACAAGAACGACGTGCATATGAGAAGGCGACACTGTCCCGTGATGTTCATGACACGACCGGGTACCTGGCAAGACTACACGGCATGTTCCGAGTAAACATGGCGTGTGGAAAGGAATGTAACGCCGACCCATGTTGTTCATGACACAGCCGGGTACCTGGATAGGACTACACGGCGTGTTCCCTATGGACACGGCGTGTTTTACCCAATCTTCCATGGCCCGTGTTGTTAGTGACACAGCCAGGTACACGGCTCCAAACTCACGTGGCGTGTACCTATGGTACAAGGCGTGTTCCCGAAGTTACTCCCACGACACTGTGTTCTGCTCACACGGTCCGTGACACAGCCTGAAAACTACACGGCATGTATCCAAAAAGTACACGCCGTGTATTCTGGGTTTTTCTGGGCAGTAGCTCAGAAACTGCGCAGAATTCCAGAAACACTAAAAACAAGGGAAAAGATGCCAAATTCTGATCTATGAGGGGCCATAACACCGCAAGAACCAAATTTTGGCCTTCCATTTAAACAAATAACAAAACAATAGTTTTCTAACATAGTAGCAGATAATCTATCAAGCAACTATCACAACAGCATGCATAATCTACACAAATTCTATCACAACAGCATGCAATCGCTAATTCACCCTAGATGGCATGGAAAGAATGTATGACATGTGATTTCAACAAGTGCCTATATGATGCATGAGATGTCATACCATCATACCATCGGGTTGCAACAGAAATAGAACCGAAATATCAAAACCATAACCGCACAAGTCATGTGAATCACTCTAGGTGAAATCAGATCAACTATAAAATCTCAAAACCAGAAAACTGCAATTAACAAGGTAGTTTGGCTTTTCCCTGTACACGGGTTAGCTACTCTCGAGCACAACATAATTCCAAGTACCGAATCCGTCCAATCCTTGGCTAAAGTCTCCTAATAGTAAAGCAAGAGAAATGAACCCCTCTAATACCACTTTGTAACGACCCAAGTTCGGAGCCCCTCCACTGGAGCCCCGTACCAGGTTCACCACATGACCTCAAGCGCGTTTCCCCAAATTCCAGAGACTGTTGACTAGCAGCGAGGGCCTTGGTGAGTCGGTGGGGAAACTATTCCCTCATTAGGTAAGGTATACAAGGTAATAAATCAACAATAAACAATGGAAGCAGTAAAAAACATGCATAACAACACAAACCAATAGCGGAAACAAAGATGATATATAACTATGATGAAAATTATGCAGCAGGTACAAGTATCTAAGGAAAACAGCAAACACAACAATGTGATGAAATACAACTAAAACCAAGTGCAAAATAAAATAAAGAAAACTCCTCAGCATTGCGAGCCACAGCTCGGTCCCATGCTCCCCAGCTCCTGGGGGAATCAAGATCCTGAAGTAGAAGGGCACCTTCCCTTATCTATACCTGCAGCAACATAGTCTGCTTGGGCCCAAAAGCATGGCCCAAACAGGGTGTGAGATAGAATTCCAGTAGGCAATCACCCAAAGATTAGTGCTTAACAGTCAATGAATACATGGATGTAATAAAATATGAAGCAGTAAACAAAAAAGTACAAGAAGCTACAATCCACAGTTCTAACAAGTAAAGGACACAAGTAAGCAGTCAACAACAAGAAGAAAATAGGTAACCCTCTGGGTAGCTCTCACAGTCTAACCCCTATGGTTCAACCTCCAAGTACTATAAACCCTTTGGGAGGCACACACAGTCTCACCCCTCTGGTTCAGCTATGTAATTAAGCAGACTCTCTGGGGAAGCACTCACCGTCAATTCCCCCTGTAGTCTCGTAACGTGCTAAAGGCTCTCTGGGGAAGTACTCAATTTCAATTCCCCTTGTGGCCCGCATTGTGGATCTACAGACTCTCTGGGGAATCACTCAACGTCAATTCCACCTATAGTCTCACGTCGTAATTAAAAGACACTCTGGAAAAGCCCTTCCGTCAATTCTCCATTTGGTCTACTACTCTAGGTTCTCACAGTCCTGAGTATAACTAAACATGCTCAACGCATGTGTATTGTCCAAGTAAACCTCAAGAACTACTTGGCTATCAACTAAGGCTCAACAGCAATAATAAAACAATAGTTCCACTATCCTATGACTGGGCATAGAAACTAGAAAATGCCAACAGGAAGAACAGGCATGGAATGAAAACTGAGCACAAACAAAAAACTGTAATCACAAGCAATAACCTCTACTAAATCAATAAAGCAAAGCGGGCAAGTAACAAGGGAAAAACAGGAAACACGCAATACCCCGTTCAAGGGTATTGGTGGAAATTGCACAAAATATCCATCAACTTTCTACGAAAATGCACAAACCATCTACCTCGATCCTAGGAGATCGATATACGTGAAACTCGATGACAGATTCCCCTTAGAACAACGTAGATCTGAGAAAACGCACAAAAAGTTCATCCCACGATAACTTGAATACAATGAGGAATCAAGAAACAAGGCTAAAGAAGAAGGAAGAACTCATTGATGCGCTTCCAACGCAATCGACCATGCTCCAATCGGAGAACGGACGGCGAGGCGGAAGCTCGGAGAAGATTCGGCCATACGGACGCTCTCATACGGTCGAAAACAGAAGAAGAAGACGAATATGGGGGTTAGGTGCGGCCCCGGTCCATTTAATGAAAAAAAAGTACACGGCGTGTACTTCTAGAGTACACTAGGTGTACTTCAATTTTTTCCATACTCCGACAAACCGCCCTCCACCTCTGCCTTACACACCCTGTGTGTGGCCCAGACACGGCCAGCACACGGTTTCAAGCCGGAACAGAGTACACGGCATGTACATAGAAAGTACACGGTGTGTACTTTGAAAATTTCCAGAAAAACCATTTTTCTTAAAAACTCCAGAAAAAAGGAAAAACATACCTGAACGAAGATCCAAGTTCTTACAAGGTCGTCCATTAAAAAGGGATAATAGGAATTACCGATCTTCCGGGGATGGTGAAAATCCCCAAGGGAATAAAATATAACTAAAGTAAATGATTTTTTTCACAAAATAAATAAATAAAATTAAGAGGAAGAAATATATTGAGTATCATGAAAAAATAAACATTACAAATTAACAACATCTACACAAAACTTAAAATACAACAATCTGAATAAAATACCACAAACTAAACATGAACTCTACTATGTCTCCATGTTACCCTGAGGGTCACTCTATAATCCCAAAACCCAACATCTCCCATGTAAATGTAAACCAAGCTGAGACCTGCACTAGGAGATAAAAAATATAATTATAGGCTTGACTATTTTAACTCTATATGAATACCCAAACACATCTATTCACAATATATTTCATTTATATAAAGTAATAATTAATTCATGGTTTAAAACCCAATACATGAAAATAGATTTTAACACATTTGTTGTTTATAAGAAAACATTGTCAATTTCCCTTTTAATTTAAAAAGTATTCTTTTTCAAGAAGGCTTTATTATCATTTCAATGGAGAAGGATGTTGGTTTTACCTAAAAAGGGAGTAAATAAGTGTAAAACATTTTCAAAACATTTTTTATAAACATTTATAAACAAACACAATTACTTTAACAAATAATTAAACCACACAAGTGGGAATAAGTAATAGTCACATAACAAGGGAAATGGAATATGGAACATATGTGTAACCAACCAGACAAGGAACCTAAATCATCATCCATAGAAAACTATGTTCCAAATAACATAGGATAACCTAGGATATCAGTGGATAATATATAACATACCAACTCCTAACTCATGCATTAGGAATTCCTCAATCGATGAAATAAATTCTTTTATATTCTTGGTCTTATCCTACAAGGCCTAACCATCAGGCATAATCCAAATGCAGTGCAGGTTCTATACTAAGTACCACTACCCAAAGAGTAATTCTATGCTAGTTCAAAAACAGTTCTCTGAAAATAGGCTAGTTATGACAGGTTCCCATGTTAAGGCTAAAGTGGGGCTGATCTAACCAGTTCCTAACAAGCAACCAATTAAATGCATATACATCACCCATAAGCTACACACACAACAAACTCACCCTCAATTAACCCCAATGAAAAATCCATTTCCTTTCACCATTTTCTCACAAGTGAGTCCCACACAATGAAACTCTAATACCATTAATCATAACCAAGATAAGAGGTTTTATCAAATAGATTAAAAATGAGAAAATGTTTTATAAAGGTTCCAAATAGGCCTCAAGAACTATTTATGAAATACCACATTTCTAATGAAATCAAACATTGAATTTGAAAATTTGAAACCACTTAGGAATCCATTTATAAAAACAAATCCAATTTTTAAAAGAATATAGAGACATGCCACTTATAAATAAAATAACATTTATAAATACATTTTTGTAACCAAAATAATTTTAATAAGATTAG
Organism: Viscum album; assembly: GCA_963277665.1. Taxonomy (NCBI): domain Eukaryota; kingdom Viridiplantae; phylum Streptophyta; class Magnoliopsida; order Santalales; family Viscaceae; genus Viscum; species Viscum album. The sequence continues at coordinate 71,485,540 of OY728142.1, forward strand.
ACCATGACTTAAAAATTATAAATCACATACAAAAGCTAACTGGGAAATTTATAAAACATTAGGATTGTTTGGATTAACCAAATAATACCTTGTACTTCAAATTATTAATTAAATCAATTCATTTCATATCAAAAAATTATTCTAAAAATTGTACATTAGAAATTAATATCCAAGGAAGGTTACAAAATCATGAAATCAATATATTCTTTCATTTAAAAAATATTCAAATGGAACCTACCACAAACCACAAGAGCTTCAAAAAATCCAACCCAAAAAAACATCATGAGGATTCTAAGAAGAAATAAAATTTTTAAGTGTCCCTATCATGGCATGAAACCCAATTTAAACCCAAATAAACATGAACCATAAACCAATAAGACCATGGGAGATAAGAAACCCAAGAGAAAATGTAACAAAAAGGAAAAGGAAGAGGAGAGGACAAGAATAAAATGAATATTTAGCACCGAATATGGATGAAATCCACTTGGAATAACCATGGAAGGAGGAGGAGGCTTTATGATGATGGGATGAGCCTCCTAGGGTCATAAGAACTAAATGGGGGAGGAATATGGTGTTTTGGGTATAAAATACAATGAGTGTAGATGTGTAAATTTAAATTTTTAAGACACCTAGGCACTGTTCATGTTTAGGATGCATGGTTTTTGAAACCATGTGCCAACCATGAACCTATTACAAGAAACACTATAAAACCAAATTGTTTTGAAGCATGGTTTGGGAAATCATGATTCAAACATGTGGCCTGGTTATGTAAATAATTACAGAACCATGTGCATTCCTTCTGCATGGTTTGGAAATCCAGGATCGGGTCATGCGGCCTCAACTAGAGACACTTAGGGACCCACGCAGTTTCCTTAAATAGCCTAAAATATTGATCAAACCCTGTTGTTATCATTCAACTCAAATAGAGAAAGAAGAAAATAAACAAAAACAGAGCTCAACCTCAAGACATCACACAGTTACCCATTAACCATCCACCTAAACCATCAAATTATTGTAAAATGTCCCAAACTTAAAATTTAATTCTGGTACACCCAAAAATCAAGAAAGAAATCAATAAAAAATTTAGACGGTGAAATAAAATAAGAAAATAAAAAACAAGGAGTGATAAGTCTCCCCACCTTTACACTTTCTTCCCACAAAAAGCCACAAAATCTATATTTCATCTATTCAAAAGTAAAAGTTTCACAAATTCACATGGTTCAACTCCTTAAACATTAGAACATCTCAGACAACACAAAAAAAATCTCACAAAACATACCCAAAACTATCCATTTTTTTCAACCCATAACCCATGCGATGAAAAAAAACATTAAACCTGAATCTAAAAACTAAACCACAACTGAAACCACCAAGCCTGCTCTAAAGGCCCAACCTTAACCAAGGAGTGGAGAAAGAAAGAATGAAATTAACATAAATAGTGACTCATAAGATTCATCATTGGAGTCCATTATGGACTCCCCACCATTTTAAAATTCGTACTGAATGCTCAACCAACATCACCTTTCAAACACCGAAACTCTAGACTTGAACAACCACACACCAACATTATAAAAACCCCAATGAACAAGATACAACATGAGATTATCTCTAATCAAACGTGTAATTCCATATGAATAAGTATTCAAAACAAACACAAACACATAATCCCTTTTACGCAAAATGAAAATAAGGTAGGAACAAGAAACACAATAGAACTCACCTAAACCCAAGATGGAAACATTCAAATTTTCCAAAATACATGATTCCATTAAAATAGTGGTTATCCAAAATATATACAACATCCTTCATCACTAAATTAAAATGAAAACATCATCGGACCGAACCACTATAATGGGAGGAACACTCAAATATAAGGGTTCTTCAAAAAGATATTGAACCACCACCTTACTCCTGTATATGGGAAGGATTTTATTTCAAATTGGAAGATAATTTTCCACACCACTTCATGAAACACCTTGAAAGATCCATTTCATGTGACCTAGGAATACATAGGTATGGTAGGTATTTGGGGAGCTTGTACATGATGTCTACTTATGATCTACCATACCACATTGATGGAAACATGGGTACTGATTCAAAAGAAGCTGAAGAAATATCTAATGGCCTCTTGATTCCTTGACTAGAACCACCGATTTCAAGATAATTTTTTTCTCTTTTCTGGAATTCCCTTCACTCATTCCTGAGACTAAAAAGACTTTTCCTCATAGAGAACTCCTACTATCATAGCTTTAACTTAAGAATCTGGCCTCAATATTTCATAAAATGAGGTTAAACCAAAATTGGACACATTCGACTATAGATCGGGAAAAATTTCATTTTCAATATTTTAAGCCTATAGAGAATCAACTTTATCTCACATTATAAAATAAGAAACTAGATCGAAAAAATGAAAAAAAAATATATCACTAATTCATAACCTCTTTAAATCTAACACATCTCTATCACCTTTACAGCCTCAAAGAAATACTATCATATGAATGAGTCCTTGAAGAACTCTTATGTGAGGTCTTCCCAACGCCTGATCCCAGTGATCTATTTCCACCACTTCCAACTCAAGCTTTCAAGCAAAAAAGTTGTGAACTTACCTTTAAAGGATCATTAAACTTAAAGAAACTGACGATCCTTTCAATTTTTTCACCCACTCTTCTACATCAAAACGATCTGCTTGACCATAATAGAGAGGAGGATTCGACATATGAATTTCAACAAGGAAGTACTTGGGTTGATCAAATAATCACCCACAGTTGCACCTCAAATATCCATCAAATATTTTTTTGTAATATTTTAGGAAACAAGAAAGAAAATATCAATCAAACCCAATTCACCAATAAGAACCCAAACTCAAAATGCTACATAAAAAATATTTTCAAATAACATGTAAATGCACTACATGATCATAAAATGATAAAAACCACAATTATCCTCTTTAAAAAATTTGAAAAGAAAAAAAGAAAATTTCACCCTCACCAATGGTATTCCATGTAGCCTCACACACACATATTTTTGTGCTAATCTGGGCACCCATACACCCATAGAATCCATCATTCAATTCCTCACACACATTGTTGCATGTGAGTTCACATAAGAATACAAAAGGTCGAACTAAAACATTCCCATTTTCGAAACAAAACACTCAACCCAAGTTTCAAATTCGTCATCTACATATCATTTAAATTTTTAAAAAATGTTCCAAAAAAATACTAAATACATTCTCTCAAAACAAATAAATTTAAAAATTAATTTACCTTTGAAAAAAAATTGAATAAACTCCCAGATTTTGATTATGGAAATCAAATTTTAAATGATCCATTTTATATTTAATAAAAATAATGTTAATAAAAAACTATTTTCTAAGAAATTGATTAAGTCAAATATAAAAACAAAATTTTCACCTATGAGAAAATAAAACATTTATTCTTAAAATAATGTGTTCATAATCAAAAATATTTATCTCCAAATGAACTTTAAAATTAAAAAACATGGAGCAAGTTCATGAAGGGGGAAAATAGTGTCTATGGGTTGCATTTCTATATGGTTGGTGTTCACACACCAGTCACACCACTATAACGAAGAGTATTTCAAGGCCATCTCCTAGGATTTATATGGCTTTCCAAAACCAGCGTTCTCACCAAGACCACTAGCCCAACTCCCACTCAATTTTCCAAAATACAAACTATCCCACAAAAACCAAATAAACAAAACCGAAACTAACACGCCATAGTAACTCAAGGATTGCTCCATAAATTGTTTTCTAGTAATATCCTTGAACTAACACCCCAAGATAAAACATCCCTACTCTATCTACCTTGACATATAAAATAAATAAAGTGCACTCTAAACGCTAGTTCCTCAAAGTGGCATCTCCTGATACCATTTTTTCATGATCCAACTAAGGTCGACCCTGATATAATAAATACAATAACAGATAAACATCAATAAAAAACTAAAAATACAATAATCTGAAAATCAAAACCTAAACTGAACCTAACAATTACTATGTCTCTATATGATCTAGAGGGATACTCTCTGATCCCAATACCTAGAATCTCCCATGGTGATGAAAGAAAAGTTGAGTCCTACACCATGACCTAAAAAAGAAAGTGATATAGGCCTGAGTATTGAAACTTAGTATGTGTCTGTGAAAAAATCAATTCCTAATGCATTGATATTAAAAAAAAGAATACTAAATTTCAAAATTGAAATAAAATATATAAAACTAGGTTTTCAAACTTTTCCCTCTTTAGAAAAAAACATGATCCATTTCCCTTTCCATTTAAAACAGTATTATTTTTCAAGAATGATACATTAGCTTTTAAAAGGAGAAGGATGATGTTTTTAATGAAAAAGGGAGTAAGGAAGTTTAAAACATTTTCAAAACATTTTATGTAAACATTTTAAAACCAAATCATCATCTTTAATAAAAAAGAACTCCATATAATTGAGAATAATAAATAGTCACATGACAAGGGAAATGAAATATAGGACGTATGTGTATCAAACCAAACATGGAATCTCAGTCATCTTCCATATAAAAATAAGTGGAAAAGATCATGGTATAACCTAGGAGATAAGTGGATAATCTAGAACATAATAACACATGACTCATCCTATACGAATTACCCACATAATGACGTCAATTCACCCACACACATGGTCTTATCTATCTTGGCCTAACTATGGGCCACAATCCTAAACATAAAAAGGTCCATACTACATGTCACTATCCAGAGTATACTCTTAAGCTTATTCATAAACCATTCTTTATAATTCCTCAAGTTATTATAGGTTCCCATTTTAAGAATAAGTTGGTGTGATCCAACCTATTCCAAACAATCAACCAATCACATCCACATAAATCACATGAAAAAAACACACCAAACAAAGTCACCCCTAAGTCACCCTAAGGATAATCACACACCTTTGAACCATTTCAAAATAATGGATTCCCACAATAATTACCTCCCATAAAATTAAACATAACTTAGGTAAGAGAATAACCCAAGGAAATGTTTTCAGAGAAATTTTATTATAATGGTTCCAAATGAGCCTCAAAACGTCTTTGGGAAACCACCCATTTCCAAAGAAATAAAACACACCATTTTCATATCTGAACCCACTTAGGAGTCCATTTATAAAATTCACACAACCATTTTAAAGAAGATTAAAAACACCACTTATAAGTCCACAACCATTTAGAAATCCATTTAGGTAAACAAAATACATTCTTCAAGCCGAAACTATACCTTAAAATCATAATTGAAATACAAAAGACAACCAGGTAATTTATCAAACACTTGGTGTGCATAGTTTAACAAAATAAAACTATAAACTAGAAAAAAAATAAAAAAAATAAACTCATTTAATATCAAAAAATTATTCTAAAAATAAAACATCAAAAATTAATATCCATGGAAGATGAAAAAAATTATAAAATCAATGTATTCATAAATTAAAATTGAAAATAAAAAGGGAAAATATATCAAACCACAAGCACTTAAACTAATATAACACAAAACAACTCTATGTGGGTTCCACATAGTGATAACATCCACAATAAACTCTAAGAAGAAAAAACCTCCAATTTAAACCAAAAAAACATGAACCCTAGATATATAAGTCCAAGGAAGAGGATGAAACCAAGAGAAAATGGATGAATACGGAAGAGGAATAGGAGAGGAGGGAAATACCATGATGATTTAGCCCCAAATATTGAAGATATCCTCTTGTAACCACCAGGAAAAGAGAGTGAGGTCTGAGGAATAGGGGAGGAGCCTACTAGGGTTGTATGAAAATAATGGTGGAGGAATAGGGTGTTTATTTGTTAAAATACAAAGAGGATAGAAAGGTAAATTAGTACCTTTAAGACACATGGGGAATGTGCATGGTCAGGTCACACGGTTTCCCAAACCATGGACAAATCATGTTCCCCTTACTAGACACGTTAGGAACCGTCATGGTTTGGCTACACAGTTTGGGAAGCTGTGAACCAACCGAGTGCCTTGGTTATTTTAAAAATTGAAAAACCATGTTAATTCCTTCCACGTGGTTTGGAAAACCATTCTCAGGTCATGTACCCTTGACCATAGACACTAATGAGCCCACACGGATTCTCCTTAGATCCTTAGGGTTTGGATAAAACCATGTTGAATCCAGGAACTCAACCCATTCAAGAATAAAATGTACTAAAATAGAGGTCACGAACATGAGGTAGCACAGTTACCGATTAACTATAGACCTAAACCGTGTAACTGAAGGAAAATAGACCAAAACAAAAAAATGAAACACCTGAGACCTAATAGAGAACCCAAAAAAATTATAAGATGAATTGAAATAAAAAAATAATAATAGGGGTGTTACATATACAATCATGAAAATGGGAAAACAATATTATATACTTTTTCATGGTCTTCCAAGTAAATCTAAAGGAAAAAAACCATATGGTTTGTAGTGGATTGACTCATCAACACAACTCACATTATTTCTATTTGGGATAATTTCTAACTTGATAAAATTTCCAAGATATACATAAAAGAAGTGTTAAGGAAACATGAGGTACCAATTTTGATCATACCAAATAAATATCCAAGGTTCACCTCTATTTTTTAGTATATCCTTCAACATCACCTAAATATAGGGTTACAATTTCGTATAATCTACCACTCTCAGATTGATGGAATATCCTAAAGGAAAATTTAGATACTAAAAAACATGTGAATAGTTTTGTTAATGTATAATAAAAGAGGATTGGATCAACATAATCTATTAGTTTTTTTCACACACAATAACATTTTCCACTCATGTATTAAAATGGCCTTAGATGAAGTACTATATGGGAAAATATTTTTTACTTATACTTTTTGGGATGATGTTAGTTATCATAACCTACTTGGATTCAAAACTGTACAAGAGATGATAACAAAGGCTCATTATCTTCAGAAACACATTAAAGCTCCTCAAAATTACAGAAAGTGTTATGATGTTTTTCTTCAAGTAGATTTTTTGTAATAAAAAATTGTTTTATTAATTTAATTCCCTTTTCAAATGAATAAATTACTTATTAAGTAATGTAGTTATAGAAGACACATTCCCTAATTTTTTTACATTGGACTGCTATAAGTTATATCTGGTAGGATTTAAAAGGACAATAAGAATCATATCCATGGATAGTATATCGACTGTACATTGACCTTTATGTTTAGTATATATTATTTGGGATAATAAATTCCAATTAACACTTATGAAAAAAATAAATGGAATCATCTATTATGATCATAACCTGTGATGTGAATTTATGGAAGCTCACAAGGGAGATGACATCACCAGAATTTTAAATTTCCAAACACGAGCCAAAAATAATGAAACGAAGCATGAACAAAACTATTTACTTGAGAATTTCAAGATTATCAATATCATGTCTCAAACCATTTTCAACAAACCACCCCAATAATATGTCACAATCCCACACCTTACCTTATGGTTTACACTAGTGTAATAAGGGGTAAATTATCTTGACCTTAGTAATATGTATATATATATTTTATTTTTCTAAATGAACCATCATTATATTTTTAAATTTTTATTATTACTATATAAAGGATTATATATCAATTTTGATAAAAAATAAATTTTTATGTGAGGAAATAAATGTTGTATTTTGATGAAATATATACTCTCAATTATAAAAAACATTTGAAAAAATAAATATATTTTTTAAATAAATTTTATTTTAATGAAAAATTATTATTAAATTATATTTATTTAAATGTAAATTATAGTTCAATTTAATGAATTCCATTTTAATTTATATAGGGGTGAAAAAGATGTTAGTATCATAAACCTATTATTTTTCAGTAATGTTGGATTTTTATTAAAATTTTAAAATTATCATATTTCAGAAATTATTATGATAAAATAAATATTCAATTTGAAATAAGAATTTAAAAATCATCCAATGGTTATTTTTTCATAAAATTTTGAGACAGATGAAGTTTTGAGTAAAATTTAAATATGGTATAAATATATGGTATGTATTATGACATCATAATATCCTAAAATTGTGTAATAAATTATATAAGGATTATAAAAAAATAAAAAATATGATTTCCATTTGAAATAAAAATATTTCTATGTTGATTGATTAATTATATAAATCCTTAAGGAATCTCCCAAAACATAGATTATATTTTAAGGTTTTAAAATAAATTATTTATAAACATGACACACTTCTGCATCCCAAGGGGTATTATTTCAAGGATTTTTGTCCTTTTCAATAAAAAATATTTAAAACCACTCCCCTTTGGTTGATAACATGGTAAAAAACCTTGTGTTGTTTTTTAAATGTGATTATTTTATCATATAGAGTCCAAAACCTATGTTTTGAAAAGAATCAAACATCCTCCCCTCAATTTATACAAATAAAAATCTATATACCCAATCCTCATCACTAAAATTAAATAAGAATGAATTTAATATCCCTATAAATCTCTAAATCCATCCAATGTTATTATCGATTGTAACACCTTGATATTTTATTATATATATTTTCAAATAAATTTAATTTCTATGATAGCTTTAGATACACAAAACACTGAGTCTAAATAAAATGTAATATATTATATATTTATATACTGGGTAATAAATTGGCTGGAATTAATAGGACTAACTAAATTATTAAAAATATATAGTTTATAATTGTATAAAATAAATTTTTTTGTTATAATTTTATTATAAATGAACATAAATATCATTTTTAAGATAAATAAATGTTTTTATTAAAAACTATATTTTTGTATGAAATGTGTTTCTATCTTAATATATTATAATTATAACTATTTTTGAATTATTTTATTTAAATTAATTTATAAATTATTAGATAATTTTCTAACATTCATCTAATATTTTTTCTAGGCATGACATAGGAATTTATATCAACTTTTATGCCCAAAAATATATTTTTCTAAAAAACGATTTTCATTATGTTTTACAAATATTGATTAAAATTAATTTTTCACATTTATTGAAATTGACTCATGTTGAAATAATACATAATTTTTAATTAGTGGGAGTATGTTTGTTAAATTTTTCCCTGTTATTTTTTGTCAATATAAATAGTTACTATAGTAAATTGTTTTCAACCTGTTAAGTGTAAAAGAAGTAAAACATGTTCAAAACATTTGGAAAAGGATTTAAAAATTATCTAAAACATTCTTTTAACTTATTGGATGATTTTTTTTAATCAATTTCCACCCATGTCTCAAATTTATGGTCACTTTGTTTCATATTTAGTTTATTATGACCTTTATGTTAATTTAAGTATAGAATAAATAAAAAATGTCCCTCTCTTGACTTTAATATCTCAAAAAATTACATAAGAATAATAATAGGATAAGTATAGTTATTAATATTAATTTTAAATGTAAATTAATTTTTTTAACATATTAATTTATTTACAAACTTTAGAAATTTAATAATTACCTTAAATTCTTACCCAACACCGACATAGTATTTATTCAATTATTAGAAAATTTAAAAAAATGAATTTAAAATTAATAAAAGTAATATAATTTAAGTGAGTTATTGTGTTTAAATAATTTTATAAAAAACTTTTCATATATTTGGGATGGATTAAAATATTATATTTAAATTTAAACTTTGTATTTGTGTCTTTAATGTCAAATTACATGATTATATTGAAAATTGACATTAATGATGTTTTATAATAAATAATATTTTGTTAAAATATTGAAAATTCAATAAAAACTTATATTTAGACAAGTGAATCGAATATGGTTTCAAATAACTATCACTTCCCATTTATGAGTTAATTATCCATTTATTGAAACATTCTTTAACTTTTAATATTCAATTAGTTGTTAATATAGTTAAGGTCAAAATGGGTTAGCAAAGGGGTTCATAAAAAGATAAGATTTAAATTGATGTCCAAAACTGGATAAATTTCATTCGGTGATTTAATTTTTCCCAGAGTCTCTTTTTATTCAAATTCATGTCTATTTATAATCATTTTTCATTATAATATCTTTATTATATTTAAATATTTTATGAAATTTCTTGTGTTTCTTCTCCCACACTTATAAAAGGACACCCCCTTCTCTTCTTTAAATTACATTGGGTATTATAGCTTCACCAAAAAATGGGAAATTATATTATAAACATATATATCAACAATATATTTGTGTTTGTATCATCCAAAGGCCAACCCTATGGTCTTTAAAATGTGATCCAAAAGAGTCTTTTAAGGAAGAGGTAATTGTCTTAACTGATCACATTATTTTTTTACTTCTTATTTACCCACATATAAATCTATATTAATTTTAAAAATATAACTAATTAATTTACATAAATATACATAAATGTAATTTTTTTTATATATCCCCAATTATCCACTATAATTCCCATCAAATGTTAAGTGAATGTGTTGCTTGTGTGTATATACATCTTATCATCTGTTCATTGCGATACAATTCATTTTTTCCACAAAATATTTAACCAATATGATTTATGTTCAATTTAATATTTATATATAATATTTTTGTCATAATTATACTTCCATAATGGTAATATCATATCTACATATTTACCTTACAATCCGTTGGAAAATTATTATTTCATTCGTGCGTACATGTGGATTACCGCATCCATGAAGTGATTTGATTTTTTTAATTTACTCATTAGAATGATAGTAATAATTATAAATATTTTATGAATATATATGGTATATATTATATTATAATGAATATATAAAGGTGATTTAATATTTACATTTCTTTCGTTCTATACTTCAAAAAGTGAACACAACGTTCTTGTGTGTATACGACATACCGTCTCCATGAACGATGTAATTATTTTTTCTATATATAACTTTTATGGATGAATGAAAATATTTATATGATTAATATATCTTATATTTATATTACTATTTAAATTCTAGTGAATAAGAAACCTTGATCAAAGTATAAGGACCAAAACCTTCGAATTAAAATTCTAATGAAGAATGAAATAGTCAACACCTGGAAATGATGATTTTATTAAGGAATAGTGTATAAAGTGTGTCTAAATATAAAAAATGGATAATATATTATATTATAAGTATTTTAATCACCCATGTCTAAACTTATAAAAAATATAAATTAATAATGCATGAAGTCATAATGAATTTGAAGCAAGTGGAATGTGAGGTAAGGGTTTTATGTTACAATCTCACTATTCAAAAAGATTTTCTATGATTAGTTTCTGATGATGAAATTACTTGATCTATATATTGATAAACTTATTAAATTTTCTTTCCTTTATTTATTTTTAGATAATTTATTTTATTATTTCGTTTATATCTCTTTATGTTCTCAATATATTGACTAAATTCGTTTAATAAAAACCAAAATTTATTTATCTCTTCTATCAAATATCATTATTTTTCCATATACATGTTTTCAAAAAAAATGTTTTGAATAATTTCTTCATAATATTAAATGATTTTTTAAATTAATTACAACCCATGATTTAATTTTTTTAAAAATTGTTTAAAAGTAAACTTACATTCATTTTACCGAATGATGTACATTTTTTATTTTTTAATAAAAGTATGAAAGAGATGTTTTATTTTAAGTTATATATAATCAACATAATTTCCCAACATCATGACCAATAAATTATTTAATTCTTACTTTATATGTTTCTAATGATATTTTTGAATAAAAAGTTTCCTTAATATATGAAAAAATATATTATATGTTAATTATTTCATAGTGAAAATGGTATTTTCCTCAAGAGATATTCCAAGTGATCTTTTAAAGTAATTTTCAAAGATAATGGAATCAGTTATGTTAATTATTATTTAATAGGGTTATTTTCAATTTATACCTTCCTAATTATTTCTCATTATGTTTCTTAATTATTATAAAAAGATTTTAATGATTCTCATTTATTTTCCATGGGTTATGTTATAATGAAATGATGAAATTTTTATGATTTTTTCCTATAGGTTACGATATGTTAATATAAATCATTTCCATTACATGGAATATTATTTGATGAATTTTTAATCATCTTATAGAAAACATATGTATGATTTTTATTATGTGATAGGTTGGTACCGAATTATATACCCCTCTAATGAATTGGTTAAAAATAGATATCTCATGAGATAAATAGGATTGGAATGGGAGTGAACCCAATTCAGTGAGGGACTCATTCCTTGATAAAAATATTGGAAGTAAACCTTTTCTATGAAAATGGTTTAGGGAGTGAACCCAATTCACCATGATTGTCATGGAAGTAAGACTTTACTACCAAGGAAATTATTTTCTATTCTTATATGTATACCAAAAACATATTTCTTATGAAAATGTTATTCTCTCAAGGCTCATGTACGTTGATTACTTTTTTATTCATATTTTATGAGCTACCGTTGTTTATTAAATTACTCAATATTTTGATTTATGGTATATAGGGCATGGTTTGAAAATTTTATGCTTATGTTTTTATAACCTTACACTCATGTTATGTTTAACGGATCATTGATATCACTTTTGTTTACACTTATTGAGCATATGATATCACCCTTTCTTATGTTTTATTTATATATGTTATGAGGAGATTTAGTAAGTACGATATGTATAAGAAGGGTGATAGTTATGAAGAACTTTAGTGGTAGATTATATACATCACTTACGAACCAGTTGCTTATTTATCCATATTTCCAATGATATTATACATATATAATTCTGTAATAAATTATTATGTTATGTAATGAATATAAAATTAATGATATTTAATATCTATTTATAAATGTATGAGCTTATATAGTTGGTGTGGGAGTAAATTTTATTTTTCCTTTGGAATCTATGATGATAATAATTTAGAGATAACCTTTGGATAATCCTAACTATAGGATAAATTATCATGCTACGGTAAAGGAGTGTGTTTCTACTAATAATAAACCTTTGTCATGATACATCAAGGGGATGTGGATTTGGAATTAATATATATAGAGGTAATAACCTCAAAAATAGTTATATAAATATATATCTCTCATCATTATAGTACACAAGGAGTCTTCCCTTACAGCACACCATGTTTGAAACTCTTGTGGGATATGCTTGGGTTAATTTAAATTTTTTTATGAACCATTATGAATGATTTTAAAATATAATGATGATGAATAACCTAGTTTAGACCTATGTTTTCATAGAATAAAAATAACTTTTCAGGATTTATGCATCCTAAAATTTATTTTTCATGATTATGTGTTTTAACACTATGACTATAGTTAATCATACTATTGTTTTTTTTAATTGATAGAAGACAAATTAATATTGATACTTATAAATGTGATAGACAATGATTTTATTTTTCTCATGAGAAAACAATTGTTTTAGTATCTAGAATGAAAAAATCTCATTATTATTCATTGATAACATTTTCGAGTTATAAATAATGTTGGTCATATTAAGGATAAATAGAGGGAATCATGTTATTCTGATTCATTCATAAAGAAACACCCCCCATCATTTAGTGGTTTTTTTGATCCAATAGATTCTAAATAATGGATCATTAACACTAAAAAAATATTTTCTATTCTCTAGTTTATAAAACATAAAAATTTATTCTAACTATTAATCATTTGGAAGGTGAAGTATATAAATAGTGCAATCTAATAAAGAACTTGAGTAAATGGGAAAAAATTAAATCTATACAGTTATATGATTTTAAGGAATTATTTTTCTTTGATAACATTCCTCATATTCTTCATATAAAAATATAGAAATAATTCCTTGAGCTAAAGAAGAAGGATAATGGATTTGATAGTACTAATAAAGAATATTTTAAAATAAATGCAAGTTATTCTTATTGTTTTATCATTATCCCTAAAATTAAGTTTTAATAACTTGTATGTATCATAAATCTAAGCTTATAAAAAAATTTATACACAATGTATTTCAATACCAATGAAGAAATCATTTTGTCTTCAATCAATGTAATGACCCAGAATTCATAAGTAAGAAAATTTTATTAAATAACATGTGTGATACGAAAAACCAATTGTGTAAGGGAATATAATATCCCAATACATTATAATATTGTTACTATTATAAATAAATTCAATATGTGATATATATTTCAATTCACACAATATTGATTTAACTCATGTCGTAAGAAACAAGACTTTTTTCAAGGAATTTCGTTACATGAAAGATCGAGTCTTACCAAAAAAAATTTATTAATAAAACATTATTATTTATATAATAATATATAACCTACACCTTAAATTGTTTGTTTATTAATAGTATTAACAAAATTCTGTAAATATATGCCCTATAAAAATATAATATGAATTCATTAGTTACCAATTAATTAGAAATGAAAATATAAGATGATTGAATATAAAGGTAATATTTTTATAATCCCAATGGTATGTTTTATTAAAAAATTAAATTTATTACAATTTTATAATTATATAAATTAAATATATATTTTATATATTGAGTAATATATTTTTTATATTCATCCAATAGGTTTGATGAGCATCAAATTAAAATAAATCATGTTTTATGCTTAAAAAAATTCTATGTCTAAAAAGGTAACTTTACCACCTTTTAATAGAGAACAGATTTTAATTCAAATATTTGGAAATTATATAAATTTTAAATGTTTAAATAAACATTATTCTCTAAAATTGAAACATAAAAATTATATTAGGATGATTTTTGGGTATTTTTTCATGAGGTTTTTGATGAATACTAAAAAATAATGAATTTTAATACAAAATTGCTTTTAAATAAAGATTATTTATTTGGTAAAATTATATTTTTGATTGGTTTTAAAAGTTATTTAGGAAAATATTATATCAATTAATAAACATTTGGTCATTTTAATAAATTTCACTTTAAATTGACTATAAAAAACATAGTAATCTTTTGAACATTTTTACATTAAAACCCTACTTTGTCATCCTGTATATGTGATTAAATTTAAATTAATTTCTGCCACTTATTTATTATATAATTTTTAAAAAGGGATTCCAAATTTTGAATCATAAAAATATATTAATTATAATTTCAATTTTTTTGGCCAAAAAATTTTTGGAATGTAATTAAAATGAATAACAACAATTAAAAGAAAAATTAACTTAACAAGGGGCTCAACCATAAACATCATAGCCAAAATGACATAGAAACATTTGAAAAAAGAAATTTTATGTCTATATTTCGACCCTATCCTCAATTTTATAATATTTTTATCATTATTGGATCCACTTTTAATTGTAAAAACATGGGTGTAATTCCCTTTTTAGAAATTTAAAAGAATGGAACTCCACCTTCACTATAAAAATACACTAACTACTCTCACTAATTCACACCTTTAAATCCTTTTGCATCACCCAAAATATGAATGAATATTTCCAAAAAATATTTCTCTTAATCCTAGAATCATAACCCTCATAATAATTTAAACCAAAGGATTATTTTGGTAATAACCAAAAGGAGTTACCAAAAAATGTTGTAACATTTTTCAATGATCACTTTCATTTTATTTATTTATCTAGCCATTAAAATATTTATATTACATGAATATATAATAACCTCAGTATCTAAAATATACTAATTTATTTTAATACTAAGGGTTTTATATAAAGTTAGACACACTTCAATCTAATGGGTAGCGAACATAGCATTCATTTGTATGACGGACTACCACCTCACAAAATAATGATTATTTATTGTTTAGTTTCCACCTATCATGGATATAATTATGATGAAAATTCTATTATATATATGATATATGTTATATTTATGTTTTATTAAAACTTATTTAATTTTTATATAATTAATTCTCTAATTATTTCCATTTTTGTAAATATGATAACATCCTTTGTGAACGTGTGGACTGTCACCTCCTCAAAGCGATGTGATTTTTTGACACTATACATGGAATGTATTAATAATGTTTTTAAAAAATATGTAAAATATATGAAATAAATATGATAATTTAATTATAAAATACATATATATAATTTTATTTTCATTATTTTCAAATACAACAATGAAATGGACGTATCATTCATGCATACATGCGACCTACCATCTCCATGAATAGTGATTTTTATTTCCTATAATTAACTATTTTGGATTATTATAAATATATATATAATTAATATATTTAACATTTATAAAATGGTTTAAATTTTTTATTTGATTAAATCATGATTTAAGTAATAGGATCAAAGATAACAAGTTAAAACATACCCGTCAAATGAGACAACTAACACATGAAAATAGTGAAAAAAATAGGGCTTATTAACAAATTGATAATAAGTTATTATAAGTTGATCATATAAGATATAATAAATATTAATATTTTACATTAATAAGATATTAACAATTTTAAAACCATTATACATCATGTTAATGGATTTTCACCTGAAAGGAAATGCTAGGTAAGGGATACTTCTCTCACTTTTCTTTTCCTAATGCATATGTCATTTTCTCCACTTAATTATATTTATGGTGTATCTACAACCCCATTAGACATATTATATAATTAACTATTTTATCTACATGGTATTTATGTTTTTGTTTTATGTTATCTCTTTCATTGGCCTCATGATTCAAAATATACAATGTAGTAAGGGGCTTCATCTCAATCTCCAATCATTGGGACATCCTTTATTGTTTTTCACCTGATATCTTATATAAGGTGTATATATTACCTATTTGACATGTAATATCATGATTCATTCAATATTCATTATAATTTTAGTTCTAATTTTAATTATTTAATCTACGGTTATTTAAATTAAGCATTACAAAGTGGAAAATAATTTCATAACCCAATTTCATTTTGTTGGATTATATTACTTCCTCTTTGTCTTTAATATACTAAAATTATGTGTGAAGTATTTTTTTATTATATATTGTTGTATTTAAAATTATTTTATTTTGATTCACATTTGACTCAAATAATCAATTTATTCCTTTATTTTCACATCAACATTATGGTCTTTTCTAGGATTTACACCCCAATCCCATTTTTGATCAAGATTATTTAGACATGAATCATCATTAGAGAAAATTATTATGTCATTTTTAATAGATCATTTAATTTTATTATCCTACGGTTATTCAAGATCTTTTCAATGTTATATTACAATTTTTTACTCATTTTTACTTATAATGATTTGGAAATTTTTTTTAAGAAAAGGTGACTTCATATCCCTCTTTAGTCGAAGAATAACATTACCCCTATAAAATACCTTATTCTAAAAAAAATAAAAAATTATTTTATTCACTCCAAAATGGATTATTAATGAAATATTTATTCTTTTTTATTTAAAAGTTATTTTCAAAGGAATAGTCTTGTCTCTTTCTGAATAAATTCTTTTTCTAAACTTTTTACCTTGAAAATGAATGTTTTTTCCTTGTATGGTACGTTCAGATTTACCCACCATTATTTCTTCAAAGATTCCTTTACAAGAATATAAGTTTTATTTTGATAGAAATTGTTTTAGAAGTTATTTTTAAATAAAAGCATTTTTACTTTTTTTTTTTTGCAAATTAAAAAGGTTATTTCCCTTATGAATGATTTTTAAAGTGTTTATGGTATTTCCATTCATTAATGATAAAAACCTTTTACATTACTCCACTTTTTATATATTTTATTTAAATCATACTTGTTATTTCTCTTAATTTTTTATTATTCCTTTAACTAAGTATCGTATTGAAATTTACTACGTTGACTTCTATGTTATTTCCCGTGAAATATTCAATTTCTATGATCATTTGAAATTTAATTTCACCTAGATATCCATATAATTTATCATCTATATGATTGTCATATAAACCATATAAAAGTTTTACATATGGTTTTTACATTCAATTTTATATGATTTTTTGAGGAAATATTGATAAATCAACAGCTTTTAGCAAATTCAGATATTTAATAAGGCGCATTATTCATGAATTTAATTTATTATTAGATGTATTATTAATGATTTGGACATGTATAACAAGGGTAGGGCCTGGTTATGGATAACCCCTTGATGCATTGGTAGTCTCATGGGACAAAATCAGTTGGTTATCCTAAGATAATGTGTTTTTTCACCCGGTATGTTATAAATTATCTTGTGAAATGTTTTTATGATAAAGGTACCATGTACCTAGGAAACATGGAATCTAATAATTACTCATTTCCTTAATTTGGATTTTTTTATTATTATTTAACTATTATACTTTTAATTGATATATCTAGGGATTCATTTAATTCTCAAGACATTTATTAAAAGGAATGTGATTTAGTTATATTTTTTTCATAATGAGTATTACTTAGATAGTTATTTTAATGGAATGTGTTTTCAATTATTACCTTTCCATATAGTTTATCCATTCAATTTATTGATTATATGGAATGTGTGTTCAACTAATGCCTTTCTAAATTAATTATTCTCATTAATTCAATATTTATTCATCTATACATGACCTTACTAAGCATTTTAACTCACCCTTATTTTGTTTCCCTTCCCCTGAAATCCAAGGAGTTAAATAAAAATGATATCTAAAGATTTAATAAATTGAATAATTTTATCCTCAGAGGATAAAATATATGTTGTAATTAGTATATTCATTTATAGTAAAAAACTCATGTATCTATTTATTTTCCGATACTACAAAACGCTTCGGTCCTTTGGGATTGATTCCTTGTAATCATACCATTGTAATTATATTAAACACCATCTCCCAGATTGTCAGGACAGTTCACTATAGTTTGTATCAGAGAAAGTTTAGTAGCAACCTTGAGAACTAATTTATAAAAACCCTAGATTAGGGAACATATCCCTATGGTAAACATTGAAAATAATTACACAAAAACATCCCATATTTTTGGTAAAGTAGGTATTATGTGGGAATTCTTATTAATACATCAATGTCTGGATACTACAAGTGGATGTGGTTTTGACATAGATTTACCTAGGGGTAAAAAAATCTAACAAGGTGTGTCGGGCCTGACTCGAGCATAATCTGGTGCATGAAAATGAGCCTTACTATGCACTTAGTTTAACATTGCACGGAGATATTATTTGGATAATTCCAATTTTTATTAAAATCCATTACAATGAATTTTAAAATATATTAAAAATAAATAACCTGGGTTAAACCTTAGGTTTTTCATATTGAAGATAAGTTATCATGATTTATAAATCCTATAAATGATATTGTAGTTAAATATTAGATAAAGGAGGGAGTTATTTGAAAATGAATGTATTAATTATTAATGTATTGAGGTTGTATTGAAAAACAAAGTCAAAAGGCCATTAAATGATATAATTTCAAAGATTTAACTAATATAAAATTTGTAAATTATATTAATATGGTTTTATCAAATGAAAACATTTATGTATGTTGAAACCCTATCAAGTCTAGCATGGCTTTGAGACTTGAACACATGACCAAATAATGATAAGGTTTTAATACCAACCACTGACCTAAAAAATTTCCTGGTAAATATGTCATTGATTTTAGTTAAAAAAATTAATGATGAACTAGTAATTTTACTTTTTATGTTTAGTGGTTAATTTATTAACCATATCATATTTGGAGAATAGTTAGAGACAAATGGAAAATCTCTCACACTGTTTTGGGCCTTATAATCCGTTAAAATTTTATTTTATTTTTTTAGGAATCGAAGAGAATTTTTTTAATTCCATTTCATGGATTAAAGGATGAATTATTATTTGATTGAAACACATCCAAAAGCAAGAATCATTCAAATGAAATTGAAACATATCGAGTAGAACCCTAAAATTTTAAAGAATATTGTGTTTGATAGAGTATATGTCATTCAAAAACAAGATTGTATGAGAATATAATATCCCAAGGTTTTATAATATATGTACTATTTTAAATAAATTTAATTTATGATATATATTTTAATGCATTAAATACTGAGTTATCTTGTGTCACCCACAATGACTTTCTTTGATATCTTGTATTACACGTAAGATTGAGTTTTATTAAACAAAAATATATTAATGAAACATTATTATTAAAAATGATATGATATAACCTAGACATTAAATTAGAGTTTATGAATATTATTTACAAGCTTATGAAAATATAAGATCTATATAAATATAATATTAATTCGATGGTTAACAATTAATTAGAAATGAAAATATATAATAATTGAATATAAAGAAAATATTTGTATGCTCCCAAAGGCATGTTGTCTTGATAAATAAAATTAATTAAAATTAGTGATTCATATTAATGATATATATATTATATATATTCAATAAAAAATTATATATTCATCTAATAGGTTTCATAATCATAAGATAAGTTTTATGCTTAAAATTTTGTATTTTTATAAAATTTTAATTTTATATCCTTTAAATAAAAAACCTATTTTTAATAATATTTTGAAATTAAATAAATTTTACATTTAAAAATAATATTTATTTTTTAAATAAAATAATAAAAATTTGGTTAGGGTTATTTTTTGGTATTTTTTTATAAGGTTTCATATAATGATGAATATTGAAAATAATGAATTTTAATTCAAAACTTCATTTTCATCTAATTTATTTATTTGGTTAAATTATATTTTAGATTTGTTCTAAATTTTAATAAAATTAATTTGATATAAATTAATCCATTTTAAGTCATTGTAATCAATTTCACTTTAAAATTGAATATCAAAACATCGCAATCTTTTGAATGTTTTTACTTTAAATAACCTATTTTTCATCCAATCCAAGCGATTAAAATTAAATTTATTTATATCATTTATATTATATGAATTTAAAAAAAATATTTGATATTTTGAGTCTTAATAATTTTTTTATAAATTAAAAATTATTGAAAGTAATCAAAATTAATTATAGTAATTACGAGAAAAATTATATTAACAGTGGAATAAAACATAAAATTAAGATCAAGAATAGCCTAGAAATTTTTCAAAAATACATTAGAAAGAAACATTTAGACCCTATAATATTTTTTCTTGAATTATTTTTATCATTTAATCCACTTTACATAAGAAAAATGTGGGTCAAATTCTCTTTTACAAAATTTACAAGAATGTCACTCATCCTCCAATATAAAAAGAATCATCCCTCACACTAATTCAGCAATATCAATACCTTTGGATCTCAAAAACTATAATAAAATAATCTACCAACTTACATCCACTAATAATATATGCCTCACTTTGGGATTAAAGAAAACTATGTAAGCATTTTTTGTATAAACCAAAATGAGTTACCTAAAACCAGGTAATATTCTTAAATGATCAGTTTCATTTTATTTTATTATGAAACCCTTAAATTCTTATTATACAATTATTATATGATAACCACCATATCATAAATATGCTAACATTTTTTATTCTAATAGTTATACCTACACTTACAAACACTTTCCTCTAATGGGTAACAAACTTACCATTCTTGTGTATAGAGAACTATCACCTTGTGAAACGATGATTGTTCATTATTCCTTTACCACCCATCATGAAAGTAATTATGATGTAAACCCTATTTATATATGAAATATATGATATTTTTTATTGTTATTTATTTTATTTTTTATATAACACATACCTTAATTCTTCCAATTTTGTGTATATACGATAACATCATTTTCGAATGTGTGGACTACCACCACCTCAATGTGATGTGATTCGTTCATGAAATACATGAAATGTATTAAGGATAGTTTTAATAATAAAAATTTTACACATATGAGATAAATATGAAACTATAATTATAATATACAAATATATAATTTATGTTTCATTCTTTTGAAATATGACAAAGAAATGGAAGTAGTGTTCATGCGTATGTACGACCTACCGCCTCTATGAATGGTGCTTTTTATCTCCCATCTCTAAATATTATGGATTATTATAAATACATATATACTAAATATATAGAAAAATTACATATTTTTTTTATAATCTGTATATTATTAAATTGTTTTCTAAGTAATAGGATAAAAAATAACAAGTTAAAACATACCCCACAATCAAGGCAATTAACTCCCAAAATAGTAAAAATAATGAAATATTATAAACCAGTGGGTAATAATATGTTATATAAATATCATATATAATATCATAAATATTAATATGGTTCTTAAATAAGTTATTAACAAGTATAAAACCATTATACATTATTTTAAATGAAGTTCACTTGAAATGAAACGTAGTGTAAGGGATTCTTGACTCACTTTTCTTTCTCCGAGGCATACTCCATTTTAAACAACTTACTTATTTTTCATAGGGTATCTATAGACAATTTTGATATATTATGTTATTAATTATTTTATATTCATTGTATTTAATGTTTTTTAAGTTCTATATTTCATGGGTATTATGATTCAAAAGATACTGAGTAGTAAGGGACTACGTCTCAATTTCCATTTTTGAGACTTACAATATTGTTATGAACATAATTATTTATATATGGTGGAAATACAATGAAATTTAAATGTAATATATTTATTCATTCATTCTTAAATATATTTTTTGTTCCAATTTTAATTAATCCATCTGAGGGGATTTTATTTAAGTGTTACCAAGTGGAAAAGAATTTCAAAACTCAATTTCTTTTCTTTAGGCTATATTACATCCTCATTGTCATCAATATTATAAGATTTTGTTTGTGACATCTTTGTACTGTGTATTTTTTTATTTCAACCTATATTTTATGGATTTAAATTATATACACATAATTTATTTATTAATATATTCTCAACTCAACATTATAGTCTTTTCAAGGGTTTAATTCAAAATCACATTCTATTTCGGATTATTTACATCGAAATGTACATGAGAGGAAATAATTGGACCATTATTTAATAAATTCTTTAATTTTATACTACATATTTTATTTATGTCCTTTTCCAAGTAATAGTTCCATTTTTCACTCTTTGGTACTTAGAATGTTTTTGAAAATGTATTTTATAAAACCCAACTTCATATTCCTCTTTAGTTAGAGAACTTGTTTTCTTCTAAGAACCTTATTTTATAAAAATGTTTTCAAAAATGTTTTTATCCATTGAAATTTGATTTATTAATTTAATATTTATACTTTTCTATTTTAAAATTTTTTCAAAGGAATCTTCTTTCTCTTTCTGAATAACTCACTCTTTTAATCTTGTTACCTTAAAAAAGAAATTTTCATTATTACTTATACGGCATGTATGGATTTATCAATTATCATTTCTACATATATTAATTTGTATGTTTAAAATGTTACTTTTGATAGAAAATATTTTTAAAATTTATTTTCAAAAAAAATTATTCTCAAAATGATTTTCAAAATAAAAAGTAGATTTTTCTCAATAATGTTTTTAAATGTACTTCTATAGTATTTCCATTCATCATTGACAAAATAACATTACCTTAATATACTTGGGATATATTGTATTAATACCATCTTCATTCTTACTCTATTTTTTTTATGATTCCTCTGACCAATTATAGAATTGACATTTCCTATCTTGAATTATTTTTGTTAGTCCCCTTGAAATATTCATTTTCTTATGATCATTCGACATTAAATTTACACAAAATATCAATATCATTTATCCTGGATATGATTATTTCGTAACCTGTATACCATTTTTACATATGAAATTTACTTTTAATGTTATTCAATATCATGGTAAATGTTGATAAATATTCATTTTCTAGACAATGATAATTTTTTTATGGAAAATTACTCATGATTTCAATTAATTATTTAATATATGGGGAATGATTTGGAAAGGTATGACATGGGTGGGGCCTCGTTATAGATAGCCCCTCGAGGCATCAGTAGTCTCATGGGGAAAAATTAGTTGGTTAGCCTATGCTAATAGGTTGTTTACCTATTATATTATAACTTATCCTTTGAAATGTCTTCATGGTTAATGTACCATGAACCAAGGAAACGTTGAGTCTAATAATTATGAATTTCCTTTATTTTCATTCATTTATTATTTATGCATGATATTTTTCATTGATATATCAGTGGATTCAATTCATTATCAGTCATTGATTAAATTGAATGTTTTTTAATTTTGATCTTTTCTATATTGATTATGTCTTATCTAGTTATATGAATGGAATGTTTTTTCATTTATTACATTCCATGTTTTTTATCCATTTAGTTTATAGACTCTATGGAATGTGAGTTCTGTTATTTTCATAGTATATATACTATTCTCAGTGATTAATTATTTCTTTTTCTATAATTGACCTTACTGAGAATTTGAGGTCATACTTATTTTTTTCCATTCCCCAGAAATCTATGTAGTGTAATAAGAAAGATAAGAAATGATATCATAGATAGAATAAATTCATCCTCTTAAACAATTATGTTGTAATTAGTGTATTAATTTATAGTACCACACTCATATTTGTATATGGTTTACAATGACTATTAAACTCTTCAGTCCTTCGGGATTTTATTCCTTGTAATCATTTCAATATAATGGTTGTAGACACTAGATTTGGTATTCTGGGGTCAAGTATCTATAATGAATGTGCAAATAGGGTTTTAATTCACCCATAAATTTCATGGTTTTGATATTAAAATAAAATTGAATTCATATTAAATTCTAAAAATAATATAGAGAATAAGATGATATTTCCTTTATGATCAATGTATGGAAGTAAGTATGGTGGAAATTTCCTTAAGGGGACTGGTAAATGTTTTAAGTGTCTAAAATATGTTCATTATATAATTTAATGTCATTGTGATGGGAAGAATTTAGTCATTGATAGAGGAAAAGAACAGAAGAATGCATCACCCACAGTCCAATGTTTCTAATGCATGAAATATGAGAATTATGCTAACTAGTGATGAAATATAAAGGTTAATGACAATGATCGACATTGAAAACCTCTTAATCCTAGTTACAAAGTGAAATATCATGTGATAAAAATTTCTGATTTGGATTATGATAATGAAATGGAGATATGTACACTTATCATCTACTCTAGAACTGTTATTATCTTATTTTATTCATAATCAACCCACTATTTAATATCTAATGAATTTTTAAGCATATCTTAGTACCACCTCAATTATTTTATGTTTAATTATCTGTTAAAAACCCTAATGATATTATGATCTCATCACATGTCTGTGATTCATATTCGATTATGGTTTGTGGTAATATTCTTCCTACAAATATTTTTTTTTCTCCCTCTTAGTTGAATTCAATGATATTTTAAGCATGGATTGCATTTATTTAGGTAAATAAAACATAAATTTTTAAGGAAGGGATGTCATGTTTTATATTCCAAACCAAGTTATAAAATTCTACTGATGTGATGATAAATATGAACTTTAGAGAGAAATTGTAACCATTGTATGGGTCTTGATTCCTATTCAAAAGTGGCGTTTATCATATATGGTTAAGGAGAAACTAAAATTTAATGATATTCATATGGTACAAGAGTTTATTAATTACTTTTAAAACTATTTTCTTAGTCCTCCACGGAATAATGTGGTTTAATTTACAATAATACGCTTACCTAGTAGTACACATATTTCAAATACTCCAAATAGAATGACACTGATTGAGTTGTAGGAATTGAAGAAGAAATACTAGAAGTATCTTAAAAAGGTATTCATTTGGATAAGTGTGTCACATTTTGGTTTATCTATACTTTTTTTATTAATAAATAGGATATGTGTGAATATGAATTGATTATTGTGAACATAACAAGATCACTATCAATAATATGTATCTTAAACCCTCTATTAATGACTTATTTAATCAACTGTTGGAGCATGGCACAATTCCAAGATTGATCTTCAATATGGATATCATCAATTAATAATCATGAAGGAGAATATACACAAGATACAATTTCATACATGGTATAGACACTATGAATGTATAGTGATGAAATTTGGTTTTACTAATCCCCCTACTATCTTAAAGAGTTTAATTAATAGAGTCTATAAATATTATATTGATCATTTTCTAGTATTCTTTATTAGAGATATTATTTTATATTCCAAGATCATGTCAAACTGTTAATATCACCTAATGATTGTAATAATGACCCTATGTAATGATTTGTTTCATGAAAAATATACCATGTGTAAATTTTTGAAATAAGAAGTTTCATTTTCTGGATATATAATCTCATAAAAGGGTATATCTGTATATCCATCATATACTAAAGTTATCAAATGTTATAGAAAACCAAAAAAAATTATTGATATATGTATATTTCTTTGTTTCGATGGATATTATCAGTGTTTTGTGGATAACATATCCTGACTGTCCCCTCACCAAGTAAACTCGAAAGGGAGCCAAGTTCTTTTAGATATTTTAATGTGAGGATAATTTTAAGGAACTAAAGAGAATGTTAGTCAACACATGTGTGATAACTTTTTCCTATAGAGGATAATGGACTATTATCTATAATTATGAATCAAATAAGGGAATTGGATTCATTCCAATGAAAAATGATATGGTTATATCTTATGCCTCATGAAAATTGAAGGTTCAAGATAAAAATTACCGAACCTATGATTTTTTGTTATATGTGGTAATCATTTTATTAATGATATGGAGGAATTATCATTATATAGAAAGTAATGATAGGTATACTAATCATAAATTTTTATATTATATATTCAATAAAATTATCTGAATATGAACTAGAGAAAATGGTTGGAGTTGATTAAAGATTATTACTATTCAATGCATTTCTATCCTAGGAATGTGAACAAGGAGGTAGATGATCTGAATCGAAAGGATTGTGCATTAATATAAATGAAGAGTATCATAAAAGATCCAATATTTCATGAATTCAAAATGATGGACCTAGAGATCATGGAGGAAGGGGAGAAATATTTCTTATCTCAAATGATTGTCAAACCAACTATCCAAGTGATTATAAACGTGGTGTATAAGGAATATGATGAATTGAAATAGAAGGTAAGACATTTTATTGAGATAAACCATGATTATGATGGAATGATAATGTTAAAGTACCATATAGGTGTTCTATTCATACTAGATTTTAAGGAGATATAAGATGAGGCTCATATTCAACCATTATATATTCATCTTGGAAGTATGAAGATGTATAGAGATATGAAGTATTATTTCTATTGGGATAGGAAAAAGAGAGTTTTTTCCAGTATTTATCTCAATTATTGGTATGTTATAAAGTTAAGGATAAGATGGATAATTCTAAAAGGATGTTACAACCATTACTTATACCTAAATAGAATTGGGAAAACATTTCCATGAATTTTGTCATCTGGTTCCCCAAAACATATAAAGGATATAATTATATTTGTATTATAGTAGGTCCCCTTATATATTTAGTACACTTAAAAACTATCAGATAATATTTCTATATTGATTATCTTTCAATAATAAACAACAATTAAGTGTTAAGGTTTCATTGATTACTGCATTATATTTTATCTATTTGGGATCTGAGGTTTACCTTGTGGTATAGAAAAGTCTTTAAAAATATCTAGATATATAGTTAAGTTTTAGTACATATTATTATCCTTACAAAAAATTTCAATCTAATATAACCATTAAAACCATATTGGATATACTATGATATAGTTTTTTGGTATTTTAAAGGTATTTGGGATCAACATCATCCTTTAGTAGTGTTTTTGTACAACAATTTCTTTCACTCGCTAATTTAGATTGATCCTTATAAATCCCTCTATGAATATAATCTTAGAACACCAATGTGTTGTGATGAAGTTAAATAAATAAATCTATTGGGACATGAGTTATCAAATAACATGGTAGTGAAATTTATATCCATTCAACATCGCATCAAGGCAGCTCTAAGTCTATTGAAAAGTTATAATAATAATTTTCAATGAGATCTTGAGTTAGATGTTAGTGACAAGGTGTTTCTATGAATTTATCCATGGAATAAGTTTATTATATTTGTAATTAATAAAAAAAATCCCTAGTTATATTATCCCCTTAAATATTCTTGATCGAGTAGGGATAGTGGCATATTTCTTTATGTTTCCCTCAAACTACTCTGAAGTTCCTGATGTGTTCCACGTATCAATCTTAAGGATGTTCATAATTGATCCTCTACATTTACTAAACATAGAGGTTATACTAATGGATAATTATCTTTACTATGAAATAAACAAGTATAAATATTGGATCATATAGATAATGTTCTACAGAACAGGACTACTCCACTAGTTAATGTTCTTTGTAGGAATCAAAAATTAAAAAAAAACATTTGGGAACCTGAGGATTTAATGAAACAATGATATCCCCATTAATTTCATTTTATTAATGGTATTTTGAGGTAAAAGTACATTTTAAGGGGATATAACTTAATACTCCAAGATTTTATGATATCTTTATTTTTAAATAAATTAAATTTCATTGATATATTGTGGTATACACAACCCTGATTCTAAATGAACCATAATATAGTATATCATTATAACATGGATGTCACATTAGGGGATAATAATGTAACTATCTAAATTATTAAAAATACAATGTTTAAAAATTAATTTAATATATTCATTGTTCACCAACTGATTATAAGTGAAAATAAAAATCATTTTTAGGTAACAGAGATGTTTTTCTAAGAAACTATTTTTATACATACAATATTTATCTACACTAATAAATTAGATTTAAAACTATTTAATAATTGTTTTAATTAAATTTCTATATTGTTTATTCAATAAAATGTTTTAATATTCATAAAATATATTTTCTATGCATGATATAAGAATATATATGGTTATAGAAAAAAATATATTTTTCTAAAAAATGGTTTTGATCACCTTCTTCATGATTATTTCTAAATTAGATTATTGAAAATATATAAATTAAATATTATTAAATTAATAATATATTTGAAATCAAGACGATCAAATTTTCTAAATACATTCTTTTTAATATTTTTCTATATTAATATTATCTATAGTACATTTTTTCCTACTCGGTAAGGGTAAAATTGGTTTTAAACTTAGAGATATGGCTTTAAAATTAATATAAAACATTAATTTAAAATATTTTATGAGTGTAGTTTTGAAATTTTCATCCAATTATCTAATATATGGTCACTTGGTTCCGTTTTTCTTTGATTATTACCTTTATAATAATTTAAGAAAAATGTAAAAATAAATTACCACATCTTTTTACATAAATATCTCTAAAATTTTAACAAAAGTATTAAAGATGATAAGTTAAGTTATAAATTTTTTCTTGAAAATTAAATTTTTTTATAATAGTAATTTATTTTTAATTTTTAGAAATTTAATAATTACCTTAAATTCTTTTGAGACTACGACACCATTTTTTTTTCAACTAATAAAAAATGAAATAAATGATTTTTAAATTATAAAAATTAATAAAATTTAAGTAAATTATTTTTTTATATAAATGTTTTAGATATATGAGAAATATTAGGTACAAATGAAAATATTATATTCTAATTCCATATTTTTTTAGTGCATTTAATGTCAAATTAAATTAATAGTTCCAAAATTAAACATAATTGTACTTTATAATAAATAATAATATATTAAAATATTTAAAATCCATAAAAATATTTTATTTGGCCATGTAAATGGAATATGATTTAAAATATATTCCATGGTACTTTTAAAAGTATATTTTCCATTTATGGTAACATTATTAACCCTTTTAGATTGAAATAATCGTTATTGTTCTTAAGGTTAAAAATGATTAATGAAACGTTTAGTCTAAAAGATAAGAAGTAAAATGAAAATAAAACTTATATAAATTTTATTTCTTGATGTTATTTAAACCCTAAATTTTTTTATTCAAATTAATAACCATTTTTAAGAATTTTTCTTGAGAATTATTTTATTATACTTTAATATAATGAGAAATTTCATGTGTTTCCTCTCCACCATAAATAAAATAAGACCCATTCCTTCTCTTTATTACACCAATTTTATACATATTTCTAAAATAAAACAAAAAAACAAAAAAAAAGTATATTCTAAAATTCTCTATCTATTTTATAGAGGTTCTACTATTTCCAAAATACCTACCCTAGGGTCATTAAGAGGATATCCAAATGAGTTCTTTCAAAGATGATTTAACTGTCATAACTAATCACTTTATTTTTTTAACTTATTATTTTGCCACCACTAAATATCTGTAATTTCTATTAAAAAATTAATATATAATAATAAATATACCTAAATTTTACTATTATTTTTAAACTACAATTATCCACCCTCTTTCCCATCAAATGTGAAGTGAAAGTATCGCTCATGCATATATACATCTTACTGTCACCACGTAGCGATAAAATTCATTTTTATATCACAATATTTTATGAATGGGTATTATGATGTGTTTAGTGTTTATATATTAAATTTATATAATAATTATTCTTATGTAATGATAATATCAATTTATACTTTCTTACTTTCCAATTTGTTGGAAAATGATAATGTTGCTTATGTGTGAGTGTGGACTACCACATCGACAAAGTAATGTGATTCCTTTCACATTTAGGATTTAAATGGATGTAAAGGGGGATATATATTATTAATATATAATATTTATATTATATAATAATAATTCTAGGAAGTTTAATTATTATTTACCTTTCTTTATTTCCATACTTCGAAAAATGAAAACAATGTTCATGCAAACATACGACATACCATATCAAGGAACAATGTAATTCATTTTTCTGTTACTATAATTTACATATGACTAAAAATATGTATATTATGAATATATATTAAATTTATATCTTGATTAAAATTTTATAGTCAATGGATCCAGGGTCAATATGCAATGTTGATAACTTCAAAACTAAAATTCACTTGAACAACAAAACTGTTAACACCTAGAAATAACAGTTTAAATAAAGAATAATTAATAAATTGGTGTTGAACTAATATAAGTGAATCAAAAATGACAATATAAGTGTTATAATTACTTTTTTATATAATTATAGTAAATTAAAATTTATTATCATGAGTTTAGAGTGCATTCAAAGCATGTGGAACAAAAGACAAGGGTTTTGTATCACGATCTCATTATTTCTCGATATTTTTTATAATTAGTTTAAAATGATGATATTACATGATATAAATAATATATAAAGATATAAATTTAATTATCATATATCTATTTTTATATATTATATTCCCTCTTTTAATTTTCCTCTCTTTTAGTACTCAATAAAATCAAAAAATGTTGTTATGAAAACCCGACATTATTTCTATCTTCGGTCAAAAATCAGTTTTCTTCCATATCAAAGTTTTCTAAAAATTTTCACAATAATATTTTAATATTATATTATAGTTTTTAAATTTAATTTTTACAATGATTTAATTTTTAAAAAATGGTTCAAAATTGGTATTTTTATCATCATCCAAATGAGGTAAATTTTTTTCATTTTTTATAACGTATGAATGGAATGTTTTCTTTTAAATTATATTGAATGAATAGAATTTATTGTCATCATTACTGTAAATTTTTTTATATTAATTTACATGTTTCCAAAAAAAATTATTTATATATATATGTTCTTTAATATTTGGGGAATTTTTGGATTTTAGATATGTGAATTCAACGAGAAAAGTGTATTTTCCTATAAAAATCGTCAATGTGATATTTTAAAGGAATTTTCCTATATGATAACATACATGATGATAATTATAATTTAACTAGTATATGATCCAAGGATATCATCCTTATTCTTTGACATGATGTTTATGGATATGATTAAAAGATGTTTGTGAAACTTGTTTCTTTTCCACGGATTATGCTATAATTAAATGTTGAAATGCTTATGAAACCAAGTTCCTTTCAAAAGGATATTATATATTTATGAAACCCATTTCATTTTCATGGTTTAGAATATGATTTATTATTTATTATCTTACATAACACCTATGCATGATTTTCATTATTTAATGGGTGGCCCCTAACTTGTATAGCCTTATAATGTATTGGGTAAATATGGATATCTCATGAAATAAAAAATAATATAATGGGGAGTAAACTTAGTTTCATAAGATAATATATCCACTATGATAGTTTGGTCAAGGGTCATTGACTAGTATAATGGTTTTGAGAGTGAACCAAGTCCACTATAATAGTCTCAGGGGTAAGTATTGACTACTAAGGAAATGATTTTCTATGCCTATATATATGCAAAAAAATTATATATTATGATAATATTATGTTGTCATAGATTATATTCAATGATTAATTTATGATTCAAGTCTTATTAACTAGCATTATATACTCTATGACAAATGATATTTTCTATTATATGCAGGTTATGGTTTTCAAATTTAATAGTCATGTTCTCATACTCTTACTCTCATGTAATCTTTATGTTATCATTTGTGTCTCTCTTATTTACCCTTAATTTGTATCTAAGATCACACTTTATTATGTTTACTTCCCACAAGTTATAAAAATAGGTATTTAGTATGATATTTCTAACAAGGGTTCTATTTATAAAGAACATAGTGGGATAGGATGCAGTTCACTTATGAATCAGTTATTTATGTATCAGTGATTCCAAAGATACTTGAACTATATGACTCAAGAATGGATAATTATATTATATAATTAATATTAATCTAATTGAATTTAATATATATATGTATGAAAATAGTGGTCATATATACTATTCTCTTAAGAATCTCCTCCCATGATTTTAGAAGATCTCTCCTAAGGTAAGGGATCATATTCTCACCCTTTTTATTTTGAGTACTCAAATTATACTAAACCTATTTATTTTAAAGAATTAATTTTGTAATGTGTTTTTTTAAATCCCTTTTATGGACAATATGATTCCCATGAAATTAGATAATACATTTCACTCTCATTAACCCATTCTGTGAACCTTTATAGACACCTAATATGATCCTTAAATAATCCTAACAGGTTCGATTTAAAATTTTTGTATTAGGATGACCCGCCCCCATTTTTTGTTATTATTATTCACCTAGAAGTAAAAATCCATCATTGATTGTTAAAATAAATGTATGTGACCCAAACTCTTTAATTATGTGGGGAAATCATAAAATGTGGTCTTATGTTCTATAATCTCTATGGGACACAAATTAATATATATGATATGAATGTGATGGGTAGAGCTAGAATTATATATATCTCTGATGAATTGGGTAATGTTTTTATCTCATGTGATGCCTTGAATTGCTACGAGAGGTTATTCTAATCACACTATATTATAATTTCTTCGTAATTATCCTCGAATTATTCTTATGATGTCATTATTTACGTTGTTTCTACATTCCTATGTTACTGTATTATTATCATCTTATATAATGATTCAATGTTCATGTTTATTATTTTCACCCATTTATGTCAACATGATATTCCTCTTGAAAATATTTTATTATTTTCATCATGTGTTACATTGATTATTCACTTACTCGACATTATAGCTCACCACACTCTTATGTTTTTCCCAAGGTTATGTCATGTATTTTTAAAAGATAAATGGATATTAAGGGACAGTTGTGGGGTTTATAAATAATGGTCTTATATCCTTATTTCATGTTTTTATGTTACCAACCTAATTTTAAAAAAACACTATGACTCTAGATCATTCTGGTTGTATTATGTGTTTTCTTATGTAATAAATCACGAATTAAGGTGTATTAAAGATATGGGTTATTATAATAGGTATTATTGGATATTATAGTAATTTGTTTTATTATAGATATAAAAACCTATTGAAATAATTATTGATAAGACTAAAATAATTAAAAAATCACTATATTTTGGTAAATTATATTTTAAGAATTCTCTAAGAAAATATATCGATGATTAGATACAACTACTTGATTTGTCTCTAAAAAATATATGCTTTTGGGTAATAATATAGAAAAGGGTGCGGTGGGATTTGAATTAATCATCACTTGGTACATAATAATGATTATTTTTTCACACTTGTTTTTACAATCCTAGGTTATATTCTTTCATATATTCCTAATCTATTTATGAACCATTATAATGGGAACAAAAATTCCTAGAACATTTTTTATTAGGAAGTATATCGTGCATAAATTATATCAAAATCTATAAATTCACAGATTAAGAAATATATGTCAATTTTGAGTTATACAGTTATTATTAAAATTTTTTCAATTATACGTTTCATTGTTTAAAAATTCACATCACTGATTTTACCTTTCTTTTAGTCGATAGATATAGGAAAAACATAGTCAACAACAAATGTTATCATAAATGTAATGGAAACCTAAATTTGATTCCCATCATAATGGGCTTATAACTTCATGACAATTCTTTCTCAATTAACTCTACTTATGGAAATAATCTTTAATCAGGAAGATAACCCAAATATGCCTAAGAAAGAGCATGTTGTAGTTTACACCTTTACATGAAAAAGTTCTCTAACATTCAATGGATATTTTGATCCATTAATTTTTGAAAAATGGTTCAACTCTATTTAAAACTTATTCTACATTAATAAATTTGATGATAAAGAGAAGTTTGTGTCGGTTGTTTATCATTTTGAGGGAGAAACCGATCACATTAAACATTGGTAAAAAAATATAATTCAAGAAGAAAATTTCAAATTATTGGATGGAAAATAATTCCATAATTTTTTTTTCAATAAATATTTTAATCGCGACCTCTAACAAAAAAAATGGGGATGTATTTTTTATATTCAAATAAAATTATGATGAATCTATCCAGTTATACAAGGTGAACTTTGAAATACCTTCACGATACGCCTTCGTCTTTTTAATCACCCCTAAAATTAATATTGAATGCTTCTTTGGTAGGATAAAGACAAGTACACAAAAAACATTGATGATTTGAAGATTTTTTAGCTATGAGGAAATTGTTTGATGTTCCCTCAAATTCAAAATAGAGACCAAAAAATTTCAAGGGTGTCGTGTTTCTTGGGAAAGGAAGTACAAAATGTATTTTAATTCTAGGAGTGAAATGGATAAATATCATGTAGAAAATAAATTTCAATATCCCACTATTTTGAAGTGTGGAATAAAGCATCCTAGAAATTTCATGGAGGGGATAAGGAAATTATTTTGGTGAGGTAAGGAAGGGTACCAAGATAAAAAATTGTAATGGGAGAAACCCGTAAATATGATGGAAGAAAGTAATGCTCCTGTCAACCCTTATCCTACTACCCAATATTTAAACTTAGAGGAATAAGGTCACTATGTGAATCAATTCACTGAGTCGAGTGTTGTTGATGATAATTGATTACAACAACCTCCAAAAGCAAGAGAGAAAGTGAGATATTATTCCATCACAACTACTAAGGTGGATCCAGAAAATGATGTGGTGAGAGGTATACTGGTTTTTCATTCAAGAATATAAAATATATTATTTGATTCTAGTTCAATGAATTATTTTATATCATTTATGTTTATAATAACTATTGAAACACCACCTAAAAACATTGAAATGGAGTTATTAGTGGAAATAGAAAATAGTGAAATTATTTCATCCCAAGTACATAACATCTCCCCTTTCCAAATTTTCAGGATGAAATTCCCAATGAAAATTATAATACACCAAATTAATATAAATCAATGTAATTTTGAACATGTATTGGGTTTCCTTGTATAGAGAAGACAAAACTTTTCATGATAATGAAATCACCGTCTCTAATAAAAAGTGTCCTTTGATTCTATACAAGTGAGTGGAGAAGGATGAATATACTTTGGTTTGATCATCTTAATAATTGGAATTATTTCATTTTGAGAAATAATATCTAGCTTAAATGATTTATACTATGTAAAATATCATCCTTTATGACATGGCCACTGTAATGAAATTAACTGATGTGTTTCCTAAATAATTTCTTATTCTTCCTCCTAGATGTGAGATTGAGTTCTAAATAAAACTTATACCCTTATTATTTTCAATATAAAAGACTCTTTATTTAATTTCCATTATTAAACATGAATATAAAAAGAATAAAATACAATAAAAATTGGATAAAGTGTTTATATTCCCAAGTTATTCTTTGTGGAGTGCACCAATCCTTTTCATTGTGAATAATTTTGGGTCAAAGTGAAACTGTATTGATTATTATAAGCTCAAAAGGTATATTTATCATGAATAAGTATCCTATTAGATGGATTGATGACTGGTTCAATCAGCCACATGGATCATAATACTTATCCCATGTGATATTCTATCTAAATATTATCAATTAAAGGTGAAGTGTAAGGATATCCCAAAGACTGTTTTTCATACATGGTATGGGTACAATGAGTTTATAGTGATTCCATTTTGACTCACTATGACTCAAAATATACTAATAGAGTTGATGAATATAGTCTATATGGATTACCTTGAAAAAAATTATTGTAGTCATTATAGGTGATATTTATATCTACACTAAAAGAAAGGAGGAATTTCAGAGGAATTTTAATATTATACTGAAGAACATCATAAAGGAAAATTTGTATGCCAAGTATAGTAAATGTGAGCTCTAATTAGAACATGTATCATTCATGGGGAATGTTATCCTTAGAAAAGGGATGTCTGTGAATCCTTTAAAAATTATTTAAATTAATGGATGGCCTTAAAAACATTTATGATAATGATTTATAGTTTCCCGGGATTTTATTGGTATTTTCATCGATCTGTGAAAAATATCTAATGATTTTCAATCCCAATAACCAATATATCATAAAATAGAGTAAATATTTTCTTGAATGATGAATATGAACAAATATTTAAAGAGTGAAATAAGAGGCTAATCACTGCAGGTATTCTCACATTACCCACTAGTGGTTAAGGATTTGTTATCTATAAGGATGTATTCAATAATGGATTGGGTTTTTACTCATTAGATATGGAAAATTGATAACATATCTCTACCTATAATTAAATATCCATGAGAATAACTACCCAATGCATGATCTATAATTATATGTTGGGTTATTTTCATTGAATATTTAGTGACAATATCTCTATAGGAAGAAGTGTGACATATATTTGGATCAAAAAAACATAACGTATAAATTCACACAAAATTCACACAATATTTTCCGAAGAAGGTAGTTAGATATGTTCAATGATTGTCATTTTTCAATCTCATACCATCATAGGAAGGTGAAAAAAGTGGATGATGATCCAAATAGAAAGGATATGGTAACCCTATATATAATAAAGATTGAAAGGGATCCAATATTCTTGAACATGCAAAGGATATACATACAAATAATAAAAAGTTCATCCTACTACCTATTTCAAATGACTGCTCAACCATGAATTATTGAGAGGATCATACAGGCCCAAAAAGTTGATGTCGGCCTACTAAAAATTTAACCAATTATTTTGGAGTTTGAATTTTCTAAAGATTTAATTATATGGTTTGGAACCCATATATGAGTCCCATAAAAAATAGATCTGAAAAGAAAATTTTTGGATGATATGCATATCCCATCATAATTTATTCATCCAATAATAACTAACATGTATATAGATCTGATGAAAACGTTTGGTGGGATAACATGAAATGAAGATTTTATAATATTTATCACATTTATTAGAATTCTTGAAAATGAAGGCTAAACAATATAAGTATGTGGCTATAATGAAACCATTTTTTAGACTAGTATGTAGATTGGAAAACATAACCATGGATTTCATCATAGGACTACCTAGGATATCTAAAGCCAATAATACCATCACTACTAGAGAAATAACCTATAGCCAGGGATCTATAGCCATGGTTTTGTGATCTATGGCTATAGGTCACTTTATATCCACGGTGTTAATTAAAAGACATGGATATATGGTTTCGAAACACTATGCAGTCTCCCATATCCTCAAACCCTTGCGACCCAGCTTATAATTGCAACCTCTTCTCTCTCATTGGCCCTCTATTCTCGGCATGAATTCTCTTCTTGGCTTCCCTTCTCCATCCACATGACTTCTCCTCTCTCGACGGTGACCTCTACTCTTGGCAGAAACCTCTTCTATCTATGGTGACCCTTCTAATATGACGGCCTTTGCGACCTTTCCTCTCCTCGATCCTTATCCCCCAAAGGTTCCCATACAACCTTACCGACACTTCCCTATCCTCATCCACCTCATGACGTTGGCTGTTGCTTCCACCAAATGAGGCAACCTCATCTCCTTCATTGTAACATATCACCTCTCAGGCTTGTCCAACTAGAATTCATTATTGAGCTTTGATAGACTCATTCTTCCACTAAAATCCTTCCTTCTCATGATTCTAGGAATGTTCAAATCCCACATTCATCCTTTATTTTCTGCAGCATTGTGTAGCATTTTGAGGTATTGAAAATGTTTCATACATCCCCCTATTTTTGGTTTAGTTTGATTTGAAGCTTACTTCCAGGTATGGGATTCTTA
The DNA here is from genome assembly GCA_963277665.1 of Viscum album. NCBI lineage: Eukaryota > Viridiplantae > Streptophyta > Magnoliopsida > Santalales > Viscaceae > Viscum > Viscum album. The sequence goes on from OY728142.1 coordinate 71,523,963, forward strand.
TTTTCTATTATTTTTTTACATATGTGCAACTAGAATATTTAACTTTTCTTTTAGGTCGATGGAAGGATTAACTAATTAAGGAAATAATATATATTTAAATGAAATTTATGGGGATGTAGTGTTTAACATGTTTTACAAGTTTATTATTATTTCTTAGTGATGATTCATTCTCTGAATTTGAAGGTTTTATTATGATCATATTGTGAATGTTGTGAAATAGTTAAACCTAATGGATGATTTAGAGTCATTCTTGTCATTTTTTTTAAAACCAAAACTAATAAAAGTATAAGTACATATATAATACTAATAAATTCTTTTGTGTGAACCTGGAATTTTTGTGAAAATACATGTAAAAGTGATGATGAATTAATGAGAAAACTCACCCTTTATGTGAATTGTGGATTTATGTAGTTTGTAATTTTTTTTGGTACTTCTAGTATGTTTATTTTTGTCCTTATGAATGTAATACTATTTCTTCCTTTACTACATTGATTTTATTATGAGTTTTATGTGTTCTTTACTTCTTTCATTAAATTAATGAATCTTGAATATTTATATTATGTTGTATTGGACGACTAATTTCGAAGCCCTATATCATTCCTCGGGTGTTGGCATATTATTCCTTTATATATTTTAACCCTTAACCCTCACAAATTTTTATGAAATCTAGACTTGTTTTCCTTTTATATCAAACCTATTTCTTTTGTTAGTAATTGATTTTGTGTATTTCTACATCGTGATCACTTCATAAATTGCCTATTTTTATGCACTATATTTGATTACAACTAATTTTACATTCATAATTCATTTTAATTTCAAATATATTTTGTTGAACATTGTTTATGCTTGATATTGGTCAGATTTTAGGGGTGTACACTTAGTATTTTATGAATGTACTAGAAATCTAATCTTCTTGTAAACTTTTAAAAAACTAGGTTTTTAAATCGAAAAAAATCGATGGTGATAATGACTTTAACATTTGAAAAAATAGGAAGAGATCCCTGCCAGTTCAGTAGGGATGAATTGATTCCATATGTAGGCCCATGATACCTATTATTACTATAAATAAAACTGGAAAAACTATCACAGAATATAAAGATATTTTTCTTGTATGTTTTAGTTAATGAACATTGTTCCATGTTGCTTTCTTTAGGATATAAAGTGATTTGCAAAACTTCCTTTGAATCTAAAGCTACTATTATTTTTCTTAAACTAGAAAAACTATACATGACAGCTTCTTTAGTCATCAATTATTATAAAAGACACCAAATTTTCACTTTTAAGATAAAACCAAGTATATATATAATAGAACATGTAGATTAATTAAACAAAATAATGTAATATCTATCCAACATTAATATTCTTATGATGACATTGAAAAAAATTAAGGAACTCAAATTTTTCTTTATTGTCTTCCATTTTACTTTTCCTTAAATTACATCATTGAATTTTATTTAGATTAATTCATTTACTTTTCTATAATCTATTAATAAAAAATTTAAAATGTTACAATTATCCTTCGTTGGGTTTTTTAATCTCCCACTTTGGATTTATTATCAATAAAATTTTATCATTAATGATTCCTTAAATTCAAAGACTTCTTCTCTACCTCATATCGATAAAAATTCAATGTAACTTTGTGTGGGATAAAAATCATCACTTTTCCATTCCTCTTATTGATATATATTCAAATCCCTTTGAAATTTTGAGATGAGGGAAATATTTCATGTTTTTTTCTTTTTCTCCCTTTATCTTCCATTGAACTGAATACGAATATTGTGTTTATTGGGATAGGTATAACAACCTATTTCTTAATTAAAAAGATCTCAAATCATCCAAGTCTATGTTTATGTGTTCTATGCTCATTTTAGAAGACAAGTGTGATATACTCAGACAATAATACTATTTAAAAAATTAGCAATGTGTTTCCAAGTTCTAAAAATCACTCTTAGGGTTAAATTTATTATTTATTCATTTATCTAAATTTCTTTTATCCATTTAAATAGATTGATAAAAATTTATAAAACATGAAATAATAGGTTTCAACCCTTTTTTAAAATCATTTTTTTCCATCAATAAATCTATTTTATTGCATTTTATTAAATCATCTGTTTTCATATAATAATGTGAAATTCTGGAAAAAGATCATCATATATGAAAGAAACATTAATTATAAGGTATTATATATTGGGAATTTCTTTACCATAATATATAGATTTAGTCTATGGGTACTTTAATGTTCATTTTACTAGAAAATTAGAATTCAGTTTCTAAATCATTAGCTTTCGAGGATTTTTTATACTTTATATAAACTTAATTAGGTCTCCAAAATCCCCAACATTAATGTATATTACTTTACAGGGGTAAACACTTTCTCAATTACATCACCTTAAATTTCCTTTTTAATTGAACCACATCACAAATAATCATGGGATAATGTCAATATACCATTCCTTATTAGTTAGAGTAATAGCGTCGAGAGTAGTATCTCAATAAAAAAATCATCATTCATGATAACTTTATCTTTCTTCATGTGACCACCCTTTATTAACCGGTAATTAATCTTCATATTCTTCATAGACATCTTTTTATATGATTCATTTTTTGTCTATTGGGTTTTCTTCTTCATGTACTCTACAAATGGACATTCATTCTTATTTTATTTTTCATACTACCTCATTGATTCTTCAAATTTTTCTATCTATACATCCATGAAAAAATTCATAATATGTTTATTTTTCATCATATATTGTTATTTTTCATTCATAGTAACCTTCGTATCTTATTAAAAAAGAATATTTATATTTACTAGTTCTTCATACCTAGGTAATCATGTCACTCATTTTTTAGAGTGTGGTTAACATTCTTACATCATCCAAAATGATTATTTTCCTCCGTAATGTTACCCATCAGTGGTAAATTCCAATTATCATTAACTTATTTGTTGGATATTTCTTACACCATTCCAATTTTCTTGTGTTATTATTGTATTGATTAAATTTAATTCTTTATAGAGATTTCATTAACATTAATATTAAATGATTATTTATAGCTTTCCAAAAAAGTGGCCTTTCCATCTATAGTAGAAGCTTCTTTCTCTTAGTATGGAATTTTCTTTTACTTTCATCAATTGAGTGACCTTATCTACAACTTAATTTTCTTTTTAATCCACAGTAGAGTTACCAATAATTTTTCTTTTATTTTTCTTCCACTATTGTGGTCTCCTTCGATTATTTATACTGAATTTGTTCTTGGAAGTTGTCACCCAGTACTCGCCATCACCAAGAACACATCATCCAAAATTTCTAATGAGTTTTCCTAGATATTGAAATTTATTTTCACAATATTTTCTCATTTATATGCAAAAATATTGAATTTATCATAATTTTTCTTCAATTTTATTCTTTACCACCTTGACATGCACCAAATCCATTTTTATTAATTTTTTATATTATTCCAATAGTTAATGTCATGGGGTCTGAACATTCCCCAACACTAGTAGTTTCCATTATATCTAGTATTCTTCCATTGAGTATAATTTTATTGGTGGAGAGATATTTTAGAAATTTTTCTATATTATAATCATATGGGAAAATTATTACATTACTTCTTTCTTCCAAATTCACTAAAGTGGTGCATTTAGTAATATATTTATTCACCCATATTCATGGAGAATTACAACCATAAATTTTCAATGTATTGGAATTTATGTATACATATTCATTAGAGTGTGTGGTTAACATATTCCTAAGATTTTGAGAAGACGATTATTTTAATTTACTCTTGTTTATACAGCTAATATAATGAGTCCTCTCTGATGTATGAATTTTATTAGGAACTTTTTTTGAGGATCCTCTCTCAACATCAAGTGATTATTCAACTTTAGTGGTTTCAGAGTTCTTTAATTTAAATTATAACTCACAAAATACTAAATTTTATGTTTTTTATCTAGTCATTAAAAAATTTTAAATTATCATTATACTCATCATTAAATTTTTTAATATTTTATTCATGCACCTTAAACTCATTATATATTCAATTTTCACACTATTATTCATATAGATTAAATGTTATACTGAGATTTATTGTCTTCAAGTGGGAGGGTGCAGGGAGGTCTCGTGAAGGGGGGTCTACAGGGGCGGGGGGTGTGTGTAGGGGCAGGGCAGGGGGAGGGGCAGGAGCAGGTGGAGGGGGTAAGGTGCAGATGGGGTATAAGGGGGAGGGTGCAGGGGGGTGTGTAGGGGCAAGGGGTTGTAGGGGAGTCTGTAGGGGTAGGGGAGAGGGTGGTGGTATTCAGGGGGTCTGCATGGGAAGGGGGTGTAAGGAAGTGGGCATGGTTACAAGGGGGCAGTGGGGGGAGGGAAAACTGGAAAGGGGTGGTGTAGGGGGAATGGGGTAGTGTGGGGAGGGAAAACTGGTAGGGGAGGGTGAAGGGGGTAGTGGGAGGTGCAGGGGGTCAACAGGGTAGAGGGGAGGTGTAGGTGGAGTGCATGGGGGTCTGTAGGGCAGTGGAGGGGGTGAAGGTGGGTTGCAAGGGGGAAGGGGTGAGGTGGGGGTGAAAATTGGGTGGTTCATAGGTTAATGATGAATCCATTCATGAATAACCTTTATAAATTCACCCAATAACCAATAGTTTCCCTTCTATATGAACTAATTATTCATTTATTTTTAAGAATTATAATAATTTCCCCATTTCATGAGATCCATACATGAATAATTGCATCATTAAGTAAATATGATTTATTATTTTAACCATATCCAAAATTTATTACTCTCTCATTCTTATTTTGATCTATTTAGACTATAAGACTCTTACTATTTCTCAATATTCTAAACATCCTTTTTATTTCTCTTTAATTTTACGTTCACAAATTGTAATACATAAGAATATTTTAATGATTTCATTATTTATATGTGATATCATTTGTATGAATTATGTTTATTAGAGTACTTTATTGGTATAATAATGATATTATATGAATCACCATAAAAACATTGAAAGTTTTCATTAATTAAATGTGTTATCATTTGTATGAATTATTTTTATCAGGATTATTCGCTCCATCCACTGATTTTGGTGCACAAATCAATGAATATTTCAATGATCTTGATGGTGGTGGTGGTGGTGGTGTGAAAGGAGGTGACAATGATGTTGGTGTTTCTATAGGAGATTATGAAGGTCGTGATGGTTCTGGTGATGCTGATATTAAGGTATATTTCTAATTTAAATTCTATTCTTGGTTTAAACATTTAATTTTATCAAGTTGTTCATTTTATTATGATGATATTGATATTGAATTTTCAAACAATTTATATTGGAGAGTGTTTTAATTCTTATGATATATATTGTATTATGCTTGAGTTCAGTTTTATTTAGAAGGTGGTGTTTTTTTTCATGTAGCTATAGGATGTGAGTACTTCAATAAGGTGCAGCTATTATGGAAGCATTTAGTGATTTAGTATAGCTAGGTAAGAATCAATTTCGATGGTTATTAACAGTATGAGACTAACTTTCATGAGGGTTTATGGACCATGGGACCCATATCTATCTAATTTTAGACTAATCATTCAAAATCTATATGCTTGAACAAAATTATTGTATCCCACATTTGATTTCTTTATATTAAATAAGGGAAAGACAACCTAATGTACATTCCCCACATGTATCCTCATAGTTTCCATGCACATAGGCCCAAAAGGGACCAAATAAAACTAAATATTTTGATCCTATTTATTGTATCTTTTATTTATTTTGAATTAATTTATATTATTCATTATTGAAGGAATTTCTTTTTTATACTAAATTGTGTGTACCTAGGGGATAGATACTGTGTTTTTCGAACCACATAACTCATCATGTATAGGTGTACAAACCCTGACTTCAAACCCGAACACACATGTTGTGTGTTCTAGGTTATATTCCTTGTATTATATCGATAACATGAAATAGTAATCAGAAGAGGACACACATGTTAAATATTACAATTCACACACCGTGTGTAAAGGAGAAACAAGACATTTATGTTAAATTAGATTGGCTCGATGTATACTCACGGTAGATGCCTAAGTAACTCCTTAGTACCATATGTTTTGTACCCTATTGGGATAGACTATATAGTTAACTCAACATGGATATATGAATAAATTACATGCACTGCCTTTTACTAGGACACACAAACCATGTTATGAAAAGTACATTCAGTATACTATGTGACTTCATATATCTCTCACTTCTTCTCACATATGTGCCAGCATCCAAAAATTAAATATTATATTCAGAGTAATTTTATATGTATTGAATGATGGTATGATCATATTATACATAAGATAATGTTTATGATGAATCTTAAAGTGTTTGATATTATTTTCCCTATAGAGAATACTACTAGGTTTGGAAAGCATAATCAGAGATGGCACATGGTTAAGTACTCTATAAGAGATATTCTAGTGACATGGAACGACTCCTCATAATTCAATGTTGAGTTATATAATAACTTAGAAACATATGTTTTATAGGATTTACATCCTATATATTCATTCTAGGAGTTCAACACTACCCCACATACTCAAAGTGGGGGTCCTCCATATTATGGGCTAGTTTTTGGAACCAGTTGCAGGGGAAGGGGGAGGGGGAGGGGAGGGGGAGGGGATGTGGGTTAGTGGAGATGTAAAGGGGAAGGGGGAAGGTGTGCATGCTAGGCATTGGGGAGGTCTGTAGGGTAGGGGAGGGATGGGTTGAGGGGCCTGGGGGAGTGGGGAGGTCTGTAGGATAGAGGCAAAGGGAGGTCTACAGGGGAGGGGGGAGGGGGATGGGGGTGGGTGGAGGAGGAAGGGGCAGGGGTAGGGGTAGCTCTCCTGGCCAGGGGGCAGACCTCACGAATGGTTTTTAGGTTTTTTCATTAATTATATATTTTCTAATTTGTATGAAATATGTTAAGTATTTTATAGATAACATTATGATATAATATAAATCACCATATTAAAATTGAATGTCTTTATTAATTAAATGTGTTCTTATTTTTGTTCATTATGTTTATCAGGATTTTTCGCTGTTTCCATTGATTTAGGTGCATAAACCAATGAATATTTTAATGATCATGATGGTGGTGGTGGTGTAAGTGGTCTTAGGGTAGTTGATAATGATGTTGGTGTTTCTATAAGAGATTATGAGGGCCATTATGGTTCTTATGATTATGATATTGAGGTACATTTCAGATGTAAATTTTATTCACTGTTTATATATTTACTTTTATCAAATAGTTTGAATTATTATGATATATATTTTATTATGTTTGAGTTTAGTTTTATTTAGAAGGTGGTGTTTTTTTTCTCATATCTTGAGGATGTGAGTACTTCTATAAGGTGCAGCTAATATGGAAGCATTTGGTGATTATGTATATTGGGGTAAGAATCAGTTTACATGTTTATTAATAGTGGCTGTAAGGTAAATTTTCCAAGGTTTTGAAAGAGTTATTAGGAACCAAGATCCATTATTTTACCATGGGTGTAGTTTAAAATTACCATTGTTAAGATCATTGATTTATCATATAATTTACATGGGATTAACCATGGTACTATACTCTAATTTCCATAGTTAAACCATGGACATTCATGTACTACTTCCATAGTTCAAACCATTTATATATATGGAAAAATTAAATGGATTAAAACTCTGAAGTTGAAAACCCATACTACAACCGATTTGGTGAAGATCTGGTCATTGGGGGCTGGAAGGGGGTGTGGGGGGGGACTGGTGGGGGTGCATTGGGAAGGGAGGGGTAGGGCATACTGGGGGGATTTTCATGTGGGAAGGGGTTCTACAGGGGGTGGGGGTGTCCAGGGTCGGTCCTGGGGGGAGGGGAGTATGTCCAGGGTCTAGGGGGGACTAGAAAGGGGTGCATTGGGAAGGGAGGGGAAGGGATAAGTTGGGGGGTTTAGCATGGGTGAAGGGGTGCTACAGGGGGTGGGGTGTCCAGGGTCTGTCTTGGGGGGATGAGAGTTAGTCCAGGGTCTAGGGGTTGTCCAGGGTCTGGGGAGGACTGGAAGAGGGTGCATGGGGAAGGGAGGGGGCAGGGAGGAGTGGGGGGGGGTTTCAATGGGGGAAGGGGTGTTGTAGGGGTGAGGGTGTCCAGGGTCTGGGGTCTGGGGTGTGTCCAGGGTCTGTCCTAGGGGGGATTCTATCCAAGGTATTGGGTGGACTGGTAGGGGTACATGTAGCAGGGAGGGGACATGGAGGAGTGGGGGCTGTCAGGGTGTGGGTGTCCAGGGTCTTTCCAAGGTGGTGGGGGTCTATCTAGGGTCTATCTTGGGGGGGGGGGGGGGTCTCTCCAGGGTCTGTCTTGGGGGGGGGGTCTATCGAGGTTCTTTCCTAGGGGGGGTTATGAAGAGTGGGGGGATGTCCAATTTGGGGGTGTCCAGGGTCTGTCCTGGGGGGTATGGCCATGGTGGGGTGTCTAGGGTCTATCAGGGGGGTCTGTTCAGGGTCTGTCCTTGGGGGTGGGTCGGTCTGTCCAAGATATTTTTGGGGGTTTATAGGGTCTGGGAGGATATACAGGGGTAGTGGAGGGGGGGGGGGTTCATTGGGGAATGTGTTCTACAAGTGGAGGGTCTGTTCAGGGTCTTGTCTGGGGGTGTCTGTCCAGGGGGTGGGGTTCAGGGTTTGTCCTGGGGGGTCTGCCCAAAGTCTGTCTAAGGGTGTCCAAGGTCTTGGGGGGAGGGGGATGTCAGTGGGGGAGTTGAGGGAGGATTTTCATGGGGGAAGGGGTGGTGCAGGGGGGGTTGTGCAAGGGGGGTCTATCTGAGGGGACTGTGCAAGGGACTGTCTAGGGGGAGTGGACGGGGGTTTGCATGGGGGAAGGGGTGTTGTAGTGGGGGTTTGCAGGGGGTGGGTGGGGGTGATTTTTTATGAAATGAAAAACCATTTAGCCACGGTTTCTAAACGTGGAGTTATCCCTGTGTGCCTTAAGGTATTTCCACTGTTTAAAACTGTGTCTTTAGGTGTTTAGACACAATTTGAATCTTGGATAGAGGGATATAGCCACGGTTCAAACCGTGTCTCTAGGGATATATCCATGATTTTAAAATGTGGCTCTAGGTGTTTCCCTATATCCATGCTAATACCATCCACGGTTCATAAAACTGTCAGTATAACCTATAGCCATGGTTTTTGGACTTATATCCACAATTCCAAACCGTGGATATATCCAAAATTTCTTGTAGTGCATCTGGGTGATAGTCGATCTCCATACATTGTCAGCACATTTCAATACAATAAAGTATGATTTATCTCTTAACCAACTACAAAATGTATACATAAATGAAGTGGTAAGATTTATTTATCTTCCACTATCCATTGTATCTATTCAATATCTAAGGTTTATCTCAACGATATTTAAAGGCCTTCAGAATGAACTAGATATAGAGCTGAGTTTTAGTAATGATTCTAACCATAAGACAAATGTTCAGTCTGATAAAACCATCCAAAATCTAGTGGATAATACAATAACATGCTCAATTTATTTCCTAATATTTTCGATATTAACACATTCCCATTATATATTTCTCATATAAAAAAATATTCCATTGAAGTATTAAAATGAAACCTTATAATGGTCTGTATAGGAATATCGTTTAGACTCCAACATGTTAGGATGAATTTTGGGAGAGGAAACTAATTGGACCTAATCTTATCGAAGTAATGAAAGATAAGGTTCATCCATTTAGATTTATATAAAATCTAATCACTTTTGATAGAAATACTATACTTATAATCATTAATAAGTCCTAGAGTTTGAGGTTGGAGATATAATTTTATTTTTTATTTCACTATGAATGAAATTCATGAGATTTGGTATGAAGGGAAAGATTATTACAAGATATATAGACCCCAATGATAACCTTGATCGCATTGTAGTCATGTCATATAACTTAGAACTCCTTCTTAACCTATCCCAAGTACAAGATGTGTTCCAGGTATCCTTCTTGAGGAATTAAATACCAGACCCCTCACATGTTTTGAATACAGATTTTTCACCCTTAAAAATGATATTTTATGTAATAAACATCCATTGAAGATATTATATAATAAAGAACAAAATTATAAAATAATAAAACTCACCTAGTAAAAGGTTTGTGGTGGAACCACAAGTTTGATGAAGAAATATGGGAAATGAAAGAGGTAATTAAACAGACATACTCTCATTGTTTTAGTATATTAAAATAAATTTCATCGAGGGAATTTCAGGAGGGGTTAAGAATATAATGACCTGAAATTTTATAAATGAAATTATCTTTTCTAGTAAATAAATTATTTATTAAGTAATAATGTTATAGAAAACACATGAACTATTATAGTTATTTTGGACCGGTATAAGTTATATCATGTCAGATTTTAAATTCCATTGAGCTTCATAACCATTTTATATTGACCACTATGATTAGTATATATTGAGGGTGATGATAAAATAAAAATTAAAAAGATGAATGAAGTGATGGCCTTGCCTAGTAGGATTGATCCCAATGAATCCCATTTATATGATCTTTTGAGGGATATGGAATCACTGAGCTTTACCCTTGACCAATCCTAAGATGAAATTCAAAAATTTAGGCATGAATAAAATCATTTATGGGGTACATTAAATATAATCAAGATAATGAAAAAAAACTATATTTGATGAACCAACCCACAAATTTGTCACCATTACACACCTTACCCATATGTCTTACACTGGTGTAATAAGGGGTTACGTATCTACTTCCTAATAATATGAGTTGGTATGTTTTCATTTTATTTTAAATACTTATTATATTAGTACCTTTTTATTATTACCTTATAAATTATTATATAATTATTTTTATAAAAATTAAAATATGATATGAGTAAATCAAAATTTATTTTTGGAAAATATATACTCTAAATTAATATATTATTTTAAATATTTCAATAATTTTTAAAATAAATGTTATTTTAATAAAATATTATAATTAAATAATATTTATTTATATATAGATGATAATATAATTTAAGAAACTATAATGTATTTTTAATAAGGGTCAAAAAGTTTTTATTATCATAAAAAATATTATTTTTTTCAGTTAAAAATTTTTATTTAAAAATGAAAATTATAATATTTATGAAAATTATTTGATAAAATAAATTTTATATTTGAATCATCATTTCAAAATTATTCAATAGTGATTTTTTACATGTTTTTTTTTATATAATTAAATTCTTGGATAAAAATTAAATACTATATAATTATGTAGTCAATATTATGACATCGTAATACCAAAAAACTGATGTAATAAATTCTATAAGGATTATACAGGATAAAAATCTTGTTTTCCCATTAAAATAATGTATTTTAGAATTTATTTTATTACTAATATATAACTATAAAGAAGCCCATAAAACCTATATTATAGTTTTAGGTTTTAAAATCATGTCATTATAAACATAACTCACTTCTACCTCAATAATGGTATTATTTTCTAGATTTTGGTTTAATTCCATATAAAATATTTAAAACCACTCAAATTTGGTCAAAACCATTGGAAGAAACTGTGGGAATTTGTTTTTATTATTGTATCATATAAATTCCAAACCCTATGTTTAGAAATTCATAAATAATTTACCCCACTTTTGTTATAAATACCAACCCATCATCCTATTCATCTTCACAAAAAACCCATTGAGACTTTATTTAGACTCATTATACATCTATAAATTCCTCCCAGTGTTATCCAAAACTATTAAGAATCTCTTAACCCGATTTTAATGTGCCCTCTCAAGGTATGTGATCCTCATGTGTCCCTTTTTATATTGATTAATCTCTTTTTAAAAAACCTTTTGATTTCTAATTTTTCATGTTGTAGTGTTTTTTTATATATACATTATACTATAATTTTTAATCCCATGTAATGAGATAAAACCCTTCACTCCTATTAACACATTTTATGAACCTTTAAGGACACCTGTAATATTTCCAAAATTGTCTCATGATTTTCCATGCCCAACTTCTGTATTGTAAATACCAATTCTCATTTCAACTCAAGGGTATTCATCAAGTTGGGTCTATTGTTTATTGATTGGGTTCATCCATGTATGTGACAAAAACACATTAATCAAGTTATTAATATTTATGGACTAGGTTATTATGTTGTATGATCAGTGTGGCATGTAAATTATTGTACATGATATGAATGTGAAGGGTGGTACCAGAATTATATATCCCCACCAATGCATTATAAAATGTTTTTATCTCCTAATATACTATATGTGGTGTACGAGAGGTTATCTTAAGAACACTATGTTATGATTTCTTAGTGGGTATCCTTAACTTATGTTTAATGTCATATTTAATTTTTTTTTTCCACATTCCTATATTTCATTGATTTTATCACAATATATCAGGCTTTTATGTTAATTTTTATGATTATATACCCTTTAATGTCACCATTATATGCCTCTTGACAAACCACTATTAATTTCATCATTTTATTCTTTGATTGTTCCCTTACTAGGATTTATATCTCATACTTTTTTAAGCAATCCCCATGTTATCTCATGTAGTTTTATAATGTCAATGGATATTAAGGGCATGTTGGGTAGTTTTTAAATATTTTTTTTTGCATCCCTATTTCAATTTATTATGGTGTGTATCTAAATTTCCAAATATAATAGGTATCTTGATCTTTTCGGATTGTATTATGTGTGTCTTTATCTAAAACAATTGTTAATTTAGGTATATTAATGTTATAAGCTTTCGTAATTGGATTTTATAGTTTTATATAAAGTTTTAATTTGAATACTAACTTGTAAGAGAGTCATTATGTTTGAAAATAAAAGAAATAGTCACCCATGCTTTATTATCCTCAATGAGAACATTAATCGCATAAGATCTATTTCCATCAACTATAACATACACCAAATCTATACCATGTTCATGATTTGTTCGATGTATCTCTCTAGAGTAAGTTCATAACTCATGATTATATCACTATAATATGGGGTGGATTATAGTAAAAATAAGACTCACAATCTTTCATCCCACTCAAGATTTCAGTTGTATAAATAATAAAATTTATGATTATTTCATAAAATATTAGAGTAAAAATGTTATATTACGAAAAATAAAAGGCATTATAAATAATAAAATTATGGGAAATTATACAATGTTTTATGAACATAATAATAATGGAAAAACATAAAATGACATGGAAATGTTGAAAAAAATTCTGGATTTCTGAATATAAATATAAAAATAATTAAAGGATATTATTAACAATCTAATTACAATTAATGAATCCATTCACTTTAATTAATTGAGGTGGGTGGATCTATTTCCCTAATAATAGGTATTATAATTCCTCACCTAGAATATCCTTCATCATAGAACCATCAAAAGGTACCAATTTCCAAAATTGTAACTTCTAGGAAAGTAATATATTCATTATAAATACTTAGTTATAGCATCGAGAACTTCTTTAATATAATGATTGTGGCTAAGCCTTCACCAGGAAAACCATGATCATGAGAGTTCAAACAATTCAACTTCTATCCCCAAAATCTCATCAATTTTCAAGGATAGAACAATCTAGGTTCTATACCCAAAACCTCTACGGTCATATAAGATTAAAAAATAAATAATTAAAATTGAAAAAAAATTATATTTATAAGGAAACCTCATTTAATAGTGGACCTTATAAAAAAATTAAAAGAAGAAATTTTAAACATGATAACTCAAATCATCGAGATGATAAAAAATTAAAAATGAATATAATATTAAAAAAATCTCATAACTCATTAACATTTTCTCCATGAAACAATTAATCCAATTTTTTTATGATGTTGTAAATAACTCAAATTGTAAAATTTTAATATCTCTAGGAGTATTTGTAACTACATTGGAAAAACATTTAGTCTTTAAATGCATGAAGATTCAGTCTTTATCATCTAATGAGAATGCCATTTGAACATTATTATCCTTGAAGAGTGTATATTATTATATCTTAAAAAAATACTCAAACCTAAATGTGAATTAAATTCAATGAAAATTAAAGCATCAGACTTTAATTTCACACAATAAAAATAAAAAAATAAACTAAATTCCAAGTTAAATCAAACTCTTATCATGCGTATTTTGATTTTAAAAACAATGGATTTAAATGTGTACATTGACAGAAAAAATATATAACCCATTTTATAATCATAATAAATGTAGGGAAATAAATTAGTTTGATTGAATTATTAAAAATTGATAATATCTATAATTTCTAATGAAACTCCCAAAGCCAATTATCTATGGAGAATTACATCTTTGTAAAAATTCCATATTTTTTTTCTCCACCGCTGATAAAATATCATCAAATTACAATAGTTAAACAACACTCACCCTTAATTGGATAAAATATTTTTTATCATTTACATAATTTAAACCTATTTTTTATTTTTAAGAATAAACTCACAAAAGGGGAAAATTATAATGTATAATATATAACCAAAATAAAATTAAAATGAATAACTTCCCTGAAAAATTTAATAATCTCCCCATGTGATATATCTCCATTTGTGATTTTAAATAAAATATAGAGTAGGAGTTTTATTTTTTTTTAATGGATATAATTTTTAATGACTTAAGGTTCTTCATATATCAAATTATCATGTTCAAATAATGACTATAAAAAAAGAAAGGAGTAAGTGTTCATTCACTAAATAAAATCAATCATCAAAGGTAATCAGTTTTATTCTGTTTTTAATATAGAAATTCCATAAAATTAAAATATAAAAATGGACCCTTATATATATACATATTATTTTTATATATACATTTTCATCATATTTTCAAAATTTATTACCCTCCTTTCATTATATACTTATGATTCCTTGACTTCTATCTCCTCTTTCTTTAAATCTTACAACCCCTTCCTTTAAACACTTATCATTTATTTCTACTCTTATAACTTCCACTATTGATCAGTATTCTAGTGACACGTGTGAAGAATATCTCTATCATGATGCTTCTTAAGCATTTACATTGTGTTAATTTAAAGGAAGGGCTTCTCTTAGACTTGTGTGAAAATGGTCAAGTCAGACTTAATCACTACTTTTTGATCAAGGAATTTATTTAATTTCTATGATACATGACCATCAACAAACATATATTTATGAAAGATCAGTAATTAATTAATAAATGGAAGAATTAATTTGGTTTTTCATACAGTATAAGAAATTTAGGCTATAGCCACGGTTTAAAACTGTGGCTATAGTTTATAGCCATTGTTTTATGAACTATGGATAGTATTTTTTTGGCTATAGGGAATGGAATATAGCCAAATTTTGAACTGTGGATGAATAACTAAAGCCACAGTTTCAAACTTTCCCAGCATCTTAAGGAACATAGGGCTATAGCCACAGATTAAAACTGTGGATATAGGGTTTCCCTATTAATAAAAAACACCACATGAAAATCCCCCCTACAGTACCCCTTCCCTAAAGAAAATCCCCCCTTTCCTCCCCTAGACACCCCCTAGAACGACCCAGGATCCCCCCCCAGGATAGACCTAGACCTCCACTCCCCTAGACCCCCCCCCCTCCTGGACAGACTATAGACACCCCCTAGACAGGCCCTACAAAGACCCCCCCCCCCCCCCCAAGACAAACACAGAATGCCCCCCCCCCCCAGACCCTGGACACCCCCTAGAAAAAACCCTAGACAGACCCCCCCCCCAGGACAGACCCTAGACACCCCTGGACCGACCCAGATAGACTCTGGATAGACCCCCCCCCCCCCCCCACACCCCAAGGACAGACCCGGTCAAACCCTGGAGAGACTCCCCCCCCCCACGTAGACAAACCCTTCCCATACCCCCTGCATCACCACTTCCCCCATGCAAAGCCCCCCCCCCCCCCCCCCCGCACACACACACCCCTGCAGTTGTTCTCATACATGTATTTGAATAGTGATATATTCCAATTCTCTAATAAATGGCCAATTTCCCTAAAGACCTCCCTCCCCTACCCTGCAGACCCCCCCCCCCCCATTGATTTTCCCTCCCCCCACTGCCCCTAGAACACCCTTACTCCACCCCTCCACCACGCCTACTTTACATAACCCTTACCCCCCTACACCCCCCCCCCCCCAACCAGTTTTCCCTCCCCCGCAGCCCCTTTCACTCCATGTCCAATCCATAGAACACCTTTTCACCCCCCCCCCATTCCACACCTCCAAGAAACCCCCCCCCCCCTACCTCCTTGCCACCCCCCCCCCTCTTGGGAACCACCTCCCTCCTAGACATCCCCCCCTCTTGGACACCTCCATCCCTTCTAGACCCCCCCCCCCCCCCCTTCAGGGCACCCCCCCCCCCCCTACTGGACTTCCCCTACCCACCCCCTTCTCACTGCACACCCCCTTGCACACTCCCCCACCCTCCCACCCACCCCCCTCACCTTTCACCTCCTCCCCCCCCCCCCAACCTCCCTTCCCAATGAACCCCCCATCCAGTTCGAACCCCCACCCCCTTCCACCCCCCCCCCCCCCCCACTCCCTGCCAGCTCCCCAGGACCATATCTTCACTAAATCAGTTGCAGTAGTGGTTTTCAACTATCATGTTTTAATCCATAAAATTATTTCATGTATATAAATGGTATGAACTATGGATGTAGTACATGTATATAAATGGGTAAACCATGGAAATTATATTATAATAGCAAGATTAACCCCATGTAAATTATAGGATAAATCCATGATCTTAACAATAGTAATATTTAACTACACCCATGGTTAAACCATGGACCTTTGTCCCTAATAACTCTTTCAAACCCATTGAAAATAGACCATACATCCATAGTTAACAACCATGTAAATTTATTCCTACCAAACTATACATGATCAAAAATTCTTCCATAATAGTTTCACCTTCTTGCAGTACTCACATCCTCTTTCTATGAGGAAAAAATCACCACCTTCCATATAAAAAGAAACTCAAGAATAATAAAATATATATCATTAGGATTCAAAATCACTCCAATATAAACAATATAAAATTTCATTATCAATATCATCATAATAAAAATAACTATTAGATCAAATTAAATATATTAACTGAGAATTAAATTTACATATGAACCTCAATATTAGGATCACCAGAACCATAATAAACCTCATCATCTGTTATAGAAACACCAACATCATTATCACCTCCTCTCAGACCACTTCCACCACCACCATCATCATGATCATTGAAATATTCATTAGTTTATGCATCTAAATAAGTGAAAGGAACAAAGAATCATGATTAACAATATATTTAAAAATAAGAATTCATTTAATTATTGGAAACATTCAATGTTTATATGGTGATTACTATAATATCATAATGTCACCAATTACTCTGATAAACATAATGCATACAAATGATAATTTACATAATCAGTGGAAACATTAAAATATTATTATATATGATGATTCGTAAACATAAAATTGAAGAAAAATAAGCGGTATGTTTAGAATATAGAGAAATAGTAAGAGTATTATGGTCTAAAAAGAACAAAATAAGAATGAGATAGTAATCAATTTTGGAGATGATTAAAATATTAAATCATATTTATTTAATTATTCTATTATTATATATGTCCATTCATGTATGGATTTAATTAAAGGGGTAAATTATTATAATTCATAAAAATAAAATAAAAATTATTTGATATAGTGGAAACACTATATGTTATTAGGTGAATATATAAATGTTATTCATGAATAGATTCATCATTAACTTATGGCCCACCCCCTTGCACCCCTACCCCACCCCTCCCCCCTTGAACCCCACCTCCACCCTCCCCACTTCCTACAGACCCATCCCTCATTCCCCCTCCCCCTGTACCCCCTGGCATGTTTTCCCTCCCACTACTTCCCCTTGCACCCCCTTACCCACTACCCCACCCCCTTTCACACCCTGCCCTGCAGACCCCCTACAGACCACCACCCTCTCCCCCCTTGCACCCCGCCTGCACCCTCCCCCTGCCCCTACCCCCCTTCACCTGTAGACCCCCTTATACCCTCCCCCATAACCCTAAAAACCCCCCTACACCCTCCACCGTACACCCCATCTACACCCTACCCCTACCCCCTACCTCTATAGACACCCCTGCACCCTCCCCCATTGAATCCAAAAACTCTCAATGTAAAATTCAATGTATCAAGAATAAAATTCCATGAAAATTAAATATAAAATGAATGTATGGTTCATGAAATAAATATTCAAAAAATTAATTATGACTATAAAGATAATTTTAACATTATTAAAAACTATAAAAACATAAAATTAAATATTTCATGAGGTAGAATATATGTTAAAGAACTTTGAAAACACTAAAGATGAATACACAATTGATGTTGAGAGAGAAACCTCTAAAGAAGTTCCTAATAAAAATTTTACATCATAGAAGAATCATAATAGTAGTGGTATAAGGATGAGTAAATTAAAATAATCATCTTCTTAAAATCTTTATAATATGTTAACCTCATATTCTAATGAATATGTATACACAAATTCCACAACATTGAAATGTGATGGTTATAATTCTCTATGAATATGTGTGAATAAAAATATTGTTAAATGCACCACTTTAGTAAAGATGTAAGTATAAACTAAAGTAATAATTCTCCCATAAGGTGACAATATAGAAGAACTTCGGAAATATCTCTCCACCAATAAAATTATGCCCAATGGAAGAATACTAGATTTCATGAAACTACTAGTGGGGGTAATATTCATCCCTGAGGACATTAACTATTGGAATAATATAAAAAACTATTAAAAATGATATGGCGCATGTCAAGAGGGAGTAGAATATGATTTAAGAAAAATTCAAATAAATTATATATTACTACATGGAAATGGGAAAATATTTTGAAAAAAAATCAATATCTTGGAAAATTCATTAGAAATTTAGATGATGTGGTCATTGTGATGGCGAGTACTGGCTGACAACTACTAAGAACAAATTCAGTTCAAATAATTGAAGAAGGCCACTATAGTGGAAGAAAAATAAAAGTAAATTTTTTGGTAACTCTAATATGGGATATATGTAAAATTAAGTTAAAATAAGGTTACATAATTGATAAAAGTAAAAAAAACGACACACTAAAACAAAAAAGCTTCCACTATGGAAGGAAATACCACTATTTGGAATGCTATAAAAAATCATTGAATTTTGATGTTAATGAAATATGTATATATAAAAAAATTAAATCAATATAATAATAACAAAATAAAATTGGAATGGTGTAAGACATCTCCAACAAATAAGATAATGCTAATTGGAGGTTTTAACTGATGGGTAACATTACTGAGGAAAATAATCATTTTGGATGATGTAAGGATGTTAACCACGCTCTAAAAAATGAATGACATTATTACCTTGGTATGGGGAACTAATAAATAAAAATATTATATTTTAATAAGATATGAAGGCTATTGTGAAAGAAAAATAACAACATAAGATGAAAAATTAACATATGTTGATGGTTTTCATGAATGTATAGAGATAAAAAATTGAGGAATCAATGAGGTTATATGAAAAAGAAAATAAGGATGAATGTTTATTTCTAAAGTATATAAATAAGAAAACCCCACATATAAAAAATAAAACATAGAAAATGAATTCTATGTAGCATAAGAAGATTAATTACTGGATAATCAAGTGTCATCACATGAAGAAATATGAAGCTAACATGAACAATGATTTTTTATTGAGATAATACTCTCAACCCTATTACTCTAACTAATAAGTAAAGGTATATTGACCATATTATTTCATTATTTGTTTTGTGGTTTAATGTAAAAGGAAATTTACGGTGATAAAATTGTGCAAGTGTTTACCCCTATAAAGGAATAAACATTAAATATGGTGTTTTTGAGACCTAAAGAAGATGACATAAATAATAAAAAATCCCAAAAATCTAATGATTCAGAAACTGAATTCTTATATTCTGGTAAAGTAAACATTAAATTACCCAAATACTAATTTATATATGATGGGGAAAAAATTCCTAGTATATTAAATACATATAATTTATGTTTCTTCCATATATGAGGAAATATTTCCATACATTCCCATTATAATATAAAAACTAGTGATTTAATAAAATGGGATAAAATTGATTTATTAATGAAAAAAATGATTTCAAAAAAGGGTTGAAACCTATTATTTCATGTTTTATAAATTTTGATCTATATATTTAAATGGATGAATGAAATTAATATGAATGGAAACATATTGAATTTAACCATAAGATATGATTTTTTTAGAACTTGGAAACACGTTGTTAATTTTTTGAATAGTATTAATTTTTGAGTAAATCAAAATTCTCATCTAAAATGAGCATAGTTAACATAGAATAAGATTTGGATGATTTGTAAACACTTTATTTATGAAACGGGTTGTTATACCTATCTCAATAAACATAATAGTTGTATTTAGTTTAACGGGAGATAAAGCGAGAAAAGGAATGGACTTGAGAAAATATTTCCCTCATCTTAAAATTTCATAGAAAGGGATTTAAATTTAGATCAATAAGAGGAATGGAAAAGTGAATACATTTATCCCATAAAAAGTGAAATTGAATTTTTATTAATATGAGGTAGAGAATAATTCATTTAATTTAAGGAAACATTAATGGGAATTTTTTATTGAGAATAAATCCAAAGTGGGTGATTGAAGTACCCAATTAAGGATCACGATAACATTTTATATTTTTAATTAATAAAATATAGAAAAGTAAATGATGTAATCTAAATAAAAGTAAGTGATGTGATTTAAGGAAAAGTAAAATTGAAAACAATATGGAAATTTAGAGTTTCTTAATGTTTTTCAATTTTATCTTAAGAATTTTAATATTTCATTGATCTTATATTATTTTATTAAATTAAGCTAAATGTTCTTTTGTAGAACTAATGGGTTTTGTCTTAAAAGTGAAAATTTGTTGTCTTTTATAATAAATGATAACTAAAGAGGATTTAATTTATGTTTTTTCATTTTTAATACAAATAATAGCAACTGTAGATTCAATGAAAGTTTCCCAAAGAATCCAATATCCTAAAGAAAGAAACATTGAACTATATTATTTAACTAAAACATACATGGAAACATATTTATATTATGTGATTGTTTTTCAAATTTTATTTACAGTAATAATAGGTTTCATGGGCCTATATATAGAATCATTTAAGACCTACTAAACTAGTAGGGATCTCATCCTATTTTTTCAAATGTTAAAGTCAATATCATCATTGAATTTTATGATTTCAAACCTTGTTTTTGAAAAGTTTACAAGAAGATTAGATGTCTAGTTCTGGCATACAACGATGAGTTTACACCCCTAAAATCTAACCAATCCCAATAATAAACTATGTTTATCATAATATATTTGAAATGTATAGAAATTATGAATGAAATATTGGATCTAATCAAATATAGTAGATAAATATAGGAAATTTATTAAGTGATCATGATGTAGAAATAAAAAAATTCAACTACTACCAAAAGAAATATGTTTGATAGAAAATAAAAACCAGTCTGGATATGATACAACTTTTTGAGGGTTAAGGGTGAAGAGAAATAAATGAATAACATACAAATTCCTAAAGACCGGTATGGGGATTTGAAAGTAGTAGTCTAATACAACTGAATATAAATATTCAAGATGCAATAATTTAATGAAATAAGTATGGAACACATAATTTATGTTATTCAGTCACTTTAGACCCTACGTTCACAGCAAGAACCCCACCCATACTCAAGTATTTTAATAATATAAAAATAAGAAACAATTATAGTATAAAATGATGTAGAAAAATAAACATGATAAAAAAACTTCAACATTAAAAAAAGATTCAAATACTTACAGTTTCGGACACAAAGAGGTCTGGTTGTCCTGATCAGATAATTTTCATTTTCAGTAGTATTTACTAATACTTAAAACTTATAGAGGGTAATGGTGATAACTAAAGTTCTCATATAGTCTATAAATACAACCACTTGGGTACTCATCCTTGTTTATTATTCAGTGAATAATTCTATCATTGAAGATCCAGTAGTGTTATAAAGAGATTAGAATACACTATGACTTATCGCTGAGGAGGAAGAACAAACTATATAGAGTTTCAGTGCTAAAACAAAGAGAGATATAAAAACTAGGTCTTAGAGGATGAGTGACCATGTATGATGAACCAAAAAGGGCGAAAGTGGTTATTAATTCCCCCAGACAAATGCTACTATCATTAGCAGCTCGCCTATTCATAGTGTACCATGAGACCATGCTGAACTGAATGCCGCATAGTGAACTTAGACCCCCTAGATAAATGGATGGGAAAAGTAATCCTCTAATGTGAGGGATCAATAATTAGTAAAAGATTCATCTTATATCAGTGACCTAGAAGATATATGGGGAAAATCCCAACCAAAGGTCAAGGCCCTATAGAGAGGTCCACACATGATTTAAAAGACCAAGCAGAGAGAATAAGACCAACAAATCAAATTTTAAGAACATTAAATAAAAAGAATTATTTTTCCATGAATGAAACTAATTCTAAATAAAATTTTCATTTTAATAATATGTTCAATTCAATGTGAATATAAAATATCCAGTACATTAATTCACACAAAATATTCTGTGTAAAAATACCTGACATTCAATAGGAATAAGATGAGTTAAAATTATATTTTTTGAGAGATTTTTTATGTTCGTAAGATCATTAAGAACAATATAATTGTGTGATGGTCTTAAAAAATGAATTTATAATAAAAAAAGAATATAGTGAATAATATAGATTTGTATATAGAATAAAAAAATTACTAAGTGATATTGGGGAAACTTGTGTCTATGTGTTTTATATAGAATTCTATTCATAAGAAAATTTATTGAGGTCTATTGAAGGAAGAACACATGAAATAAAGTGAGGAACATTAAATTTTTGTGAATTAAAAAATAATTAAGATTATGTTGAGCAAGATGATAAAATTTAAATATCACCAACAGAATTTTTTATTCTTTATATAATTTAAGGAATATATTGAATATTAGCTGAACATTTATTTTGTGAAGATTTGAGTTGACTCTGAGATCAATTAAGGGAATAAATAATTGATCCTTAATGATGGAATATTTAAAATAAAAATATTAATTAGTAAATCTATCACTATAAAATGGTATGATCTCATTAAAACAAAAAATTTATTTATGAGATGAAAACACTTTATGACAACTACCTAAAATAACTGAATAAAAAATTATTTGATGTTTATGACTAGATATTTTAGAAGAGATATATTTGACTAAATGTTTTCAAAAATATTGTAACATCATGATTCAAAAAAAAATTAATACCAAAACATTTGGTACTAAATAAGAAATTTAGAGCTCCAAATTTAATATTACTTGAAGTAGAACAAGGTTGGTGTGCATATAATCTAGTAGAAGAAAATTTTATAGTTAAAGTGATATTTTTGTTTGGCGGAACGTTTTAAGATTATGGAATTCAGCATTATTACAGGTTTTATTAATTTATGAATGGGATTCACACTAGGGATAAAGATAATACCTTACCAAACAACTTATAATTGATAATAACATTATTATTTAAAAATTATTGACTCAACTAGAGTCGAAATAGGGAGGATTAAGATCTCCAATTTACATCAAACATCGTCAAAATAAATGTGTTATATTTACTTTATAATATCTGTAATGTATATAGGATACTTTTCTTAGTTCTCTTCCTAATATCCATACATACTAACCCCTTTAGGTGATTGTATAATCCCATAATACTATCAATTTCTATCAGGGCATAGGGTTCAACTGATTGGATCTATAATTTTTTATCAATTTTTATCACTTAATGGTATGTATTATAGATTTATAGAAATAATTGAAATATTTTTTTTTAGTTATGGAATACACTGATATCCATTCATCGATATATTAGGATGTTACGAAATAATTAAAGTTAAATTATGTTACTTCTGTTAAATGAAACATTGATATTTCACCTAGGACAATGATGAACTAGAATAACAAAGAATATTTGATGTTAATAATGTTAGGCCAATGAAATCTGAGGATGGAGGATCCATGAACATCATAAGTTATGGTGAACAAGAGTTGTTTTCAATTATCAATTTAAAATAATCCCCATGAAGATGAAATATTTCCTTGTTCTAGAGAGAATGAATCCATTTAAATTAGTAAGGTTTTTTAATATAAAATTAAAAATCATCATAAGTATATCTATTTTGAGGCATACATTAACATAATTATATTATTCAAGGGACATCAAAAATAAAAATCATATCTTGAGAAGGAAATAGAAGCAATGGGGGATGTGTTGATGATAAAAATAAGTGAGCCTAAAACTCTTACTAAAATCAATACAGTAAAGGAAGAGTTGGTATTACATTCATAAGGAAAAAAATAAACATACTAATAGTGCATAAAAAAAATTCAAAACCACATAAATATATAATTCAATTTAAGGGTGAGTTTTCTAATTAATTCATCATCGCATTCATAAGTATTTTCTCCCAAATTTATGGTTCACACACAAAAATGTATTAGTCTTATATAAGTACTTATCCTCTTATGAGTTTTGGTTTTAAAAAATTCAAATAAATACTCTAAATAAACTAAATGTTTTAATTATTTAAAAGAAGTCACAACATGCACATAATAAGACCTTAAAATTTAGAGAAAGAATCAGCACTTAGAAATAATAATAAAATGGTAAGACATGTAAAAGCACTACATCCCATTAAATTTCCATTAAAGATATATCATTTCCTTCATTAGTTAATCCTTCAATACACCTAAAGGAAAAACTAAAATATAATAGTTTCGCAGATGGAAAAAATAATATAAAATAACAATATCATTCTTGGAAGTAATCTTTAAATCAAACTAAACCAAAAATATGGGGAAATATGAACAATTGTCACTACCTCAAAATGATGCACAATTCTGCATAAAATAAAGGAATAATGGGAGATGTGAACATGCCTAAAATCACAAGCTAGAATGATTTTGGTGGAATAAAGAGACTATCAATGATCAACAATGAATTCCATCTAGAAATGATTGAGAGGTGAGATTTTACCATGAAGGCAACAGGGTTGTCTCGTTCGGTGCCAGTGGTGGGTATCATCTTTAGGTGATGAGGATGGGGAACATCATGATGGCCATCCAAGAACCGTCGAGGGATGAGGATCGAAGAGAGGACAGTTTGTGATGGTCGTCGGTGAATAAGGGTTGTTGTTGAGAGGACAGGTCGTCATAAAGAGGAGAGGTCACTGCTGAGGGGATAGGTTTCCACTGAGAGAGGAGAAGTCACAATTGTGGAGGAGGGATAACGAGAGGATAAGTCACTGCCAAGAAGATAGGTCCTCTGAGAGAGAAGAGGTCATGGGTTAGGTGGGTCGCAAGGCGTTGTGGATATGAGAGAGCCGCAGAGGGTTTATCAACCATATAGCAATGGGTTTTAAATAATATTGTGGTTATAAACTAACTTATAGCCACAGATCACAAAATTGTGGCTATATATCTGTGCCTATATTTCATTTTTCAAGTATTGATACTCTCTGTATTTTTCAAAACATTAAATATTTTTATTTTTAAAATATTACAATTATTAAACTATCTTTTTATGAACTTTAGTATGATTAAATTTCAACTTTATACCTAGTTTCTACAACTCTATGTGTAATGTTCAATATTTTCTTCACTCTATGTGAATATTCATGATTTCAACATGCTGATATGATTGATCCTCTTCAAATTTTTTGAAATAAATTCAATTTAATCTTATATATTCAAGATTATTCTCTTTCTTATTTTTTAGAGCATCCATTATCTATTTTTAACTTGAGGAATCTCCCATTAAAGATTTATATTATTTCAGTGATTTATCATAAGAATAATCCCTTTAAGGTTTTTCTTCTACTAAACAGACATACATTGGTTCATCGAATGATGAAAGTGTATAATTTTTCTATATAGATGTATATAATTTATAATGTAAGGATGGAGTGGATAAAATCATCACATACACTTCTTCATAAGTATTGATAGTCTCTTTGGTAGGAGGTGGGTGTGATTAAAAATAAAAAGTGGTATTCTCTTCAACTCCCACTAAAATATTCTTCCCCTTCCCAAATTTATCTTTTTAGATTTTCAACGTCTTCTTTGGTGTTTTTTAAACTTATTCAATGGATTCTCTGATAATTTCAAGAGGAAGTATAAACTTATAATTTTTTTTATTATAGAATATTTTTTTCCTTTGAGTCTCCATCAATTGAACATCACCATCTTATAAACCTTTACCATCCTCATTTGATATTACAAAGAAATATTTTTCTAATTCCATTTCATCAATCGTCGTCCTTATTTTTTATCCAAACTTCCATTCATCTATGTAATTTTCAAATAATATTTTAAATTATCTTACAAATCTCTAATTCTTCTGAGTAAAATATTTATCCCTAAAATATATTATAGTTCCAATATCTTATCCTTTGATATCCCTCCGTTATAATTCTCTAAATACTTCTCATGATTATCCTATTGTTTGCAACCATATAAAAATTTAACCTACATTTATTTCTCAAAAAAAATAATCTCTATAAAATCATATATTATATTAATTCATGAAATCATTTCATTATTGATTGTAAACAACTTCCTCCAATTTGAAATTACAGAATCTTTTACTTCATCTTTATTTGGTGACTTCACTAGTATTTTGTTAGTATGGAAACATTTTCATGTTGACTATCCAAGTAAAAAAACAACCCCACTTACTCCCAACTGTAATTTATAATTTTAAACTTCCTCATCCTAGTGTGTAATTACATGAAATAGATATGATTAATTTTTATTCATTATTTAACTCCCTACATTATTAGAATAAATCCTTGAACTCACTAAAATATTATTTGATCATCTGAGTAATGGTGATTCACCTTGTGAATCGTATCATTAATCTAGAAGAGGCTTCCCTTGAGAATTAAATTGTTGATTTTTTTTAAAAATTTTGAAATTATATGATAAAAAACAAATAATTTCTTCATTAAATGGTATTTTAAAAAATTCCACAAAATATTTTAAAGATATTTCAATTTTCATTTCCAAAACATTAATATTAGTTTTATTAAAATCACCCAAATCATCAGAACCCATTTTACTATAAAACAATCCAAAAATTTCTTGGTAGAAAAATACTAATTCCTTAAAATGTAGAGACACATACTCTCATCCTTTGAAAAATATTTCTTTCTTAAGCATCAATTCATGGATTAAAAATATTCTAGGTCTATTAATCATTCAAGACCAATTTCTATCTAAGAAATATATATGGTTGAAGACATTATGAGAATTAATATTTTATAAATGGTCTAAAAAATATGAAATCACATTGAAAAATATTCCAAATAAATAAAGACAAACAACTCTGGGCCCACACATATTTATATAATAAATCCTCATTGTTAGTGATCTCATCCAATCTAATGGGCCAAGAATATTCATTCTAAAAATCTATTTAATGTAACATATATATAATTTATTAATAATATATGTTACATTCTGATAATTTAATACAAAATGTAAAAACATATAAGTACCAAAATTTACAAAAATATGAAAAGTAAAATAAAAAACAATTAAAAATGAAAGATTACAACAAAAACAGAATGAATTTTCTATAAGTTATCTTCTATTTTGATGACATAATCTTATTTTATAGATGATTACATTGGAAGTAAAACGAATACAATGTTCATATATAATATATAATGTAACTATAAATAAAATATTCTTTTCATTAAATTTATTCAAACAAAACAAACACCCAATTTCATAAGAAGAACAATTCAAAATAAAAAACATTTATAACACATATACAAAGTGAAACCCATGAATGTTCTAATATATTTTTCAATAGTAAATATATATATATATATATATATTTGGTGGTTATATGAAATAAAAAATTTAACTATTGATATACAGTGACTTCACTTGATAATAAATAAGGTTTTCAGTATCCATACCTACATTGGTTTAGCGATATGGGAAAATAGAGCCTTTAAACCCCACATTATCCTAACAATTTTGTACTTTAGAGTAGTAAGATCTTTAAAATTATAAGTTTGGATTAGTATAAATGATGTAACATTACTAAATGAACACTAATTCCACTATTTTACACCTATTTATCATTTATTAAATGAAGGTTCACTAAATTTCCCAATGTAATACACCTTATAATGTTTGTTTATAGTGGTTTTTGTGACCTAGTCTATAAGTTGAAATTCTAGTCCTCAACTATTTATAAAAATTATCATAATATTTTCTTCCTGTAATAATATATTCTTTAAATCTAATCAAACATCCAAATTCTGATTTAATCTTAACAACATCAATTTTATCAAGTGTTGTAACTGATGTTGATTTCCCCTTAGTCTCAGGTGTTATTTTTGAAATCATATTGTCCATATGATTAAATTATTTCTTGAACTTATAAATATCATTATAATTAATAATGAGTTCAATTTACATCTCATAAACATTGGTATTATGTTTCAAATATTTCATACAAATTTTTTATAGTTAGGATTTTGTTTTATCATAGTCCTCATTCATTCTTATATCTCTCACCCACATACTAGCTATATAAAAATCCATATATTTCAATGATGGTGCATCATATTCATTTTCCAATGAATCCATATTATCATCATCCAAATTCAATGATAATCTATGATCAATGGATAACTTTTATGTTTAATTAACCTACCACATTAAGTACAAGTTATTCCATGGCACATTTTTAATGAAATTTGTCATCTTCTAGATGTTATCTTTTTTTGATCCACTATTATCATTAGATTATGATGGAACACAATGAGTTCTCTATGTATCATTTATAGATTTAAAATAATTTATTTATTTTCTTTTAGAACTTTTTTTCGATTCTTTTAGCTTTCATCAAAGAATTGGTAATTTGGGTATGATGCGACCAGGATTTTTACACTCATAGAATATTGTGACTGAAGAATATTTTATATCATTTCATTAATTTTATGCTTCCAGTTATTTTTTTAGAAACTCTTATGTCCTATATATTTATTCATCCTTATTTAATACATATAAACTTCAAATTCAATAATTTATCCACATCTATTTCCTTTGAGATAGAAATTTAAACTCAAGAATTTAAAGATCTAAATAATGATATGAATGAAAATTCATTTTTATTTACTTCCTTATCATCCTTTATTTTAAAAATACTCTCATATTTCTTGATATTTTTAATTTAATCATTAATAAAAAAATTAGGGTATTTTTAGTGCCATATCTTTTTGTCCACTTGGATTATCATTCTATTAGTCAAATATCAATGATCTTCTCCACAAGTTGATCATCTAAATGTTCCTTATCTTTATGATATTTAAGAATACTAATGATCAACATAATCACTTGATTCATTTGTGAAATATAATCAATAGTTATAAAATAAAAACATGATAGTTGATATAGTGCCCAGGTCAATAGTACCACTGAGAGGGTGAATTAGTGGTAAAATACTCTGTTGTAGTTTAACATAAATAACATAATAATTTATATGGTTTGTCATAAAATCCTACTTCATCTTGTGATTGGTTAGTAGCAACACAAATTATTGGATTCATTATTAAATAGGCAAGTGTTCACACCATAGATTATCCAAGTACAAGCATTCTATGCTCCACATTTTAAGTCCCACTAGAGAGATAATTACTTTTAAATATCTCCACTAAAAATGCATGAACAAAAATTGGAAACAATATTCTTCTACTTTGGGAATATCCCATTCTAATTAAGGTTAATAGAGTTTTAGTTCATCATGTGCAAACTTCATTCAAGATCTTCGACAACTGATGAATAGGTCTTATAGTCTAAAATTATCACTCCACATATTCAATAATATGAGACTTTTTAGAAACACAAACACATAGAAATATTAATGTCCTAAACCTTAAATTAATCCTAAATTCAGTATCCATCTCTCCCAATGATACTAATAGATATCAAGTTCTCAACAACTCAACATTATGATAGTTTTTATGAGCACAATATTCCCAAAAAGACATTAATATTTCCAAAACAAAAATATATTCATAAAATAATAGCTTTGATATTATTTTCCAAAATAGAATTGTAGAAAATCCGTGATATTAGGTAAAAGTATAAATCCAAACATTTAAATTATTCCAATAAAATATTTATTTTATTTTCTCATTCCAACCATTCAATATTATTCAACCCTTAATTTTAAATTTCTTGAAGACTTGGGTTATTTCATTCTTTGAAATTTTAAAAATCTATGAATTTAAATTCCTTTAAACTCTTTATCCAAATATGTATGTAAGAATTTAGTGTGACGTGAAGCTTTTACCTTGTGAAATAGAACATGAGAATACCATCTTATCATTTAGGTGATTATTCATTCTCAACATCTTGAATCACGATTATAATTAGAGTAATTGGGATATTTAAGTCTTTGAATATTGGTTCAACCATTATCTAATTCAATTCACATGTTTATCAAAATATTAAATATTATAAATTAATAAACATCTAAACATTTCACAATGTTTTGTTTGAAAAATGATCCATACACAACCTTAAATAATTTTTACATAGCTCAATTATTCTAACAAAAACTCAAAATGATGTGTACACATATAATTCTAATGTTGTTTATAAATCACCATTACATAGAATAAAATCATTATTACACTATAAATAATAATCCCTTTGTATGTCATAATGAACCTTACATACCAACTAAATGATACATTGTATATTGAAGACTGTTTAATTTTATAGTAGAGATATAGATTGATGCTTATGGTGACTCAATGGATGATCCTTACGAAGTTTCATATTCATTATTACATAGATATTCAATCATTTTTATGCATGTCAAGACTATTAAAACTATTAAATGATATTTATGTAGATCACTCTTATCCTTATGAAACTATTATATGAACTTTACATGGGTCTAATTGAACATTATACAGTCCCCCACTTTGTTGTATTTCAATTTTGTACTTCTTTAAATACTTCCAATACTGCTTAAAAGTATCTCAAAAAATTCTCAAACACTCAAAATACATCAAAATACTAAAGTTATAATCTAAATATTTCATATTTAGATGACTTCTCAATACGTTTAGCAGCTTTTCCTTCGTGAATATCATAGAATATATATCTCCAATTAAGAACCATTGAAGACTATAATTTCCCCATTTTCACAGTAATAAAATCATCCATCAATCCCTTTCTAGTAAATTTTCATTAGTCCATCGACATTTTTCATTGATGTTCTTAGTGATTATATCTTCATACCTCAAAATTTATTACTTCTTTTTCTTGAATCTATCAATGTTTCAAGAATATATCCATGTCAGAACTCCAAGTTTTATCCCCAAACCACATTTTTCATTTAACATAGACATAAAATCATTGTCCCTTGAATTCCTCTCAATGCATATGTTCAATTACTCAACACTAATACAACATTCCTTATTGAAAAAAATTATAATTCATCTAATTGAAACATTAGTCCACTCTCACCATTACCATTTTAGTTTCTAGAACATTATAAGTTCCAAAAATAGAAACACCAATATTATATTAAATATCATCAACAGTTTCTAATGAAGATACCTTACTATTTAAATTCATTAGGATTTTATATAGTAAATTATTTTTGACCTGGAAATTCAGTTGAGATTAATCTTCTTCATCTCATGTAAATCCAATGTCGTATTTATTGGTAATTTTATAATTTATAGTCAACATGTGATATATAAAATACTCTAATATTAATAAAATAATTCTCTATGAAATATCACTAATATTCACGATCACCACCATCAAATACTAGTGTTCTATTCAAATTTAAATTTTCAGTCGATCTAACTTGTATTCATGACATGTATAAAAAATATACTTCTTATAGAACATAATTATTATAAGATATCTTTTATAAGATTCAATAATCAAATGAAAAATAAACATTCAACATATGATACAAAATATCAAAAAGAAATTACTAGATCCAGGTAGATTCCAATATTAATACTAAATGTTGTCAGAATATAGATAGGATGTGGAACTAAAAGAGGTTAGTGAATTGTATTCAAAACATGACATAAAATTTTCCATCCCAATTAATTTTTCTATTAGATCATACAGTACATGTTTTGATCAATTCAAAAAATATCATAGTAAAATGTTGTACAAAAAAATTGAAAACATGATATAAAAAATAAAACTATCAAAAATTATAAAATTTATGATAAAAAATAATGAAGTATAGACTAAAATAAATAAGAAATTTAGAACCAATGTATGGGGTTCTTGATATTAATATTGTAACCCCTAAATGATATTACTACCCATTTAATTACATTAAATAGTGACATTCTCTATTAACCTGAGCCATAGGAGGATCTCTGCACATAATCCTTAGTATCATAATTCCACACCCAAAACATCTGTGACTGTAGACCTGTCAAAATGTACCAAAATCTAATCATATTAATTTTATAACTATAATATTTTTATAAGAAATATAAATATCAATCATTAAAAACCTAATTTATTTGATAATAATATGTAAGTCCACACTTATACATTTACTAACCTGATGGTACTATAGATACAATTTCCAACTTTGGAGTCCCATAAATATTTAAAGATAAAAAATCCATGTTCTAAGATCAAAACCCCCGAGTCAAACAGGATGGGACAATGAACATTGATGAGAGAGAAAATTAAAATCCTAAAAATGAAGCCTCTTTAAAAGGTGGAACTTAGATTAAATAAATAAAAACAGAAATTATAATCAAAATAACTCAGAACATCGTGACGATACAAAACATAAAATAACTATAAGATCTTTGAATTTTGTAACTCATTAAATTATTCTCCATGAAAACCTATGTATAATTTATAAATGATTCTACAAAATACTATAATTGTAAAATTCTAGGATCTCTGGGTATGGTTGCAACTACATTAGACTAAACATTTTATCTTCCTATGGATGTAGATCAGTCTCTATCATTCGATGAAAAAATCATCATTGTTCACTAATTTCTGAATATTTTAGTTCAGTGAATATTTAAAAATTAATAGAACATGGAAGAGAATTAAATTCACCTGATTTTGAAGAATCAAATATTGATTCTTCATAAAACAAACACTCAAACAAATAATTACATATTAAATCAAAATCATATCAAGTATATTTTGGTTTAAAAATTAATTTGAAAGTGTTATTTGATCCAAAACTCAATCCCTAACATGTACTCAATCCATAGGTGAAATAATTAGATCATAACCATTCTTATGAGGGGAAACTATTAAATATCTTGGACTGTTGAGACAAATTTCTATGCAATCAGATAACTCACCTTGTCAAATTTTATTACAGGAATAATAAGATCGAAGAGGAATCATGGGAACCTAATGATATAATGATATATAATTTCATTTATTTATTATCAATTGGAATTATGTGTTAAATGTTTGAGGATGCAATTTATAAAGAGGGTAATTTAATAACCCATACTTTTATACACAGAATTTTCCTTTTAAATAATCATTAATGTCATATATTAGAATATATTATATTATAAAACACATAAACCACATAATAAAATCGAATAATACTTTATTTCACTAATTATTAACATTATATTTAGAAAATAAATATATAAAAAAAATTATATAGTAAAATGGGGCAATAATCATGAAAAAAACAAATTACTAAAATATAAAAAATGGGATCATTTTGATCTCCACTTATTATTAATCCCATGAACAGTACATTAAAAACAAACAAAACATTTGAAATTAAATAAATATTATATAAATAAATACTATAAATCCTTGAGATTAATTTATGTGAATCACAAAAGAATAAAATTGGATGTATTTATAAGAAGTATAACACGAATATGACTATAGGTACAGTAAAACCAATCATTATGACTAGTAACATAACTATTGGGAGTAGTAATATAAATATTTGAATAGTAATTTAACTAATAAAATAGTATATTGGAATGTGAATAATATTTTCCTTAAATAAATTAAGTAAATATAAATATTACAATTCCAGGAAAATAATTAGTAAAATTAGAAACCTAAAAAATGTAAAAGTATATTTTTGATAAAGTTAATTTTAACATATTTTATAAAAACAATAATTTTTTTCTTAATAAATAAAATCAATAAAAAATAGAAGGTTATTTTTATAAAATTAATTTATATTTTTTAATAATAACATCAAAATTTTATTAGGTTGAATTTGTATGATTTTTTTTAGAAACATCAATTTTAAGTGAATAGTAAAAATACATTTTTTAGATAGACCATGTTTTACAACATAGTAATCTTGTAAAAATAACCTAATGAATATTAAATTGGTTATATATCACCAAAAATAATTTAATAATATAAATTATTAATTTAAAATAATAAATTTAATTTCAAAACCCAAAATGCAATTACTAAAGTCTATAAATATAAAGTATTCCATTAAAACAATTATTTCATTATTTTCTTTTTAATAAAGTAATAAATTTTATAGTGATATAGTTTAATTTATAAAAATATGATTCTTCATTTAAATAATATAATTATTACAAATTTTAATTTAGAAATATTAATTTATTCAAAATTTTAATCAAAAAATACTTTCCTCTAAAGTATAAATATGTCTCTCCCTTCTCATGGAAAATTACTTATCATAAAATTCATCAATCAAAATACATACCAAAATAAATAATATTAAGAATATTTATACCCATATGTATTTTTGGGTGTTATCCAACCCCACTAATTCAAGGATTTTTTAAATGCACAAATTTTCAATGAATAGGTAACCCTTTGATTCTCTCTTTCATTGTTTTTCACTCTTTTTATTTCTATATTCCAAATTTATTTCCCTTATATAACTTAATAAAATAATAAATATATAAGTATAAGAAATATTAGTGGTATTATGATACTTGAATATATATTTTAATCTATTTATATTATATATTCTCTCTCCCCCCCTCTTTCGACACACAATTTCAGTTTTATTCATCTATGAGGAAGTCCTCTTTATGTTACTTATGAAATATTATCAAATTTTTTAGTGTATCTAATTTAAAATAACTTTATATTGATGTATTATAATATCCTATAAATTATATTACAAAAAAATATAACTTAGTAATAATCAAAATCATAAAATCAAAACAAGATAGTGTAATTTAATGAAACCATAACATCAAACCATTTCTCCTTTAATAATGAAGAATAAATAATAAAATATAATGATTAAAATTGAATAAGATTGAAAAAATATAATCTGGTAAAACTCTATATTAATGTTTTAATAATCATAATTTTATTATATAATAAGTACAAATTTGATGAAATAATAGGACATATAGTAAGGGGAATATCAAACTCAACTCTTTTCTTTTGGTTGTATCACCCATTTATCTTTATTTTCAAAATAATTATTAAAATTAAATTATAAGTTACATTTTAGTTTCTTTACTATTTTTATTAAAGGGTTATATAATTTCTTAAAACATTGAGATTAATTATAAGACACCTCCATGATTTGGATCAAATACAGTTTTTAAAAAACACTATTCATCTATTATTTTTTTATTCTTACATATAATAATTAAGATCTATTATTTGTTAATATTATCCATCCATCACCAAAAATAAGGTTTTCCATTTATATTTTGGGAATCTCCATGTGTATTATTTTACATATTATATATTAAATCACTATTGAACCTTTTATTTTTTTCATGGATTCATATCATGATTATGATTGATGTTCAAATTCCATTCCATATGTCATGCTTGATTACAATCATGTTATGATTTGACACTTATTCCTGGAATTATGTATCCCTATAATGCATTAGAAAATTTGATATATCTAATGGTATTTTGTGTATTATGTCTGAACATGATTTTTTCTTTTCTCAAAATTTATTAAGTGATGATTTTTTATGTATGTTATGTGTGAGCATGATGCTATATGTGTACACAACTTCTTTATGGGCTTTGACCACATTGTTATGTTGTTTCATTATTATGTATAGGAACCATTCCATGACACATTAAAATGAATCATCCATTCTTATGATGATGTTCCTTTGATTATTATATAATGTTTATTATTATAATCATCCATGTACTATGTTGATTCATTTGTCATGTTCCTTTCTAAACTGACCATTGTATTGGTTTTATTTATTCTCTATAAGTCAATATGTGTTTGGTGACAGATTTAGTGATCCATAGGGGATTTTTATGGATTTCATGTTTCATATGAAAACTAAGCACACAACCTGGGGTTTTTATTGGTGTTTCTTCTTGAATACCGTTACTAGAAAGTTTCAAAGTCTTTGCTTGTAACTTTAAGATTGATGTGATGATCTTCATGGAAACTATAGGTATGTGTTGTTCAATGTAGAGAAATTTCCTATAATATATTTTAAGTGGTCTTATGTTGATTGTCAAACGTTGAAAATGGATGAGTTTTCCCAAGATTAAAGTGAGAAAATTATGTAATTTAAAAAATATGGTCAATATGTTGGATTATATAGACAACTCCTTCTTTAGGTAGTTGATCCATGTGTTCTCATAAAACAGTCACTTGAATTACTCATGATAAATCCTAGTGTTCAATCCAAAACATGGAATAAAGTAATTATCAATAGGAATGAACATTCATTCAATCCATGACATTAAAGAATTCATTATCGATTAGATATCTACATATTGTTGAACCATATAATCACTTATTTTCTTCACATGGTCAATTGAAAGGCATAGGGACTTTTCTAATTCATGTGGTTGATCTATATGTCCATTTATCATAGAATCATATCTACCACCATGAAATTGTGTCTTATCAGTGGGTGTTTTATAGGGTGTGGTGATTCTGAAGTTCACATTTGATAAATTATGACTCATACATTCCATGGTGAATTGTCAATGTTCATTTTAATTTCAATTGTATCGTGAATTAATGATGATGATTTGAGGATAAAAGAATTTAGGGAAACATCATGTTCCATTTATGTTGTAAATTATTTGAAATATTCTAGATGATAATGATGAAGACATTAGCATAAATCTTTGATGATGATTGTAATTCTTTCCACCATATATAGTTTTCATCACATTACTTCCAAGAAGATCATAATTATTTTACTTCTAATAAATGACTTTAGATCATAAGCCTTTGAATCATGAGATTCCATATTCTATGACTTAAAAGAAAAAATATTTATAGATCGCAAGTCTTTGAATGACTTATTATTTGTATATGATATTGAAATGAGTTACATTCTTCATGATAAGGTTACACATTGTGAGTTCATGTGTTGGAATATTCATGCATACGTGGATGGTGACATTATGTAGTAATTTAAAAGTAGTTTTATTTGAGGATGTGATGATTTCATTATTATTAAAATATAATATAAAGGTAATCAATATATTCTTAAAGTTATTTAAAATAGAAACAACATGGATATTTTATGATTAAAGATGTATGAGGAAATCATGAAAATAATTAATGACTATTAGGAATAAATTAATATATAATTTTTTATCAATTTTTATCACTAAATGGTATGTAGTATAGATTTATATAAATAATTGAAATAATTTTTTTTGTAGTTATGGAATAAACTGAGATCCATTCATAGATATATTAGGATGTTAGGAAATAATTAAAGTTCAATTATGTTACTTCTGTTAAATGAAACATTGATATTTCACCTAGGAAAATGATGAACAATAAGAACAAAGAATATTTGAAGTTAATAATGTTAGACCAATGAAATTTGAGGATGGAGGATCCATGAACATCATAAGTTAAGGTGAACAAGAGTTCTTTTCAATTATCAATTCAAAACAATCCCCATGAAGATGAAATATTCCCTTGTTCTAGAGAGAATGAATCCATTTAAATTATTAAGGTTTTTTAATATAAAATTAAAAATCATCATAAGTATGTCTATATTGAGGCCTACATTAACATAATTATATTATTCAAGGGACATAATAAATAAAAATCATATCTTGAGAAGGAAATAGAATCAATGGGGGATGTATTGATGATGAAAATAAGTGAGCCTAAAACTCTTACTAAAATCAATACAGTAAAGGAAGAGTTGGTATTACATTCATAAGGAAAAAAATAAACATACTAATAGTGCATAAAAATAATTTAAAACCGCATAAATCTATAATTCACTTTAAGGGTGAGTTTTCTAATTAATTAATCATCGCATTCACAAGTATTTTCACACAAATTCATGGTTCACACACAAGAATTTATTAGTTTTATATAAGCACTTATCCTCTTATGAGTGTTGGTTTTAAAAATGAAAATTAATACTCTAAATAAACCAAAGGGTTTAATTATTTAAAAGTAGTCACAACATGAACATAATAAGATCTTAAAATTTTGAGAATGAATCAGCACTTAGAAATAATAATAAAATGGTAAGACATGTAAAATAACTACATCCCATTAAATTTCCATTAAAGATATATCATTTCCTTCATTAGTTAATCCTTCAATCCACCTAAAGGGAAAACTAAAATATGTTATTTTCACAGATGGAAAAAATAATATAGAATAATAATTCCATTCCTGGAAGTAATCTTGAAATCAAACTAAACCAAAAATATGTGGAAATATTAACAATTGTCACTGCCTCAACATGATGCACAATTCTGCATAAAATAAAGGAATAATGGGTGATGTGAACATGCCTAAAATCATAAGATGGAAGGATTTTGGTGGAATAAAGAGACTATCAATGATCAAAAACTAATTCAACTTGGAAATGATTGACAGGTGAGATGTTACCACGAAGGCAACAGGGTTGCCTCGTTCGGTGACAGCGGTGGGTAGCATCTTTAGGGGATGAGGATGGGGAACATAGTGATGGCCATCCAAGAACCGTCAGGGGATGAGGATCAAAGAGAGGATAGGTTGTGAATTTTGTTGGTGAATAAGGGTTGTTGTTGAGAGGAGAGGTCGTCATTGAGAGGAGAGGTCACTGCTGAGGGGATAGGTTCCACTGAGAGAGGAGAAGTCGCGATTGTGGAGGAGGGAGAACGAGAGGAGAAGTCACCGCCGAGAAGATACGTACTCTGAGAGAGAAGAGGTCATGGGTTAGGTGGGTCGCAAGGCGTTGTGGAGATGAGAGAGCTGCAGAGGGTTAAGCAACCATATATCCATGGGTTTTAAATAATATAGTTGTTATAAACTGAGTTATAGCCACATATCACAAAATTGTGTCTATATATCAGTGTATATATTTCATTTTTCTAGTAGTGATACTCTATATAGTTTTCAAAACATTAAATCTTTTTATTTAGAAAATATTACAATTATTAAACTAGCTTTTATGAACTTTAGTATTATTAAATTTCAACTTTATACCTAGTTTCTACAACTCTATGTGTAATGTTCAATATTTTCTTCACTCTATGTGAATATTCATGATTTCAACATGCTGATAAGATTGATCCTCTTCAATTTTTTTGAAATAAATTCAATTTAATCTTATACATTCAAGATTATTCTCTTTCTTATTTATTAGAGCATCCATTATCTATTTTTTACTTGAAGAATCTCCCGTTAAAGATTTATATTATTTCAGTGATTTATCATAAGAATAATCCCTTTAAGGTTTTTCTTCTACTAAACAGACATACATTGGTTCATCGAAAGATGAAAGTGTATAATTTTTCTATATAGATTTATGTAATTTATAATGTAAGGATGGAGTGGATAAAATCATCACCTACACTTCTTCATATGTATTGATAGTCTCTTTGGTAGGAGGTGGGTTTGATTAAAAATAAAAAGTGGTATTCTCTTCAACTCCCACTAAAATATTCTTCCCCTTCCCAAATTTATCTTTTTCTATTTTCAACTTCTTCTTTGGTGTTTATTAAACTTATTCAATGGATTATCTGATAATTTCAAGAGGAAGTATAAAATTATAATTTTTTTTATTATAGAATATTTTTTTTTTCCTTTGAGTCTCCATCAATTGAAAATCACCATCTTATAAACATTTACCATCCTCCTTTGATATTACAAAGAATGATTTTTCTAATTTCATTTCTTCAATCTTCATCCTTATTTTTTATCCATACTTACATTCATCTATGTAATTTTCAAATAATCTTTTAAATTATCTTCCAAATATCTAATTCTTCTGAGTAGAATATTTATACCTAAAATATATTATAGTGCCAACATCTTCCCCTTTGATATCCCTCTGTTATCATTCTCTAAATCCTTCTCATGATTATCCTATTTTTTGAAACCATATAAAAATTTAACCTACATTTATTTCTCAAAAAAAATAATCTCTATAATATCATATATGATATTAATTCATGATATCATTTCATTATTGATTGTAGACGCCTACCTCCAATTTGAAATTACAGAATATTTTACTTCATCTTTATTTGGTGACTTCACTAGTATTTTGTTAGTATGTAAACATTTTCATGTTGACCATCCTAGTAAAAAAACAACCCCATTTACTCCCAACTGTAATTGATAATTTTAAACTTCCTCATACTAGTGTGTAATTACATGAAATAGATACAATTAATTTTTATTCATTATTTAACTCCCTACATTAGTAGAATAAATCCTTGAACTCACTAAAATATTATTCCATCATCTGAGTAATGGTGATTCACCTTGTGAATCGTATCATTAATCTAGAAGAGGCTTCCCTTGAGAATTAAATTGTAGAATTTTTTTTAAATTTTTTTAAATTATATGATAAAAAACAAATAGTTTCTTCTTTAAATTGTATTCTAAAAGAATACACCAAATATTTTAAAGATATTTCAATTTTTATTTCCAAAACATTAATATTAGTTTTATTAAAATCACCCAAATCATAAAAACACATTTTACTAAAAACTATCCAAAAATTTCCTGGTATAAAAATACTAATTCCTTATAATGTAGATACACATACTCTCATCCTTTGAAAAGGATTTCTTTCTTAAGCATAAATTCATGGTTTAAAAATATTCTAAGTCTATTAATCATTCAAGAATAACTTCTATCTAAGAAATATATATGGTTGAAGACATTATGAGAATGAATATTTTATAAATGGTCCAAAAAATATGAAATCACATTGAAAAATATTCCAAATAAATGAAGACAACCAACTCTGGTTCCACACATATTTATATAAGCAATCCTCATTGTCAGTGATCTCATCCAATCTAATGGTCCAAGAATCTTCATTCTAAAAATCTCTTTAATGTAACATATATATAATTTATAAATAATATATGTCACATTCTGATAATTTAATAAAAAATTTAAAAACATATAAGTACCAAAATTTAAACAAATATGAAAAGTAAAATAAAAAACAATTAAAAATGAATGATTAGAACAAAAACTGAATGAATTGTCTATAAGTTATCTTCTATTTTGATGACATGATCTTATTTTATAGATGATTACTTTAGAAGTAATACAAATACCATGTTCCAATATAATATATAATGTACCTATAAATAAAATATTCTTTTCATTAAATTTATTCAATCAAAACAAACACCCCATTTCATAAGAAGAAAAATTCAAAAGAAAAAACATTTATTACACATATAAAAAGTGAAACCCATGAATGTTCTAAAATATTTTTCAACAGTAAATATATATATATATATATATATATTTGGTGGTTATATGAAATAAAAAATTGTACTATTGATATAGGGTGACTTCACTTGATAATAAAAAAGGTTTTCAGTATCCATACCTACATTGGTCTAGCGATATGGGAAAATAGAGCCTTTTAACCCCACATTTTCCTAACAATTTTGTACTTTAGAGTAGTAAGATCTTTAAAATTATAAGTTTGGTT
This sequence comes from Viscum album, assembly GCA_963277665.1. Taxonomy (NCBI): domain Eukaryota; kingdom Viridiplantae; phylum Streptophyta; class Magnoliopsida; order Santalales; family Viscaceae; genus Viscum; species Viscum album. Next base: position 71,566,042 of record OY728142.1, read on the forward strand.
TAGTATAAATGATGTAACATTATTAAATGAACACTAATCCCACTATTTTACACCTATTAATCACTTATTAAATGAAGTTTCACTACATTTCCCAATGTAATACACCTGATAATGTTTGTTTATAGTGGTTTTTGTAACCTAGTCTATAAGTTGAAATTTTAGGCCTCAACTATTTATAAAAATTATCATAATATTTTCTTCGAGTAATAATATTTTCTTTAAATCTAATCAAACATCCAAATTCTGATTTAATCTTAACAACATCAATTTTATCAACTATTGTAACTGATGTTGATTTCCCCTTAGTCTAAGGAGTTATTTTTGAAACCATATCGTCCATATAATAAATTGTTTTCTTGAACTTATAAATATAATTATAATTAATCATGAGTTCAATTTACATCTCATAAACATTGGTATTATGTTTCAAATATTTCTTATAAATTTTTAAATGTTAGGATTTTATTTTATCATAGTCCTCATTCATTCTTATATCTCTCACCCATAGACTAGCTATATACAAATCCATATATTTAAATTATGGTGTATCATATTCATCGTCCAATTAATCCATATTATCATCATCCAAATTCAATGATAATTTATGATCAATGGATAACTTTTATGTTTAATTAACCTACCACATTAAGTACAGGTTATTCCATGGCACATTTTTAATGAAATTTGTCATCTTTTAGATGTTATCTTGTTTTGATCTACTATTATCATTATATTGTGATGGAACACCATGAGTTCTCTATGTATCATTTATAGATTTAAAATAATTTATTTATTTTCTCTTAGAGCTTTTTTTCGATTCTTTTAACTTTCATCAATGAATTGGTAATTTGGGTATGATGCGACCAGGATTTTTACACACATAGAATATTGTGTCTGAAGAATATTTTATATCATATCATTAATTTTATCCTTCCAGTTATTTTTTTAGAAACTCTTATGACCTATATATTTATTCATCCTTATTTAATACATATAAACTTCAAATTCAATAATTTATCCACATCTATTTCCTTTGACATAGAAATTTAAACTCAAGAATTTAAAGATATAACTAATGATATGAATGAAAATCCATTTTTAATTACTTCTTTATCATCCTTTATTTTAAAAATACTCTCATGTTTCTTGATTATTTTAATTTAATCATTAATAAAAAAATTATGGTATTTTTAGTGCCACATCTTATTGTCCACTTGGATTATAATTCTATTAGTCAAATATCAATGATCTTCTCCACAAGTTGATCATCTAAATGTTCCTTATCATTATGATATTTAAGAATATTAATGATCAACATAATCATTTGATTAATTTTTGAAATATAACTAATAGTTAGAAAATCAAAAACATGATAGTTGATATAGTGCCCAGGTCAATAGTACCACTAAGAGAGGGTGAATTAGTGGTAAATTTAATGAAGTATTTTTTTAATATTTAACCGCTATGTCCAGTTAAAACCATGATCATCTATTTCTTAACTAACTCAACCTCACATAATTGTAGTTTAATTTATTAAGAACATTTACACATGAATTTACATGTTTCATTATAAAATTCTATCCCTTTCCGTTATCAGTTTATCCCCCCCCCCAATCATGGATTCTCTACTATATAAAAAAATTGTTACCCCATTATCCATCTTAGTCCATTCATCTTAGAGTGAGACAAATATATATCTCTTGGGTCCCAATGAAGATATTGTTTCTTTATAATGTCCTACTACAAATTTATGATCCAAAACATGAACAGAATTTATTTCAATATGGGTTTCTGATATATTAACTAACAATGATCTTCCTCCATGAATAGACTAGATCAATTGGTATACCGAATTACACTTCCATTAAGATCTTTTAGTGCTTATTAATTTATATTCCATTATCAAATACACACTCTTCATCTTCAATGACATGAATTTTTTTTTAAATAATTATGAACAATAATTTCATTCCATGTTGAATGACTTCTGGCATCGATATCATTCTCTCTCTCTATAATACTATTAAGTATTGTGTTCTCAATGACTCCAAACTCACACTAAATTCATAAGAATAATATTATCAAGCATTTAATACTTATTCATTTTTCAAATATATATTCAAAAAATTATACCATTAAAATTATTTTAAAAATAGAATTTTGGAAACTCATTGATCTTGGGTAGTAAAAGCAATATTATTTTTAAATCAATCAAATAGAATATTGATTTTATATTCTCATTATAAATCTTTTTAATATTTATCATACCTTATGCTTAAATTTTTTAAAGATTTTTGTTATTTTCTTTATTTGTAATTCCATATAATCCATGAATTTAAACTCATTTTAATTACCCATACATGTATTCATGTGAGCATGCAATGTGATATAACACTTGCAACTTTTTTTCAGGGCACTAAGAAATTTTATCTTATTATTCATATATTTATTATTTATTATTATATTGAATGAAAATTTATAATCATATTAATTGACATATTTATATACCTGAATATTGGGTTAGAATTCTATTAATTTGATTTACCATCTCATCAAAATATTTTTATCATCTAAATTTTTTATCTTTTATGAATTTCACAAATTATAGGAAATAAAATGATTCTTATGAAACCTCAAATGATGTTTACAAAGCTCAGTAATCCATAGATAAAATCATAATGATTTATATAAATATTATACTTATGTTAGTCTGAAATCACTTTTATGAAAACTGAAATCATTCTTAAATAGCAATGAATCATCCAAATATAGGGATAATTGATCCTTAAAAACCCTATAAATGATATATATATATATATATATTGTACAATACTAACTTATTAGTAACTATATATAATGATGTATTTGATAACTCAAAATATGATCTTTATGATGTGATGGAAATTTTTTCACTTTTTTTGAAATATATTTTTTGCAGATCATGCTAACATAGCTATTAAATAATTCTTATATAGCTTAGTTTTATTATAATTCATCTATAATATGACCTTTAGATAGGTCCCAAAAACCTCAACTTAGTCATCAATATTTCAATATTTCCACTGTAAATTTTCCAAAATACTTCTAGAACCTCATAAACTTATATCTAGTCCTTATAAATCACTCAAAAAACTCAACCATAATAAAATTGTCATTTAGATATTTCATCATTAGATTCTCTCTCAATAATTTCACCATATTTTTCATTATTAATCTATATCCATATATCTTCCATTTTTTAAACCACATTGGCCTATACTTTTTTCATTTTCAAATCACTCAAATATTCCTTGAAACATGTTATTGATAGTGTTCCTTAATCCATAAACACATATCATTGATGATATTTAATATTATCTCTACAATCATCTCAATTTATTGTTTCTTTGACTTTAATTTTTCCATGTGGCATAAATATTTTAAAGTAAAAACTACATTTTTTATCCTCCAATATACTTTTCTATTTAACATGGAATAACCTTAATTATTCCACTAGTGTCTCTTAATATATATTGGTATCTCCTCAATACCAAGACCAAATTACTTATTGAAAAATAAATACAACTCATACAATGGGAACATCAATATCCCCCTTATTACTTTTTCCAATACATCCATACACTTCTTATGTAAATATGGGTCCAACTATTTTTCACCTTTATTGAAAACAAATACAATGATGTTTTAAGGGGTCTTGTCATCTCATATTGATCTTTCTAAATATATTTTCTCCATTTTTAATTTTGAATCATAGATTTTTCCATAATTGAGTGAGATATTCTACTACAATATTTCCTTGGCAAAGATAATTTTTTTACTCAACTCTATATCTACATGGGATAACGTGATATAGAAAATAAGAGTTATTTAAAAAAGGTTATAAATTTTGTCCACAAATTCACATTCATGTGTAACCAAATCAAATTATTATATTGGTATTGTTTAAAAAATATTTTTCAAGAAATATTAAATCCTTCACACATCAATAAACATATAAAAAAACATATGTTCAAGAAAAAACATCTCATTTTATCATATTTTAATCAACCAACAATACCTATTTATAACCTTATTTTAAATAATAAAAAATATTTTTTGTATGTGTCATTAGAATTATACATTTTTAATTTTCATAAATCAATCCATAAATTCCAAATTTACTTCAATGTGAAAAAATGACAACTTCATCATCACCCCCCCCCCCAAGGGGTGTACTCACTTCTTCCTTCTCGTGGTATCAATAAAACACCATGAAGAAAACATCATTGTTGTCTATTAGTGAAAATTTTCGTTCTCCTCCTTTAATTCCATACATGTTAGTTATAAAAAAAATTGAATATTAAGGGGCCAATTAGTTAGATTGTAGTAATAATAAGGTTGATGGTTTCCTCACAACAAAGTCTTTGTATTCCTTCTAAAGTCATAATGGGAAGATTTTTCAATTTCTCTACTTATGTTATTACTAACAATTAGTTTCATTATATTATTCATCCCATAAAATTATAACTGACAATTAGTTTCATTATTACTGAAAATTAATTTCTCCTCGGTTGAGCTTCGATTCTTCCTCGATCTCCCCGGTGTGTTTGTGGTGCGGTGGTTTCTTCTGTGGAGAGGGTGGCCAGGTCTTCGAAGGGTTTGGGGTCGGTTTCCAGATTCTCTGCGGCATTGGGTGTGACCCGGTGCGGCATCGGGGTCATTTTCCTTCTCTACGGCGATGGGGTATAGATTTGGTGTGTTGGGGCCGAGATCTGTTGTGCATTAGGTTCTTTATTGTTCATCGCAATTGGGTTTCAATTCGGTGCTTTTGGGTCCAGATCTTGTATCTCCATGGTGTTGGGGTTGTGCTCCGGTGCTCATCTGGAGTTGTGATCTGTGCATCGTGGGGTTGTTCTGGTGCGGCGTCGATCTGGTGAAGCTTCTGGGTCTTGCTCCAATCTCATGTGCTTTTCCTTCTTCTTCCATGGCGGTGGGGGTAGCCTGTTCTTCTACGGCGTGGAGTCACGATCCGGACTTCACAACGAAGGGGGTCGTCTTCCAGTGTCGCGGTGAAGGTGTTGTTTCATCTGATTCATCATGACTGGATAGGGTTTCTTGGTTGATGTTTTGGTCTTTGCTTTGCAGGTTTGAGGGCGGTGATGGGTGATGAGGTTCGTGGAGAAGGTTTTTTTTCGGGTAATGTATATGAGATGTTTTATTGGTTGTGAAATCGGTGTTCTACAGTGGTGGTTTGTTGTTGGAGGTGATATGGATGGTCTTTGGGGAACCCAAAAAACCTACAATTGTTTCTTTAGAGGAGCATAGAGTTAATTGTCTTCACTGTGCATGACTATTTGGATTTGAAAGATTGAGAGGTTATGGAGTTTCCATCAGTACCGGGCTCGTGCATTTTTCACGGGATAGTTTGCTGAGTATCCATGCTTTGGTGGAGGCGTGTCTTAATTATATAGATACTGGGATGAAGCTTTACATTGTGTCTTATTCTGGGTTACAACCCTCTTGTTTTTTGAATCTTGTTAATGTCTGGATGTCTTGTAGTCTTGGTTTCCCCCCCTTACCCTTAAAAGAGGGATTATCCAAAATTAATAAATTTGACCTTTGGGCCTTTCAGTCAAAAGGTTGGTCATATAATCCTTCAAACCATGTCTAGCTTGATTTTACCTCTCACAAATAATCTCTTGAATTTTTAATTTTCTCTTATAGGCAGATTATCAATCCATTCATGCTTTTCTTCTAAAACCCATTTCTTTCCACAGGTTGAAACATCCGTTTTACCATTATCTAATTTTTTATCCAATTTTAGTTGATATTACAAAACTATTTGACGTTCCTTCTAGTTATTATCAGCTTGTTTGATTTTTTCAATTATTTTATTTGCAACCACAACAGAATATGGATTTCCACCATTTTTCTTCTAAATTTAGTTCCCTATACACAAAAAAACTTATTTTAGTATCCTATTAATGCATACTGTATCATTGTAACCCTCCTCTAGAAATCTTCCACAAAACTCTATCAAAGAACAAAATATATTTTGGGTTGGAAAAGTTGATGAATTTATACTCACATCATGGTTTTTCTAAGAACCAATAATTATATTCACACAAAATACCAACTTGGTTCTTACCACAACCTTGGAAATGAACTATTATTTTTTAATATGTAGGCTTCATGTATTCACCTTCCATAAAGTCAGATAAATCCTATATATTTTGATCTTCCACTTCAATAGCAAATACCTTACATAATTTCATTATTATTTTTATATTACTAAACGATCCTCTTTTTCCCATTGGGATGTTATTTACTTAGCATATTACACTCTCATTTTAGTTTAAAAGAGGTCTCCTAACTTATCATATTGGTCCAAATTAATTCAGAGCAAATTTGTGACATGAACTATTAGAATTAATAGATTTTCAGTGAGACTGATTAGGTGCAGACTCAACATTCATATTGGAAAAAATCTTCTCACAAAGTTGATAAGAATCAAAATTCCCCTCAAAAACCTTGGTGAGGACCCACCTAAAATTATTCAACTCATTTTGTCCACTAATACATATTTATTGTGTCTCATTAATCTCTTCTTCTTTAATAACTTGTTTCTCCTCAATAACTCTTAGCACCATCACTTTATCAAAAACTCTCATCTTGTATTCTTAAATATCATCATTTTAACCATATTATTTCTTAAACAACTCTTCCTTTTCTTTATTAGTCTCATTTTTTTCTTTAACCATATTTATTTTCTCATTTTTTTAGTTCTAAATTCTTCTCAAGATATCATTCTATCTTACCATTCAATATCCATTTCATATCTATCCTTTCTTCACCATCATTACTGCTTAGGGGATAAAAATATCTCATAAAATGAGATAAAAACCTGAATTTATCATATAATTAAATACTTAAGTCATCTTGTTAAATATTTATTATATAAGTATTTTTTATAATTGAATATTACTTCTTACTACAACACATTTATAGGTTTATAATGGTCTTCTTATTCATATTATGTATCCTACTTCTTTCCAAAATTATTTTCAAGATGTCAAAATTCATTATTGCTATAACACATTTGTGGTTTAATTCAATTTATTTTCCAATTTCCATTATAAAACATATTAGAAAAAATATTAACCAGACTATTAAAATATTCATCCATTTCCTCATCTTCAAAATCAATTTATTTGGTACTTTCTCCATCATTTCTTTTTTTAATTTTCTCAAGACCTCAAAAGAGATCTATAATTTTCTTTCTTATTGAAATATAGGGTTTTTCTCATCATATAAGTAATGATAATTTAATTTTTCTCATCTATATTCTAGTATTATATATCTTTAGGGTCTAATACTTTTTAATCAATCCAATCAAGAATGTTCCTCATTGATTTCTTAACAATATTGGAATCATCTAACTTGTCACTAAAACCCCATATGTTTCTCACAATCTCATCGACCCCTATAAAATTATTTCCAATATTCTCATCATCAACAATTTTAATATCTTAAAATAATCACCCCCAAACATATTATTTTACTTTTTGAACTTTATTATTACCATCATAGATACATCTAAATTGTTTTCAAATTAGAGACATCAAGATGTAATTTTATGTTATCCATACACTTAAAAATTTTTCTTATCCAGGAAAGACAGAGGTCAATATTTATTAGTTGGTTCAAATGCTACTGTTTTTGCATCTATGACTTCTATGGAATGTTAAATAAGGTAGTGTAGTATCCTACTAATACAAATTTGATAATTATTAACATAAAATGATGGGAAAATCCAATTATTTACTTAATTTATGTTTTAAATTCTCAAATGTTTCATTGATATTCATAGGGAATATTGATTTTATATGATATCACCTTTACTACCTAGGTAAATGGTACCACTAAGAGTTAGGGTGAATCAGTTGTATATTTTAGGAATTATTATTTTAGTTTTTAACACATGTGGTCATTCAAAACAATGATCCTATCTTTTTGGTTAAATAAACTACACACTGTTGTATTTTAATATAAATAGTATAAGAACATAATAATTTATATGGTTTGTCATAAAATCCTACTTATTCTTGGGATTGGTTAGTAGCGACACAAAATATTGGATTCATTATTAAATAGGCAAGTGTTCACATCATAGATTATCCAAGTACAATCATTTTAGAGTCATTCTATGCTCCATATTTTAAGTCCCACTAGAGAGATAATTACTTTTAAATATCTCCACTAAAAATGCAGGACCCAAAATTGGAAACTATATTCTTCTACATTGGGCATATCCTATTCTAATTGAGGTTAATAGAGTTTTAGTTCTTCCCTTGCAAACTTCATTCAAGATCTTCAACAACTGATGAATAGGTCTTATAGTCTAAAATTATCACTCCATATATTCAATAATATGAGACTTTTTAGAAACACAAACACATAGAAATATTAATTTCCTCAACCTTAAATGAATCCTAAATTCAGAATCCTTCTCCCCTAATGATACTACCAGATATCAAGTTCTCAACAACTCAACATTCAAACAGTATTTATGAGCACAATATTCCCAAAAAGACATTAATATTTCCAAAACACAAATATATTCATAAAATAATAGCTTTTATATTATTTTCCAAAATAGAATTGTAGAAAATACATGATATTCGGTAAAATTATAAATCCCAATATTTAAATTATTCCAATAAAATATTTATTTTATTTTCTCATTCCAACCATTTAATATTATTCAATCCTTCATTTTAAATTTCTTGAAGACTTGGGTTATTTAATTCTTTGAAATTTCAAAAATCTATGAATTTAAATTCCTTTAAACTCTTTATCCAAATATGTATGTAAGAATTTTGTGTGACGTGAAGCTTTTACCTGGTGAAATAGAACATTAGAATACCATCTTATCATTTAGGTGATTATTCATTCTCAACATCTTGAATCACCATTATAATTATTGTAATTGGGATATTTAAGTATTTGAATATTGGTTCAACCATTATCTAATTCAATTCACATGTTTATCAAAATATTAAATATTATAAATTAATAAACATCTAAATATTTCACAATGTTTTGTTTGAAAAATGATCCATAAACAACCTTAATTAATTTTTACATAGCTCAATTATTCTTACAAAAACTCAAAATGATGTGTACACATATCATTCTAATGTTGTTCATAAATCACCATTACATAGAATAAAATCATTATTACACTATAAATAATAATCCCTATATATTTCATAATGAACCTTACATGCCAACTAAATAATACATGTATACTTAAGATTGTTTACTTTTATTGTAAAGATATAGATTGATGCTTATGGTGACTCAATGGATGATCCTTACGAAGTTTCATATTCATTATTACATAGATATTAAATCATTTTTACGCCTGTCAAGACTATTAATACTATTAAATGATATTTATGTAGATCACTCTTATCCTTATTAAACTATTATATGAACTTTACATGGGTCTAATTGAACATTTATAGTCCCCCACATTGTCGTATTTCAATTTTGTACTTCTTTAAATACTTCCAATACCGCTTAAACGTATCTCAAAAAATTCCTGAACACTCAAAAAACATCAAAATACTTAAATTATAATCTAAATATTTCATATTAAGATGACCTCTCAATACTTTTAGCAGCTTTTCCTTCGTGAATATCATAGAATATATCTCTCTAAGTGAGAACAATTGAAGACTATAATTTCAACATTCTGACAGCAATAAAATCATCCATCAATCCTTTTCTAGTCAATTTTCATTAGTCTATCAACATTTTTCATTGATTTTCTTAGTGATTATATCTACATACCTCAAAATTTATTACTTATTTTTCTTGAATCTATCTATGTTTCAAGAATCTATCCATGTCATAACTTCAATTTGTATCCTCAAACCACATTTTTCATTTAACATAGACACAAAATCATTATCCCTCGAAATCCTCTCAATGCTTATGTTCAATTAATCAACACTAAGACAACCTTCTTTATTGAAAAAAATTATAATTTATCTAATTGAAACATTAGTCCACCCTCACTATTACAATTTTAGTTTCTAGAACATTATATGTTCCAAAAATAGCAACACAAATATTCTTTTAAATATCATCAACAGTTTCTAATGAAGACACCTTACTATTTAAATTCATTAGGATTTTATTTAGTAAATTATTTTTGACCTGGAAATTTAGTTGAGATTAATCTTCTTCATCTCATGTAAATCCAAACCCTTATTTTTTGGAAATTTTATAATTTATAGTCAACATGTGATATTTCAAATACTTTAATATTAATAAAATAAGTCTCTATAAAATATCACTAAAATTCAGGATCACCACCATCAAATACTAGTGGTCTATTCAAATTTATATTTTTAGTCGCTCTAACTTGTATTCATGACATGTATAAAAAATATATTTCTTATAGAACATAATTAGTATAAGGTTTATTTTACAAGATTCAATAATCAAATGACAAATAAACATTCAAAATATGATACAAAATATCAAAAAGAAATTACTAGATCCAGGTAGATTCCAACATTAATACAAAATGTTGTCAGAATATAGATAGGATGTGGAACTAAAAGAGGTTAGTGAATTGTATTCAAAACATGACATACAATTTCCCATCCCAATTAATTTTTCTATTATATCATAAAGTATATGTTTTGATCAATTCAAAAAATATCATAGTAAAAAGTTTTACAAAAAAATTGAAAACATGATATACAAAATAAAACTATCAAAAATTAAAAAATTTATGATAAAAAATAATGAAGTGTAGACTAAAATAAATAAGAAATTTAGAACCAATGTATGGGGTTCTAGATATTAATATAGAAACTCTTAAATAATATTACTACACATTTAATTACATTAAATAGTGACATTCTCTATTAACCTGAGCCATAGGAGGATCTCTGCACATAATCCTTAGTATCATAATTCCACACCCAAAACATCTGTGACTATAGACCTGTCAAAATGTACCAAAACCTAATCATATTACTTTTATAACTATAATATTTTTATAAGAAATACAAATCTCAATCATTAAAAACCTAATTTATTTGATAATAATATGTAAGTCCACACTTATACATTTACTAAACTGATGGTACTATAGATACAATTTCCGACTTTTGAATCCCATAAATATTTAAAGATAAAACAATCCATGTTTTGAGATCAAAACCCCCGAGTCAAACAGGATGGTAAAATTAACATTGATGAGAGAGAAAATTAATATCCTAAAAATGAAGCCTCCTTAAAAGGTAGATCTTAGATTAAATCAATAAAAACAGAAATTATAATCAAAATAACTCAGAACATCGTGATGATACAAAACATAAAATAACTATAAGATCTTTAAATTTTGTAACTCATTAAATTATTCTCTATGAATCCCTATGTATAATTTATAAATGATTCTACAAAATACTATAATTGTAAAATTCCAGGATCTTTGGGTATGGTTGCAACTACATCAGACTAAAAATTTTATCTTCCTATAGATATAGCTTCAGTCTCTATCATTTGATGAAAAAATCATCATTGTTCACTAATTTCTGAATATTTTAGTACAGTTAATATTTAAACATTAATATAACATGGAGGAGAACTAAATTCACCTGATTTTGAAGCATCAAATATTGATTCTTTATAAAACAAACACTCAAACAAAAAATTACATATTAAATCAAAATAATATCAAGTATATATTGGTTTAAAAATTAATTTGAAAGTGTTATTTGATCCAAAACTCAGTCCCTCACATGGACTCAATCCATAGGTGAAACAATTAGATCATAACCATTCTTATGAGGAGAAACTATTAAATATCTTGGACTGTTGAGACAAATTTCTATGCAATCAGATAACTCACCTTGTCAAATTTCATTACAGGAATAATAAGATCGAAGAGGAATCATGGGAATCTAATGATATAATGATATATAATTTCATTTATTTTTTATCAACTGTATTATGTGTTAAATTTTTGAGGATGAAATTTATAAAGCGGGTAATTTAATAACCCAGACTTTTATACAAAGAATTTTCCATTTAAATAATTATCAATGTCATATATTAGAATATATTATATTATAAAACACATAAACCACATAATAAAATCTAATAATACTTTATTTCAATAATTAATAACATTATATTTAGAAAATAAATATAAAGAAAAAAAATTATATAGAAAAATGGGGCAATAATCATGAAAAAAACTAATTACTAAAATATAAAAAATGGGATCATTTTGATCTCCTCTTATTAGTAATCCCATGAACAATACATCAAAAACAAACAAAACATTTGAAATTAAATAAATATTATATAAATAAATACTATAAATCCTTGAGATGAATTTAAGTGAATTAGGAAAGAATAAAATTTGATGTATTTATAGGAATTATAACACGAATATGACTGTAGGTACAGTAAAACCAATCATTATGACTAGTAACATAACTATTGAGAGTAGTAATATAACTATTTGAATAGTAATTTAACTAAAAAAATAGTATATTGGAATGTGAATAATATTTTCCTTAAATAAATTAAGTAATTTTAAATATTAAAATTCCATGAAAATAATTAGTAAAATTAGAAACCTAACAAATGTAAAAGTATATTTTTGATAAAGTGAATTTTAACGTATTTTATAAAAACAATAATTTTTTTCTTAATAATTAAAATCAATAAAAAATAGAAATTTATGTTTATAAAATTAATTTATATTTTTTAATAATAACCTAAAAATTTTATTAGGGTGAATTTGTATGATTTTTTTTAGAAACATCAATTTTAAGTGAATAGTAAAAATACATTTTTCAGATAGACCATGTTTTACAACATAGTAATCTTGTAAAACTAACCTAATGAATATTAAATTGGTTATATATCACCAAAAATAATTTAATAATATAAATTATTAATTTAAAATAATAAATTTAATTTCAAAACCCAAAACGCAATTACTAAAGTCTATAAATATAAAGTATTCCATTAAAACAATTATTTCATTCTTTCCTTTTTAATAAAGTAATAAATTTTATAGTGATATAGTTTAATTTATAAAAATATGATTCTTCATTTAAAGAATATAATTATTACAAATTTTAATTTAAAAATATTAATTTATTCAGAATTTTAATCAAAAAATACTTTCCTCTAAAGTATAAATATGTCTCTCCCTTCTCATGGAAAATTACTTATCATAAAATTAATCAATCCAAATATATACCCAAATAACTAATATTAAGAATATTTATACCCATATGTATTTTTGGGTGCTATCCAACCCCACTAATTCAAGGATTTTGAAAATGCACAAATTTTAAATGAATAGGTAACCCTTTGATTCTCTCTTTCATTGTTTTTCACTCTTTTTGTTTCTATATTCCAAATTTATTTCCCTTCTATACCTTAATAAAATACTAAATATATAATTATAAGAAATATTAGTGGTATTATGATACTTGAATATATATTTTAATCTATTTATATTATATATTCTCTCCCCCCCTCTTTCGACACACCATTTCAGTTTCATCCGTCTATTAGGAAGTCCTCTTTATGTTACTTATGAACTCTTATGATATTTTTTAGTGCATCTAATTTAAAATAAATTTATATTGATGTATTCTAATATCCAATAAATTATTTTACAAAAAAATATAACTCAGTAATAATCAAAATCATAAAATCAAAACAAGATAGTGTAATTTAATGAAACCATAACATAAACCATTTCTCCTTTAATAATGAAGAATAAATAATAAAATCAAATGATTAAAATTGAATAAGATTGAGAAAATATAATCTGGTACAACTCTATATTCATGTTTTAATAATCATAATTTTATTATATAATAGGTACAAATTTGATGAAATAATAGGACATAATAAGGGGAATATCAAACTCAGCTCTTTTCTTTTGGGTGCATCACCCATTAATCTTTATTTTCAGAATAATTATTAAAATTAAATTATAAGTTACATTTTTGTTTCTTTACTATTTTTATTAAAGTTTTATATAAGTTCTTAAAACATTGAGATTAATTATAAGACACCTCCATGATTTGGATCAAATACAGTTTTTAAAAAACACTATTCATCAATTATTTTTTTATTCTTACATATAAGAATTAAGATCTATTATTCGTTAATATTATCCATCCATGACCAAAATAAGGTTTTCCATTTATATTTCGGGAAACTCCATGTGTATTATTTTACATATTATATATTAAATCAGTATTGAACCTCTTATTTTTTCAGGGATTCATATCATGATTATGATTGATGTTCGGATTCCTTTCCATATGTCATGCTTGATTACTATCATGTTATTATTTGACACTTATTCCTAGAATTATGTATCCCTATAATTCATTAGAAAATTTGATATATCTAATGGTATTTTTTGTATTATTTCTGAACATGATTTTTTCTTTGCTCAAAATTTATTAAGTGATGATTTTTTATGTATGTTATGTGTGAGCATGATGCTAGATGTGTACACAACTTCTTTATGGGATTTGACCACATTGTTATATTATTTCATTATTATGTATAATAACCATTCCATGACACATTAAAATGAATCATCCATTTTTATGATGATGTTCCTTTGATTATTATATAATGTTTATTATTATACTCATCCATGTAATATGTTGATTCCTGTGTCATGTTCCTTTCTAAACTGACCATTTTATGAGTTTTATTTATTCTCTATAATTCAATATGTGTTTAGTGAAAGATTTAGTGATCCATAGGGGATTTTTATGGATTTCATGTTTCATATGAAAACTAAGCACACAACCTAAGGTTTCTATTGGTGTTTCTTCTTGAATACCTTTACTAGAGAGCTTCAAAGTGGTTACTTGTTAACTTTATGATTGATGTGATGATCTTCATGGAAACTATAGGTATGTTTTGGTCGATGTAGAGAAATTTCCTATAATATATTTTAAGTGGTCTTATGTTGATTGTCAAACGTTGAAAATGGATGAGTTTTCCCAAGATTAAAGTGATAAATTTATATAATTTAAAAAATATGGTCAATATGTTGGATTATATAGACAAATCCTTCTTTATGTAGTTGATCCATGTGTTCTCATAAAATAGTCACTTGAATTACTCATGGTAAATCCTGGTGTTCAATCCAAAACATGAAATAAAGTTATTATCAATAGGAATGAACATTCATTCAATCCATGACATTAAAGAATTCATTATCGATTAGATATCTATATATGGTTGAACCATGTTATCACTTATTTTATTTACATGGTCAATTGAAAGGAATAGGGACTTTTCTAATTCATGTGGTTGATCTATATGTCCATTTATCATAGAATCATATCTACTACCATGAAATTGTGTCTTATCATTGGGTGTTTTATTGGGTTTGGTGAGTCTGAAGTTCACATTTGATAAATTATGACTCATACATGCCATGGTGAATTATCAATGTTCATTTTTATTTTAGTTGTATCTTGAATTAATGATGATTCTTTGAGAATATAAGCATTCAGGGAAACATCATGTTCCATTTATGTTGTAAATTATTTGAAATATTCTAATTAATAATGATGAAGACATTAGAAAAAATCTTTGATGTTGATTGTAAGTATTTCCTCCATATATAGTTTTCATCACATTACTTCCAAGAAGGTCATAATTATTTTACTTCTAATAAATGACTTTAGATCATAGGCCTTTGAATAATAAGATTCCATATTCTATGACTTAAAAGAAAAAGTGTGTATAGATCGCAAGTCTTTGAATGACTTATTATTTTTATATGATATTGAAATGAGTTACATTCTTCATGAGAAGGTTACACATTGTGAGTTCATGTGTTGGAATATTCATGCATACATGGATGGTGACATTATGTAGTAATTTAAAAGTAGTTTTATTTGAGGATTTTATGATTTCATTATTATTAAAATATCATATAAAGTTAATCAATCTAGTCTTCAAGTTATTTAAAATAGAAACAACATGGATATTTTATGATTAAAGAAGTATGAGGAAATCATGAAAATAATTAATGACTATTAGAAATAAATTAATATATAAAAATGAATGAAATTATTATTCATGATATTTTGAATATAAATCAGTAGGTAATGAATAGTATATGACAAAAATAATTGAGAGAAATTAACAATCACCATGAATGAATTATAAGAGTTAATAGGACATTTTTATATATGATAGTGAAGGAGTATGAATTTGGGAGATATTAAAGGGGAAGGAAACCTTATGTGTTGATGTTTCCAAACACTGAGGGGGAACTAGATATCTTTAGATATAGAAAAATTTTAGAGACCAGTAGTCCAAATCAAGATTGTTGGTTATTGAAAATCCTAAATAAATTATACATTTAATACTTTTGATTAATTTTATTCATGGAGTAATATCATTCTCTAGTAGTGCTATCGAAACAAAGGGAAATAAGGGGTTTTCAACTTGTAGTTCAAAACAATAGATAATTTGTGACTTGGGGTATAACCAGTTGTAGGACAAATTAAGGGATTAGGGTATAAAACTAGTTACTCCTGAGAAAATTCTAATTAGGTTGTATAACCAATTATAGAATATAATTTTGGGTTGGGGAGTATAAAAAACAATATGGTGTAACCGCATATATATAGTAGAAAATTCTTATTGGGGAATCTAACCCACATGTAAATGATTTAAGATTTTAGCCAAGCCTTATAATTACTTTTCTTCCTATGGTATTTATTTACAACTAAAATTAGGTGAGAAATGAAATCATGTTAGGATGAGTTAAATAAGAGAGAGTGGATATATTCTCCAACTTCCAAAATAGTTTAATTGAAAATAATAATTCATAAAATGTTTGTACCACTAATCCCCCCCCCCATTGATGGAACATAATTGATCTTTGGTCTTTACATGTGGAATCAAAGTGAAATTACCCTATAGAAGGCACACAATGTGTGGAGTATAAATAATTCTAATTCTATGAATAATCATAATGTTATCACATTTTATGAAAAACTGAAATGGTTTGAGGAAAAAGATATTATCTTTCCTCTTATCACTTGTCGTAGAAGTTAAGGATTCTAACACAGTTATTTTCCACTAATTTATAGTGATTTTTTTTTGGTAAGGGAACCATATAGGTTGATGAAAAATAAAATATATATATCTATATTTTTCTCTCTCTCATATGGTGTTCAAAAAATTAATCGAACAATATAGTAATAAAATAATTTGGGAAAAATTGAGAAGAATTTATAAAGGTAATTTTAAATATATGGAATATAAATATCATGTTTGGAGAAGTACGGTTGAAGAAATTAAAATTTATTTTGATGAAGACATTAATAGCCATTTATTCTAGGTATATGAGTTATTCAGTAATATTCTAGGGTTTGGGTGATGGTAAATGTCATTTTCATTGTCAAATAACTCATGGGGATTTTTGTAGATGGATTTGATCTGAAAATATAATCGATATATGAAAAATAATATATAAAAGTAGACGATTTACATAATATAATCATTTTTATGAGACCAAAAATTAAATGGACTTAAAAAAGAAGGAAACGCATTTTAAGTCAATTAAATCAATAATAAATGGAAAATTTAATGAATAAGTGGTTTTTTAAATAATATATTCATATATTAGGGGTGATAATGTTCTTAATGATATTATTTACCTTATATACATAGGTTTCCAAATGGAAAATTTGAAATTAATGTGAAAAAAATACATAAGTGTTGGACTTATGATGTAATTGGACAATTTTCATATGACATCACAAATAAATGGGATACTTTCACTAAATTCGATGGGAAAGATGAAAAATTTTTAAAATGGAAAAAATATTACATGAAATAGAAGAATTCCAGTATAAGGAAGATAAATTTGATAATAAAGTATCCTAAAGTTCATTCATCATTAATAATATTTTGTTATAATGAGGTTGAATTTATTTCTAATATTAAAAATGAATTTGATTCATTAAGAAGTGATGATGATGGATAAGGAAGCGTATGGTTGGAATTATAGTTGAAGGGTGAGTTGGAATAACATATTGATGTGATTATGAATCCCAGGGAAAAATTTATTAAATTAGAAGAATAAGTCATTTGAATAAAAGTAATAGTTGTTATAGAAAGAATAATCTAATGTTAATGATATCGGAACAAACAATCTAAATGTGGTTAAGAAAAAAAAGATGATAAGTTATCTTTAAGAAAATATTTTTTTAAGGAAAGAAGAATTGGGTGAGACATAATCTATGAATTTTTTTGTTTAAAATGAGATAAATAAATTCATATAAAACTTTATAAATTATTTTGAGGTTATAAGATAGTCTTATTTAGATATTGAGAAGAAATTTCCAAGGGAAAAGGGTAAACCGACACCTAATAAGTTACAAAACATATATTGTATTCCTAAATGCATATATTAAAAACCCATATAAGGATATTTGGAATTAGAAAACTAAGGGGAAGTATAAAATATCAAAATATGTAAGGGATGTTCTAATAAGATAACATCCCCCTAGGAAAAAAGATGCTATATTTTTAAAATAATTGTAGAATAATAAATTTTGATAGATTTCTTATCAAAATCGAAGATCCAAAATCAGTGGTTTTTGTTGGGGTAGTAGAAGGCATGATCAAAAATCCAATTATTTTTTGTACAACATTTTTTTTTTGGGTAGATTGAAGATCCAAGTCATATATTTTGGTTAGAAACTAAGGGAAAAAACTCAGACTAAGTATGCTAGGACTAGGAATATAGAAAATAAGTGCATAAAAACATATTTGAGTATTTAGAAGATGTGTGTGGTAGATGTGACCATAATTTTTTCCAAGTTTAGGAGTTCAAGAAAATACTACTTGGATATATTCCTTATATTATGAAAGGAAATAATATTCATAAATCTGAAGAGTAAGATTCATGTAATATTATGTCTTTCTAGAAGACACATGAGAAACCTAAAGAAGCTATGAAGACTAAGAGCGAATACATAGAGATCTATCCATTTTAGTAATACATGTTTATGATAATGGAGAAAGAATAAATGTATTCCCATTATAATATAAATATAAGAAAGAAACCTATAAAAACAATTTACATGGAAAAAAATTCTGAAATTGGAAGTAAATAAGTTATTGGGTTGAGAGGAAACTCTAAATCTTAGTGATACTAATAAGGAACAAAGAGGTCCCTCTTCATTTCCAATTACACATATTTATTTATGATGACATATAGGTAATTTAAATAGTATATAATTTTTTATACTCTAGATAGTAAAATACTATTCATGTTATATCCAAACATCTATGAAGAAGGATAAATGAGTGCATCCCTTGAGGGGGGATAAAAGGAGTTATCAAAATTAACATTTTCTGTGAATATAGAATTTCTATTCAGCCCCATGAAATCTAGATAATGGGTTTTTCCAATAAAATTTACAACACTTGTTTTTATTATTTAAATTTTTTATTAATGGGAGGTGTATTGGTTGATGATAAGATTATAAAAAAGGGGAGTTATATGATTTTCACTCTACCCTTATTATATGTTTGTTGAGATGTTTAACGTACTAAAATATTAACCTACAATGGGTATTTAAAATTTTATCACATGTGTGGTTGTTTATAAAAAAAAATTAAAACCATACTTCTACAGCCCTGTTTTTTACAATGGGTTTTCCAAAATAGACTAAGAGTTCCTTGAAAAAAGTATCATTATAAATGAAACCATTTTGTATCTTATTTTATTTATGTATCCCAAGTTGTTATTTATATTTGAAAAAAATGATAATAATTTTATTTTTGGGTTCATATAAATCATAATATAAGACCCCAATGTTGTCTTTTATTTTTTTCAATAGGGGATATAAAAAGAACCACATATATTAATATGGGATTTGTGTTGTAGTATTGAAAATAATATTTATATGGAAAAATGAAGTGATCATTGCATGAGTTTTATTTATTTTAAATGATTCAATATGTGTAAGGTTTTTATAGTGGTGATTCTTTGATTATTTTAATAGGTTTCATGTTTGATAATACAGAAAAGGACACAACCAAAGATGGATATTGGTGAGTCTAGTTAAAGAACTTTTATGGAAAGCATTGAATTTACTACTTGTTAATGGGATGAATAATATGATTTCCATCAATGAAACTAAATGAATGTTTTGGTTGATATATATACATTATCAAGATTATATTGAAATATGTTATGAGTTGACTAAGGAAGTAATAAGAGGGTTGAGGTGGCCCTAATTTTAGGTGAATAATTTCTATAATTTCCAGAATATGTTCTATATTTTGTATTAATATTGTTAATAAATTATTCATGTAGTGAATCAAAGTTATCACGTTATTCTATCATTTGAATGCATCATGGTTGATTCATGTGGTTGATCAAATAATTTATAGATAATCATGATAAATTGAATTGAAAATATTGTTAATCTAGGAATTTGAATAAAGGAATAGTCGATTGGATACCAATATGTTGTCAGTACAACTAGTCTTATGTATTTACTTGGTCAATTCAAGGGATTTGTATATTATATACATCATGTGGTTGATCCATGTGGTATCTTCTCAAATAATCATGTATACCACTACATTGTACTATCATTCATGGGGGTGTTCTATTGATCGTTGTTGGAATGAACTTTATTTATGAGAAACAAAGACTCCTCTATAATGTAGTGAATTACTTATGATTGTTTTGTTGCCCATTTTGTCTCGATTGAGAGAATAATTTATATGAATCCAAAAAGTGAGGGAAACAATGTGGGCCATTCATGTTGGCCATTTTTAGAAGTATTTTGATTTTGAATGATAAATTTATTGGTGTAAGTCTTTGATTTTGATTATATATCTTTACATCATATGTATTTTTTATTATAATAATTCTATGTAGATCATAATTATTTTTTTTATAGAATATTTATTTACAGTAGAAGCCTAGGGATCCTAAGACATCAGATTGTATGAAATTGGATCATAATTCTTTTTACATCATAAGTCTTTTAATGACATACTATTTTATGATGATATAGAGATGAGTTTCACACTGTAAGAGAAGGTTTCATATCACATGTTCATGTATTTTAATATTCATGCATATGTGAAAGTTGATATTATAGAGTAATTTAAAATTAATATTCTTTGAGGATATTATGAGTTCACTGTTATTCAAATACTGTGTGAGTTTAACCAATTGAGTCTTTAGGAGATTTCAAATGTGGAAAACCTGGATATTGGATGACAAAAGAAGAAGAAAATCCTACCAATATTTCAAGAATATTAAATATGAAATGATATCTAGAAATAAATTTCATTATTATTCATGTTATTTTTAATATAAATTATCACTTATCAAATTAGATATGTAAATATTCGTTGAGAGAACTCTTGAAGCACATTTCAATAATTTTGAGAGCTAATACAACATAAATGTTGTGGAAAGATGTAGACATCTAGGGAAATTGAACCAGTCAATTAATAGATTAATATAAAATTTGTAGGTTTGAAATTAACCTATATAATAAAGTCTTTATTTCAAATTATGTATAAAAATAAGATAATTTTTTGTTGGGGAATATAACTAGTTGTAGGAGAAATTGTGTGATTTTGATGGTGAACTAGTTGTTATTGTGGGGAAGTGTAATTAGGGTGTATAAGAAATTACAGGAGAGAATTTTTGGTTAGGGCATACAAACCATCACTATAGTTTAATAGATTATATATAGGGAATAATCAATGTTGGGGAATCTAATAAAAATGGAAAATAGTTGGCCTTTCAGCCAAACCATATAAATTATTGTCTTTTTGACCTCATTTTTTACCACTATAATCAGGTGGGGCTAATTTAAATAATTGATAGAGAATACATGATTTAACTAGAATCAACGTTTGAATTTAAATTCAGAATTAATATCAACTGGATACCACTGATCCCTCGCCCCTCTTAGTGGAACCTAACCTATCCTAAGGACCTACACGTTCATATTATTCAGGCCCTTACTGAGATTTTAGCACACCTTTTTCTTGATGAATATCCTAATGTGATTAAATATATTAAGGTGAATATAAATTATAATAAGGGTATTATTATGAATAAATTAAATAAATTTATTGATTTATATATTTTCATATTACACTAACATAATTTTCTAAATATAATAGTAATTTTTATTCAATATTATATTATTATTATATTTTTTGTCTTAAAAATGATGTAATAATCATGTTTTAAATATTTATGTTGATATATAATATATAATATATGATATAATACTATATTTTACTAATTTTTCTCTCTTTTAGTGGTTTTTATGACCTCGTTACATCTTTATGTAATTACTTCCACATCTCTATGTGGCAAGCTGATAAACCCTCCCACTAAACTCCCCAGTCAGAATTATATATGAAGAATTCTAGGATGAATAATGATGATAATTTGGAATAATATTATTAATTTTAAACTCCTTGAACATATTAAAATTATTTTACACTGCAACATGAATATTGGAAGTTAAAAACTTCTATTATCTATATAGAACTCTTTCTAATAATATCATCATCACTCTTGAAACCCTTTCTATCCAACATTTTCCTTGAATTTTTTTTGTTAAATAATGTTACTTTTTACAATATTACTTTACCAACATATTCTAAACTCATTTTGGATATAATTTATAATTCACTTTGACTGGAATAATCTTTTATTCGTTTCTCTTGGTTTAAATATACTCTCACTACCCTCTTATAAATTATATTCTCTTCTAAATATTATGATAAGATCCAAGAACTCTTTTGAGTATAGTAAATAAGTTATTTTTCCATTTAATATTAATATTTAAAAAAGAAATTATTTATTCCATATCGTTTATAGAATTATATTTATTTTAATTATTTCCAATAGACAAGAGTATTATTTAAATTATGCCACTAATGGTAGTGTATCAAAATTCCTCATATGTTAACAAAAAGATGGATAAACTCTTTTATCAGAGAAATTTTTTTATCTGTATATTATTATCAAAGCATGTAATAAATTATGATGAATCATAAACCATATGTATTAAATCCACCATCTCAAAATTCTTATAAAAAATCATCGTTAATAAACAACTCCTTATATCACATAAGACATAAGATATAAGATATAAATTATAAAAATCCTTTACTAATATCCATATAAGATTAATATATTCAAATACAATAAAATATTATATATATAACTCTATAATTTATTATATGAATGAAAAACACAATATTTATCGATCTTTACCTTCATTCTGAACTCCTATATGTTTACAACATTTATAAGGTATACATTTGGAATTATATACCCTTCAAACCCAAAGAATTAAATTCTATAATAGTAATACCTAATTTGGAAATTATAAGAAATTTCATGAACCCCTTAAGCCCCAGCCTTGAACATGACTTAATCATGAATTAAATGAATAATTCACATTGAGGATCTTTTCAAGTTTAGATTTTTAGAGAATTATATCATAGCTATTACATCTCAAAAGATTACACAGTAGACACTTCTACAATGTTTCCTTTTTTTACAAAACATGAACTCTTAAAAAATAGAGTTATGTCTAGTTCCATGTATAAGATAGCATGACTTTTCCTTGATCCCATACTTGACCTTATTCCACATTATGTCCTATGAAAAACAATTCAAAAAACTTGGTGTGAGCATAAAAATCTCAGTAAGGGATACACAAAGAAGGAAAACTATTAGTTTTTTAAAACATCAAATAAACCATGAATACTTTATCAAAGTAATAATTTTCACCTTTAAGAAGTAGTAAATACTCATCACTGAATAAAAGATCATTACTTACCCTTTTTTAACCAAAATATTACCATAAAACCCATATAATGAACACATAACATATAAAGGTAACTTGAGACATAAACATACTTAAATGTAATAACCATACGGTCGACTTCCACACATATCACTACATGGAATAGCCATACGGCCAACTTCCATACCCAATGCAATAAAGGTTATAACATAACCACCCATCTTGTTATTCATAGCACCACCCATCATTTGGTTTATCACGTAACCACCCGTCAAATGTCCAAGTACCATTATAAAATCGTAACACATAAAACAATTATAAACGAGAGACAACATTTCTACATTTCAAGAACAATATATCACTTAAATATATTGACATAACAAAAACATTTTCAATACCATTTTCAATACCAAAATACATAAAAGAGTATATGTTATTTCTTTACTTTTAAAAATATTATTGCTTGTTGAGGAATCTAAAGATCAAATAATACTCGCAGCGGCGGAAAGATCGTTGTCACCGCGTACGTTAAAAAGAAACATACTTTTTGATGTTTAGTAAAAAGCTTAATATATAAAAGATTCATTTTGAATAAAATTAGAAGTCAAAGGTGTTTATAAAGTGTATAAAAGATTGTCTTGTATGAAAAAAAAATCTGCCTCAATGAAAGGAGATTGAGATGAATTCCCATACAAAGATAGTATCCTTAGATTAAGGATAAATCAATTACATAATTATATGTGACAAATATAAATACACCCAATATAAGTGTATATTAAGTGTAAAACAATCATAGTCACTCACATATATTCATATAATGACATATTCAAGGAGTACAAGTTTAACCCAAAGAATTGAAATTGAGTTATGAAGTTCCTTTGCAAAAATTCGACAGCCTAACGGCGTCACTTTAAAATTCATAAAATTAGTTGATGAGAGAGAAAATGGTATCTAATCATGTGGAAATAAAATTTACATAAATATTGATATATAAGAACATATCCCCACATAAGAATATGTAAATTAAAATACCTAACAAAAATAAGTCTTTTAAAAAGAGGAGGGTGAAAGCTTCACATACTGATTTTGATAACATTTAAAACGTACACCCCATTAAATAATGGTCATACTATGAAGTTTTAAATACCCATAAATTATATTATATTACACAAAGAATAAAATCATGGGCATTAAATACACCACACAAAAGGAAAGAGTGGAAAATGTAGCTTGAATCTCACGGGAATAAAAGTGAGAAGAAAAACCACTTACCTTGCTGTAATCAATCGAGTCGTATGACCAAAAGATAATAACCACCAAATGAATTACAGAACACCATGAATATAGAAATAATAATGATAATATATATCAAGTGTAAGTACACAATACAACACATGCAATAAATAAGTGGAGAACAATGGAAATCTCATGGAATTGAAAGTGAGACAAGAAATCCCTTACAAAAATTCAGCAGCCTAACGGCGCCACATAAAAATTCCAAAAATGGATTGATGAGATCAAATAGGGTATATAATCATATTAACCTAAAAATTACATCAAGAATAATATAAAATAACATCCCCCAACATAATAAAGAGAAGCTTAAAGTAAGTGACATAGAAGAGAGTACTTAAAAAGAAAGAGAGAGGTAGGATCCCTTACCTCGTGTCCGACATGACTCGATCGTTCTTTAATCTCGTGAATAGAAACATAGAGTTAATTTATAATTTCTTAAGAACCCTTTTTAAGTTCATTATTCCTTTTATATTATTTATTACCATTTTATGAACATTATGTAATTATTTAAGTTAATAATGGTCGTTTTGTCGATCATTAGTACTCGAGTCAGAAAATAAACTTCTTATAATTACATGTTGTTCATGTGGTAAAATATCCATTATATCCATAATTATATTCATGATTTAGATATCATTTATATCATATATATCCAGTATATAAATTCTTTTATAATATTACATAACATTTAGAGGTAAGAAATGAAATGCACCATTCATGGAGACGGTAAGCCATACGTACGCATGAACGCTACTTTCATTTCTATTTCGTATTTAATGGAATGAAATCATAATGATATAAAGTTATATTATAATTAAAGTATAATATCATGTATATAATATAATTAACCCCATATTTTATACGTCCCACATATGGCATTAACGAATCAAATCACTTTTAGGGGGCGTTAGTCCGCACATCATAAAATGAAGATATCGCATTTACCCATAATTGAGACCATAAAGGTATGCCATAAATGAAAAAATACAGAATAATATGGAAAACATAAACATAATATATATCATATATAAATATAGTGACATCTTAATGGCCACCATGAAAGGTGTTAGAATAATACTAAACAATCATCGTTTCGTGAGCCAGAAATTCGCCATCCACAGAAACAGTATATTCTTTAACCATTAGGCGGAGGTGTGTGTAAGTGTAGCTCGAATAATTATAATAAAAACATCCTAGTATATTTAAGATACTGGTGTTATTACAAAATAATGTAATGAAAAAATTTTGTGGGTTGGTGAAGCAAAATAAAACAAAAGAACATAAGAGAAGACATTACCTTAAAATCGGGTAACTCCTCTTGGTTTGACCCAAAAGAGTTTCATCAAGAGCTTTCTGCCTAAGGTAAGGATTATATTAGGAATAGAGGGATGTGGAGAGATTAAATGAGCAGATTTTGTCCGATCTAATGGCTTGAGAGGTGTGGGTAAGGTGGTAGAGGTGGTGGCCTTTTATAAGAGGGAGGAGGGGCACTCTTGGAAAGTCAAGAAAATTTACTTTATTATAAAATGATTTTCGGATATTAAAGGTCCCAAAATTATTTATTTAAAGGATAAGGTGATAAGGGTTCTAAATCCACCCATTCAATAGGTTTTTGACAAGTTTAGGTCTTAGATTTTACCTTATCTTCTCATTTTATTTTAATCATTCATTAATGAGGAAATCGCTGCATCATCATGGTGTCATAAATAAATTTATTTATTTAATGTCTAAAAATTATAAAAAATATAATGATATAGGAGATATTTTTAGATTTATAATGAATATTTATAGTCGAAAATATTACTTTTATAACCCCATGTAAAAATTGATTTTGTAAAACAATACATGTTTTTGACATTTTATTTTAACTTTAAATAAAAATTTATTAATGTCATTTTCTTAACCAATTGGATCCATGGGGTCTCCAAGTTGACCCATGGATTTTATTGGTCAGCCATGATACGTCCAATAAGGGTAGGACATGTGTCAAGGGAATTTCATATTATTATAACATTATTTTTAAGTTAAATTACAATAATAACCTTTAATCGCGATTAATAAAACTTAAAAGTTACTATTCACCAAAAAAAATATTTTCATCCCATTGAACCAAATTTTACATAATAATGACAACCATGTATGTTAAAATTTTTAAATTCAATTCATATAAGTTGTAATGTTTCATTTAAATGAAAAATCAGTTTTTTAACTACCACTTCGTGGTTTCACTATTCATCAAAAATTAAAGTTTTTTAGAAAAATACAAAAAATTCACCCTAAGCTATATTTGATATTCCGAATTCAAAAATGATGTCTATTTTACAAAATTCAGAACATAAAATTTGAATTAATCAATTTAATAATTAATTCCTGTTGTCAAAACAAATAGTGTGTTTTTAAGAAACAAAATATATTAAAAGATTGACACTAGTTTAAGTCCAATTTCAAAGTGAAATTAATTCCAATGACCACCATTGGATTAAATAGTAAAATATATTCTAATTGAACTTTAAAACAAATTAAAAATATAATCTAATCATATAAATAAATTAGATTAAAATGATGTTTGGAATTAAAATACAGTATTTTACACTATTCATTAAAAAAATGAACTTTATCAGAAAAATAACAAAAATTTATAAAAAGTAAATATTGATGTCCTGATTCTAAAAAGAATTTGATTTTGTCAAATATAACATATAAATTTGTCAAAAAGTGTATTTAAAATGGGTTCTCCATCAAAAGGCGGTTAATCGACCTTTTAAAGAATATTAGAATATTTACGCTTAAAATTGGATTCATTCGCATTTTAAGAGTCTAACATTTATTGAATAAATGTGAAAATATTTTACAAGAATATATAATCACTTTTTAGTTAGTTATATTCATTCCCTCTATTACATCGGCTAGGATTTTACTACCATTTACAATAATATTATTATATTATTAGTGTGCATCGTAAGATTTCAAAGAAACTCATTGTTGTGTATTGGGTACGCCATCGAACATAGAATCCCCTTTAAAGTAATATTAATATTCTATTCATAAATATTAATAAATATTAAAAGGTAATATTATTTATTTACTTGGGGTGTTACATCCTTCCCCCCTTTTGGAAATTGCATCCTCGCAATTTTAAAATTGGGCTTGGAAACTTCAATGAAAGACCCACATCAAAAAAGGTTTAAATTAAACTATCACTTTAAAAGAAAGAAATAGAAGTAAAATGGTCACCTGAGATAACCAATACTAGGATTCCATGTAAGAAAACATGGATATGGAAGAAAAAAACAAATGGTCATGCTCTGATGGAGAGTGATAGAAAACATGTTTAGGAGAAAGTTAACCAACAGAAAATCACAAACTTGTGATGGGTTAAACGGTATTTGATTCCCCAGTAGGAAAATTAACAGACAAAATTTTTGTTTTAAGTTACTTTTCATTGAGTAATTTATTTATGAGAATAACTAAAACATAAGGAAACATACTTACTTTTCATGTTGACTTTCAACTTTTACAAGATTTCATACAAAAAACCATATTTTCTCTAAAAGACGAGTATTTTGGAAGACTTTTTCACATTAAGAGTACTATAATCAACATCTTGAGAATCACATAATCCACAAAAGAGAACTATATATTTTCCATGTCATTAGACCTTAACCAAAACCAAAACTAAAAATTTTATTACAAGATCAGATAATCCCCAAAAAAGATAATTTTTTATAAAAAGTCAAACTACTCCTAATCTCCAAAATTTGTCAAACAGTACCCAAAGTTCAACAAAGACCATTGAATGAAAATATGTCCATAAAATTATTCAAAGTAATAAAAACTAAGATTGAAACCCAAATCTCAGAAGGATTTAATCACATAGTCATCCAAGATAAATCTTAACATTTATCTCCAAATAACATCAGCTTCTCTTAAAGTCTCGTGTTGAAACTTAATTAGCCTAATCACATATCCTCCATGATAGGTTAATAATTTCCATAGATAACCCAAAATCAACTTACTCTTGATTCATAAAATCATCTAACTAAAAATAATTAGTCAAAATAACAAGGGACTTTATGTAGTCCTCTAGTAGGCGATAAATACCAGTTGCACTTTGGTTGTGGGTTCGATTCCCGCAGCTTTGTCCGACGCAGCGGGTTGTCACACGGTCTGCGTGTTGTCTGTTTTACAAAACTATATAATTCTTAAAACATTCCCCAAAAAGAGATAAAATCTTCCAAAAAACCATAACATATTTTAACCACAAAGGTTATCTAATAACATTCATTTTGCAACCCAAAATGTATTAACCAGTAATTGCCTCAAATTCAAGGATCATATAAACCCAAATGGTTCTTTATAACTATCTCTACAAAAGAATAGATAATTATTCCTTGAATAAAATTTTCATATATCAAACATCAGGGTTACACACACAATAAAAAGTCTTCTAATGTAACCCCATCATCAAAAGAGACTTAATATTTTAAGAATTTCACCATCCTAAAATCTACCATAACTCTTGAATCCCTTATATGTTGACTTCTTACTCATTCAAAATTCTTCATGATCTATTAACCATTCCTTTCCAACTTATTTTGAAATACTTCTTCCCTACAAACAAAATCATGAATCATATCCAAAGATTCCAATAATAGGAAAACATATGTTAAGAAATAATCCACATGTTTCATTGGTCATTTTCAGTTTCTTAATCCTCAGTCAGAATGGAATTAGGTATTGGTAAATGAATATTTTTATGAGCTTAGTAATCCCATTCCCTAAACTTCTTCGTAGGACATGTGTTGGCATAATGACCATGGACACCACATTTAAAACATTCAATTGATCCCTCAGAAAGAATTGCTTTCCCTTTCCTAGAGTCAAAAGGATGTTTCCTTTTTTCATGGCAGGTTATTGCTTTATGACCATCATTTTCACATCTATAGCATATTTTTTTCCCTTTGAAACATTTTCCTAGGTTTTTCTTTCCACATCAATGACACATAGGTTTTTGAACACATATACCTTTATAATCATTACCTGAACTTCCGTAGGGATTTGTTTCTCACATATATGATGCCTTATAAAAATCACCAAGGTTTAGGTGGTCAATCACAACTCTAGATAGTTGGTTGAGGATAAACACAAGAGTTCTCATTGCATATCCCATATCATTTAGTTGCTCGTTCAAAAAATTGTCACAGTTTCCTTCACATCCACTGTTACATTGGTGCCTGCTAGATCCAGCCATTTACTAAAACCAAAAAGGTCAGTGTAAGTATATCAGTAATATCATCACATAATAATGAGGAAGATAAACACTAAGATATAAATATCCAAGTTATCTCAAACTCATTCTAAATATTAAAAAAACAATGACCCCGTCTAATATACTACCCATTGTGGTTATACACAACTTGTCACTTATGCTTAAACAACACTCTAACCTCTAAAGTTATCTAAACCAACCTTTAATACCTCAGCCTTGAAAATGACTTAATCATGAATTAAATGAATAATTAACATTGAGGATCTTTTTAGGTTTATAGTTTTAGAGAATTAGATCATAGCTATTACATCTCAAAAGATTACACAGTAGACACTTCTACAAAGTTTATTTTATTTTACAAAACATGAACTCTTAAAAAAATAGTCATGTCTAGTTCCATGTTTATGACCGCATGACTTTTCCTTGATCCCATCCTTGACCCTATTCCACATTATTTCCTATGAAAAACATTTCAAAAAAATGTGGGGTGAGCATAAAAATCTCAGTAAGGGATACACAAAGAAGGAAAACTATTAGTTTTTAAAAACATCAAGTAAATCATGAATAATTTATCAAAGTAATACTTTTCACATTTAAGAAGTAGTAAATAATCTTTACTGAATAAAATATAATTACATACTCTTTTGTAACCAAAATATTACCATAAAACCCATATAAAGAACACATAACATATACAGGTGACTTGGGACATAAATATACTTAAATGGAATAACCGTACGGTCAACTTCCACACATATCACTACATGGAATAGCCATACGGCTGACTTCCATACCCAATGAATTGGAGGTTATAACGTAACCACCCGTCCTAGTATTGACAGCACCACCAGTCATTTGGTTTATCACGTAACCCCCGTCAAATGTCCAAGTACCATTATAAAATCATAACACATAAAAAAATTATAAAGGAAAGAAAACATTTCCACATTTCAAGCACAATATATCACTTAAATATATTGACATAACAAAACCATTATCAAAACCATTTTCAATAACAAAATACATAAAAGATTATATGGTATTTATTTACTTTTTAAAATATTACGGCTTATTGAGGAAGCCAAAGATCAAATAATACTCGTTGCGGTGGAAAGGTCATTGTTACTGCGTACGTTAAAAAGAAACAAACTTTTCGACGTTTAGTAAAATACTTCGTATAAAAAAGATTCCTTTTGAATAAAATTATAATTCAAAGGTGTTAATATAGTGTATAAAAGAAATTCTTGCATTAAAACAAAATATTCCTCAATGAAAGGAGATTGAGACGAAGTCCCATACAAAGATAATATCTTCATATTAAGGATAAATCAATTACATAATTATGAGTGAAAAATATAAATACACCCAATATAAGTGTATATTAAGTGTAAGAAAATCATAGTCATTCACACATATTCATATAATGATATATTCAAGGAGTAGAGGTTTAACCCTTGAAATTTAGTTAAGAAGTTCCTTTGCAAAAATTCGATATCCTAACGGCGTCACTTTAAAATTCATAAAATTATTTGATGAGAGAGAAAATGGTATCTCATCACTTGGAAATAAAATTTAAATCAATAAGGATATTGAATAAAATATCCCCACAGAAAAATATGTAAATTAAAATACCTAACAAAATTAAGTCTTTTAAAAAGAGGAGGGTGAAAGGTTCCCTTACCGATTTTGATAACTTTAAAAACGTACACCCCATGAAATAATAGTCATACAATGAAGTTTTAAATACCCATAAATTAGATTATATTACAAAAAGAATAAAATTATGGGCATTAAAAACACCACACAAAAGGAAAGAGTGGCAAATGTTGCATGAATCTCACGGAAATAAAAGTGAGAATAAAAACCCCTTACCTTGCTGTAATCAATCGATTCGTATGAACAAAAGATAATAACCACCAAATGAATTACATAATAACATGAATATAGATAGAATCGTGATAATATATATCAAATGGAAGTAAAAAATACACAACATGAAATAAATACGTGGCGAACAATTGAAATCTCATGGAATTAAAAGTGAGATAAGAAATCCCTTAAGAAAATTCGGCAGCCTAACGATGCCACTTAAAAATTACAAAAATGGATTGATGAGATAAAATAGGTTCTCTCATCATATAAACATAAAAATTAAATTAAAAGTAATATAAAATAACGTCCCCCAACATAAGAATTAGAATCTTAAAGTAAGTGACATAAAAGAGAGTACTTAAAAAGAAAGAGAGAGGTAGGATCCCTTACCTCGTGTCCGACTTGACTCGATCGTTCTTTAATCTCCTGAATAGAAAAATAGAGTTAATTTATACTTGATTAAGAACCATTTTTATGTTCATTATTCCTTTTATATCATTTATTACCATTTTATGAACATTGTTTAATTATTTAAGTTAATAACAGTCATTTTGTCAATCATTGGTACTAGAGTCAGAAAATAAACTTCTTATAATTACATGTTGTTCATTTTTTAAAATATCCATTATATCTAGAATTATATTCATGATTTAGATATTATATATATCATATATATATAGTATATAAATTCATTTATAATATTACATAACATTTATAGGTAAGAAATTAAATGCACCATTCATGGATACGGTAAGCTGTACGTATGCATGAACGCTACTTTCATTTCTATTTCGTATTTAATGGAATGAAATCATAATGATATAAAGGTATATTATAATTCCAGTATAATATCATATATATAATATCATTAACCCCATCATTTATACGTCCCACATATGGAATTAACGAATCAAATCACTTTTAGGGAGCGTTAGTCTGCACATCATAAAATGAAGATATCGCGTTTACCCATAACAGATACCATAAAGGTATGCCATAAATGAAAAAAAAGACAGAATAATATGGAAAAAATAAACATAATATATATCATATATAAATATAGTGACATCTTAATGGCCACCATGAAAGGTATTAGAAGAATATTGAACAATCATCGTTTCGTGAGGCAGAAATTCGTCATCCACAGAAATAGTATATTCTTTAACCATTAGAAGGAGGTGTGTGTAAGTGTAGCTCGAATAATTATAATAAAAAAATCCTAGTATATTTAACGTAATGTTGTTATTACAAAATAAAGGAATAAAAAGAGTTTAGGGGGTTGGAGAAGAAAAATAAAACCATATAACATAAGAGAAGACATTACCTTTAAATCGGGTAACTCCTCTTGGTCTGAACCAAAAGGGTTTCTTGAAGAGCTTTATGCCTAAGGTAAGGCTTCTATGATAAATATAGGGATGTGGAGAGATGAAATTATTAGTGTTTGGCCAATACAATGTTTTTATAGGTGTGGGTAAGGTGGTAGATGTGGGGGCCTTTTATAAGAGGGAGGAGGGGCACTCTTGGAAAGTCAAGAAAATATACTTTATTATAAAATGATATTCGGATACTAAAGGTCCCACAATTATTTATTTTGATGATAAGGTGATAAGGGTTCGAAATCCACACAACCAATAGGTTTTTGACAAGTGTAGGTCTTATATTTTACCTTATCTTCTCATTTTATTTAAATAATTCATTAATGAGGTAATCGCTGCATCATCATGGTGTCATAAATAAATTTATTTATTTAATGTCTAAGAATTATAAAAAATATCCTGATGTAGGAAATATTATTATGTTTCTAATAAATATTTATAGTAAAAAATATTACTTGTAGAACCCCATGTGAAAATTGTTTTATTAAAACAATACATGTTTGGGACATTTTTATTTTAACTTTAAATAAAAAGTTATTATTTTCATTTTCTTACCCAATTGGCTCCATGGGGTCCCCAAGTTGACCCATGGATTGTCTGGTTGTCCATGACTCATCAAATAAGGTAGGACACATGTCAAGGAAATTTCATATTATTATGACATTATTTTTACCTTAAATTACACTAATTCGCTTTAATTGCGATTAAGAAAAGTTAAAAGTTACTATTCACCAAAAAAATTATTTTCTTCCAATTGAACCAAATTTCACATAATAAGGACAACCATGTATGTCAGATTTTTGAAATTCAATTCATAGAAGTGGTAAAGTTTCATTTAAATGAAAAATTAATTTTTTAACTACCACTTAATGGTTTCACTATTCATCAAAATTGAAGTTTTTCAGAAAAATACCAAAAATTCACCCTAAGTTATATTTGATATTCCAAATTCAAAAATGATGTCTATTTTAAAAAATTCAAAACAGATAAGTTTCATTAATAAATTTAATAATTAATTCTTGTTGTCAAAACAGATATCGTGTTTTTAAGAAACAAAATATTTCAAAAGATTGACACTAGTTTAAGTCCAATTTCAAAGTGAAATTAATTCCAATGAACACCATTGGATTAAATATTAAAAATATATTCTAATTTCACTTTAAAAAAATTCAAAATATAATCTAATCATATAAATAAATTATATTAAAAGGAGGTTTTGAATTAAAATACCTCATTTTACACTATTCATTAAAAAAATGAACTTTATCGGAAAAATACCAAAAATTTATACAAAGTAAATTTTGATGTCCCGATTCTAAAAGGAATTATATTTTGTAAAATATAACATATAAAATTGTCAAAAAGTGGATTTAAAATGGGTTCTCCATAAAAAGGTGGTTAATAGACCTTTTAAGGAATATTAGAATATTTACACTTAAAATTGGATTCATTCATATTTTAAGCATATAACATTTATTGAATAAATGTAAAAATATTTGAAAAGCATATATAATCACTTTTTAGTTTTTTCTGTTCATTCCTACCATTACATCAGCTAGTATTTTACTACCATTTACAATAATATTATTATATTATTAGTGTTCATCGTAAGATTTCAAAAAAAACTCGTTGTTGTGTATTGGGTACACCATCGAACATAGAATCCCCATTAAAGTAATATTAATATTATATTAACAAATATTAATAAATATGAAAAATTAGTATTATTTATTTACCTTGGGTGTTACAAAAATGTCCATAATATGATATTACTACTTCCCCTTCTCAATATTACCTTTAGGTTTCAATAATCATGACTATTTTCTCAAAAACCCTTTTTTAGAATTTATAGCTAAATTTTCTTATTTTGGTTTATGATTTTACCCAATTGTACTATCAACACAACACTACAAGTATAAAATCATATATCCTAGTTCATCTATCCTTAAAATTTTGAGAAAATAGGGAAATATTTTCTTAAACTAGTTCACATTTTCCCGACATTTCAAATGATGATAATTGAATTAATTCCATAAAAAGGGACTTAAAGGAAACCTCCAGTCTCACTAAGCCATTGAAATACCAAATCATATTCATTATATGAGTATAGACTAAAAAATTTCAATTCATTAGGAATATAATAAATTTTAATCCTTACATTAATCCTTATATTCTCCCAAAATAACCTATATCCATTTGTCGAACAACCTCATCAATTGATTACTCGGGATGGGATTGCTTTAACATATAGAAATTTATTCTCTTACTTAAGAAATTTTTTTAAGTTACCATTCATAGAATTTTCTTTAAATAATCTCATATTTTTCTATACTTATCTAAATGTTTTGTTAGATGATGATGATTTAATTTATCTACCACATAATATTTTATCATATGAGTATCATCTTTTATTAACATTTAATACTAAAATGATAATCTATTTTAAACACAACACATCCATTAGTGGTTTAAGATCTATATTTCAATATTATTTGGATTAGTTTATCATTTCTTCCATAACTAGGTCATTTGGGGAGGTAATTGTCTCAATAAATCATATATTACTCCAAGGTAGGTCAATGAATAAATATTTACCAAAATCGTTATATGAATAAACACAACTCTATTTGTCTACTAGCCTAATCCAATTTGAATATCCCAGCTAATTAAAACATAATTAAAAATCCATTAAAGTGAATCTAATACTTTTAGGTTCACCCAATACATTATTTCCTTAAACAATATAATCTTGTAGAACCTAGATTTGGTGTAACATAACAGATTCAATGATCGATGTCTTGAAAAGATTCGATTTCGAATGAATCTAACACTTAATATTTTTAAAAGGATTTAATCTCACCATCTTATCACATGTTATTACCTTTATTTATGAATAATTATGATGATTTATTTTTGTATCTTAACCTTTACACAAAATCAATATGTTCATAACATATTGATGTCCAACACTTTACACAACTCATAGCATGTGTTACTAATCAAGATTAAAATCCATCTATGTCTATAAATATAGAAATTAATCTCTATACATAAGGCACATAAAACCATTTCATTTAAATTCTTATAATTTTATAAAATTTATAACCCTCACATGAGTAATCGTGAAACCACATACAGTCAACCCTCAAATTTCTAGGAAAGGAAAAAGCCTCCTAGCCAGTGAGTACATTAAACCAAACTTTCCTACCCAGTGAAACTTTACTCGATTGAGATATCAATTTTATCATAAATATTACACCTAATATGTATAAATCTTAATTAAGTGATTATTTAAATATCACAACTCAATGCAAGCAAAAGTCAATGTAAAAAAGTAAAATCAATTATCATAATTATCATGTAACTCTTTTGATTCATGTTTGGTAACATAGATTTAGTTTAACCCTTTAAAATATAGAATACAGATATTTATAATATAATAATATATCTATGAATAAATTAGGTGACTAGTAAATAAATATACAGATAAAATATTCAAACATGAGATAAACTATTTATGAATTATTTATATGATTATAAAAGTATTTTAATTTATCCATATATTATGGACATTACATAATTAAAATTTATATTTATTTCCCAAATGAAATTTTTATATTTTTAATTATACGACATTTACTATAAATAAATGAAATTATACGAAATATAGGTAATTATATTTCTATTTCATTTTGTAAAAAATGTACACAATCAAAATATCATAGTTTTATTATTTAATTCTTGATCAAATAAATCATCAAAACTCACATTTATTTGATTTAAATAATTTATAAAATAATTCCATTAATTTGAATGGTTCAAATTAATTATTATAAACAATTTATAATTCGAGTATAAATTATTTTATATTTCTATCTTATTTTAAAATTTACAAAGAATTATTAAATTATATGTAAAATTTATATATAAACCATTTATATGTAATTTATAATCCATTTAATATAAATGATGAATGCTATTTAAATATTAACATTCAATGATTATTGAAATTTCATTATTAAATTTAACATAGAAATTTAATTAGCTAATTTTAAAAAAAATATTAATTAATTTATAAAAATCTTTATAAATTAAAAACCATCCAAAAATACTATTCTCTAACTCTATTCCTGATTGAATTGGATGGTGACACACTTTCATGGGAGGGATAAGAATAAATATCTAGTTTTTCTTCATGGACCCTCTTATAGAGGTCACAAATGTTGTCACCCAGTTTCATTGTTGTCTCTATTTCCAAGGAACTCTATTCCCAAAGAAAATATACAACTCCATTCTCCTATATTGAATTATATTTTTCCATTAATTCATCTTCCTGAGATCAGATCTCTTCTATCTTTTTTCCCCTCCCATCATAACTTTTCTGGGGAATTTTGTTGTCCTCCTT
Organism: Viscum album; assembly: GCA_963277665.1. Lineage (NCBI taxonomy): Eukaryota > Viridiplantae > Streptophyta > Magnoliopsida > Santalales > Viscaceae > Viscum > Viscum album. The sequence goes on from OY728142.1 coordinate 71,604,163, forward strand.
CCTCTCAAGATTTTTCTTTATCCCATTTCTTAAATGTATATAGAATTATTTTGATTATTATTTTTCTTGAACTCATTTCTTCCTGGTATATTATTTATATTATCAGTCGACATCATCATTCCACATCATCTATTTTTTCTCATGTCCGACTATGTGTGTATCCCACCTCAAAGTAGTGTCTTCCCTTCAAGGTTAACTGAATTCCCATATACGGGTTTTCAATTTCAATTGGTGGTGTGTATTATAAATAAAAATGGTTTCACCTTTTTTTCGATTCCCATTATTAATCTTTCTCATTATTAAGCTCCCCACTTCTATATAAATGTGTAAGGATGACTCTTTCAAGAGACACTTTTCTTCTACTATAACTGGAGGTGATGTCAGTTGTTGGTGGTTCATGGAAGCACTGTCTCCTTCCATGGTGTTAGAATTAGTGTTGTATTTTTTATACCTATTGAATGTTTTATCTTTTTCGTTTTTATTTTTTTTCCTCATGTCTAGTTTTCGGTGTTCTTTATCCACGGAGTTATATGGTATGTTTAGTGGCATCTGGTTATTTGGTTGTTTTTTGGTCATGTTGCTATTTTTTATTTGGATATTCACTATAGTTTGTAAACTTTGTTATTGGTTTTATATGTTTAATGGTTGTGGGTGTTGATGATAGTTAATAGTTTTTTTATTATTTCTTTTTCATTTATAGTGATGTTTTTTTCGATGAATAAGATGATTTTTTTTGTTTTTGGTTATTAGTGGTAATGTGTCATCTGCATTGTGATGGTGAATATGGTAGAGTGATTACATGATCCACGATTGTTTTTTGTGTCTAGTGTGTTGATATAGGTGGATCCTCAAGATCCCTATCTCATTTACTTAGTTGATAGTAGAATTTAGATCATGTAATGAATTTTGAAATTTGACATTTTTCGATCACTAGGGTGGGAGGGCTCGCATTAATGTATCCCATTTATTCTTATTAAACAATTATTAAATGGTTATTTATACAAATTCCCTCACAAACATTAAAGTTTTATTTGAAAATCTAAAAATATAATTCATATGTAATTCATAATTCAATTTTAAGAAAAACATTTTTTCTTTATAAGTCATATATATTTTGAATTGCATCCAATATATTGACTTGTCTATTAGGACTAATAATATGATTGAGTAAGATAAATAACTTGGAAAAAATAAATTGGGTATGATTAAAAAGTTTCATTCTCTATCTATAATTAAATAAAGGATACTATTTGGGATTATTCAGAATTCTAATAAATCCAGACCTACTCGGGTTTGATTACACAAGAATTGTGTACGATGAGGTATGTCCTCGCATGTGATTAATCTAGTGAAGTTTTGGCCTATGTAATATTAACTCAGATTTATTATTACATGTATTATGTATCATATAATAATGATTTCACCATATTCATAAATATTTATTCCAACATCTACTTCTATCAGTCATATTTAATGAAAAGTGGGAAATAACCAATGTCGATTTTGTGCTCTATTTTTTATAGCATGAAAAATCTATTCCTTCTATTAATTTAAAAAAAATAATGAATTAAATCACCATGTAATTTATATGATACCAATATTAGGTTTCATATAATATATTATTCATTAAACTAATAAATATAATCATGAAAGAAACCCAAACTAGGAACAATAGGCGTATGAAACCAAAACCATAAAAACTAAAAAAAAGAATAAAATATGTGTACCATTCATTAAAGGGTTACAACTGTCATATTCAACATATGAGATTGATGTAGATAAATCACGTGTTTCCATCAAACTCATTTATCTATTGTGTACGCACGAGATGAGATGAGTCATTATAGTATGGGAAGGAATCTCCTTCACTTAATGGAATATAGGTTCCTCTCCTGGAAAATTAGAAAGAGTGTTGTGATATGGGTATGGGAGAATTGTAAAGCATCATTATAGACACTAATAATCCTATTTCCAAGCCATTTCCACTTTAATAAAATCCTTTCGATGTTCCCAATAACCATGAATCATTTACTCATTTGTTAAAAAATGCATGATTAATTATTTGATCATGTATACTTTCATCACATTAGTGCATATTTTTCCCTTTGCACACCATATTATGTAATACTTGTATTAAATGATTGCTATTGGAAGATATTTTAATGTTAACATATTAATTTTTGGATTCTATTAAAGTCATTTTATGTAGATCTAATGACTATGATATATCATATTCAGGGAAATTCCCCAATTAGAACCCATTGATTATCTCATGGTACTAACATGTTATTAAATAACATTACAAATGATATGACTATATCATCTAATATGAAATAGAAATCGTAGTGTACCATATAAAAAAGTAATTTAAGGCATGTCACTTTTAAAATGTATGTGGGAAAGAGTTTTTACCCTATCATATGTAACTAGAATGAAACAATAAAAGAAAAGGATTGTATTTTTTGAACATCTATATTAAAAATTTTATTTGTTATGATATAAATTTCACATTATACATGTTGAAAATAATATTTGTTCCCATGTTATATTTTAAATTTCTGAATGATAAAGGGAAATTTAAATATCATAAAAATACACATAAAGATACATAATAAATTAATATTTGTATGATTTATGGGAATATGGGAATGAGAAGTATAATATAAAAATTTCATTGTTAAAAAGTTAGGAAAAATATATCACACTTAGAATATTAATTAATTTTAAATTACTCGAAGTATATTCAAGTAACATCTCAGGATGTGTTCACATAAGGAATTAAAATCTATATGGGTTAAAATATCATGAATAACATATATTAATGGAGTAGTTTCAAATAAGATTATTTGGGTTTTACATCATATATTGTGAGTCCTAGGCCTAGATAAAGTAGGATGGTTATTCTAGATTGTGTATCATGACCTGTCACCCAAGTCATATGTCATGACTACCCAATCCCAGCTTCTATAGGCTAGGGGATGGTAACTAGCACAAAGTTGTAATATCCCAAAAAGGGAAGGAATTTCCTTTAATATTATAAACATACACTAAGATCCAACTGTGGAAAGTAAACAAAAAACAGAACCACAACTATCAGTGCGATAACTACTGAGAGTGTAGTACAAAATGAAAGAACAAAAGGGAAAATACAGTCACAAAATCACTATGGAAAGTACAACTACCAAGGTCTAATCGCTCGAGACCTTACCTAAAGGGTAGGTGAAGGGTAGCTACCAGTAGTGTTAGAAGTACGCATGTCTGTCCCATCTCATTGAGCACCACCTATTCCTAGATCACCAAGGTCTCTTTCAAAGTGTTTATCTCTTGAATGAGACATGAAACTTATAACGCCCTGACCCCAGTTACCCAGAGTCGGTGCATAATTACATAACATTGGAATGATCACAAGAAAGATCAAATCTCGAAAGACCGATTGGTTTAGTAGCCTTGGAAACACTAGATATATTCATAAGTTTTACATTACATCATAAAATGAAAAACTACTACAACAACATATTGTTTCCACAGTCCACACTATAATCCCCTCATAATATCCCTGCAGTTCATTCATAACTTACATCTTCACATCCTGGGAAAAATAAAACATAGAAAAGGGGTGAGCTCAGATGCCCAGTAAGGATAAAAATATAGCAGAACATTCAAAAATAAGCATAAACATTTAAGGCAATGTATAACTAAAACAAAAGCCTTTCAAACTTGAACTTCCAACATAGTATGGCATAAATAAAATGAAATAATTCCATTTACTTATTCACATGGATATTCTACTAATCGAATAATCACATGCAAAATCAATAACCACTTTCATAATGATGGAATGCATAATGCTAAACTTTAATTTCTTTTCAAGGCCTCGTCCCAAGACCTCGGGGCTAACTGTAACCGAAACCCAACCCGGAGTGCCTCTAATAACCGGACACCAACCCGGAGTGCCTCTAATAACCGGACACCAACCCGGAGTGCCTCTAATAACCGGACACCAACCCGGAGGGCTTACTTTTGCCAGTCCCCAACCTGGAGGGCTTACTTTTACCAGTCCCCAACCTGGAGGGCTTACTTTTACCAGTCCCCAACCTGGAGGGCTTACCTTAACCAGTCCCCAACCTGGAACATACTTGTCCAACACATTCATATGAAGTAAAGGTTGAAATATAACATAAACATTCTTATTGGAACTAGCATACAAAATGTCAATACTTTCACCATAAACTATGAATGGTATAAAAAATAGCACATCCACGGTCAAACATATCACAAAACCATCAAAACAATATAGAAGTTTTGTATCATAATAAATCAACTTCAAATAATCTTAAAATCCATCAAAGGATGTTGACATAGATGAAATCAAAATTCTTTTTAAAGAAATATCTACTTTTATTTTGAAATCATTTAAGATCCATATAAAATAAAACATTTTCTTTGAAAATAATCTTATAAGCTTTTAAGGGAAGCTTTGAAGATTTTATAACGGTGGAAAATAGCCGCACTCACCGTATAAGTTAAAAAAAAACATTCTTACCTTAATTCTGTCGAAAAGGTTAAAAGGGACCTTTTTTTGAAAACGACGGAAAGATTCCCTTATAAACCACTTATAAAAGTCAAAAAGGGTATAAATGACTTTAACTCATATTATAGTAAATATTAAAAATGTTTTGAAATACATTTTTAAGAAAACATGGATGTGGATGATAAAGAGATCCCAGTAGATTATTACATATAAACAACCTCGGATAATGAAGAGATTGTGAAATAACCCTTACCTTGTACTTTTCCTTGGATGGGGTAGGTTAACCTCCTGTATAATGGTGAAATAATTGTTATTAAATTATACGATAATCATATACATTAATATGATATCATATATGATCTTTTAATATTGATTTGATAATAATATCTTAGTATTATCGTCGTTTCGAGTGTTAACGTACTCGTTTTCTTTTATATGTTTTGTTATATAAGACCTGTTTGTAATGGATAGGTTGTATATTATTCATATCCAGAATGATATCAAGTCCTTGAACATCATTTTTAAATCATCAAATGATAATTATACTTGAATGGATACGATGGAGAATGAATCTCATCGCGTTCGTGGAGACTGTAGTCCGTACGTACGCACGAGCGACAATATCATTATTTTGATATTAAAATAATATATAAATGGATGGTATATCATATATACAGAATCATTAACATGTTATATTTATTATTTACATGAGTTACACATCATTATTATACCCATCCAAATAATAATATATTGAATAACAATTACACCACGACATGGAGACGGTAAGCCGTACGTACGCACGTATGGTGACATGTTATTAAAAGGGTGGATAGAATACTGAATATGGTTGTACCATATTTATAATAACATCACAGTATATGTAAGATAATGGAGTTATTATTTTAGAATGGTAAGAACAAAGAAAGAAGAAGTGGAAGAAGAAAGCAACTTGAAAAGGGGTGGTGAAAACATTACCTCTTCTTCGGGTTCTTCCTTTTGATTTGATCAAAAGGGATCCTTAGGTTAGCTTTCTGATCAAACTAAGGTCTCTAGGTTGTAGTGAGGGATGTTGGGAGATTATTTTGGCAGAGTTTGGCCGAACCAAAAGGATTTGAAGGTGTGAAGAAATGAGAAGGAGGAGTGCCCTTTTATAAGAGGGGTGAGGGGAACCTTTGGAAAAGCTAGAAATATTAATTTATAATAAATTCATATTCGGTTTCTAATGGATCCAAAGTTGACTATTAAAAGGTTAAGGTGGGGATGGGTCGAAAACAACTCAACCAATAGAATTTAGACAGGTTTGGGTACTTATATTAACCTTATCTTTAAGTATTAACTCTAAGTTAATTAGTTTCACTTTTACAATGTCTCTTTGTATTTTTATATAATATGGTTAATAAACATACTATATACATTCAAGAGACCCCCAAGTGGTGCATTAATGATGAACCTATCATGATATAAGTCTCTTGGCCGAACCATAGACTTTTTGGAATTTAATATCAATTAATAATATAAAATATGTTTTAAGAACTCTTTTATGTCAATTTTGACACTATTCAATAGTTGATTTTTGTGAAACTCATAACAGGTTGATTAGTTCGAAAAAAGTCAATTACATCAATCCTAATATATCATATTATCCTAGAAAATTAGTTTAATTCATTAAAAGTTTCATATTATATTTATTTGGGTATTTATAATATCAATTATTTTAATTTTTCACTATTTTAGTAATTATTGCATCATCATTGTGTCATAAATAAAATAAATTATTTAATGTCTAAAAATTATAAATAAAATATCATTATGTAGGAAATATTTTTATATTTCTAATGAATATTTATAATCTAAAATCCAACATAAATAACCCTATGTAAAAAAAAAATTTCTAAAAGATATATGCTTGTGTCATTTTTTTATTCATTTTAACTTAATTAAAATAAAGTGTCATTATCACTTACAAGTGGATCCATGGGGTCCCAAAATAGACCCAAAGATGCACATGGTCGACCATGTATCAACCAATAGGTTTAAGACACGTTTTAGGGTAATTTGGTATTATTATAATATTATTTTTTAACCCTTATTTACCGGATTTACCCTTAACCATGGTAAATAAAATATTTACCGCAGTAATTATTCAAAATGTCTAAAAATAAAAGTTACCTATTTACACAATTTGAACATCCTGATTCCAAATATGGAATCCATTTTCCTAAATTCAAAACACAGAAGTGGCAGAAATTAATTTAAAATTAATTCCTACTGTCAAAACAAAAAGCGTGTTTTTAAGAGATAATAACTATCAAAAGATTGACACTTGTTTATGTTCTGTAAAATTGTAAAATTATATCCAATGAGCAACATTATATTAAATGGTAAAAATATATTATAAATATACTTTAAAACTACTAAAATTCATAATTTATCACTATTAATTATTTTGATTAAAAAACTTGTTTTTATTTAAAATTTAGTAATTTTCACTATTCATCAAAATATGAAAGTTATCCGAAATGTACCAAAATTTCACCTTAGGCTAAATTAGATATTCCGAATCCAAAAATGAAGTCCATTTTGAAATATAAAGTATATATAATTTCAAAAATTAGGTATTACTATTCATAACGGCTAGTTTGATTGGTTGTGGTGTGTGTTAAAACTCAAGGTTGCGTACAACACACGCTACTGTATTATTCAAAGAAAACGTACCGTGGAAGCTTGGGATGTTTCATTTTAAATTTTTGATGTCCCCATTTAGTCAAAAAGTTTAAAATATTGTATTTAAAAAAAGTTCACTATTAAAAGTTGATAAAAGTGCAATACTGAAAATGAATTTGTTCTTGCATTATGTCTAAGATACTCATAATAAAGTTTAAAATTTATTTAATACTATTCATAACCTCTTTTGAATGGCTTTTTGGTAAGTCATTGTGCAAGTGAACTCGGTGTTGCGTGTAGTGAAAGTTATTGAATTATAACACATTATGAATTCTTGGGGTGTTACATTCTCCCCTCCTTCAATAAATTGTGTCCTCGCAATTTGAAATTGTTCTTCGAAAATAAAAGGTTGAAAGTAGAAAATATATTTGTGGGAAAACCCACATTGGAAATTGGGTTACTAAAATTGAGTCTTAATATGAGGAAAAGAGAAATCAAAGGGTCACCACCAAATTATGATCTTGATTAGAAGAACATTTTTGTCAATTAGAGACATATAATTGGAGGAAAAACGCAAATATTTTTAGGTAGTGATTGAGGTCATCAATCACAAACAAGTGTAAAATTGAGGTCCTTTAATTCATCAATCTATGATGATTTGAAATACCATCGGTTCAACAAAACATAGGGTATTAGGATAACACATTTTTGATGTTTCAAAATATCTTAGTTGAAATCCCACATCGAAAAATGAATTAATGAGGTCTCTATTTAAAATAAAGAGTCGAAAGTATGAAGATTACCGAAAATAACACATACTAGGGTTCCATGTAGGAAAATATGGATATGGAAGAAAAATCTAACCATCAATTATCTGATGGAGAGTGGTAGAGAACATGGCTATGAAAAGGCCAACAATCCCAAAGCCATAAATTAGTGATGATTTAAGGTACCATCTAGGAAAACATTTTTGTTCTAAGTTTCTTTTCTTAATGTTGAGTAATTTATTTATGAGATTGGCTAAGATCATAAGGAGGTATACTTAATTTATAATTAGAGTTTTATCCATTAATAAATTTCTACCACAAACTCATCTTTCACTCTAAAAGATAATAGAATGTAAAAAAAATTCTATTTACACTATTCGTATAGGGTTCCAAAATAAACGAATTTATAATTCATCTACAAGATATTTTAATAAAAACTACATTATTTAATCCAGGACATCTCATGGGCCAGTGGTAGGTGATACACCCTTTTCGCCCTTCGGTTGCGGGTTCAAGTCTCGCAGCCTTGCCGGACGCGACGGGTTGTCGCCCGACCTCCGGGTTGTCCTTTTATGGAAATCCAAAATAATCCAAACTAGAACTATCCAAAATACTTCTGTCCAAACTCATAGTCTAACATTTATAAGGAAGGTAAACATAATATAGATCCTTTTTACCCCGTAATAGCATATGAATACCTTCAACATGTATTACCATATTCCTTATTGATTACATTCATGCTCCCTTATTCCATATAGAATGCTGGATATACTTCATTAATCCAAAAATGTTTTAAACCCCAACAATGATGGAATATACAAATCATTAATCAGTTCCAAGGTAGTCAAGAATATCCAATATAATTTATCCAAAACAATCACATATTATTCCAAAATCACTACCTTAGTATCAGAACTATATTATGATTTATCATTCTCTCAACCATATATTTTCCAAAAATTTATCCTGCTATTGAGTCACTTTTCTTTGTTCCACACGATCTCAAGTCCTTAATGAAATAGTACTGCAGTACAATCCTTATATACTCCATAATTATTATAACAAGTACATTGTTGATACAACACTCAATTGACATAATCAACATAAGAACTCTAATCATTCCTCTTCATCTATGGTAGTATCATAACTTGATTATTATCCAATAACATCATTTGTAGCATAGTCTGATGACTGGGACATAGGTTCGCGTAGTGTCCAAACTCCTTGCAAATGAAGCATTGTACATTTGAAACCATTTTCTTACCCTTGCAGTCACGTACTTTGTGCCCTTTTGCTCCACACTTATAACAAACTCCCATTCCTTTCAGGCAAGTTCCAGGGTGTTTCTTTCCACAGTTACCACATATGGGAAAATTCTTCTTCTCCCTCTTCCCTTTATCCATCTTTCTCTCTTCCATCCTTTTCTTCTCTTGCTTCCCTTCAAAGCCATAGGACTCAGTAAACTCTTTACTTATCTTATCAACACATGATATTATTTCTTCATATGATGATAATACATGGGAGACTATTTCTCTTATAAATTCTAGCTTAAGACCATGAAAGATATGATCCTTCCTTCTCTTTGGATCATGTGCATTTCTGGAGTTCTCATTCCTTCTACTGGGCACCATTTCTAAACAATGGCATACACTAGATCAGTTTATGAATCAAAATACATAATCCCATACTTATAAAACACTTAACATAAATTGAACTATTTATGGATATAATCCATAATCATAAAAATGTCTCCTTTGAGGATGTATATACTTATAAACCCTTCATAATGGTTTGTAATGAAAATGAGAATTATCCTAAGCATATCCCCCGGGAGTGTCGTAACCAAGAGTGCAGCAAGGCCCGTTGTCGTGCACCAGTTCCCGTTCGAGTCTAGCTCAAAGCGGTGTTTTCGGGTTTTACCCCTAGGAACATTTGTGCCAGAGCCGCCTCTACCTGCTCGTATCCAGACAGGGATGTATTTCTCGGAAAACTCACAAAATCTCTACAATACCAAAATTCTAGGAAGTTCTTCTACACTAATCCTCAAAGTTCATCTTAGGTCTACGTGCTCTAATCAGAGTTTATCTAAATCTAGCTTCCAAGGTTTGTACTAAACTTCCTCTGATACCAACTGTAACGCCCCGACCCCAGTTACCCAAAGTCGGTGCATTATTACATAACATTGGCATGATCACAAGAAAGATCAAATCTCGAAAGACCGATTGGTTTAGTAGCCTTGGAAACACTAGATATATTCATAAGTTTTACATTACATCATAAAATGAAAAACTACTACAACAACATATTGTTTCCACAGTCCACACTATAATCCCCTCATAATATCCCTGCAGTTCATTCATAACTTACATCTTCACATCCTGGGAAAAATAAAACATAGAAAAGGGGTGAGCTCAAATGCCCAGTAAGGATAACAATATATCGGAACATTCAAAAATAAGCATAAACATTTAAAGCAATGTATAACTAAAATAAAAGCCTTTCAAACTTGAACTTCCAACATAGTATGGCATAAATAAAATGAAATAATTCCATTTACTTATTCACATGGATATTCTACTAATCGAATAATCACATGAAAAATCAATAACCACTTTCATAATGATGGAATGCATAATGCTAAACTTTAATTTCTTTTCAAGGCCTCATCCCAAGACCTTGGGGCTAACTGTAACCGGAACCCAACCCGGAGTGCCTCTAATAACCAGACACCAACCCGGAGTGCCTCTAATAACCGTACACCAACCCGGAGTGCCTCTAATAACCGGACACCAACCCGGAGGGCTTACTTTTGCCAGTCCCTAACCTGGAGGGCTTACTTTTACCAGTCCCCAACCTGGAGGGCTTACTTTAACCAGTCCCCAACCTGGAACATACTTTTCCAACACATTCATATGAAGTAAAGGTTGAAATATAACATAAACATTCTTATTGGAACTAGCATACAAAATGTCAATACTTTCACCATAAACTATGAATGGTATAAAAAATAGCACATCCACGGTCAAACATATCACAAAACCATCAAAACAATATAGAAGTTTTGTATCATAATAAATCAACTTCAAATAATCTTAAAATCCATCAAAGGATATTGACATAGATGAAATCAAAATTCTTTTTAAAGAAATATCTACTTTTATTTCGAAATCATTTAAGATCCATATAAAATAAAACATTTTCTTTGAAAATAATCTTATAAGCTTGTAAGGGAATCTTTGAAGATTTTATAACGGCGGAAAATAGCCGCACCCTCCGTATAAGTTAAAAAAAACATTCTTACCTTAATTCTGTCGAAAAGGTTAAAAGGGACCTTTTTTTGAAAACGACGGAAAGATTCCTTTATAAACCACTTATAAAAGTCAAAAAGGGTATAAATGACTTTAACTCATATTATAGTAAATAGTAAAAATGTTTTGAAATACATTTTTAAGAAAACATGGATGTGGATGATAAAGAGATCCCAGTAGATTATTACATATAAACAACCTCGGATAATGAAGAGATTGTGAAATAAACCTTACCTTGTACTTTTCCTTGGATGGGGTAGGTTAACCTCCTGTATAATGGTGAAATAATTGTTATTAAATTATACAATAATCATATACATTAATATGATATCATATATGATCTTTTAATATTGATTTGATAATAATATCTTAGTATTATCGTCATTTCGGGTGTTAACGTACTCGTTTTCTTTTATATGTTTTGTTATATAAGACATGTTTGTAATGGATAGGTTGTATATTATTCATATCCAGAATGATATCAAGTCCTTAAACATCATTTTTAAATCATCAAATGATAATTATACTTGAATGGATACGATGGAGAATGAATCTCATCGCGTTCGTGGAGACGGTAGTCCGTACGTACGCACGAGCGACAATATCATTATTTTGATATTAAAATAATATATAAATGGATTGTATATCATATATACAGAATCATTAACATGTTATATTTATTATTTACATGAGTTACACATCATTATTATACCCATCCAAATAATAATATATTGAATAACAATTACACCACGACATGGAGACGGTAAGCCGTACGTACGCACGTATGGTGACATGTTATTCAAAGGGTGGATAGAATACTGAATATGGTTGTACCATATTTATAATAACATCAAAGTATATGTAAGATACTGGAGTTATTATTTTAGAATGGTAAGAACAAATAAAGAAGAAGTGGAAGAAGAAAGGAACTTGAAAAGGGGTGGTGAAAACATTACCTCTTCTTCGGGTTCTTCCTTTTGATTTGATCAAAAGGGCTCCTTAGGTTAGCTTTCTGATCAAACTAAGGTCTCTAGGTTGTAGTGAGGGATGTTAGGAGAGTATTTGGGCAGATTTTGGCCGAACCAAAAGGCTTTGAAGGTGTGAAGAAATGAGAAGGAGGAGTTCCCTTTTATAAGAGGGGTGAGGGGAACCTTTGGAAAAGCTAGAAATATTAATTTATAATAAATTCATATTCGGTTTCTAATGGCTCCAAAGTTTAATATTAAAAGGTTAAGGTGGGTATTGGTCGAAAACAACTCAACCAATAGAATTTAGACAGGTTTGGGTACTTATATTAACCTTATCTTTAAGTATTAACTCTAAGTTAATTAGTTTCACTTTTACAATGTCTCTTTGTATTTTTATATAATATGGTTAATAAACTTACTATATACATCCAAGAGACCACCAAGTGGTCCATTAATGATGAACCTATCATTATATAAGTCTCTTGGCCGAACCTTAGACTTTTAGAAATTTAATATCAATTAATAATATAAAATTTGTTTTAAGAACTCTTTTATGTCAATTTTGACACTATTCAATAGTTGATTTTTGTGAAACTCATAACAGGTTGATTAGTTCGAACAAAGTCAATTAAATCATTCCTAATATATCATATTATCCTATAAAATTAGTTTAATTCATTAAAAGTTTCATATTATATTTATTTTGGTATTTATAATATCAATTATTTTAATTTTTCACTATTTTAGTAATTACTGCATCATCATTGTGTCATAAATAAAATATATTATATAATGTCTAAAAATTATAAATAAAATATAATTATGTAGGAAATATTTTTATATTTCTAATGAATATTTATAATCTAAAAGCCAACATATATAACCCTATGTAACAATTTTTTTGCTAAAAGATATATGCTTGTGTCATTTTTGTATTCATTTTAACTTAATTAAAATAAAGTGTCATTATCACTTACAAGTGGATCCATGGGGTCCCAAAATAGACCCAAAGATGCCCATGGTCGACCATGTATCAACAAATAGGGTTAAGACACGTTTTAGGGTAATTTAGTATTATTATAATATTATTTTTCAACCCTTATTTACCGGATTTACCCTTAACCATGGTAAATAAAATATTTACCGCAGTAATTATTCAAAATGTCTAAAAATAAAAGTTACCTATTTACACAATTTGAACATCCTGATTCCAAATATGGAATCCATTTTCCTAAATTCAAAACACAGAAGTGGCAGAAATTAATTTAAAATTAATTCCCGCTGTCAAAACAAAAAGCGTGTTTTTAAGAGATAATAACTATCAAAAGATTGACACTTGTTTATGTTCGGTAAAATTGTAAAATTATGTCCAATGACCAACATTATATTAAATGGTAAAAATATATTCTAAATATACTTTAAAACTACTAAAATTCATAATTTATAACTATTAATTATTTTGATTAAAAAAGTTGTTTTTATTTAAAATTTAGTAATTTTCACTATTCATCAAAATATGAAAGTTATCCGAAATGTACCAAAATTTCACCTTAGGCTAAATTCGATATTCCGAATCCAAAAATGAAGTCCATTTTGAAATATAAATTATATATAATTTCAAAAATTAGGTATTACTATTCATAACGGCTAGTTTGATTGGTTGTGGTGTGTGTTAAAACTCAAGGTTGCGTACAACACACGCTACTGTATTATTCAAAGAAAACGTACCGTGGAAGCTTGGGATGTTTCATTTTAAATTTTTGATGTCCCCATTTAGTCAAAAAGTTTAAAATATTGTATTTAAAAAAAGTTCACTATTAAAAGTTGATAAAAGTGCAATACTGAAAATGAATTTGTTCTTGCATTATGTCTAAGATACTCATAATAAAGTTTAAAATTTATTTAATACTATTCATAACCTCTTTTGAATGGATTTTTGGTAAGTCATTGTGCAAGTGAACTCGGTGTTGCGTGTAGTTCAAGTTATTGAATTATAACACATTATGAATTCTTGGGGTGTTACAAAACTTATGGGCGAAGCTCGTGTAGGGGTGAGTAACACAATACTCAGTTGGGACCCAACCCACAAATGAAATCCCAAAAAGCAAGAACACAAATCAAAGACAGCTTTCACTAGTTTTAACTCAAAGAATAGAAAGTAATATTATCAGTCATAATGTTGAATACAATTTTACTACTGAGGGAAACATCCCTGATGAGTCACAGATATTCTATTGGCTATTGGACCACTGAGGTCTGCTCCACTATTTGACCACTAATGTATGCTCGGCTATGGGACAACATAGCTCCTTTCCACTACTGGACCATTGAGTTTCATTTAGCTACTGAACCACTGAGGATCTCTCAGCTATGAGACCACTTTTATACTCTTAACTACTAGACCACTAAGGTCCACTGAGATACTAAACCATTGAGGTCCCACTCATCATATCCTTTATGTCATTGCCAGCCGTAGGATTCACTCTCTCCAGCACACTTGATTCTCATAGAATCTACTCCTCAATCCATCTGTAGTATCATGAATACCATAAAAACTCAATTAGATTATACCCCAATTATCATATCATCTTAAGGGTCCCAACGCCATAGACAGCGCGTCAATCGGATTTACTGTCTGAAATATATTGACATTTTAGTAAATAGGGCCCAGTTGTGTCTAGGCCCAGTCCGACTTGGTCGACTCGACCCGACCAACCTTGTCTAGGGGTCTTGCATGACCTGGCCTAGTTCGGCTGACCTAACCCTACCCAATTGGGTCTAGACCAACCCATTTTGGCATGGCACAATGGCCCAGCCCATTGGGCTTTGCTGGACATGGCCTAGTTCGGCCATGGGTCCAGCCTACTAGGTCTCCCAATGACCAAGTTCCCATCTGGTCTGTTCCAACTTAGTCGAACCGGTTCTCACCAGTCTAGCCACCCAGCTACCCGGCTTCATATTCGACCCAACCTGAAATTTTGGCTTGTCAGTTCGTCTCTAGACAAGGCCACCCATTGGCAATATTTACGCCCTCATCCAGGCCCACATCGGCGATCTGGCTTAGGTCCTACATAGATGCCTACTAGAGTCCGATTCACATAGCTACATAGCCAAATAAGGCATGCTTCATCCCTTCACATGGGGTTCATCTTGGATCGTGTGAACGTGCACACTGTGGCCCACCCTGCAGTCTTCTTCACATTACAAGGCACCGGACTGGCACCACCACCCTACATCACTATTGCCCCTACTATACATAACCACTTCTACATTAGTGCACTATCGGGGTACACCGCCTCCTGCCCGAGGCCATCATCAGTGGTCTCCTCTGCAGGCCACTAGACTTTCTCCAGTGGTCTGTTTCTCTATATTTCTACGCTTCCGGGCTACTTGGGGTGTCATTGTCCCTACCTCGTACTCTGTTTCATTTTTCTATCACTTCAAGGATCCAGCCTCATTTGGAGTCCCCCTAGTAAAGATCCAATGGGACCTCATGGTTTCATTGGTAAATAAAACGGAGAGAGAGTGGAGGATCATAGAGAACTCCCAATGAAAAATCGTTCTTTGTTCATGTCAGCCCAAAATTTTTCTTGTTAGCGGGATCATGGACAATAAATATAAATCACTAAGATTTAATCTACATAACCAATCCCACAATAAATATTTCCAAATCCCACAAGAAGAATCCATTTGAGGATCAACATATTAGAGATATGATATGAGTTCTTCAATTATAGGGGAGAACGGGGGAAATTAAATCACTAAGGTTTAAAGCCCTACCTTAGAAAATGATATAGGTCAAGGAAGATCGTCAGTCTCTATTTGTCGATCTCTAGTTCTGATTATCTCTCCCAAAGTATCTTTTTCACTTTCCAATTATTTTATGTTCATTATTGGAGAGGTTTCCTTCGACGTTCGACAGAGGAATTCCAGGGTTGTTCGCCAACCCTGATTCCCTATTTAATTAAAGAAGGAAGGTGTGATGTACAATGTAGAGTCACCATGGGAATTCATTAATGAGGTTCATTAATGGATTCATCATCACCACATCGTTGTACCACATTGATGATGAGTCACTACATGATGACGAAGATTAAATAATAAAATAACTTTTTACATTATTTTATATTTCTTCTCAAGTACCAAAAACAATCATTTTCGGTCGACCCATATTGGTCGATGTTACGACCCTCCTAGGTGAATCTTGATGCTCTGATTTCAACGGTTCCCTCATATTTTTGATCTAGGAACTAGTTTAAAAGTTAGAAAACCCTTATATTATGATTATTTAATGAAAGTTAAAAATAGTTCAAAAATACATTTTAGCCACTCCAGGCCGTGAATCCATGTACCATCTTGGATCCTAGTCTCGAAATAATCCCATTTCATTTTTCAAAACTTTTAAATAGAATTCTGGGGCATTACATTCACCCCAACTTAGGACTTTAATTCCCCAAAATACAAACAAAATCTAATGAAACAAATAGGGGTACTGAGCATGAATCTGATCCTCCCACTCCCAGGTGCACTTATGGATATTTTCATGCTTCCAATGAACTCGGACTAGAGGAATTGATTTTACATGAAGGATCCTATCATGTCGATCCTCTATCACAACTGGGTACTCAGTGAATGTCACCACGTCCTTAGTCTCCAACTTTCTATGGTCGATGATGTGAGAAGGGTTGTGCATGTATATCCTCAATTGGGATACATGGTAGATGGCATGCAACCTCTCTATATACGATTGTAGATCCATGTAGTACGCCACCTTTCCCACTCTATGCAGTATCCGAAAATGTTAGATGAACATTGGATATCACTTGTCGCCCTAACCAAATCTATTTATCCCTCATCGAGGAGATACCAATAAGAATATGTGTCCCACCTCCTCAAACTCCAAGCGTCTCTATCTCCCATAATAATACAAATTTTTTCAGTTCTATGTCGTTTTCACCCACTCTCAGATGACCTGCACCTTCTCAGTGGTAGCCTATACCATCTCTGGACCCATGATTCCTGACTCTCCAAGGACTGTCTAGAATAACTCTGACATGAATGGTCATCTCTACAGTGCCTTGAACAATTCCATACTGATATTGGAATGTATCTGGTGTTGTATAAAAACACCACAAATGGTAGGTGGTCCTCCCAACTACAAAAAAATCAAGAATTCAATAATTAATCTTGTTCTACAAGTTTTGTATGGTCTTATCCATCTAGCCATCCATTTGTGGTCAAAAGGTTGTGCTCAATGGTATCTGATTCACAAATTCCTCCTCCATTCCATTCCACAACTGGGAAGTAAATCATTAATCATGATATGAGACAATAATATATGGTCCTCCTTGGGGTCGAAATATTTCCTGCACATAGAGCCACCCCATGCTCTCTTCTAAACCCTTCTCTCGAATGGGTAATAAGTGGGATGACTTGGTTAGTGTGTCTATGATAACCCATATGGTATCATTCCCCTTGGACATATGTGGTAATCCCATAATTAATTCCATATATATCACATCTCACTTCCACTCTGGTACCTTGAGGGGTTATGTCAAACCTACTAGAAACTGGTGACCAGCCATCACATGCTGACAAGTGAGGCATCTCGAGACAAACTTCACCACTTCATTCTTCATCCCCAACCACCAGTACTGACAGCAGAGGTCCCGATACATCTTCACCACACCTTGATGTACCACCAAAGGGGATGTATGGAACTCCCTTAACATCCCCTATTGTAACACCATTGGTAATATAGTGCATACTCTTAAAATGATAATTTGCTCCCCACCTTTTGAATATCCATCAAAGGCATGCTCTGTGGACATCTGGTCACGTGTAGTCTCATTGCGGGCATCTCCGAGTTTCCCCACCCTGACTCACTCTATGAATGGAGGGTAAAATACCATCAACTGAAGAAAATTTTTCTCCTCTATACCCATGAAAGATGTCTGAAGTGATGAAAACTTCTCTTAGGCCGCGTTCAGTAGTTGTGAAATCGATATTCTGCTGAGAGAATCTTCCACCAAGTTCCCATTAAAAGGAGTATAGACTATCTCTAAGTCATAGTCCTGGAGGAACTCTAGACTACATCACTATATCATATTCAGATCCTTCATATAAAAGATATACTTGAGACTATTTTGGTCATATTAGACAATGAATCGTTCGCCCAAAAGTCAATATCACCACATCTTTGGTGTGATGACTACCTCTTCCAAATCATGGTCATGAGTCATAGAGTTTTACTCATGTAGTCTCAATTGTCATGATCCATAAACAATCATTTTTTTCTTCTACATTAGGATAAAACCAAGCCCGATTCCTAATGTGTCACAGAAGACCACGTTGTCAATTCCCTCCTCTAGCAGCCTCAAGATAGGATCACTCCACATACTTTGCCTCAACTGCTGAAAGCTCTACTGGCATCTTTCTATCCAAACAAAGGGGTTTTCCTTATTTTTCAACATTTTCACGGGTACCTTAATTCTAGAGAATCCATGTAAAAACCTACAATAGTACTCATCCATCACAAGAAATCTTCTCACCTCAATAATACTCTTGGGTGGTTCTCAAACAAGAATCTCCTCGATCTTTGATGGATCCACCACAACTCTAGCCTCTAAGATGACATGTCCATAGAAGTATACCTTTTGTATCCATAACTCAAACTTTGAGATCTTTCCATAATTATGGTGCTCTCAGAGTGTGTCCAGACCCATCCTCAAGTGTATTTCATGCTCCTCCTTAGATGCTGAATACACTAATATGTCATTAATGAATACCACTACAAACCAATCTATGTATAGGTGGAAGATCCTATTAATCCATCCCATGAATATTTTTGGGTCGTTTTTCAGGCCAAACGGCATCCCTAAGTACTCATAGTGGTCGTAGATACATCTAAATGCCATCTTCAAGATGCCCACATATCGTACTCGTAGCTGGTGATAGCCAAATCTAAGGTCTATCTTTGAGAACCATCACGCACCCTTCAGATGATCGAAGATGTCATCAATCCTCACTAGATGATACTTTTTCTTCATAATCACTTGGTTCAAGCAATGAAAGTCCATGCATAACCACAATATTTCTTCTACCTTTATGGAAAACAAAATTGGGGTTGCTATGAAGAAACATTAGTCCTTACGAACCCCTTCCTCTACAAGTCCTCCAACTGTACCCTCATCTCCCGGAGCACTATGGGATCCATATGATATGAAGGTGTAGATATCAATGTCTTCCTAGGGTACATATCAATGTATAAGTATACCTCCCTATGAGGAGTTAGTCCTTGAACATCCTCTGGAAATATGCCCTTGTACTCATCCACCACTATAGGAAACTGTGGACTCATCTCATCCACTACACTAAGGGTCATGCCAGCCAGCTGATTAGTGATCGGATGAATCCTCTTATGTGCGAGTCCATCCTACACTACCCCATTTTCCTTCCTGCAAATAAAGGAAAACCAATTCCCACCTCAATGGACACACTGCACTATGTGTCTAAAATAGTCGATCTAATCATGAGCTGCTGATAGCCAGTCCATTCCCAGAATGACATCGTAAGGCATCAATACTACTACTAAGATATCCCGGATGAAGATCTCACCTCCAAGAGTAATCTCATGTGGTTGGAACCAGTGTGTGGTCACTGATTCCCCTCCCACAAGAATCTCTAATCATATTGATCAATCCAACGGATCGATCAAAATATATGAGCTCCGAACATGGTCTGCATCATGGAAAGAGTGACTGTAAGTTAGGTCAATAATAACTAAAGATAAAGTGGAGAAGACATAGATTTTACCTCGTATCATCTTTAGGATGTTGGGATCGTAGTCCTTGATCACCTGAAGATAAGCCCACCCCTTTCCACCTACTCCTAAAGCCCTTGGTTGACCACCTGGGGGTGGTGGTGGTAGTACCTCGTACCTACTCCCACCTCCTACTACTCATCCCACTACTCTTCCATGTTCGCCGCCTAGAAGACCACCTTATTCTTATCTATGTTGTTCCTTCATCGGTACCTCGTCCATTTGTCGGTCCTCTCCATGATGAGTCGGGAAATCCAAAGCCATGTTCCCATACACGCCACACGCGTAGTATACTCTGCTCCTCTGATGACTCCCTCTACCCTGGGATCCTCTTACCATTAAACCTGAGTCTTGGAGTCATCCTATGAATGGTTTGAACCTCTTGGGCCTATGTGTCACAAGTGAGCTACCTAATACATATGACTTGGCAACCTATCACCTAATATTAGATCCCATTATCGTTTTCTGTTCATTGGGGAAGCTCCGCCCTATTAGAGCTCGCTCTAGCACACCATTATGCATAGGGATGTTGAAGGAAATCATTTTTGCCCTGATCTCTCATCGGATGCCCTGCTCAATGGTTGGCTCCATGAAGAAATGGTACCATACCATATACATAGAGTAACGGGAGAGCTCTATGAACCTCATAGAGTACTATTCCACTGTTAGGATACTCTGCTGCATCTGAAGCATCTTCTGTATGCGCACTGAGCGCAAAGTCACAGTTAATAACTCCTCCATGAAAATTTGATCGAATTCAAACCAGATGAGGGTCACATCCTCATGCGTCTGGATCATCAAAATCCACCATATCCCTATTGATCATTATATAAGGATCGCATCTAGAACTCCCATCTGGTCATGTGGAATTTTCACTATGCGAAAGACTCACGTCACCACTTCCAACTAATCTTTAGAGACCAGAGGATCTATCTACCCTTTTCAAATCACACATAATGATCCATTTTATCTATATAATTTATCTAAATTGCCTCAATTAAGTTATTTTCTCATGTTTCAGAGCTTCTAGTCATAGTATTTGGTCACGCATACTTCATTACATAGAAAGTACTTAAGAGAATATTTGAATCTTCAATGTAAGTACCGTCATATTATTTAACAGTTGTCATTATCTTCTTCCTCAAAATAATGATAAATTTTATAAAAAGTAATAATTGAAAATAAAATCAGTATTACTATGTATTAAGATAATAATAATGAAATAGGGATGGATTTATAATCACTCTTTTTGTAGAAAATTTTTATTTGGGTCACTTTATTCACCTACATGAATAGTGGAACACTATTTTTTTAATTATAATTATACGGGTTAAGAGAACATTAATAGTAAAAAATTATAATATATAATATTAATTTTTATTATTATATATTCTTAATGGTAAAATTATAATGATTTTCCATTATATAATAACTCTTTTTTATAGTATAGGTTACTCAAAACTAGCAAGATACATATTTTTCCTTGAGAACTATGCATGTAAATCTTATTTAATGAATATATAAATTTATAAAAAAAATAAATGTATGATTGTAGTAATTTTAATATCATATTGATTATGATATCATTAATTATTAATGACTATTGAGACCTTCATATCACAACAATCAAGATACTTTGATAACTACTAACAAATAATGATCGCTAAGAACTATATTTAACTAATTAATAATAAAGAATTGCAAATAATTTATTCACAAAAAATTATATATATAGGTTTATTAAATTGATTATTAAAAATATTAATTTTATTATACATGGATTTAGAGATCTTTCAATAAGCCAGAGGTTGTGGGAAGGGTTTTTCTATTAATATAAACTACTTTTTGAGATTTTCTCTCTTTTAAATAGATAATTCTTTTTAATTTACATGTTATTTATTATATTAGACTATTTTTAAGTGTTCTTTTTAATTTATTAAGAATCACTTGTGATGTTGGAAAGGGAATATATTTATCTCTATTATTTATATTTCTTATTTAGTCTCATTCTCTCTCCAATTTCTTTTATTTTATTTTGATGGATTCATATGGATGGATTCTTATGAAATACCTTTAAAATAACTTTTGTTTACATTATACTTAATTTAGATTCTATTTAGTTATACTCTAATTTTTAAACAAAATTAAAATTCAAAAGGTATTTATTTATAAAGTTTCATTCAATTTCTCATTTTTCTCTGAAATAGTTCTCTTTTATATCAATACATATTTATCTAAGAATAATAATTTTCATATTTTTATTATAAAAATGGTGGGGTGGTCCTTAAGTGTTAAAAATCCTATAATATTTCATTAGAAAATCTTGTATAAATCTGATTAGGGAGCATTTTTGAAGTAATTTTAGTTTTACTGTAGTTACATAACTAATCACCCAAATTATAGTTTCATTCCCAATATTTAGGCCAACATGCCATAAGGGGTTTATTCCATCAATGGAATCTAGGAAACCATTGGGAATTCAAGACATATTTATTCCAAGTCACCCTTTTTGGACCATATGTGACATGGAGGGATTAGAAAAAATGACATGATGCAATAGGTAGGTAATGTGGCATGGTGACACATAGGCGATGTCAGGTATGAATCCTTAAAATGGTGTGGGTAATTCCAGAGTCTATCAACTAGAAACCAATCTCCAATATATTTCAAATATGGGATGTATGAGAGCCCTATCAGGGACTATAAATTATTAAGACCCATTAGATGATGTGTCATTATAGATAGCTGACGTAGTAGGTATCCAAGAAAGTAATTATTATGTGGGAAGATAAAAAAGGAGATGTGTGTGACGGAACCTAACATTTGGACCTATACCTACATGTTTTTGATGGTTAGAAGGTATCCCTTCCATGGTTGATCAAAGAAAATAATGGGAAGTCATTTCTTAGAATGGGTTGATGCAGAATTCATACTAGTGACACTGTTTGATAACTAATTGTATGGGAGACAATAAGGTTGTTTCGCACGGACTCCGGGGATGACCTCCTGGACGGGAGATTCAAACGTTCTGATCGGTTTCTAACGGGTTTGTTCGTAGAACCGGAAACATCCAATGATTCCACATCCGTTTGGACCTACTTTCCAAAGGAAGGCGCTCATTAGCTTGTGGACTAATGAGGCTTAGGAATTTGCATTGGTCGAGAGGATGGGAGGTCGGACTCATCACACCTTTTTGAGGGGAATTATTGTCTACTCTGGGACTCTCTTTATAGATTTAAGTTATGTTCGTGAATCCTTATTACATTACCAAGTATAAAATGATCTTTCCTTTAGTTTTAACAATCAATGATTAAATATGCAAGAAATTTAGAGAATCTTTTATATGTATTCGAGGTTCTTCATCAATAGAGAATCATCTATATCTGTTTAGAGATTCCTGGTCAATGGTATCCTTCAAAACATTTATATAAAAGTCTCTTGGTCATTATGATGACCAGGCTGGTTTTAAAGCCAATCAGTGGGGCACTTGAAGTTTATCGTCATTCAGAATGACAGAGATTTTTTCAAAGTTGGGATCGAACCCATAAATGGGCTACCTACGTATCCTTTGTTTTGGAAAAGGAATCAGAACCCACGTAGTTCGAGTAATGGAGTATGATGTTTATGATTGATGGTTCAAAGAAGAATGTCATAATTACTTTTACACTCTAAGCTCACGTGAGTCATGCTCAGTGTGAGAAACAAGAGGTATTGGTAAAAATTAGACAATTGTGCCATGAAAGATGCAATCATAAGAATTTGTTTGGGGCTTATGCATGTATGACTTCCCAGATAGATGAAGGTTTAGGATTTACTTTTAGGGATAAAATCCATGAACAGGGTCCATAAAGTTATATGTGCTTCATGGAGATTTGAATACTCTAATCTTGGGGCTTACTCCTAAGGAGGATGCCCAAGTTAGGAGGGGACTTATGATTGGGTTTTACTCCTGAAAAGGAAACCCAAATCAAGGGTAAATTAGGACTGGTTAAGAGAAATTTAAGGGGGCTTGGGGTTTACTCCTGAAAAGGAAGCCCAAGGTTATGACTGAGTCTTATTCCTAAAAAGGAGACCCAGGTTAGGGATTAAGGTTTGGGGCTTACTCCTGAGGAGGATGCCCAAAAATTAGAGGACTTGATTGGGGCTTACTCCTGAAAAAGGATGCCCAAGTTTGGGAACTTTAAAAATTTGGGGCTTACTCCTGAGGAGGATGCCCAGATTAAAGGTTTTATAACTGGGGATTATTCCTGAAAAGGAGACCCAGGTTAGGATTCTCTCATCTTAAAGGATGAGGTTGAATGAATGAACTCTCCGTATTTTAGTGACATAAGGATATTTAAATCACTATACTTTTAGAGAGATTCCACAGAATTCCTTTCAGATAAGAAAGTCAAATCAAGAAATCATGCCAAAAATGGCTTTGAAGAGTGTATTGAAGACTGAATCTTGAAAAGGAAAGGTGTGATGGATTAAGAGGGGTAAAAATGGGCAAGATGGGCACCCAAAAAGATAGGGGCGCGCAAGTCTTGCAAGGCGCGCAAGTCTTCTGTGGGCGCACAAGTATTGGTCGCGCAGGTATACCTGCGCGGCACATGGTGTACTTGCGCGATTTTCAACCAGCATTGAAATACTTGAGTGACTCTTTTTAAAACCCTTTAGAATTTTCTTGAGGTTCTTCCAGAAAAGGGACGCAAGTTATATTGAAGGAAATAAGTCGGCGCGCAAGTGTTTGATAAGTTTCAACACTTAGGCCTTCCTTCTTCTCTTTAGATCTTCCGTTCTAGGTAATAAACTACCTTAGAAGTGTTCTGAAAGCTTTGAGAAGAGACTTGGGCGTCGGGAGCTTCAATCCGAGTTTCTGGAAAAAGATCCTCTCGAATGGGGGGCCCACAGGGTCTATTTATAGGCAAAAGAAGACCCCGGGCGGTTACCGGGCGGTTACCACTTAGGTCGCGCAAGTCACCTGCGCGACTAAGGTAGCCGCGCAAGTACTTGCACGACCACTAGGCGGCGCGCAAGTGTACTTGCGCGACCATGAGGGAACTTGCGCGACCTATGGGAAATGTTTTCCTTGTTCATCCCTTTGTCAATTTTTTATGTTTCTTCAAAGGATGAATCACATTGAGCTCAGATATTCCACTTTTCCGATCATTGGATTCTGTGACGAAAGGAGCGTCAACAAAAGTCCCCCCTCAGAGTTGGATCTGGAAAGAAATGAGGATTTTAATCTGAGGAAATTGAATACATTCAAAGGAAAAGGGGGCGTGCAAGTCTTCAGGGCACAGAGGGCAGCGCGCAAGTGTGCTGGAACTTGACTTTTATTTAGAGTTCCTTTGTCTTTTGTGGGTAGTTTAAAGTCATGCATGCCGGACATAAAGGGGCTAATGTTTAAGGTCGAAATAGCTTTGACCGAAATGGATTAAAAATGGATTCAATTCCATGACAATTTATCTGAAAACATATTACCATACTCAAGTATGAGAGAAAATATGTAAACTATGGCTTAAGAATATTTGAATCTGAGGAATGATATGAAAAAGAGCTAAAAGGCATTAGAAGAAGTAGTTTCCAAGAATGAAGTTACTATTATTTAACCAAAACCCATTAGGGGGTTGAAATATGCAGGGCCACCTATGGGCATTGGCTGTATGGTCAAATAAATAGCATCTTTTGGCTGACAAGTCTGTTATGTGGACTGTTTATGCAAGGCCACCTATGGGCACGTGCTGCATAGTTAGGCAAAAGAACTCCCAGAAATTTACTTTCCTAGTGCTAAAAGCCAGTGAAAGTTTATGGAGATTCAAATTTTCTAAATTATAGAGTTTGTTGTATGGAAAGAGGTACTTGAATATGGAGAAGATATTTCCGAACAACAATATCGAAGAACTGGATGAATATCACTCCTACGAAGGTCTGACCCAAACGTAGGGAAGAAGAATAAACCATAGACTTGAATACTTTCAGATCATGAAAAAGGATATGGGACAAATATGTTAAGGATGGCTATTCATTGCGGATCCCTACATACTATTGTTTAAGACAAATAAGGACAAAAGAGGCATTCTTCCCAAGAATGAAGTTACTATTATATAACAAAACCCGCTAGGGGGTTGAAATATGCAGGGCCACCTATGAGAATTGGCTGCATGGTCAAATGAATAGCCTTTTTTGGATGACAAGTCTGTTATGTGGACTGTTTATGCAAGGCCACCTATGGGCACGTGCTGCATAGTCAGGAAAAAGAATTCTCAAAAGTTTGACATTTTTGTGACTAGAAGTCATGAAAAAGGTTATGAAGATCTGAAAATATTTAAGGTTAGGATTATAATACATAAAGATGGGTATTGTCCAATGTATATAGAGATACATAGGTCAATGAAAACCATAATCATGTTGTGGCTGGGTCCTGAATTGAAATTTTGGACTTCACTACGTATCTCATAAGAATGAGAATCAAGCCATACGTAGTTCTTGAAATGCAGTTTAACGTCGTGCAGGACGAAAGTATGAGTGATCTTAGTTTAGGGTCATAGAATTCGGACCATAATAATGAATACATAGTGTGTGTTTTCATGAGGACTTTTCAGCCAAGGGACTGAAAGTGAAATTTGGGGTTAGGCCCAAAAGACTTGGGACTGGATTCGAGGGACACTCGAATGTTCCTACGTATCCCATAAGGATGGTAATCAAGTCCACGTAGTTCTAGAACTACCCTTTGTACAAATTTGGTTCGTACATGTGAAGGGTGAAAGGGGACTTTAGTGCAATGATGGTTTAACCTAAGATAAAAAGTTTAGGCATTACCATGTATGCATGTAGTCTTTTGAAAATGAAAACCATGATTGAAAAATCAATGTCAATAATAGTTCTCTCTCAAATGAGGAAATCAAAGAATATTGTAGTTTATTGTCGTATCGGACAAAATTGTTGCATAGTTTAACGTCATATAACAAGGACGAAAGTGAATCAATGTAAAAAATATTGATTCTAGGGGGGGTTTCACGAATCAACATCATATGAGATGGTGGTGAACCGATGTGAAGAGATTATTTTTGGGCTTGAACCCTGGGAGGTTTCCTACATACCCAGCCTGGAGGGCAAGGATCAAAGTCCGTGTAGTTCAATTAAAGAATGAATTAATGATCAAGTTGTTCTTGGGGACAATTATCTAATAAAAAATGCTGTTGGGACTTACACATGGTTAGTGGCCCAAAGGGAGTATTATGGTTGATATTTTCTCTAAGCTCACGTGAGTCATACTCAGTGTGAGAAACAAGAGGTAATAACAACCTTAATGATGCACAGTTTAATGTCATGTAGGACATAAAAAAGGGACTATGCAGTTTAAAGTCTTGCAGTTAGGACTATTGGTGCTGCAGAGTTTAATGTCATGTAGCAGGGACAAAATAACAGTTTAATGTCATGTAGGACATATTAAGGACTTTCTGTACAGTTTAGCGTCATGTAGTTAGGACGATGGAGATAATACAGTTTAACGTCATATTGGACGAAAGTGCGAATAGTTTAAGGTCATATTCATGGACCGTGGATGGTGCGGTTTAATGTCATGCTGGACCTTTGATGATTATATAGTTTAACGTCTTTTCGGACGTGAGGGACTTTTATACAGTTTAGCGTCATGTAGTTTAGGACGTCACAGTTTAACGTCTTGCTGGACCAGGGATGATGTAGTTTAAGGTCATGCTGGACGGTTTAGGGAAATTTTTCACAGTTTAATGCCGTGTGGGACGAAGTTGCAGTTTAAAGTCATACTGGACCATTGCTGTATAGTTTAACGTCATATAGCAAGGATGAACTGGTGTTGTACAGTTTAAAGTCATGTAGCTAGGACTAAGGTGAACCAATATGAGGATATCAGTTCTGGGGACTTTTTACAGTTTAACGTCATGCTGGACGATGAAAGTGCCACACAGTTTAATGTCATGTTGCTAGGACACAATATAGTTTAATGTCATCTCGAACAAAATATAGTTTAATGTCATCTCGGAAAAAATATGGAACTTCTGTACAGTTTAATGTCATGTAGATAGGACATAATATAGTTTAATGTCATCTCAGACATAATATAGGGACTATGCAGTTTAAAGTCTTGCAGTTAGGACTATTGGTGCTGCACAGTTTAATGTCATATAGCAGGGACAAAATAACAGTTTAATGTCATGTAGGACATATCATGAACCAATGTGATTGTTTTGGATCTGGGAACAATATTTTGTGTTTATACAAAATACTTCTTCAGAAATCTGGCATTAGATGGAGTCGTGATGTGTTCTCCATCCATTGATATTAGAGAATATGCTCCATTGGAGTAGACCTTATGTATTGAATAAGGTCCTTCCCATTTTGGTTCAAGCTTGGGAGGCCTCTTTCCTGGTATCATTGGTGCTCTGAGAACCAATACCAATTCTCCCTGAATGAATGAACGAAGACGAACTTTTTTGTAAAAAGCTCGTGCTATTCGATTCTGATAGATTTCCAAGTGGTGCAAAGTGCACAATCTTTTCTCATCTAACTGTTCCAATTCATTCAACCGCTTTTGGGATTTCTCATCTATTGATAACTGATCACAAATGGCTATTCTGAGTGAGGGCAATTGAACTTCAATTGGCAAGACTTCTTCTGTTCCATATACCAATTAATATGGAGTTGACCGCGTTGCATTGCGAGTGGTAGTCCGATAAGCCCATAAAGCATGAAAGAGTATATCAGGCCATGACCTCTTATCTTTATCCACCATATTTTGCAGTATATTTGAAAGAGTCTTGTTGAAGGCCTCTATCTGGCCATTAGCCGCTGCATGATATCGAGATGAATGGTTGGACTTAATGTTGTATTCTTTATACAATTTCTTTACCTCAAAAGAACAGAAGTTGGTGCCGTTGTCCGTCAATATGGTATGAGGGACACCAAATATAGTAATGATGTTAGACTTGATGAAGCTAACAATGCATTTAGAACTGAATTATTTGAGAGGTACTGCCTCTGCCCATTTGGAAAAGAAATCAGTAGCAGTAAGAATGTACTTAAACTGCTTGGCCGTAGCTGAAGGGTAAGGTCCCACCACATCCATTCCCCATGTGGAAAATGGCCATGAGTATTTAGCTGTACGAAGCAACTCTGGAGGTTTATGAATGAAGTTGGCATATACTTGGAATGAATGACACTTCTTTGTGAAATTAACACAATCTTGTATCATTGAAGGCCAAAAGTATCCAAGCCTTCGAATTTGATTAGATAGTCTATGTCCAGACTGGTGGGCACCACAGACTCCTGCATGCACTTCTTTTATGACAGCCATTGTCTCTTCACCATCAATACATCTAAAGAGAACTCCATCAAAACCACGTTTGTAGAGAATTTTATCGAGGTGGTTTGGGCTATCATAAAGAGTAAAATTGACCACACGTCGCCGAATTTGTTCTTTCTCGGCTCTATCAGGTGGAAGTGTTCCATTTTGAAGGTATTCCCTGATAGGTGACATCCATCCTGTAGTATGACCATACGGTTCAGGAATGGGACTAATTTCATTAATTTCCTCTGTTCTGACTTGAACATAAGGTGAAATTGCATGACGGTGGGCAATACAGATGGTTGTTTCGTCCCGATTTTGATCTGCTAAAGTTGTGGCTATATTAGCCAGTGCATCAGCTTGAGCATTTTGTGATCTTGGTACATAAGAAAATGTCAGTTCTGAAGGGAATTCCGACATTAACTCTCTGACGTAATCATACAAAGGGATTAATTCTTCTTTTCTGATGGCATAATCCCCATTGACTTGTTTGATTACCAAGTCTGAATCACCTTTCACCTTTAAGTGATTCACTTGTGCTTGAAGCGCTAACTCTAAGCCTGTAATGAGAGCTTGGTATTCAGCTTCATTATTGGTACCACCTTCCCACAACAAAAAGGAATAAGGTAACACTGCCTTATCTGGATAAATGAGCATAATTCCTAAACCAACTTTGTTGAATTTAGGATTTTCCATTTTCTTCCATGTTGGACTTCTAGAAGCACCATCAAAATACATTTCCCATGTTTGAGGACTCTCTTGAATAGAGAAAACTTTCTCATCAGGGAGTTCGATATCTGAATACGTGTCTTCCACTGAAGGATGTTCAGCCAGGAAATCAGCCAGAGCTTGGCCCTTAATTGCCTTTTGAGACACATACTGGATGTCGAACTGCTGTAGAATAACCGCCCACCTTGCCAGACGTCCTGTAAGCATTGGACGACTAAGGATGAATTTGAGTGGATTATTACGAGATACCAATTGGACCTCGTGATGTTGCAGGTAGTGTCTCAATTTTTGAACTGCAATGATTAATGCTAGGCAGCACTTTTCAATACTTTAATACCGGGTTTCTGCTTCAAGCATAGTTCTACTGAGATAGTAGAGACTATTTTCATTCCCAGCATCATTCTTTTGAGCGAGAAAGGCACCCAATGATCGCTCTAAAGCTGTCACATAGAGGATAAGAGGTCTACCCTCAACAGGTGGCATGAGTACTGGTGGACTCAAGAGTTATTTCTTGAGAACATCAAATGCTTCTTGACATTCTTCAGTCCACTGGTAAGTGACTCCTTTCTTCAATAATTTGGTAAAGGGTAAACTTTTGCCTGCCAAATTAGCGATGAAACGCCGAATATAGGCTAAGTGTCCTTGAAGTCCTCTTAATTCTTTCAAATTCCGAGGAGGTGACATAACAAGGATTGATTTGGTCTTCTCAGGATCGACTTCAATACCACGATGGCGTACAACAAATCCGAGGAATTTTCCTGAGGTTACCCCAAAAGCACATTTTAAGGGGTTCATCTTTAAATTATGTTGTCGAAGCTTGTGGAATATGACTTCCAAATCAGCCAAGTTATCAAAAAGTTGTTTGGATTTAACCACCAAATCATCTAAATAGCATTCAACAAACTTCCCTAAAAGAGGTTTGAAGATACGATGCATGGCGCGTTGATATGTTGCACCTGCATTCTTTAAACCAAAGGGCATCACCCGGTAACAAAACACACCTTGAGGAGCTCTGAAGGCTGTATATTCCTCATCTTTTGGGGCCATTCGGATCTGATTATATCCCGAATATCCATCCATGAAATAAAGTACTTCATAGCCAGCCGTCGCATCAATTAAGAGTTCTGTAATCGGAACTGGGAAATCATCTTTAGGACAATACCGATTAAGATCTCTGAAATCGATGCAAACCCTAATTTGTCCGTTCTTCTTCTTTACAGGGACAATATTAGCCAACCACTTGGGATATTGAACTTCTCTGACGAAGTTATCTTTGATAAGCTTATCCACTTCAGCCTCAATTTTGGAAGCATAGGTTGGGTGTGTTCTTCTCGCGGCTTGCTTGAATCCTCGATGTTCTTTTGGTAAACCCAAATGATGAGTAGCAACATCAGGATCAAGGCCAGGCATCTCTATATAATTCCAAGCAAAAATATCTTTATTTTGCTTTATAAAAGAAATATACATCTCTTTCTCTTCAAGGGTCATGGCCGCACTAATTAAAGTGGGGCATGGATCTTTCTCTGTACCCATATTTACTTCTCTGAGTTCATCCACAGTGGTAGAGATACCCTCTTCAAATGCTGGAGGATCATGTCTAAGATCTTCCTCTTCCTCTTCATCATGTGTTATTTCTTCCGTTTCTACTTGCAAAGTAGATGAAAAAACGAAATTCTCATGATCATAAGAGATGTCAAAATTTTCACATTTTGAAGAAGAAGCTTTCATTTCCGACCCTATTGATGATAAAGGGTCTTCTTTGGGAAATAAAGAGGAGATGATGGATTGAGAATCGACATCATTATTCACCTCTGGTATTTCTATAACTTCTTCTGGCCTGATTAGCGAAGTATAGACTTGTTGGATTTCAGCAGACGAAATGAAAACGTCACCACTTATGCTTTCGTCACTGCTTGGTAAGTTACCAATTTCTCCCATGTTGTCTGGCTCGATTGCCGTAATTGACATTATGGATCTTTCCATAAGAGTATTTCGATTTGGGCCTATTTTGTCAATTTTACTGATAGGTAACACATAATCTGTACTCACATGTGAAAATGGATTTATTGGAATTTTTTCCAAACCATATGGAGCATTAACTTTGGTAATTTCCTTCATTGTAGATTTTTCTCTTCCCTTCATGTGATAAAATTCCGCCTCAATGTATTGAGACTCACATGTCTTGAACGAGGCCTTATCACCATACAATGTTCCAACTTGACCATCGAAACAGTATTTGAGATATTGATGGTATGATGACGGAATAGCTGCATGCTGATGTAGCCAGGGTCTTCCAAGCAAGATATTGAAAGTTGAGTCTTGATCAACAATCATGAAATCCGAATTGGAAACAAGATCTCCAAACTGAGTTCTAAGCGTAACTTCTCCCAGTGGTTCTTGTTCATTTTTATCATATCCTTGCAACATCATGGTAGAAGGAGATAAATCAGATTCCGTGAGGCCCAACCGATGAAGTGTACGAATGGGCATGAGGTTGACTCCTGAACCATTGTCAATGAAAGCTCTTCGAACATCTATACCATTGACTTTGCCAGATAAGTACAAAGGTTTTATGTGCCCATGCACAACATCATCTTCATCTTTATCAGTAAAAGATATCACTGCATGGCATTTTGCAGGATTATTCTCTATGTGATAGATTTCAGCTGCAGCAATTTCAGCTTCAAAATTTTGAGGACTTGACAAAGCTTCGATGAGTGCTTCCCGAAGATCTCTTGACAGATTCAAAGTATCCAAAATTGATAACTTGGATGGTACTTGGGACAAGTGTTTCAATATATCATACTTTTGATCTAGAGGTCTGCGTTTCCCAATAGGAATATGCGGTTTAGCAGGTACCTTGGAAGCAGATGCTTTGAAAGCTGATGCATCTTGTATTGAAGCTGCCAACATCCTTAGTTTTGGCAGATTAGACTGATTAGATCCATTTACTTGCTGAGATAAAGAAGATGGAACTTTTAATCGGTCTTCCAAAATAACTATGCCGAAACTGAGTTGGCCATTGGCAGAAGAACTTGCTTGTTCTTTTTGAGCTCGCTGAAGGGCTCTACCACGAGTTTCTGCTGCGTATACAGTGATAGCAGGGGTAGAATTAGAGTAGTGGCTTCGGAAAGATCCACGTCTTCCCCTATATCCTGAACCTCTAGAACTTCCTCGGGTTCCCTTATTTGATACAGGGAATTCAGGCTCATCAAGACTGGAATATGGATCTATTAATTGAATCATATTAACAGAACCAAAGATTAACTCTTCGTCTGATAAAGACTCTGCCTGGTTAGCCTGTTTAGGCTGTGCCGTTTGGTGGGACGGTGCCCATGGCTTCGAAGTAGATGGCATGAAATCTGCCAGAGTCAAAGACAATTTAGGCTTTGATACATACTCATCTTCTCCTGATTCCTCTTTCTTCTATTAATTGTGCTGCCCTTTTGAGGATTTGTCTTTTGATGGAGGCTTTACTGCAACTTTTATAGGAGACACAATTGGCTTCTTCAATTGTGTTCTCAAAATGGAATGGGTCCGATTGATTGTCTTTCTGACCATCCAATCATCATATTTTTTCGCAGTTTTGCTTTTGACTTCCTGCCACTCGCCTCCTTCCTCTGGATCTGTAGCGGTAATACATGCTACATGAGCTGAAGAACCCTTCAATTTGACTTGTCCCAAGTCAACCATCTTTTTCAGGAGGTCTTTAAAGACAAAACACTCCTGGATGGGATGCCCCAACATTTGATGAAAGGGACAATAATTGGGACGGTCTTCATCTTCTTCCTTGTTTGGCCTCTTCGGCACTGGTAATTGAACCAAATTATTTTCCAGAGCTGAAATGAAGTAACCAGGAACTTGCTCACTTCGGAAAGAGTAAGTTTTACTCTTCATATCCTCAAATTGTTTTCATCGTTGATCTTTTTGATCATTTGGACGAAACAGCCTTTGTTGTTGGCGTTCAGGAGGTGGAGCCCTTCGAGAAGATGAAGGTTTTGAAGTAGAAACAGGTACAGGTGCTTGTTTAAGCATAACTATAGTAGTTTCCACTTTACCCATTCTCCTTCCTGGATCTGATGGAATTATATGAGATTTAACCTTAGCCTGTACAAGGGAATCTTCAATCTGTTGAGCGATTGAAGTAAGGTCTCGAAACCCTCCTGTGGATTTAACAGGGATCAATGGCGTGCGTAATTCGTCACGCAAATTTTCCACACAGATTGGCAACAATTCCTCCTGAGGGAGTGCTAAACTCAAGGAATAAGTTAATCCCTTCCAACGAGCAATGAAATCAGAGACTCTTTCATTCTCCCTTTGCTTGCAGTTTGTAAGATCGAAAAATGTCGTTTTTGGAAAAGTTGAGCTAAACTGAAGAAGGAATTTTTGACGAAGATCCTCCCATCCGATGACTGACCGAGATTGCAAGCTTGTATACCAGACAAAAGCTGGTCCTTGCAAGGTTCGCACGAAGCATCTGAGTTTCACTGCTTCTTGCTGCTCTGGAGTTCCCATCATAGGATCACAACAGGACACGTAATGCGTCAAATGTTGTTCGGGGTCGCCTGATCCATTGAAAGTAGGGAAAACAGGGTTTCCAAAACTGGATGGAGGAGAAATTGAATCTACCCATTCAGGGTAAACTTTCTTTTCAGGTTGAACTTGCGCACGTTTCCCTTGAATAGTTTCTAACCGAGCTGTTAATGACTCAATAGTAGTTATTAACTTTTGAGAAACATCAGGTTGAACTTGGTTTTGGGTAGGTGCAATGAATGGAGCTTGGACAGACGTGGTGGTTGGTGCTGCAACTGATGGTAGTGCTGCCAACCGTTGTTGCATTTGACCCGTAAGATTAGACCTCTGAGGGTGTACTGATAGAGGAGGATATTCCTGATCCATCTCAGTAGTTACAACAAATTCCTTTGGCTGTCGGACTTTATCATTCTTAAGAAAAAGACTACTCTGAAGTAGTTCTGCATTCAACCTTCTTAATTCTTTCATTTCTTCCCCCTGTTGTGAAAACCTTTGCTCTAATGAGAGTGATTGATATCCTTCAGAGGAAGGGTGAGAAGTAACCTGATTCTTTCCTTTCCCCTTATTGGATCCTTTTCGGAGAGGGGGAAGTGGGTTACTTGAAGGAATACCCAGATTTTGGGTAAGCCTTTGATTACGTGTGCGCACACCTTCTTCATTTAAGTCTGTGTGCGCAACTTCTTGAGCAAGAACCTCTTCGTCTGATCCTTCTGATTGAGCCTCATCTGGTGAATCAGCAGCAACGGCATTGATGACATTAATGGATGCATATTGCATGGAATCCTTTCTATCAGCATTTCTGTGATATTTTCTTCTTCCATGTCCATGATGAGACATGGAATTCCGTTGACTTGATCCCTTAGGAACTTCTTGGAGAACCGTCACTTGGAGAGAATCTTCTGATAGCTTGGCTCTTCGTTCCTCTTGAGGCTTATTCCCTAATTGAGAGAATACTGACTTTCTCTGAGGGAGGGATTGAGGATTTGAAAAATTCCCCAGTCCGGTAGATTGGGGATGTTCCTGCAGCTTCCGCTCAACTCCTCGAATCCCATTTGTTGACTCTGAGGGTTGGGTTAGAGAAGTCCCCAGTCTGGAAAGCTGGGGTGTCTCTTGACATGCTATGTCTGAGATCTTCGTAAAATCTCTCTTGATCTTGCGAATTTTAGTTCGGAAATTAGCTGGATGCATTAACCTGTATCCACTTTTATCACCTGGTTCAACAGACCGTTGGATGATTTCCGAAACTTCTGTTATTTGATGACGTGTTTGCTCCAGACGAGAGGCTTGTGCAATATTCTCTCCTGCTTGATGTAGGATCAATTCAACAACTTGTTCTCTATATACTTGATTTTGAGAGGAACTAGTTGAAGCCTATTCTTGAGCAAGCTTTTGATTATGAACAAATCCCATTGACTGTGGCCGGCCATGGGCAATAACATTGCATGAGACCATTTTCGGCAGGCTTTGCTGACCGGAGAGCACTGTGAAATGTAGTGCTCCGTGAACACCTCATCCTCTGATATGAACATCAGATGGAGCATTGGCAATTAACTGATGCAATTTTCTTAGTGCGCCAAGGCATGAATGTTGAAGAGTTCTCTGTTGCTTTTCAGCCTTCGGATACCGAGAGACTGATAGAGATGCCAAATCAATCTGACGTTGTAACCCTTCTATTATCTTAATATGATTTTCATAATCACCATAAGATAATACTTTCTTCTTCAATTGACAAAGATTATTCCATATGTTGAGACGAATATCATGGATTCCCTCATCCGTCAACATCTTTGGAATGTCGTACTGGGAGTCAGCCAAAGGCCAAAACATGACTGGTACTTCACCTTTTGCTAGTTTTTTCCTCATGTTCAGCATTTCCTCTTTATCATTGAATGAAGATTCTTCTACCTGTTTGGACCAGAGTTGGTGTTTCCTTGTTGCTTCATCGGATTCAACAAGATTGGTAGAGAAATCACTATTCATGCTGGAAGATGAATGACCCAGGGATGGTTCGGAGAATAACCTGAACCCTATGCTATCTTCTGATGGAGAAAGAGTTTCACCTGCCGATAGTAAAGCATCAGACATGACTGGTTTTACGTTTTCAAGTGCCTCGAGATAGGAGGGCTTTCTCGTCACTACATTGCCTTCTGAAGAATTTTCGAGACAACGTGAATCACTACTGCGGAGAGGACTTTCGCAGCGAAGTTCATCATCATGAGGAGTACCGTCATGATGGGTTACAGCAAAAGATGAAATCTCTTGCTCCTTGGTCTTCTGACCACACAGAGGGTTCCTGTGGCTCTCATCTGAAGAAGAAACTTCAAGATTGAACGAATTTTCATGAAGCAAGTCTTCATGAGGAAGTGTCTGTTGAAGACCTTCTGAATTAATGTTCCCGTTATTGGGAACTGAGGGAGTAGAATCTTGAATTCCGACAGATAAATGTCTGAGGGCTTCAAGAACTCCAACATCGAGCAAGGCCTTGTTGCATATTGGCCTTTGATCTCCTGACTGTGCTGGGCGGATCTTTTTCTTAGATGCCTTCTTACTCGCTTTAGAAACCACTTGATGACGAAAGTGATTGCTCTGAGCAGGTGTATGTGCCTGATCAAGAAAGATGGTCAGGTTAGGCTGACGATCTCCACTCAAATCAGGTGTATGTGCCTAACTTTGTTGTCCGTATGATATGGGGGAGTATGCCCCATAACCCTCTTGGACTGGAACAGATGTGTGTGTCTGTTCCGGAGTGAATCGTTGATGTGTCACTCCATTTATAGGGATAGATTTATGTGTCTGTCCCTGAGATGATGCTGAAGCTGTTATGATATCCTGGCAAGCATCCAGAATATGAGCAGGAATTTACTTCTGCTCTTTCACCATTGACAAAATATGTTTGGTGACTTCAGCCTCCGGAACGGGGATATACGTCCATTCCGGGCTTGGAGTAGGTTTATGTGCCTGCTCTTGTCCTCCTTTTCCTGTCAGTGAATCCTGACAGTACTCAAGTGTGGAGGCAGAGAGTTGAGTCTGCCTCCTGTTTGTCGTCGGGACTTTCCGACTGACTTCTCCGTGCACTACCAAGCGAGACTGTTGGTAGGCTTGATTAGTATTAGCAGGTGTATGTGCCTGCTGATTACACTTCGCCAAACACGGTTGACGAGATCCATCATATGTAGTCAGACGAGCCTGCTGACTAACTGGTGATGTATAAGCAGGTGTATGTTCCTACCTATGGTACTCCGCCGGAATTGCTTGGTGGGATCGGCTTGATGCTGCCAGAAGAGTCTGCTGGACAGCGGAATTAAAACGGGCAGGTGATTGTGTCTGCTCGTTATTTTCCACTAAGATAGGTTGGTGGACTTCTCCGGAGATGGCAGGGATGACAACCTGCCTATTGTTAACCGGATTCCGTCTCTAGCGGTTCATCTTGCCTGCTTGGGTTCGAGGAACCTGAGCTGAATACCTGGAGTCGGTACCCTCATCATGTTGAAGGCGCACTACCGCACGAGTCTGGCGGCGATTGTTGATGGGAGCCCTTGAGAAGGACTCCATTCTTTTTGAATTAAGGTCATGCGGGACCTGCTCATTCACTTCCTCAGAGTAAGGGAGTGAATGGAAATTGCGTTCCGGGGATAACGACCCGAAACGGTTAGAGACGGTAGTCAGCACCGCCTGCTTCTTGATCGTTGGCCGCCGTTGTCCGGACGACCAGGTAGAGTTGTTAACTTGGAGGGCTTGACGAGCAGCCTCCATAGTTGGGATAGTACCGTTGCGACGGTACTCCTTAACCAGTGCATTAGAAACCCAGCGTTGAAGATGCTGAGTTGGTGATGTCATTCTCAGAGCGGACGACGTTCCAGCCGAAGTAGTAGCATTGGTTTTCATAGCAGCAGACCTCACAATAGAGGTGTTCACAGCAGCAGTATTCACAGAAGTGAATTTAAAGAAAGCCATTTTGCAGAAGATCTTGAGAAAAGAGTGCATGTTCCATATAACAGACATAATCAAGATGAATCCGGCCACTGCATCTTTTGGATGAGCACATATCAATGATTGCTTTGTTGGCCCAAGGGGCCTAACAAATAAGAAGAACATCACTTTAACTTGGTTAAGGATTCACGTCGGGTTCACCATTTTTGTTTCGCACGGACTCCGGGGATGACCTCCTGGACGGGAGATTCAAACGTTCTGATCGGTTTCTAACGGGTTTGTTCGTAGAACCGGAAACATCCAATGATTCCACATCCGTTTGGACCTACTTTCCAAAGGCAGGCGCTCATTATCTTGTGGACTAATGAGGCTTAGGAATTTTCATTGGTCAAGAGGATGGGAGGTCGGACTCATCACACCTTTTTGAGGGGAATTATTGTCTACTCCGGGACTCTCTTTATAGATTTAAGTTATGTTCGTGAATCCTTATTACATTACCAAGTATAAAATGAGCTTTCCTTTAGTTTTAACAATCAATGATTAAATATGCAAGAAATTTAGAGAATCTTTTATATGTATTCGAGGTTCTTCATCAATAGAGAATCATCTATATCTTTTTAGAGATTCCTGGTCAATGGTATCCTTCAAAACATTTATATAAAAGTCTCTTCGTCATTATGATGACCAGGCTGGTTTTAAAGCCACTCAGTGGGGCACTTGAAGTTTATCGTCATTCAGAAGGACAGAGATTATTTCAAAGTTGGGATCGAACCCATAAATGGGCTACCTACGTATCCTTTGTTTTGGAAAAGGAATCAGAACCCACGTAGTTCGAGTAATGGAGTATGATGTTTATGATTGATAGCTCAAAGAAGAATGTCATAATTACTTTTACACTCTAAGCTCACGTGAGTCATGCTCGGTGTGAGAAAAAAGAGGTATTGGTAAAAATTAGACAATTGTGCCATGAAAGATGAAATCATAAGAATTTTTTTGGGGCTTATGCATGTATGACTGCCCAGATAGATGAAGGTTTAGGATTTACTTTTAGGGAGAAAATCCATGAACAGGGTCCATAAAGTTATATGTGCTTCATGGAGATTTGAATACTCTAATCTTGGGTATTACTACTAAGTAGGATGCCCATGTTAGGAGGGGACTTATGATTGGGTTTTACTCCGGAAAAGGAAACCCAAATCAAGGGTAAATTAGGACTGGTTAAGAGAAATTTAAGGGGGCTTGGGGTTTACTCCTGAAAAGGAAGCCCAAGGTTATGACTGAGTCTTATTCCTGAAAAGGAGAACCAGGTTAGGGATTAAGGTTTGGGGCTTACTCCTGAGGAGGATACCCAAAAATTAGAGGACTTGATTGGGGCTTACTCCTGAAAAAGGATGCCCAAGTTTGGGAACTTTAAAAATTTGGGGCTTACTCCTGAGGAGGATGCCCAAATTAAAGGTTTTATAACTGGGGGTTATTCCTGAAAAGGAGACCCAGGTTAGGATTCTCTCATCTTAAAGGATGAGGTTGAATGAATGAACTCTCCAAATTTTAGTGACATAAGGACATTTAAATCACTAGACTTTGAGAGAGATTCCACAGAATTCCTTTCAGATAAGAAAGTCAAATCAAGAAGTCATGCCAAAAATGGCTTTGAAGAGTGTCTTGAAGACTGAATCTTGAAAAGGAAAGATGTGATGGCTTAAGAGGGGTAAAAATGGGCAAGATGGGCACCCAAAAAGATAGGGGCGCGCAAGTCTTGCAAGGCGCGCAAGTCTTCCGTGGGCGCGCAAGTATTGGTCACGCAGGTATACCTGCGCGGCACATGGTGTACTTGCGCGATTTTCAACCAGCATTGAAATACTTGAGCGACTCTTTTTAAAACCCTTTATAATTTTCTTGAGGTTCTTCCAGAAAAGGGACGCGCAAGTTATATTTAAGGAAATAAGTCAGCGCACAAGTGTTTGATAAGTTTCAATACTTAGGCCTTCCTTCTTTTCTTTAGATCTTTCGTTCTAGGTAACAAATTACCTTAGAAGTGTTCCGGAAGCTTTGAGAAGAGACTTGGGCGTCGGGAGCTTCAATCCGAGTTTCTGGAAAAAGATCCTCTCGAATGGGGGGCCCACAGGGTCTATTTATAGGCAAAAGAAGACCTCGGGCGGTTACCGGGCGGTTACCACTTAGGTCGCGCAAGTCACCTGCGCGACCAAGGTAGCCGCCCAAGTACTTGCACGACCACTAGGCGGCGCGCAAGTGTACTTGCGTGACCATGAGGGAACTTGCGCGACCTATGGGAAATGTTTTCCTTGTTCATACCTTTGTCGATTTTTTATGTTTCTTCAAAGGATGAATCACATTGATCTCAGATATTCCACTTTTCCGATCATTGGATTCTGTGACGAAAGGAGCATCAACAAAGGTGTTCTACTGGTGATGTCACATGATGTTGGTAACTCCATTAGTTATTAAACTCATATAATGGGAATTCAGGGAACTAGGCCTTAGGGTTATGTAATTTCCTCTTATCTTATGGGACTTTGATCCATCATATAATAAAATAGTTCTAGTGGGTGATTTTTATTTCTAATGGGTAGGAATGAGGATTGACCAACCAGGGTGTTAGGGTGTGTATGTTTTTTGGTTACTTGTAATCCCCTCAACATATAATAAATAAATATATTTATTAAAATAATTCATTTATTCATCTTTATTCTAGGATTACCTTTAACTTTCATTTTAATGTAGAAATGGATAACTCATTCTATTTTATTTGATTTGTTTCATTGGGTTGACTTTTATGTTTATAATTATTAATTGAAATCCTAGCTCCAATGTGTTTTATACATGTTATAGTTATTGTAAATTATTGATTATGTTGGTTGGGATCAGGAAAAATCCCCCCAATCCATTTGGTATTTATATTTTCTATGAATAAAATATTTTAGAATTTAAAAAATTAGGTATACCATTTCTGATGATTATGAGTGATTACAGGGGATATTTATATGGCGTTTTAAGAAACTGTCATGATTATGTAATTAGTTTTATGATGAAATGTCATTTTTCACTATAATATTTTTTGGATTCAATCTATATTAGAAAATTTTATTATTTTTTTAATTTCAATATTGATTATAAGTTTATGATCATATACAAGTTCAATGTTAATATCTATAAACTATATTCATCATCATGACTTTTCATGTATTTTTGGGTATAATGAGTTTATTAATTTTTATTACACCTTATTGAGATTTATATTCTTGTCTAAAAATTTGTAATCATTTAATACTTATTAATGATTTTGAATTTAGATTTAATGTTATAGTGGTAGGTCTTGGAAAATGAAAGTAAGAAGTCTACTGAACCAATTTTATCAAATAAATGGATGTTTATGGGGTTCGAAAGAGTGTTTTTTGGTTATATATTATTAATTTTCATGTATTCAATTATTCTGGTTCTCTAAACCTAAATGTTTTTGGGATTTTTGTATTTTAAAATTTATATATAAAAATTTAATATGGGATTGTTTTTATAGAGTCTTTACAATAAGCAACAAAGAGGGGTTTTGATAAATTTAGGTATTAGGATACAGTTTGATGAGTATATTTTTAATATTTTAGATAATATCCTAGGTAAGTATATTGGTTAGTGAATATTTTTTAAAAGCATTATAAAATTATAGGTTTTAGTATGATATTTAGTGTAAATGTTATTATGACTATTTTGGATAATTATACTAAATTTGAGAGAATATGTGATCAAGGATTATATAATTTTAAGGTTTAGAATATAGTAAAGAAAAATAGAAAAATTTTGGGGGTTTGTTAATTTATATTAATTTGGTTAACAAGAATATGGGGATAAAAATTTTTATACTCAAGTTGAACCAAATATGTCATAGGTTAGGTTATATAAGGAAGAATTTTTTATATTAATATGATGGCCAATTTTAATTCTATTGTACGGTATATTGCTAGAAAAAAAACTATTGATATACTTTTGGATTATATTTATTTAAAAATATTGTGAATACTCTTCATAAAAGTGTTAAAGAGTCAAGGAAAATCATTTCCATGGAGGATTGATGTATTTTAAAAATGTTAGGGAATTTGATCCTAGTTAATTTGGATCATACGATAATTCTAATGTCACACTAAAATGTTTTTCATAAACGAATAAATGGTTTAGTGACGTAATGATAGTTTATAGTATATAGAATGAGTCTATACCATAAATATGTTATATAAGATCATATTTTACCACGAT
The DNA here is from genome assembly GCA_963277665.1 of Viscum album. Lineage (NCBI taxonomy): Eukaryota > Viridiplantae > Streptophyta > Magnoliopsida > Santalales > Viscaceae > Viscum > Viscum album. The sequence goes on from OY728142.1 coordinate 71,646,991, forward strand.
ATGTGGAAATAGGTTATGGAATACATCATGATAAGTGAACAATGAAAATCTAGTGAAACATTATCTGGAGAAAATAGGGGAACCACATTGCAAATGATAATTTTGAAATATGTAGGAAAACATTCATATATTGAAGATTTGAAATGATTCAAAGAAAAGAATTTATAATCTCATTTCCTTCCTAAAATATGGATCATAAATTATGAAGATTATATTTATCCATGAAAAGTTACCAGAGGCCTTATTCTATTGATGGTTTCTACTAGTTATGGATTCCCACATTAGTGTAAGGTCAGACACCTTTATCATGGTAGTGTTCTAGGAGAATATACATCTGGAAAACCTTGTTTTCCTAATATATTATATGTTGTATGCACTGCCAAGTAGCATTAGTCAAAGTTACATACCCATGTGTCTCTACAACCCAGTGAAATTATTTATGGGTGGGTCACTATGCACATTGAGGGGTATGAATTTTTGAACCCCATAAATATTTCGAGCATGGACTTTAGGATAACATTGTTAAATATTATCAGTATGTACCTATTATTAGTTAAATGAGTGGGTATAATGGCCATGCTATGGGAAAATGAGAAATTAAACTTCAAACCCTTTTTTATTCCAGTAGGGATAATCGAGGATGATAGAAGTAACAACATTGAATAAATGTCATACATGGTGTCATATAGAGTTGAAATATTGGTCATGAAGATGGATTGAAACCTTATTTATGATCCATACACTCGATAACAGTTTGTTCGATAATTTAGCTACCTCTAGTAGCTCACATTACAGGTGTACACTAGGGTTTAGCATGAGATCCTTCTAATTATTATCCAACATTTCTAGTGGATGTTGTACTATTATATAATCGATGCTGAGACCAATTTTCCAACCATGGGAGCCCTGATCAAACTACTCCATAACTAAAACTATATTTGGAAACTATCATATCTTGGAGGGATGTTGAGGCAGTTAGTGACTTTGATAGAAACATTTTTGGAATATCATGTGTATTAGGGATAGATATAAGCCCCTACCATGGAGTCCTTCTGGTCAATAAGGGGGATTATTCTATAGTAGTGTCAGTTGTTGATGGAAACCATGTTGAGGTATTTTATGTTGGTTCATCTACTGGTGATGGTTACCGAGGTAAGTAATTATGGAAGGATAGTGAAGGTTCAAGGTCCTATGAGTATTTACTCTGAGTGTATTTGAGTTACTGATCACTCAAAATCATATATATACATAGATAGATGGCCTTTCTAATTCCCCATACCCACACTCTTAGATACCGTGCTCATGATAACATACATTACATACTTTCTTTGATATTGTATGTAAAAGACTAGATATAAATATCTATTATTAAAAAATAAAAAATAATTATTTTATCTTCTATATCTCAAGAATTGATTTAGATTTAGATATTTATATAATTAAGGAACATCATACACTGATAAATACCATGTTATTTGTATGAAGAAAACATTTTTCCCCACTATATATGAAAGTACTTAATTCATAAAGAGTCTTCAATATCATCTATAAATTCTTCCACACGTTATTTTATTCAATACATATCAGGTGTAATATGTTTCCTCATAACATGGGGAAATGAAAACATTATATGGGGTGAGATTAAATTATCGATAAGGGAAAACATAAAACTAAAGCGATCAGGGAATAGACATGGCATTAATATTATGGGAGGAATAGGTAAACGGCAAGGATTAATAATAAAATTGAAATTGAGAGCATTTTATATCCATTAAAATACATTTAAACATTTATACCAATAGTACTAATCTTATAATGATGGAATTCATAATTTTAAACTTTAAAAAACTATTATTAAGGCCTTATTACAAAAAACTTTACTGTTTGGTGAAACTGTAGTCAACACATCTTACTGAATTGGGTAGGCATACACAAAATACCCAAACATATTTTTTCCCGTGATAATTTTTGATGCATCAGGGTTATATATAATATTAGGCCTCACCCATCACCAAATTAAGTCTAATGCATTCACTATAATATTCGACAACAACTATAATAATATTCCTTGAGGAAACATTAGTTGAATAAAAACCTGGAAATGTATATAATGAAGAATAAAAAATGCAAATACATGATCAACAGGTTTCAATAAAAAATAATTACAAATAATTTTTATTTTTTCCACTTCAATAAATGGAAAATATGATTAAAACCCATCCATATAAAGTTGTATGGTTAAATAATACACATTCTACTTTCCAATAATAATATTTATTGGATTAATAATATAAGTTACACCAATAATTTTCCTTCCTCGGGTATTATTGTCTTCTTGGCAGTGATGGGACCTTCTTATAGCTTCTTCAACTTCTTTCTTTACAAGTTCATTCTCTTCTATTTCTATGGAGTTACCTTGATTTCTCCCCTTCCACCCCTACTCTGCCGATCTGACCCAACACACATGACCTCATCTTTATTGGGTGTGTTGTTTCCTCAGATGGGTTTGGGATTCTGGAAGTGGGAGTTGGGGAAACGCAGGGTTCTTCATTTCACTGGATTTATTATTTATTTTCTCTCGATGTGTTTGTGTTTTATTTTTAGGCTTCCAATACCTGGTTCCTTTCATGGATTCAGTTTAGATTTTGGCTCCTTTTTTTCCATTTCTTGTGGTTATGTGGTTCTTCTAGTTATGGGTTTCTTGTTCATTTTTTAAGTCTCTTCTCGGATGGAGTAGTTTTTGGTTTATTCTTGGATATGGTTTTTTGGTATTCAAGTTTTTTTCATGGGTAAAGGCACATTCCCATGGAACCTTACTCTTTTTTAACACCACCCTCGTACCGAGTCCCATTTCTCCTCTCCATGACGATCAGGAGCGGTGGATCGTCAGAGTTTGGGGAGGTGGCGTTCAGGCAGTTACGGGTTCTCTAGGGAATGAGATCCTTTCTTGGATGTTTGGTGTGTTTGCACACAGCATCTATTTTCTTGTTGGTGAAATTGGTTCCAATGATCGGCTGCCTCTAAATTTCTTATGCGGTGAGGAACCGAAGACGATGACGACGTGGTGATTTTTCAGTGACGACGACATAGTGATTTTTCAGCGACGATGACGACAGGTACTATGAAGATAAGGGATAGAGATGTTGATGGATGATGATGATGAATGTGACTTTTATTTATGTGAGCATATCCTGAAAGCGATCTTGTTGTTTTTTGTGTGTGTTTTTGGAAATTGGTTCAGCGCTTTGGAATCCCACTGTATGGTTTTGACTAATGTTCTGGTTACCGCTCACCTCAAGGCGGTCTTTTTGAAAATAAAATAAAATATTATTTCACGTAAAATTATCATCATTAAAATATAATTCATGATATGATATCTTAAATAGGTAGTATATGCATGATAAAAATTAAATTAGGTTCATAATACTAAACATGTCTTAGAGAGAAAAATTTGAGATGAAAACCCGTAACACTTTTCCTGAATTCCACAAATTTACTTCAACCTCCTATATAATAAACATATATATACTAATAACATAATTCATAAACTTATTTATATCTATTTTCATACATACTTATCATAAATATTCATATTCTTTTGATTTTCAACACCAAGTGATTGTAGTTTTGATCATTTGTACTAGTTTCCTAATATTGATGTTCTTAATAATTATTCAGCAAAAATTCATCATTAATTTTTCATTATGGGAACATATATGTATGTATTTTAATTATTTATTATTTCTAAAATTCATCTCATTAGTTTTTTAGTCTTTATCCTTGAATATTAAATCGATAACAAGCATGTTTTTTTATTATTATCGATCAAATGGTGTTTTATTAACTAATGAATTGAATGTTGATATAAACATAACATAACTAAAATAAAAACTTTATTTACATATTTTTATCATATTTTTACATTAAATGCGTTCTCATATACTTTCACGGAATAAATTTGTAGTACTATTCAAGTAGACGGTTAAACGGACCCAAACATGAACCTACCATGATTAATTGATGATTATGATAGGGTTTAGTTTTAATATCATTATACTAAAATAATAAGGATCATAGAATTAATTTATTAGTGTGATATATCTTAATTATAATAATTTATTAGAATAATTTTTTTATATAAAAATATTATATAATTTTAATAAATGGTTATCCTTATAGTATGATTATTTTAAATGGTTAAATTAACAATGATCATTTATTGATCGTATCATTGATAGGTTCTATGATTTTTCAAAAATACCCTTAATGATACCATAAAAAAAATTTATACTTTAATATCTTCCATATATCCATATGTGTAAGGCAGTGAAGGAACAAAATACATGTAATGTTGTGGAGGTGGTAGTCTTCACAATAGGTTAACAAAAAAGTTATTTCTTTTATAGATGGTGTCAGTGAATAAAAATGACAATACCATAAATTTAATAAAATAAAACTATATTAATGGTATTAATATCATTTTATTGGAATGTTTATAATAAATTGAAAAGAATATAATTAATAATATAATGTAAGTAGTTGATAATACTCACATTAAGGAATTCAATTTTTTATGGATGTATACTAGGAAATAAAGAGCCTATGAAAATAAATGGTGACCAGAAGCATTTAAAGGGGGAAGATGGTTCTATTAAGATTATAATATAATATTTTCAAGTATAAATTTTAATGATAAGTGAGTCTTGAAGAAGTGAAGAGGTTTCCCTTTTATAAGTCAAGTGAATGGTAGTTTTGGGAGTAACCCCTATATGTTCAATAATGTAAGGTTTCTATCCAATTAAAAAACGAACAAAAATAGAAAAAAGATATAAGAAAATGATTTTAGTTATAAATTCACCTCGAATACTCCTTTTTTAGATAGATTAGTAGATTTTATAGATTTTTTAAAAACATTTTAACATTTACCAAAATTTACTTTTACAAGAGTAATTTATTTCTAACATTTGTAATTAATTTTAATGGAAAAGATTAACATTGACCACTTTAACTAATTTTATATTTATAATAAAAATTTAGAATTTATAATATCAAACCTAATTTATGAGGTAGTTTAAATTTAATTTTAATATAAATACACTTAATCACAAAAAAACATTTTTTAAATAAATAATGTTTTTAAGAATTTAATTTAAATATAAGATAAAATTAACTTGGATATTGATTTTAGTGATATATGTTGATTAATTATAAAAAAAATTATATTAGGCCTCCAACTAAATATGAAATTAAATATATCATGAAAAAAAATTTAAAATAAAATATTGAAAGTAGTTTTATATTGAAGTGACATTTTAATTTGTTATACAAAATTGGACATAAGTTTTAAATGCTCAAATAATGTTTTAAAAGTAATAATTTTATTCCATATATTCATATTTGATCTATTAAAATAGTTTTTAATGTTATACATTAATCTTATATATAGATAAACTCCTAGAAATTATATGTTTCGTGAAAACTGTATTTCTCAAATAAAGAAACATTTTCATTGAAAAAGATAAAAAATTAATACTAAGTCAATTTGGATAAAATAAATTAAAAAAATTTCATTGTTATTTATTTTTAATTTAAAAATTTATAATTTATGTATTTATATGAAATCATGAAATATATTGAAAACTCATTTTAATTTGAAAATGAAATTTTTAAATAATAACTGTTGTTATTCTTATTTCATATCATCTACCAAATAAATTGAAGTTAAACAATTATTAATATAAAAAATAATTTTTTATAAATATTATGTTTCTTGTAATAGAATTTTTTATCGCATAAATGAATTTTCTTTGAAAAATAATTTTCTAAATAAGAAATGATACTATTTTTTGTTTTAGGTAAACCAATTATATTTAATTCATTTTAAAGGTAGCCTATATTTTCAATATATAAATAATTCGTAATGTGGTTAATACTATTAATTCTTAGTAATTCAATTTATAGGTTTTTATTAATTATACATAAATATTAACACTTTCTCAAAATATATTATGGTTTCATTTAAGTTTGGTATTTCATGTCAAGTAATATATCAAACATGTTAAATTATTTAAATGTAACAATATATTTGAATTTCATGGTGTTACAGCATTCCCAGAAGTCCTGAATTCTTAGAACCTATTGTAGTCATATTTCACCCAGTGATGCTATGGGGAATACATTGGATGAATGAGATACTCCTACCCCTAATTGACCTCACAAAGGATATGTTAATAACTCATTGGGTTAAAATTATAACTTAAATCAATTACATGTATGAGTTTTCATAATCCCTTGACTGAGAGGGGGTCTTCACCTATCAAGTGTTAGAATTTATGGAATGGAATCCTGATGAATCCTTAGGTAATGTCAGGATACTATAAGTGGTGGAATTGGGGGATCTTATGAATGAATATTCCTAAAGAATAAAAACATATTGGGTGGATACATAGAAGTATTGAGAGTCATTTTCAATTATAATGAGACTCTGAAGTAGTCTTTGGTACCTGCATGCAGCAAGGATAATGAGAATCTCCCAAGTAGCCTAGAAGCAAGAGTGGAATCCAATGATTCTTTTTCTATACATGTCATTTAGGGAGTTATTTATCTTAACTATTTTGGAGATACTCTAGTCAATGAAGAGGTGTAGATATTAGGGCATTGATGATCCAAATAATAAAGGGATATAGAGGAAAACTTAAACCATTTCCCTTTAATTTTTTATGGAACTTTAAACCCAAAAACTAAATTTTATCATTATAAGGAAACCAAACTTGGAAAACGAGACTCCTATTATAGATTTTGAGTTTCCATCAAACATTAAGGGGTCCCCATTAATGATTTATTCATCTATTACATCATGAATAAATAATATGGCTATTATTTTAGTAGATTTCATTTAAGAACCTAGGGCTCCTATATTTCCAATGGAGTGGGAATATGACCTCATAATAATTGTTTCAGTAGATAATTATTTATTCCAAAACTATGATCATCTTGTTGTTATTCTATCTTGATCAAAAAAATTCTTTATATGGTAGTGTTTATCATCATAGAGAAGTAAGATATTTCAAGATTTATGGGTTAAGAAAAATCAATCATTAACGTGATGGATTTTGTAGACAGACATACATCTAAGGAACTGAATTCTAATAATGGTGAGCCTTCCACGATTTTGGTAGAGAAAAGGGACTAAGATTCACTGATCACTGAAAAGGATCCATCCATGATCCTAGAGTTAGATTCATCTCATGTATAGGGGTAAATCAGACACTTGATCCAACCTTACACACTGAAGCTCATCCCAATAGATACTGAATCATATGTTATATCTCCACTAATTGAGAAAATTTATGAGTATGATTCTTCCCTAAAATATTAATATGACTTGATATCAATAATATATATAGAAAAAATGGGTGATCTAGAAAAGTTAATGGAAGAAAAAATGGGAATAAAAAATCACACATTATCAAGACATAAGGGAAGTCGAATAGAAGCATGTTTCTGTTGGTTGGTGAACCTAGGACTTGGTGGGTTTATCAATTAATCCATCCATGCAATGACCCATCATGTTATAATTGATTTGGAGTTACTATAGTAATGAATTTATGACTCTACATGGTCCATGTTTGTGACTATTACTATGTAAACTCATCTATAAACTCAAAAGTATATTTCCCTTCCATAGGAGGAAATGTTCCAACTATAGGTTATGGTTTTGTTTAGAGAGGAGGTGGCCACACAACAAAGGAATCGGTTATCAGTGGCTAAATTTTATGGTAACATGAAACATCCCTAGTGTCATAGTGTTGGAATTAGTAAGATATGGTCCAAATACAGTTTTTTGTGGTGCATCATGAAGTAGAGATTGACATGAAATATATGGTTAGGATATAATAGGTTATTGATTTCTTCCAGAAATTTTTTTACAAGCTCAATAAAATAGTAGTCATGGGGATATTATATTCCAAACTTAAATTAAGGGGATGTTATGGTATGAAGATGTCCATCCTTAACATTTTTTTAAGTAATGGAGGTTACTACAAGTTTGAAATCCCTAGATAAAATTTATCTATATCTCAATTGCATTAATAAAACAATAAACTAAAAATTATAATATAACATGAGTTATTATTTGTGCGTGAAAAAAGAGATATAATATTATCCATGTTACATGATATTTTATAATAAGGGTGGTTTTGGGGATCATGATGATACATTTACCACTATAAAGGAACCCACGATGATTTTGGAATTGATTTGGAATGATTCCAAAAAATTGATTCACCATATCAATGTGCACTAACACGTGAGGGCTCAGCACCAAGGGTGTTGGGAATACACTTCAGCATAGGAATGTGGGAGAAAGGTAAGTTGTGAATCTATGATTTTGAATCAAAGGATAGAGGGGAAGATATGGAAATTTTTATCATTGAGAGACAATCTGGAAGTCCGGAACCACAATTACATTGTAAAAAATAGGGGTGGGGAATAATGTTGAGGATGATTGTAGAACATGTTAAGAATATGGGTTCCCCTATATTTTTACCAAGTTGTTTTCCTCTGATATGTGTGCTCTAGATTTTATGTAGCCCAAGAAAGGGTTACATGTTCTATCACCATAGATTCATGGAAGTTAGTTAATAAATAAATAGTTGATTTTGATTGAAATCATTGAAAACAATGTGTGTTTTTGAAAGAGGGGTGATTCTTAGGAAGAGTTTGATAACTCTAAGGGTTGTGTCATAATTCATTGAGAATATTGATGGTTAACATAAAAATAAGTTGGGGGTATTCATTTTGTTAAGGTTTGGCCCAAATGAAAATAGAACCTCCATGAGAGGCACAAGATTGGGATTCGATCACACTATATGGGGGAACCAATAAGATCATGGTGGCTGTATATTTTATGTTTCTATAATTTGGATTGATATGGGATACTATTTTAAGGTCATTGAGGTTAGTTCATTAGGTGTATATAGTTTTAGGATGTTTGTTTTAGACTATGGGGTGTTGGAGTTTATGTTGGTACAAATCGGATCATAGAGATTCTGAAATTTATGGTCATGCAGTTTTGACTAGGTGTATGTTTCTATTATAAGGTCATTTAACTTGAACCATAGAGGTATTGAAATAATATATATATAAATAAAGGAAAGGTAGACCCATTTTTAATTGAGAGAACAATTATATTAAATATATCCTCTAGCTCACGTGAACATATTTTTGGTTCATAGTGAATGGATCATGGTGTTGGAGTTTAAGGTAGTATGGATATAACTCTCTCTTATAATAATAACATCATATTATTTTCATAACAATGAGGGTAACTCAATAGAGGAGAAATAAACACTAATATGGGAACATGATAGAGAGAAAATGGACACTAAGAGGAGTCAAGGGTGATATGATATTTATGGTTGGGAATTTGATAGGATATTTGGGTGTCACTATATATCCTATGATATTGGAATCAATAAACATATAGTTCTTGGGTTGTATACATAGAAAGAGCTAATGTATAAAAAATAGGCGGGAAACGCATGGGTTCTCTAGTGATAAATTCATGACTCAAACTTGATGTGAATTATTAGGATGCTACTAAATAAGGCAGGAGAGGGGAATAGATATAAATTCTCTGGTTTAACCAAGGATAAGGTATTTAGGTGTTATTATGTATCCCATGAAATAATAATAAATATACATAGTTCTAGGTAATATCATCCATGACGATCGAGCTTGTATGCAGGAGAGGGTATGGGGACATCGTCTAAGTTCTGAGAAGTATAATGGGGCACAACATAAGTCAAAAAAGTGTTTTGAACATGAGAACATATTGTGGTTCAAGCTTATATTTTGTCATGGGATAAGGCATATGAGTTTCACTAAATATCCCATGAAACAGGAATCAATCCACATATATTTATCGATAGTGGTGTGTTAAGTGTCCACCTATAAAATTGGGGTGTGGTGGGATACCAACACCCCAATAAATGAGTTCCCTCTCAGTTAATGACCAAGAAATAATGTAGTTTTAATTCATGTGATATTAATAGTTACATGATATTTAATGTCATACAGTAAGGACATTTATCACATATTTTAACTTAATATGTTGATGATGAAGTTAATGATTTTTAACAAAATATGGAAAGGATGTGTTCTATATATTTTAAATTGATTTAGATAAGACTAATTTGGTATAATATAGTTTAACTTCATACTAGTAGGATAAGAGAACACCCTATTTTGATTAGATTGAATCTCAATAATGATAATAAATAACCAATAAAAACTATAGGATCGTGTGATCTATGATTTGTGTGAGAAATAATGGGAAATGGAAGGTTACTCATGTTACATGAGAACAAATGGTATGGATGGATAAGTTAGGGATAGAATTTTTCATCAACCACTTTTTGTCAACCTGTAAATATGGATGAACTAGTTGGGTGTTGTTCAAAATGATTCATTTTATCTTTCAATGTGAAAAAATACATGAGTATGGAATGGAAATAGTTTTAAATATCTACTATAGGAAATTATTTTAAATAAAAGGTAAACTGTGACTCTAAAAGTTTTAAGTGAGGAGTGAAATGATGGATAGGATAAAGATAGCCACCAAAAATGTTCAAATAGTGAGTTCTGCTACCAAAAAATTGGAAATGTGGGGAAATGGGTTAATGCTTACTTCTCAGAGACTATCCAAAATGTGGGATAACATCCCTCTTTTACGGAGAATTTTACCTTCAGGATATACCCAATATTGGAGGTTGAAGAAACTAAGGAACCTAGGCCATCATCAGAAACTAAGGGGAGACCATTCAGAGATTAAAGGGGGTATAGATTCAAACATAAAATATATAATCCTGGTTGAAGAATAAAGGGATGATACTCACGGTTACCTCAAGCGCTCTAGGGATACACCACCATGAATTAGGAATATTGATAGGGCATATTAATGAAATTAAAGTACCATCCAGTCCTATGTAATTTTTAACAAAATAAAAATTAAAAACCCATTATGGGAATGATAATTAAGTTTAATCATACCCTAGGGTGACCTTTATGATCCTTATGGTAGTATAATATATGTTTACATAGCTCAAAATGATGTGACTGATGTCCAGTGTTGTACATTTTAGACTGCCTCCATGGAGAATGTATACATATTGGTGATAGGTGAGTGAGTGTATCCCCGTGAGGGGAATTGACCACCAATATTAGATAATGTAAATGTTAAATTTATGTATAGGACCAAAAATAAGGAGTTTTTATATAACTACATATCCTATGAAATAAAAATCAAACTAAAAAATCACTATAAGTGGTGTGGTAACTGATTTAAACAAACAAAAAGGGGCATAATATTGAGTAAGGGCTCTAATATAATTTTTAAGTATAATCATTAATAAAACATGATTTCAACTTTATATTTCTTTTTTATAGAGTAAGAACTAATTCCAATGAATTTTAACATCATTTAAAAAATATTTTGACCACGTAGTTTATCATAGTACTGTAAGGATAATGTTTTAAAAAGATTAAGGTAGAGTATGTGGAACATAAATATTTTTCATTTTTAATTCATCTAGTTGGGACCTAATGTGATAGTGTGGCATACACATCATAATTACCGAGAAATCTTGCATTAGTGGGAGGTAAAATGCACTCCTCATCTATGGTTATCAAGAAGTTTTCACCACTAGAGTAAACCTTTAGAATAGTGAATGGGGCTTCCCATTTGCGATAATGCATTAGAAAATTTTATTTTGGGTATCATTGGAATTATAAAATCAATCACTAGATCTCCCTGGATGAATGACAATGACAAGCCAGCTTATTGAATTCTTAGGCTACTTTATTTTGGAGAACCATGAGATTGTGTGGTGCCTAAATCTTACATTCATTAATTTAATCCTATTTAGTTATATATACTTAAGACCTTTTATATATAATAATATTCTTAGAGATGGTATCTACACCCTAATGGGAATCACTTCTTATGTTTTACACATTAAAGAGAAATGGGTTTCTTGGGTGAAATTCTATGTTGTGGTCTAATATCCTACAATTCATTATAGATACTTTCTGGAAGTCTCTTCTTATTCTAATCTACTATCTTCTAAAAAATTAGTGATAACTTTTCTGAATGTCTTGATCAGTCCATTCTATATTGCATGATATTTTGAAGTATGGTTGGACTGTATGTTTTACTTGGCATATATCAATTTCATCTTAGAGTATCAAAAATAGGTTATATTCATAAGAATAATGTGAGGGTCCCAAACTAATGAATGGTGTAAGATTTTATAAACATGATCATAGACATAGTCTTGACATCCTTTAGTGGAATGAATTTAGATAATTTTGAAAAGTATTCAATGGTAGTAAAAAAAACATGAACTAACATTTTTTTTCTTATAAATAAGGACCCATAAATTCAATTCACCAAAAATTAAAGGGAAAATAGTACTTAGTGGTGTGGAGAATATCTCAAGGTTCACGTATGAATTTGGCATTAAACTATCTTGAATGAAACCTCATGTTGAATTACATGTAGTGATGCACCATGGTTGTCCAAATGTATCCATGATTTTTGATTTAGTGAGAGTGTTAAATCATGTTGGATGGGACCCACATTCCACAATATGAACCTCTTATAATACCTAATAAATTTACCCTCCCTTGATGATGTGGAAATGGATTATATCAAAGCTACACTTACAAAGTATTTTATTGTATTTGGGTTTGTCACAAAGGGTTAATTCTCTAATGCCTTACAAATTTTTCCCGTTTGACCCCAATTAATGGTAGTATCCCATATTATAAGTACTTAACAAAGGTAGTTATTCAATCAAATTATTAATCTATTATAAAGGAAATATAGGGTCTCACTTTGTAAGAGATAGTGTTGAGTTTATTCACTTCTTATTCATCCACATCAAGGTTAGGTGAAATCACTCTTCGATGCACCATGTGGGTGATCATTTAATACTATTCTACATTAACAAGATACATTTACATGTATTCTACAAAATATTTCTTATCATTATAATATTTGAGTACATGAAATACATTTGGTTCAAAGGGAAATATGAACATTAACTTGTAGGTTTTCTCAAAAATTGGATTAGTTAATGTTTCTTGATAGTATAGTCAACATTGAATTTCATAATGACTAGATCAAGTTCACCCTTCATATGAAATTAGATGACCAAAATATCAAGGGTAAACTAGTGGGAAATAAAAATAGCTTGTTTTTTCACCTCATTATTGGTTAACCTATCTGAAAAGTGGAATATACACACTATGAGATCCTTTGAGAGAGTAAAAATGATAAATATAAGGTCATCCCTATTGATTTGAGATTTTTTTCATCCTCTTCCCTATCAAGATTTATGGGGAAAATAAAATTTCATATGCAAATATGGAATTTATTTTTTAAAGGATAGTATAACCTCATTAGGAAACCTCAAATCCAACAGAAACTCTTCTAGTGTCAAGTTCATGGAAAAGAAATTTTCTAATTATTTCCCCTTGGATAAATTATAAGGGAAGAAGCTAATGTCGATTTTTCCAAGGAACACTAGACATTATTCTAGTCAACTATTTTGTATGGGATAATTGAGTATGTACTTCATTAGATCAATGAAACATATCAAATTGACCTCATTATTCTATAGATAATGATATAACTTCAAAACTGAAAAAAACAAGTGAATGTGGTCCTTTTAGATCTAAGAATACCTGGAATCAGTTTCTATAATCATCCATATGAGGTAGTATAAAATTTTCAATTTACCCTTATTGTAATTATGATCTTGTAGGGAATTGATATATCACTCCACGGTTGTCACATAGAGGATCAAAGGTTTCCCTTAGATAGAAGTGATCAAAGACGAAGGAAGTATAAAAGATTACATAATGGAAGTGAATGTGTTATTAAATTATTCATCACATTGGTTGTTAAGACAATTCATTATAAATTTTGATAAGTATTTAATCTTCATTATTGTGTTGGAGTAAAAATATCAATGTAAACTAGACACCCATGGAATCCTCTTAGCTCTAAAAAATTTCACATAAGGAGAATCTTTATGATAGACATTATCTTCTTTGAGTCGATTTCAATGACTATGAAATACAAACCAAATCTAAATAACTTCTCATATGTGAACTTGAATTAAAAAAAAGATATTTAGCATAAGACTTTATGCATTTACCATTCTAAACACTTTCTCAATATTGTTGATATGGTTTTAGCATTATAAGGATTTGACCACCCAATAATTTACATAAAACTCTACTATTTTCCTTATAAGGGGATTGAATATATGATGCATGGAATTCTTGAAAGTTTCTCTAGAATTATTCAAGACATATGGAATCACTTGGTATCAATATGTTCCCTGGGGGTCCCAGAATGTATTGTCCTCTTCATCTTCAAGGTCCATCAAGATTTGACTATATTCGGTGTATCTATCCATAAAGTAAAGGTCTAAAATGTTATCTATTTAATCAATTGATGAATAAATGATCATTATGGGGAAGTTTTCCTTGTGAAATGGTGGTTGAGGTCCCAGAATTCAATATATAATCTAATATACCCCTTCTTATTCTTTACTAAAATAATTCTATCCTACGACTTGGGGTATTGGACCTCTCTGGTAAAGTTATATTTAATAATCTTATCAACTTTATCCTTGATTGTGGAAAAGTAAAAGGGGTTCATTCTTATAGGTTCCATTTTATATACATGGTGGATGAAAACAATGGGGTTGTTCCTTGTTCTTTTCTTTTATTTCGATTGAAATAATTCATGATGTTTCTTCAAGAATTAAACATACTACTCTTGGTAAATGGGATGCATGATAAAATTGACCAACATTGGACTTAGGTATATATTTTTATTTATTTTAACCTATATCTTATATTTTATGATTTTGAAAACTCATTATTCAATGTTAGGAAGGGATTCATTTATATCTTCTTTATAAGAAGTATTATGAATAGAGGGTGGACAATTCCTTAGCCACATGTGTTTACAAGGTGGAATCACTTTGCCTTATTGGGATAGATTCTTCAGAATAATTTATTCATACATCTAGTTAAATGGAATCCATTTGGGTGTATATCATGGATCAACTCATTTGAAATATTCTCTTGTGTGTTCAATTTAGTAATTTTGAAGAAAAACAACTCAATTGAACTGCAGTAATTAAACCCCTCTCTCTGATATATATATGGTGGAGATTTTTATTAATAGGTGTAGGGAGAACTCTTAGGTGAATGATATTATAGGTATTCTATAGCTTTAGGATCATCTATCCCTCATATGAATAGTAGGTTATTTAAAACAACCCCTTCATATCCCAAAAAATGAAGTTATTTTCGAGGTATAGAGTTGTTTCTTCTAAGATAATGATATTTAATAGAAAACTACAATTCAAGTCATCTCATAGGTCAATTGCGATGGTTTTCAATTTAGTATGACCATTTATAAACTCATATCCTTAAAAATATGGCTTCTTTCCACTCCTCTTGTACTACATGGAATCAATTTAATGGGTTTCACATTAGTTAAAGAGAAATTCATCACAATGGGGCACCCCTAATCAACTATTGAGAGAGTATTTTAGGCATTCATGATATGATAAGTGGATGGTTTCATGCAGGTGTATACATGGCCTTCCTATTAAGGTGTTGAAATAATTATTTTGTGATACTACCATGTATTCAGTATTTGATACCAAATCATCAAAATAGATCTTCACATGGATATTATAGAAAATATATTGATCACTTTTTTCAAAACACGTAGTTTTCAGGATGAATGGGGGAAAATTAGCCATTGTATATCCTAGAATATAGAGTGACTGGTTCGAGGTGTTATTTATCTTAGATCCCATATCTATTAAGAATTGGTGACCATCAACACCATTAATAATTTTTGAGATGTAAATGGGGTGTATGTGGCCTCTTTTGGTTGATCCCTCATTTTCCCCAAATAAATAAATGATATCATATCACTCTTCGTGCATTCCTTCCTCTACATGATAGGCTTCAGTGGAATCCATTTTGATATCAAACTTTATAGGGCTCTTAAAGGCCTCGATGAAGGCCACTTGATGTGCCATAAACAGGTGCACATTGAGGATTGATAGCCTAGTTGGGATGTTAGTGAGGTCTTTTGGAATACCAAACTTCCCCACAAGGGTCATATTTCTCTTACCACGGGTATTCTCCCTAACAAAAACTTTGATAACCTAGCTAGATGAGCTAGGGATTCTAGGTTATTACCATCTAAATTATATCTATGATTTTATGGTCACAAATATCCTAGGTTTTCAACCAATTTAATGGTGAACTAATCTACACTGGAGGATGTTACCATGGATAGTTGTCTTTTTAGCTCATAGAAATCCTTACCTTCTTTTCTCAGCAGCTTGGAAAACATTTTCAAGGGCGGGACCTTGGGTGTTTTTATTCCCTAGGTAATTCCTTCCCATGGATTGAGAGCATCATATAAGGTATCCAAAACAAATAAAAGGGTGTGATTTATCCCTAGGATTATAATATTAGTCTAACAATCTGATGGAATTTATAGAGGCATACTATAATTCCTCATCAAATGATTCCTATTATGCCTAGTGTACCATAAAATTTCTTACTAATACAGGGGAAATAAATACATGAGGGGGTAAACTAGATTTGTAATTAGAAGGGGATCTTAGTCATCCTTGAAACTTCGGTTCACGATTTATCAAGATTTTGACATTTTTAAAGATGAAAATATTTCCAAAGTGGATGAACTAGTCAGGGGTCATGCTATCTAATTCATCCACACATGAATCATTATATAGGATCTAGCAGAAAAATTTTAGGTTATCCAATATTATAACTTCTACTAATCTCAACATGAAAATGTTATCAATCCATGGTGTCTTGATCGTTATTGAGGGCGGTAGAAATTCATGTAACATTCCGCTGAGCATTTTCTATCTCTACTATTTCTTGATATACCATTTTATAGAGTGATTCCTTGAAGATGAAGTGGTATTGTATGGAGTGTCCAAGGAACTCATGGTAGGGGAAATAGTTGGGGTGTTTATTCAACTTATTTATATGAATCCTATTGATATCCATTAGTTTGTTAATGTCATTTTCCGTAGAACATATGAAGAATCCATGGAATTGTTTATATTTATTGGATTATGAATTTTTCTTATTATATTTAAAGGTTATATTATCTTGTACTAGTTGGAATCCTAGGTAAACATTTCAATTATGATATTGTTTTTGATTGGTCTTATTCTATAGGGAATCCAAGAGCTAGATTAATTGATGGGTTGTAGTCTACATCACAAAAGTTGTCTCTATTATTTTATACTTTTATATAGAAGTAAGAACTAGAAGAAATTATATTTTATTTGTGCACTACATGGATCCCACTAGATGTTATTCCAACTCAATACTCTCATTATCCACTCAGTCTCTTCAATGAAACCAAATATGGGAAAAATAATCCATAAAATTCTCCACACACATCCCAAATAACTGTTCCAATAGGAGTTAAGTGTAGAGAGAGTATATAAATACCTTCAACTAATAGATAAATTCAGTGATTATTTCATTCTCATTCTATCTACACTTAGATAGGTCATATAAATTCATCTTACATAATGTGATTTTGAACTGGTGGAGTAATTACCGATGATAACCATTCTTGTTGACAACAGATCCAAGTTCTAGATTTTTGTACTGAAAAATGTAGGACCTTTTTATTTATGAATAAATTAGTTTATATTATACACCTATTATTTCTGTAAGGTACCTAGTATTATTAAACATCTATATTTTACGTATGTGAGGTTTTTATTTGGTTCCCTCATAAAATTGAAGGATACAAAGATTGGGTTTCCAAAATTTGTTTCCAGGGGTTACAATCCATCCACTCTAGATATGGCTGCCTTTTTGGATATAATAATTCTCTTTGTGTATAAATGGATTTTATAAGAGTGGAAAGGGAAATGAATATCTCATCATGGGAGGATTCGTCATATGTCTACCCCCTATCAAATCAGTTAATTATTAAAGTGGAGTGTCCATGGTTCGGTAGTGGGATTTTATGATTATTTATATTAGAGGAATCTATAGGAACTATTAGTCCCAATATCTGGTTATCAAAGCATACTTCTAAAATCCTACATGATTGGACTAGTAATTTTGGTAGAAAATCCCTATGGGGGATGTGATGAGGTCATCTTAGACCTAATTGTGATAAATATTTTGTACTGTTAATATCTCAACACAATGTTATTCAAAACATACAGCAACTGATAGAAAAATTTAAATCCTATAATTACTAATAATTTTATCAACATATTAACAAACATTAGAAGGACCAAATATACTCTGGACCTTATAAATTTTTTGTATAGTTTTTCAGAGTGGTATTATAAGAGGAATCCCAAGGGTCATGTAATATCTCTATTAGGTGTGTGGAAAACTCCAAGAAGGTTCACCTTCCTCAGATAGTCCTCTAGGGGAAATCATTTATGTCTAATTCACCACAAATATTATGCTTCTAATTTTTAGGGGGAAATTTGTGATAATCCTTAGAGTGGTGGAGGTTGGATACATGGAATCACTGGTATCATCAAATGGGCTACCTAATGGAACCCACTATCATGATCTGAGTGGAGAAAAAAATTGGGTGACATACTACCCTTACCTATGACATTCACATAGGGAAATCTCATTAATTATCTGAAATAGTACTATGAGACATATACTATATAATCTCTATAAATTTAAATATCATTCACCAAATTAAATTTTTTGTTCCACTAAGACAGTTTTAAGATCGACTTTCCAAAAAAAATTGAGGATACAAACATTCTTAGGGCTCTTAGAATACACCGTGTTTTGGTTTTGAAGGTGTTTGAATGTTTCCCATAGGTTTTGATAGATGTATGACCCATTTTTTCAGTGAGAAACTCTTGGATGGAGAAGTGAGGGGTATCATGTGGCCATAAAAATGACCATAATTTAGTTAGTTTCTAGGATCTCTTCTAACTTTTATTCATCATCCTCATACTATTTAGAAGGAAATTTCTACTCCCATGGACTTGAACATCTATATAATGTTGTAAGGAATCTGTTAGATTGACCAATGAGAATATCTTATGTTATAGATCCTCTATTGGGAGTGATATCATCTCAGACATCCTTACATATGTTCAAAAGCTAAAATATTAAGATATATAAAGATTTAATGACATCTTTACATAGGATGTGGACCATACGTACACATATTATGGTAACTTGTTGGATTCATGTGGCTTTACAATTCATTATTCCTTATCCAAATATGTTGGATTGGATCCTAATTTTTCCCCAACCTCTAGTGTATAAGTAGAGGGAAATTGTTTTTATGGAACTATGAGTGGCTTCAGAGATAATCCATATATGGAATATAACACATCCTCTATTTATAGGTACTTTTGGATGGTCATCGGGACTATGTGCACATCAATTTAATGAATAAATATCCTTTAATATTGGGTGTTTATCATAGTGTTTTTGGTGTTATAGGCATACGCATAACCTTAGAAAACTCTATAGTCTATGATTTTAATAGACCTTGGGAAAACATTTACTGATGCACCATTTGGGATCTCTATATTTTATGTAAAATTTCACAGCCTGGGTATTTTTCTTTATCATAGGGATCCTTTCCATTGGTGTTGTTTCTGGTGTTGTGAGAAGAGCCTCCATGATGGTTAGTGGTCACATGACCATAGAGAGGACCTTTCGGGTTGTATAATTCATTGATATGGGTAGAAACTCTATAATGTCTACATGTGGAATTTGTGGAAAAGAGAATCAACCTAGAATGGCTATTTGGTAGCTAGGGTCTCGATCAGAGTTTGATAGGATGATTTATCTACCCAGTGGTTGAGGTGGTGGAGAGTACAGTGGCAGCTGCATGAGCTATAGGAGTGGTGTCTCATAAAATAAGGATGATTAACTTACCATATTCTTTAGGCCCATATTTTGTACCATGGTAGAATAAACATGATTAGTATCAAACTTTTAGACCACCTATTTAATGTCCCTATGTTTATCTTTATTTTGGATGGTGGTATCCCTTATTGTAAAATTCTAGGTTGAAAATGTTCACAAAACACCCTAAATTTCCTCTACCTATGTGGCATATGGGTTAATGGAATTAGTGTCCTCTAGAGAAAGACTCTTGAAGTATTTAGAAGTGGTGATGGGAGGAACTTCCACCAATGGGATCCCTATTTTTGTGGGTTCCAACATGGCACAATGGATTTAATATCATCCAAATCCATCATTTGGGTGTGGATGATTCGTTTTTTCTCATAGCAGTGGACTAGGGTGTTTATTACTCTCTATTATAGAACCTTTAATGAGGAAAGGGGGTGAGTATTCCTGGGATACATATAAAATATAGTAGTATCCTTTTGGGAAAAATTGAATGGAGTCACCACAAGTAGACATCGGTGGTTATCAGTTGCATCATGGTCACCTTGCTTACCCCAAACCTATTAGCAGTGGTTCGGGTACCTCGCCTTCTATTCCCAAGGGTATTAATTCTATAATAATTGAAACCATCCATGAATAGATATGAAATGTTGGTAGTTCCCAATGTTTTTCTCTAATCACAACTAAAGTAAAAGGGATTCAAATTTGTTCCACCAAATATTTTTTGGAGTATTCTCCACCGAGACCACTACATTAGATGCATAGGGGTGGTTGAAAATTTGGGTTCTATATTACCGCATTCTAAAGGTAGGAATACTTGAACCATCGAGGTGATGATGGAAGAACCTTTGGTAAAAACAAGAGTATATGAGGTAATATCATCTCTCTATGGAGGTTATTTCCAAATCTGAGACTCCCTTGTAAATTTAAGGAATGATTATGAATCCCATTAAAAATTACATCCTTAGAGACATCAGTTAATTACATAACAAGTTTACTTAATAGGATTAAAACCTTTCAGTAATAGGGGATGATTTTATTAGGCATTGGGAATATTGGGCTCTAATTTATCTTACTCATGTCAAGCCATAAGGTAATCTTTTGTTCCTTACATAAGGAAAGAATATATAGATATGTATATTTAAATCCAAGAATGAAATATCTTTTTTTATTGTACATGTTGGGACATGAGGGAATATTCATATCATAACATAAGGTGTTCTATGATCATCAACTAATTCATCTTATACTTGTCACATAAGACACTCTATTATAATCACATAAGGAATCATGTGCTCATCACATAAGGAATCATATGCTCATCACATTTAGAAAGGATGGTTTATCTTAATTTATTAACATAAGACATCCAATGATTATTACATAAGGATAGGATGTTTGTGTGAGTTTAAATCCAGGTATAAATTCACTCAAGGTTTAGATTATAATGGGGGCACTCATGGATTTGAATCTAGTGGGGAAACTATAGTTTTGGATTCTAGTGGGGAAACTCATGTTTTGAAATCTACTAGGGACAATCTTGGTTTAAAGTATAAAGGTGGAACTCGTAGTTTAAATTCTAGAGGAGAAACATGTGGTTTATAGTTTAGAGGTTAAACGTGTGGTTTAATATTCATTAGGAATACTATATGAAATAAAGCCTTATATGTAGGAACTCTAAGAGGATTAGTTATCTATAAAAAAGCGGTTAGGTTTTTTGATTACTACATCTTGAGAGGTATATGGGATAGTAATGATGTTTTTATTGACCTTATAGAGGGGTCTTATGTATCCTCTCAAAATATAAATCAGGAGCCACATAGTTAATGTTTTCCAATTTGAGGTTGTTTGATTGAACTAGTATATGTAGATAAATGTCACATAGTAAGGATGATTGTTTTGTGAGAGAAGATATAATAAGACATTATATAGGGTTTAGTAATTTGGTCACCTACATGAAATTGAAAAGAAACATGGATATGTGTTGGAATTTCAAGAATTATTATCATATCTTTCTTGGAATAAGTAAGGATATGTGTAGGGATTACATAATGCAGGTTAGCCTTTGGTTTATGCAGAGGGATTAGAAGTTAAAATCCATGATTCTAGTTGTTCTTATGGTGTTTAAACAAATAAATATTGATTGGTAAGATGTGGGTCTCATGAGTCGTCAAATCTCATGAAACATTTTTTTCATAAATGAGGTTTCAAATGGGTTTCCAAGGAACACCTCTATAAATATTTGGAGATTCATGAGACTTTTAGACTTTTGTGGTATTTTTAATTTTTGAAAATCATGTTCTTCATGTAAAGGGACTTATGAAAAATAGTAACATGTGATTTTAAATACATTGAAGGGCTTATGTGAGGTAAATTACAATATGTTCCACACCAACATTAATCCATGGGAGTATATTGGATCAACTTATATAAGGAATTAAATTTTAGTTGTGTCAGATAAGATTATATGATTTCATTAAAAGATCCCAAATCCCATAAAATTAGTTAGATGAGATGTACTTATAGGCCTCGGGCTCACAGAAGTGGACATATCAGAAAAGTGTTGTGTACTCCATAAAATATTTCTTTTTTAGTTCCTTGAGTTATAGATTAATAGAATAGTTTCATGTTCATACATCTTCCTGATGTGTGCTGAAATGAGTTACAAACTTGCATAGTATAGTCTGCATGATAATTTGACCTTGTACACTAAAAATTTTTATTTCTTTAATTATTTCTCTTTAATCAATTTTACATTTATTTTTTTCATAAATAGTGATATTGTCCCAAAACAATCAACATGTATCAATTCTATTAATCTCACTAATTCATTTCTTTCATCTTATGCTCCTTTCTAATGATAATTTTCTTTTAGTAGGAAACACACATAAGATTGTGATCAGTTGTAATATTAAGGATATTCTATGCATATTTATGTTTAAATAACTCTTCCAAGTATTTTTGAATTATATAACCATTCCATTTATTCCATAACTTTTTTATATCATCCTAAGATAGAAATCACTTATTATCTTCTCTACTAATTATATAGATATTTACCATTATAAAATTTCCTTCTATCATAATTTCACCATCCTTTTCCTTAATAGTACACGTCTCATGTTAAGAATTATTTCATGATTTTAATAAAAAAAATTGGATAATAATTAGAAAATTTATTCCAAAGCCTTCAACAAAAAGATATACATTCTTATCATGTCTTTTACACTAATATTTTCTTTACTAAAACCAATGATTTTTGTTACTTAATCATAAATAATACTTATGAAACAATCCTTATCTTATTTGATACTAATGGAAAGATAAAGTTTTTCTATCATATGGGAAGTGAATATTCTATAAATAATCCAAACTCTATTTTTGACTATTTCCCATAAATAAATCCTTACTATTATTTATTTTTCATCTCTTTTAATCATGAATAAATATTATTTCTTCACAATCTTCAGTGGTTGGTATGTGTGATCCTCCTTTGAATATGATCAGTCATCTTAATCTAGTAAAGATTCACATTTTATTAATGTTTTCATATTAATAGATGACTCTATGAGCTGATACACTTGTCCTCATTGAGTGTCCCTTAAAACACTCATTTATACCCTTGATGAATGAAACATATATTTGACTTATCAACCTTCACACTAAAAATATAATCCATTAAAAACATATTGATACTATTGATTTATACACATCTACCTAAATTTTTATTATTCATTTAAATACATTTTTTTTACAGAACACATGTTTTCGTTCGTCCCATTATTCCAAAACAATAAAAACATATATTTATTGAATTATTTTGTGTTTTAATTGGTCATTTGTAGCATTTATATTAATACAAAATTCAATATTCAATCATAGATTTAGAGATTTTAAATTGTGATCAAACTTGATGGAATTTTTTTTACAATCAAGCCCCAAATTATTTTCATTTAAAGATATGAAAATTTTTGTTATATAAAATTATCCAGCTTATTTTTGGATCTTTATTCCTCTCATTAACTTTTTCTATCACCTGGATAATCTAAGTTTCCAATATTATTCCAAGAACCAAAGAAATTTCATAATACTTGGGATATTTTCTCATCTTAATGACTTATCAATTATGATCATCAATTATTTTGACCCATTAATTCCATGAATTGTTTAATACATAAATATTTCGATTATTTTCTTCAAATTTTATCATGATCTATGTTTTCTTCACATTTTCTAGTTATTTTTTTAATCTTTACAAACACGACCTTAAATATATCTTAATCCCTTTGTTGTTTTTATATATAAAAATTTGAATCATGTAACACTCCATTAGAATTTTTTATTTTATCTATATAAATGTATATTTATTCTTGGCTAGACACAAACTCCACTATTAGGTCTACATATCCCTTAACATCAACAACATAACCATCAATTTTTTATCCATTTTTTGTATGTTTATGATGGCTATAAGAACGTATTTATTAAGGTATTTTAAATCCTCAATCTTATCCACATATATTAACATAAATAATATTCTTACTTATGAATGAATGATCCTTTTATTAATAAAATTATACTTTAAAATCATCTTACACTTCCCATATCTAGATGATATCTCTGTGAATGCATTATCTTTATCAACATCTCAGAACATCTTGGGACATAGTACTATTTGGTTCTCATCATTCATATGTCAAAATTAAGTGATAGAAATATTTTGTTTAAAATATTATTTTTCATTTCATAAATTCTAGGAAAGGAATGGCATAACACCATAGATTTTTTTCCTCAAAAGTAACCACAATAGTGAGAAATTTCAATGCATTACATGATAATCTTTGAGATTTTCTCCTTATTATAGGATAATAATTACAGGTTCTCATCTCATAGGTAAAATTTATATAGTTTAATCTATCCAATGATATGTAATTTGAATAATTTTCTTTAATAATAGAGATATTTATATTGATATAAGGTAGAAAATTTTTCAATATTCTCATCATAATTTTCACATCATCAAGGATTTCACTAATTTCATGCATGTGTACCACAATCACATTCACATAATCAACAAATGAATTAATGGATTTGTTCACCTGTATCCTTCAGTAATTATAATTATTCCAAAAAATATATAATTTTACATAAAATGACATTAAAAGTTTCACATAAATATTATGTAATTTCCCCATATGGGTTTTCTGGATTTACAAGACATACATTTCATGTGTTTTTCAATGGGAAATTCTATTCTAAGATTATTGGTTCATTTAGTGTGAACATATAGCATCTTATGATCCATTTATGAATGGGATTGTATTTATATATTCACCAAAACTATAGGAAAAAAAATTGTGTTCCCATCCATTAATAAAGATTAAAAGAAATATTTTAGTTGATTATTCTATAGTTCAAAGTTTTAACCATAAAAGATAAAATTTTCATTATGATTGATTATAATTGATATATCTTAAAAATAGAGAATTAATTTTAAATTTAACATTATTCTTTAATTCAAATTTTTAGTTACATGCTAAGAAGGATATCGAAATTTTTTGTTACTAATTTACTAATAAATTAATTATTTAGTAAAATGATAAAAAGGATCTAGGTGGCTTAAAGTGGTAGAGGGTAAGGGAATATGAACATACAACACAGTTGTAATATGGTGTAAGGAATCCTATGTTAGTCAAAAATAAAAATATTATCATCTAAAATAACTTTAGAGGACAATATATATATAACTCTATTTACCTCACACCATTTGTGTCAAATCCTCACTCCATTATCAAGAAGGAACTGATAATTCTATATTTAAATGATTACTGACCTGTGTAAATTCATAAATCCTTTAGGAAGTTAGAAAGAATGATAGAAAAGATATCTAGTTAAAATAAATTGGATGTTTTAATGTTTTAAAATTATAATTTTATTCATAATCACTTATACTTTAGAAAGAAGAAAATTCCCCTCAAAATAGAAGCTAATAAATGTAAATGTGACTAAGACATATATTTCAGGATTTAAATCACCATATCACCTAAAACCATTAGCATATGATTCATTAGTGTGGAGAATGAGGAATTAACTTTGCACTTTCCAAGACAGTCATTGTCCTCTTAGATTCCCTTCTTTTTCAACTTGACGTGAATTATTAACATGATGGAGAGTAATAAAGAAATCATCTAGAAAATTATCAGGTTAAAGTGAATTAATATAAGTGATACACGCACAAAAAAAATACTTAATATTTCGATGTATGCTTCCAAAATGAGATCCTCGGTGTCTAACATTATTTCAAAACACACATGTAAGTCAATATTAGACCATATGCACCATATTTAATGCCCAAGATACATGATAATTGTGTTCTACATTGATAAACCATGATAAAAAATGTTGTTCACAATCAAAGTTATTTCCAAAATTACCCATTCATCTAGAAGGAATGCATTACATAAAAAATATCAATCACCATACATGGACATATTGTTAATGGAATTAGGGAAATAATTGTTACAACAAGGAAATTTAAAGGCCAATATAACTCATTTATATTAGATAAATTCATCAATTTATATGGACTATAATAAAAAAAACTAGAAAGTTGAATCAAGAAGGGGTGGATGAACTCCTAATGATTCTATCCAATAAATCCAGTTTAAGAAGAACATAATTTAACTTATAAATGGATCTAGTTCCAAATATTCATGAGAACATTGGGGAAAAGATAAGGAATTATTCATCACCATTCAACAGAATGGAATCATTAACATGATATTTCTTCTTATCTAATACTATAGTGATTAAATTAGAGTATTTTATAGATTCTTGGTAAATTAAATTCAAATATGGATAGATTGTGGAAAATAGAGGATGAAAAACCTAGTTATCACTCCAAAAAGAGATCACCCCATGGATAAAAAACTATCATGAGTGATCATGAAGAAGAAACATGATTTCTTTTGGCCAGGCCATAACATAGTTTTTTCATGCCTCCTTCCATATAAAATATTCGAATCTCATGAATATTTAGTGATAGTGAAGGTCATCCAAAAGGAATTCCCCATCAGTAAATTCAAAGAAAAATTATTTTGTATGTTTTCTATTTTATCTCAAATGTTTTTAACATTTATTCCCCCTTCCTCATAAGGATTATCCATATAAAACCAACTCATCCATTGATAATGAATTTTCATATGAGAGTCTTATAAAAAAAAGTTGAAAACTTTATCTATGTGGTTAATAACATCATTAAGAGAATGAAAATTAGATACCACATGTGATGGAATATATGAAATCACGTTATTGATGAGAGTGGACCTTCCCCCGAAATAAATGATTTGATTCTTTGAGTTGTTCATTAGATGAGTGATTTTATCCACTAACCTATCAAAATGAGGGATTTATATTTTTATCTTGGAAAAGGGATTTCTTAAATGGGTCATAGTAAATTTCCCTTTTATATATCCCTATCCAAACATTAATTCGGAAGGATCACCATGCTAAGAAAAATGTGATATATAAACACTAATTTTAGTTATATTTGTCTTTTACCCACAACAATTTCTATAAAAATTGATTATGTTAATAATTTTTTTGTTAGATAAATATCCATAATTAATAAATAAGATCATATCATCTATTAAAATGAGGTAAGTAATACCTGAGAGATAAATATAATATTAAAAGTTCATATTTCACCTACAAAGAAATATTTATTGATGTTTCTACAAAGTAGTTCTTATATGAGAATAAAAAAGTATTAGGATATAGGATAACCCTATCAATGCCCTTGTGCTAACATAAGGAATACAAAATTCATCCCCATGGGGAAATAGAGTACTATGGTGAAGAATAAATCCTATAGAACAAGTCCAAAATTTACTCTGGTAAACCACATATTCTAAGAACATAAAGGATAAGGTTCCACTCCATCCTACCATTTTATTTTCCTATATCAATTTTAACCATGATATTAGTTTTGAACAATTGTTGGTCCATTCCCTTTAACATGTCTTGGGAAAAACTAGTGGCCCCTTTCATGTTCTTGTATTTTAAAAATCCCTTTTTCTACCTCAAAATCAACCTATGATGGTGAATAGGGAGTCTATAATTTAATATTTTGGCATGAATTTTGTAATAAAAATTGAGTATAAAATGGGTCTATATAGAAGAAAAGAAGTAGGGTGTATCACCTTTTTTATGTAGAAAAACATTATACCATTGGTGTCTCTAGGAAGGGATACTTCCTTAAAAATCATTGATATATTTAACCATGTATAGTTTGATAATTTCAATGGTTAAATGTACAAACAACTTGGAATGTTATTGGGTCATGGATCACTATCTAATTTGATATCATGAATCACACATTTAACATATTATTTTTAGGTAATGGACTATATTTATAAATTCTTCTCATTATTGGGTTCAAAAGTCATAAAATATATAAATTATAGATAATTATTCTCTAATGGGTAGCCACATTCCATTTCAAGAAAAATTATTGCTTCTAGATTGTTGAAATAGTAAATAGAAATAGGGTGGAGTTCATTAATATCATTGATCGAATATCGAACCTTTTTTCATATTGGTATTGTTATAAATTTTTTTCCTTTTATTCATGCATGAAAATATGATGTTTTTCTATCTCTATCCCCCAATTATTGAGATTTTTCCCTTTCATAATCCCTTATTTATTCCTCCAAGTGTCTCTCTAAGATAACATTTTGTTTATAATCTAATGCTAAATAATTATCATCATCTCAATCAACTTGAATACTAGCACCCAAGTGATGACTCTAATTTTTAAGGACTTCTAGTATTTTAATGTTTTATGTGAGTATGTTTAACCAGTTTTAGATGTATTCTTTAAGCCTTCCTATTTTATTATGACGAGTCACCCATGAGTGAACTTTTATACTTAATTACACTAATTTTTTTTTGAGTTTCATGAATTATATATCAAGATTACATTGTTTGGAAAATAATATGCAATTATATTGGTCTATATTATTGTTAAACATGATTAATAAAGGATAGTGATCTGATAATTCATAAGGAAAGAGGGTAAATATTTTAAAAGGATAGCTCAAAATACCTTATAGGATATTGAAAAATCTGTCCTGGTGAAACTAGTTCCCTAATTTCCATCATTTAAGTTTATATAGGGTATACTAGTTACCAATGTACCCATATTTAATAAGTTTGTTCCATGATTGAAAGGATTTAAAATGTTCAATCACCCTCCTTGAGTTGTTTCAACCTTCTTTTTTGAGTTGATAATCATATTAATGTTACCACTAATAAACCACCTATGATATCCATGGTCAAAGGAAGATAATTCTCTCCAAAGGTATTCTCTATCTATAATATTACATTTATTTTAGATAATATATAGAAAAATGAAAGCAAATAAAGTGATCATGTCAACTATGAAGAATTGAGAAAAATATCTGATTAAGTTAACTAACAGGTTATATTTCCAAAAAAAATAGATATTGGTCTATGTTGGACTAGCATAAAAGAAATGGATAATAAATTAATTTTATTCATACTGAATGATAGTTTTCACCATGTGTTACTGTGGTAATGTTGTTATCATGGTGGCCTAATACTTCATGACTTAATTTGAATGAAAATTGAACTTGACCAAGGAAGATACTCCCAATGTATTTCGAATTATAATGGAGACCATTTAGAGGTATAAGGGGTACATGAGGCCTTTTTACTTGTAAGATATTAGAGGAACTTATTTCTTATAAACAATAAAATTGATAGGAATGTATTATGTTAATCAGATATTGAATTTCAGGAACATTATTAGGAAAACTCTTATTTTCTCTGGAAGGATATCGACTCTTAATTTTTTTGCCTTATAAATCCAAATAAAAAACAATTAGGATAGTCAAAGAGATCTAACTCATCCAAAAATTAGAGAGGATTAAACCATTGAGCTAGGGAGAAGATGGGTTCCCTAAGGGGGGTATATATGAGAACCTCATTAGAGACTAAAGGAAGTTGGGTAAGGTATAATGAATCTAATAATTCATATGGGAGTGTAAAATAATAGGAGGGAATATAAAATCATTTCAAATTAAAGGGGTTAGTATTAGAAACTACCTCTTCTAAAATAGTCATAGATGATACAAGATAAAAGATATATTATTATTTAGTAGAAAAAATTCCACCCAGGAAACAAAATTTTCTAGTGTAAAAGGAGTTGGTGGAGATATCATTCATCATTAATAGGGACACTATATGTAGACTTGGGAACCGAAAAGACTAAAGGAAGCAACATAGAGAAATCCATAAAAAATTATCAAGAGAAACAAGATAGTATGGGGTAATACCATTAATATGACTACCATGAATACAATTAGTAATCTTACTAAGTCCCCACCTTCTAAAAGATGATACTAAATGGCCCTACATATGGAATACCTTACAAAAATTCACACTGGAGGCATAGAAAAATATTTCATAAAGAGAATAATGGACATATACTATAGAAGAATCAATTGTGGGAAAGGGAGATCTATGTATATTTCAACATATTTGATGGGAACCATAGTGTAAATCACCCTCAACATACTAGCATCCACATATAGGAAATAATTAATAAAGTCGTTGATGATTTTAAAAACACCAAGGTTATTGAAAGGGTGGGGGAAACCATGGATTCTAATCTAGATTATTGTAGATTAGGATACTATTTAGAGTGAATATATATAGAAAAATAAAATATAAAAAATCAATGATGTCTGGACCTGGATTCATGAGACCACACAGCCAAAAATACTCCTTAGAAAACAAAATAATACAAAAGGATTTTTTAATTAATATAAACATGTTCAATGAGGAAGACATTTTTCAAAAGTCCACAAATCAGTTTAAAAACCATCAGAGGACAATGATTAGTGTTAAACATAGCCACAAGGGACCACTGGTGATATACTACTATAGAGTTAAATTCCTCCATTGATATGAGGAAGTTAGTTTGTTCTTAGACCAGATGAACCTTGAATGATGAAAGTTTTATCTGAGTAATTTTTATTAGATTGGAAGCAATGGATGAAGAGGGGATGGAGATCAAGGTGATTTTGAATGAAAATGACGGGCTTGGGTTGTAGTATCCCATAGATGTGACCATCTCAATTACATGTCATAAAGAAAATATTTAACTATAAAACATTCACATGATATTTTAGGTTTATAATTTTTCATATTTAAGAAAAAACATTGAATAAAAAAAGTAATTCATTTTTCATCTAATGGAAATATTTTCCTTTAAATAACCAACTACTTAATCATTAACAATTATTTAATATCTCTGATAAATTATGCATATATGATAATCTTCATGATACATTATATGTATTAATTTAATTCATATCTTGGGTAAATAGAAACATAATAAAGGGGAGAGATCAAATTCTTAGTAAGGGTAAACATAAGTAATGAAAATAAATGATAATAAATTAGAATAAAATGTAAATATGGGTATAAGAATGATATATAAGAATGTTATACCCAAAAAATCATAGATCAAAAGTAATGAGTCAAAGAATAAATCTTAGTATAATATAAAACATGAATCAAATGAGTGTGAAAGCTAATTCCAATAATAACAATACTTGAGAGAGTACATAGGAAAAATAATAATCATAAAAGTATGGAATAAAATATAAATTAGCTTAAAGAGATTATTAGAAGTATGGAATAATCATATCATGGTAAAATATTATAAGAAGACTAATTATTACCATGATTATGTGAACAAACTCATTATTTCCAAGCCTAAAAATGTGAGAAAACTCATTATTCCCACACCTATGTGACCAAACTCAATATATCCATGCCTAACTAACTCATGAGATATCAAAAAAATATAATGGATTAGAGGGAGATATAGGACCCCAACCATCATCATCCGCACATTTTTGTTCTATATATAATAAATCATCATGATATCATAAATAACCCATGGAATTAAAATGGTTTTCATATCCATATCAACCATAATCACATAAGGAAAACATTCATAATTTCATTACTAATCATAAAATAATATACACATGGAAAATAAATGGGTATCAAATTTTATTTAGTAGATTTCTAGGTAAATAAATTTTAATCGATATAATATATATAAAAAATAATAACATATAGATAATGGTTATGTATTTATGTAAATAGTTTTCTCAATCAATCAATGTATGGAATCTTGCTGAAAACCATTCAATCAAAGGAACTAGAAATTGGGTATTCCCAGAGAAAAGTCATTGGAAAGATAATTATAGTTATACACCTAAGATTATTATTCAAGTAAAATGTAATTATAAATCATTTATCTTATATATATTTAATTTTTCTTATTTTTGAAAACATAAGAATAGAGTCAACTAGAAAATGAAGATTACTATTAGATAAATAATTGAATTATATATTGAAAAGAATAATAAAAATGACCATTATCCATGAAAACTATTTTAAATAAAACTTAAAAAATAATAGAAAAATTAT
Organism: Viscum album; assembly: GCA_963277665.1. NCBI lineage: Eukaryota > Viridiplantae > Streptophyta > Magnoliopsida > Santalales > Viscaceae > Viscum > Viscum album. Next base: position 71,679,538 of record OY728142.1, read on the forward strand.
TTACCTTATAAAACCATGAAAGATGGTAAATAATATTCAAAATAGTTGTAAGTCCATTCTTGTGAAAAAAACTATGTTTTTTGGAATTTTTATAATGAAATTATAAGATATAATGTCACCATTTTCTTTTGAAAATTAATTTTTAATACGTGGGAACTTAACCTTTTGAGATATAATAAAAATTTTATTTTTAATAAATATCCAATAATGGGGTCTTTAAATATAAATAAATGTTTTATAGAGAAGAAATGTAGTGGAATAAAAACATTTGATTTTCAAATGATGGAAAACCTTTTTAAATATTTTAAAATACCCATGTTAAAAGACCAAATGGTAAGAAGTGTCTAAGATTTTCCTTTTGAAAATAGATTAATGGAATTATGAGGATCATAGAAATAATCCATCCTAGAGTTCCTAAAAGGAGAGAATAAATTTAGTAGGAAGGAAAATGAGGACATCGGGGAAAAGATCCATTAAAAGAATGGGAGTTATTATTTCTAATGTCAAACTTTTATTTGAGAATTTATTTCTTCATTGAATATGATATAAATGAAAACAAATAAATTTAACATATAAAAAGATAAAATATAAAATAAAATGTATTTGGGAGGATAAAAGTGGCTTATAAGTACAAAATTAAATAGATAATTTAATACTCAATGAGAAATAATTTGAGTTGAGGAAATTATTGTGGCTCAAGCAATATTTAAACCCAAATAAATTATATAAGTGATAGATTGAAATGAAATTTATAATACCATTAATTAAAAATATTTCATGGTTTTACGAATGAAATAGTCAGAATATACCCCATATAAATTAAATTAGGTTCATAATAAAAATGTATCGAAAAAATTAATTTTAAGAAAATAAATCCTAACATCTTTTTTAAATTTTGATTCAAAACCCCATTAGAGAAATAATATATAGTATAAAAATGAAAACCATGAAATATAATGGAATAATGATAAGAAAATGATAAAGGTTCATTAAATAAATAATTCTAATGAAAACATGGTGTGTAATAAGAAATTGTCTCAATGTGCGAAAATTGAGACAAGAAACTCTAAACTAGTTCTTAATAAAATTTTTAAATGTACCTAACTTCTTAAATAATAATATTTATTTTATTATATACATAATTAAGAACATTTTTCATATATATTTCACTTAATATGGATCATTTATTATCATATTATATTTATTTATTAAAAAGACTATACTTATGTTTGCGTGAAAATTTAACTGATATCTTCTTATTTTGGTTTTTTTGTGATCAAAGTATTAATAATTTAAATAATTAATTTAACATTTTTATAAAAATAAAAGAATATTTATTTTCTTAATAACTTAAGATAATAATATTATTTATCTTCTCATAGTCAACAATGGTATATTTATATCATTGTTTAAGTAAGTGGTTAAACCATCCCAAAAAAACATGATACATCTCGATGTGTGAGTACAATTAAAGAATGTTCATAATTTCATTATAATAGATTAAGAATGATATTATTTATATTTATTAATTTATAGAATCATATTTTAAGTGGTTTGGATGAATAATAAAAATCAATATGGAAATTATAAAATGCTACTACATGGAGGCATTAGTTCGCAAAATGCACGGTTAATGTTCTTTTGTTTTTATAAGTGGGTAGAAAGGAATAAATAATAGTTTACCCATTAATATAATAAAACATTATTATACTATTGATACTGAGGAAATTATATTACAATGGGGAACATGTATGAAAACCCGTTATTTTTCAATAATAATGTGATATTATTTAAGGGAAAATAGTTCCAAAAGTGATAAATAATAGATTTTGGGGTGTTATAAGGTGTATAACCCTCCACCACCCATTTGGAAACATTTTTAACAATTTTTCAATCTTATTAGAAAATATTTTTACATTTTAAAATTTAGGATTTTACCTTAGAAACTAGTTTTTACCCAAGTAGTTTATATTTTACTAAAAGTATAAGGTATCCCCTCTTACAAAATTTTTATGTGTTGATGTAACATCACAATATCTAAAATTATATTTTACTTTAAAATATAAAGCATTAAAAAATATTCTTTACACACAACATGAGACCAAAATTAACCATGGAATGTTATATAACCGTTCAGATGTATCTATAGAATTGGTGGGTAAAAAAAGAGGTAAATTAGTATAGCTAAATTACTAATAATACTATTTTATGCATTAATATATAGCCATTTAAAAAATGATATTTTCATATATTTTTTATATTGTGGATAAAATATATAGTTGATAACAATAATATATTAACACTAATTTGAGTAGTAATTGATATGAATTAAGAATAAGAATAGTTAATATTTTTTAAAAAATATTTTTTTTAATGATAAAATCTTTGATTATTTTTTTATATTTTTATATAAAGATTGGTTTTGACAACATTTAGAAAAGTAATCAGATTATAATGACCACGAACCTAGTAGAAAAGATATGGTGGTTACTTTATCACTTTATCAGTAGATGAAATAAATCACATACCTTAGGACCATGTAGTTTAATAGTATTGATAAACTATATACACACATAAAATTCAAATTTTATTTTAAAATCATAAAATACACTAATTGTTCTCTTTGAGAACACCATTATTCCCCTTAGAAAATCCTTACATACCAATCACAAAACACTTCATGGTATCTTGGAGAAAATATATCATAACAAAGGGGTGATATCAGATTCCCCTTAAGTGTATTCATAGAGCATAAGAATCACAAATAAATAATCATAATCAATATTTAAAGGTAAATAAATAAAAAACATTCCATTTAAATAATAACTCGAGAATACTGTGGTCAAAATAAATGGTGAACAAATATAACCATATAAATAAAAACATAATATTGAAACATATCCATGGATATTAAAACTAATATAATAATATGGTAATTCCTAATAGCAGACATGAAAAACATATTATTAATATGGTTTATAATACAGTTTTAAACTGTGTGTAAAAAACAACATAATATGGCCAATATAAATGTCTCATGATATCCTTCGATGATTCATAGGGCTATTTAAAATAGGATGTACCATTAACTTTCTATGTACAGAAGATTCCTTATATAATTGGCTTGAAACATAATATACATTAACTTTCCTATTTAAAAACTAAAATATGGAATGTTAATACTTACCCTAATCAAATAATTATTATTATAAACCATATAGAGTAATATGGTGAATGGAAATAAAATTTTAAATTCTTAGAATAATAGATCATAAACCATCCAAATTAATGATAAGGATCATATCAATACAATATATCCCAAGTGTATTATAATTACATTAAAGGTTAGGTGTTGTTCATTAATATAAACACCAAAAAAATATCCTTAAAATATTTCTTAAGAAAAATAACCTTTACATTTGGACAATAAACATTATAAAACTAAAAGTTCACAAAAAATGTTTAAAAATAATTTTCATTGATAATAAAATATGAAACATAAAAAAATTAAAAAATTATTGGTCTTGGAAGTTGGAAATTATAATCATGTCATACATGTTAATATAATGATAACTCTCACATTTTTTATAAATGAAAAACAGGACTTGTTTGGAAAACAACATGAATATTTCATTTAAAAATTATGTAAAAATTTATAAAAGAGTGAAGATTTATTTAATAAACCATTTGGATTATTTTATAACATTTCTTTAAAACATTTTAAAAAAATATATTTTGGAATAAAAATTTTTTTTGACCAGAGAGAGAAATAATTTCAGATTTTTTTAAAAACATTTTCTCAAATATTCTAAGTACCAAAGAGTGGAAAATTGTAATATTACATGAAAATTTCATGAATATACATAATATAGGGAATTTTTGTAATGTATAAATGCAAATTAATTATCATCAATAGAAAAATAAACACATACAATCTGGAATACATATGATATCGTGAAAGTAACACTTACCACATTGATAACTTCTAAATAATACACCCCATAAAATAAATTACGTAAAATTGAACTTTAAATAACATTTAGATAAATATATTCATGATATAAAATATAAAATTTTTAGTATATACATCATACACAAAAAATAAGTGGTAAATATAGAATATCTCTCATAGAGATAAAAGTGAGATAAAAAACTCTTACCTCAAGTTCGACTTTCTTAATATATGTTTAAACCTCATGTATGATACATATATATTTCTTATAAATATTTTAAATAACCATAATAATTTATCTCATACCTTATATGATTTACTTATAGTCTTTTATAACCATTTTATTAATAATTCTTTGTTAAAATCATGATTTCAGGTGATAATTGCTTCGTTTTTCGTGTATGGTTTAGTTTGGTGATTTTGGTACTTTTAATTCGATCATGGTTACATAATATACATAAATTTAAACATTATATGAATATAATATATATTCATTATATATTTATTTATAGTAATCTATAAAAGTTAAAGAGAAAAAATGGATTACACTGTTCATAGAGACGATAGGTAGTACGTATGCCTGAACATTGTTTCCATTTTTCTTGAAATATGGAATGAAAGTAAAATAAATATTAATTAACCTTTAAATAATAATTATTATATTATTTATATCATAAATATTAATAAAATATATTCATATTACCATCCATTAAAAAATAAAATTAAAAACATTTCCCATCACCACATGGAGGCAATAATCGACACTTACGTATGAGATACGTTATTATTTTCCAATGCATTAGAAAGTAAGAATTTATATTTTATATTATGTTTCCAAAATTATGGTTAGATCATAAATATAACATATATTCATTAACCTTATCCTTACTATATTCCATGTGAAGCGTCACTAAAAAACTAACCACATCGCTTCTCGATGCGATAGTTCGTTGTACACACGAGCGACATTATCATCCCCCCCATAGAAAAGAAAGTAAGAAGTTATATGTGATATGATAATTGTTAAAGTATAATAATTTCATAAATATCATATAATTATGTTAAATATATCATTATATCCATCCATTAAAGTTTCTGATGGAAAATGAATTAAATAGGTTTGTGAGGTGGTAGTCCATTATAGACATGATAGAGCGTTTCAATCCCCATTTTATGGAAAAAGAGATTGATATTGTTCATTAACTTAACATAAATAAATCTTAGTTTATATTAGATACTAGTTTTATTATATTGTCATAAATGAAAAATAATTTAAGTACATGGAGGAAAAAATAAAACAAATACCCACGTTAAGGATTTTACCTCTTCTTTGGAGAACCCAATTAGGTTTATACATAAAACCATTATAAATTATATTTATTATCAAACCATGCACCCTAGAATATTTTTAGTGATGTAATTAATATATTTGGGTGGTTATTGGCCATAAAATAAATTTTTATATGTGAAAATGTGAGAATAGATGGTGGCCTTTTATAAGTGGGGGAGACGACACACATGGAATATTTTAAATGAATAATGTGTACCATTGTTTTTCACATCACACAAGGCTAAAAAATGGGTCATTATAGGACTTTATAGGTTATAAGTTCCATATATGTCCATAAAATAGTTTTTAATCATGTTCTAGGTTATTTTTAACCTTTATCTTCTTCATTTAACCCCTGGTAAATCTATTTTTACCTTAATTATGGTAATTACTTTTTACTATTTTCAATATTAATTATTTCAAAAAATTAAGGTGACCTTATTAGATAATATTAATTATCATATTAAAAATACATAATCCATTTTTTCAAAATTCAATACACATAAGTGGAAGAATTTTTTATAAAATTAAACACGCAAACATGTCGAAAGAATCGGTTTTCAAAAAAAATAAAATGATTAAAAATATATATAACAAAATACAATATTAAATTTATTAAAGTGAAATAAATTTGTTTTATTTTAATATATTTGAACAAATTTTTACTCTAAAACCAATTTAAGATATAATTTAACTTTCTAAATAAATTAAACTAAAGGGCAGTCTTCAATAACATTTAGTATTTTTTACTATTTAACAACATATTAATCTTTTAAAAAAATTCTCGAAAATTCACCCTAAGATAATTTTGACATTTATATTTCAAAAAAATAATTTTATTTTTCAAAATAAATTTAATAAAGGTGTTAAAAATTAATTTTAAAATATTTTCACAAAGAGAAGCTAAACCTCCTTTTAGAAATGTATAGTTTTTCAGAAAATATTCCTTTTTTCATACAGTTTCATTTAATTCCTTATTAAAATATAACTATAGAACTTATTTTATACATGTTTAAACCATATAATATTAATAATTTATTTAGTCTTAATCATGCTCATGGACTTAACATATAGGTTATAATGGTCATATTTAAAGAATAAAATTTTTGTAGAGTATCACCTTTTGTTTAAACCCGGTGTTTCGTGCATCACAAACTATCAAGGAGATAGAATTTTTTTTTAAAATAAATATATCATAAATTATCAAGGTTTTACATTCTCCTCTATGCTTTGGGTTTTTTTCATAAAAGCTATAGAACATGATTTTTCTCTTTTAAAATCTTATGGTACAATATTCTACCCCCTTAATTAAACTGTGCCCTTTGAATTTAATCTTAATATCGATAACCATGGTTTTGATATTGAAAATATATTTGTTAGAAAACCACATCATAAAAAGGTATAATAAGACTTCCTCTTGACATGAGAGAAATAGAGTATAAAGTTCATCCAGAATTACACCTGACTAAATTTCTATATAGAATAACATTAGTGGGAAAAAACATAGAAATATTGAATAATACTAATGCCCAAGGATTAATAGAGAGTGATAGAGAACGTGATCATGATAAATTTTACCACCAAAAAACAATAAATATATGATGAGTTAAAGGACCATTTATTAAACATAAATTAACATAATGGGACAAAATATTATCTCAAGATATTTTTTTTTGAAAGTTGAGGAATGCATTTTCAATTATGATAGGAAACACTAGAAAATATAATTACAATTTCATCTTTTTGGTTGTGACTCTATCAATTTCCACTTAATTTCTTACTCTAATAAATGAATATACAATATTTTATTTTCATGTATGAGGTACTAAAATTAACTTTTAATGCATTATAAGATCTATAAAAGAGTATCATTATATTCCTCATATCTTTAATAAAACCAAAATGTTATTTAAAAATTATAAAATATAATACATTAGTCACTAATACCTTAATTGTAACTCCAAAAATTCAACTTAATCCACTTTATAAATGGTTAACCTAAATACTCATCAAAAATATGTTTGACCAAATTCAAAATCCCAAAATTTAGAAGTGACATCACTAAATCGACATTTTGTTCCCTAGAATAAAGTGCCTCATAATGTCACATTAAAAATATGTGAATACATTTATCACCATTAAACTTTATTGAAAACATTTATGCATCTAAAAATAAAATCTTATATTGTCGAATATATTCCACAAATCAATCCTTGCAGCAAACTATATTAAAGATGAAATAACACATCAATCCTATAATAAATTTCATTTTCGCCAATACTAGATAATAAATATATCATTTTGAACTCAAAATTTTGAAAAAATTAACGGTTAACCTCCCCCAATCATGTGTTTTCCAAGTGGTTCAATTTACCCTTGAATCACTTTTCCTTGTCATTGGTACTATTCAACATATGCTCTCAAATATATTAAGAAATAATAATACATAAAAATATATATATAAGTCATGATTACTATAAAGAGAATATAATTTATAAAAATAACTCATATAACTTAATTGTTTAATCCAAGAAAAATACATTAATTATTAAAATTATTCTTCTATAATATCATAAGCCTAACTTTAATACCTTAGGTTATTTTGAGGCATATTACCTTGATGTTATGGTATAATGACCCACATCCTTATAGATTAATAATTAATCATTGGAAACTAATTTATTTCCATAAAAATCACAAGCATGGTTTCCTTTCTCTCCAAAATTATAGAAAAATCTCATTCCCTTCAAGTAAGTATGAGGTTATTTCATTCCAAAATTATCACATGTGGGAACCCCTTCTTTCCCTTCTTCCCCTATCTATTTTTTTCTATTTTATCCTCTACTTATATTACTTACCTTAAAATCCATAATAGATAGCGAATTATTTCTATATCTTGATACCACATAACAATATTTCCTTGTATAATAAATTTTTTTGAGAGACTAGTTCCTGTTGAAATATAGGTTTAATCCCATCAAAGAAATAAGCATACATACTCTTTGTATTACGTGAATTGATATGGTTATCATTTCTTCTGTTATGTTCCATTAATAAATAGTGGAATACAATATATTAGAACATAAAATTATATATTATAATTTATAATCCAAAAACTTGTGAAACACATAACATTAATTGAAAAATTTATACATGGATAGTCTCAAAATTATGAAAATTGTTTCCTTGGTAATGCTTCTAGATCATAAAATATTTTAAAATGCTTCATAATGGTTAATAAACAAAATTTTAATTTCCCTAAATTTATAATTTTTGAGTGTTAAACCAGTTGCATAGTAAGGCTTGTTTTCATGTACTAGTTAATGGTTGTGCCATGCCTGATGTGACTTTTTCATATTTGTTATCCAAAGGTTCATATGTTCCCGAACCACATCCACTTGTATTATCCAAACATGGGTATATTTATAATAAAAACAAAAAATATTTAATTTACCCAAACATTATTTCATTATTCAATACTTATCCTTAATTAATATCATAGGGTCATATTCCCTAATCTATTTCTCCCTAAATATAGTTCCCAAGGTTTATAGTAAACTTCCTCTGATACCAACTTTAATAGCCTCGACCCTAGTATCCAAAGTCAGTGGTTACATTATTACATTTGTACTAGATACAAACAATCACATCCCAAAAGAAAAAATAGTTTATTAGTATTGGTAAACTAGATACATATTTAAAATTTCAATAAAATTTAAAAAACATTAAATACAAAAAGTGTTTTATTTAAGAATTTCATTATTAACCTTAGCATATCCATTCATACTAATCAAGAAAAAAAGTTCCTAGTATCCTGGAGAAAATTAAACCTAATAAAGGGGTGAGATCATATTCCTAGTAAGGGTATGTGTACCATAGAATCTATCAATTATAAAAAATTGTAATCAATATAGAAAGTTAAATAACCAAAACACAATCCATTTAAATAATAAATTGAGCATAATTTGTTCAGAATAACGGACGATCAAATAAATTTATATAAATAATCACATGATCTTGAAACTTATCCATGTATATTCTAACTAACATAATAATAACATGGATTTCAATAACTAATCACATAGTGAGTTAATTCATAATATTGTACATCTAAAACAAATTTTCAAGACTATTAAAAATATAGTTTAAAACAATGGGTAAACCCCAATCTAATTTGGCCAACTAATTTGTCTCAAGGGACCTGTCGATGAATAACAGTGATATCTATAATTGGGGACCATCCATAACTTACAAATTCAAATGGATTCCTCATATAAAATGGGTGAAACATAATCAACATAAAAAATTCTTATTGAAAAACTAATAAATTAAATTTCAATACTTACCCCAATTAAATAAACATAATCAAAAATTGTCCAAAGTAATATACTGAATGGTAATAAAATAGTACATCCTTAGTAAAACTGATCAAAATCATACAATTAAATAATATGTATGATATAAATAGAATATATCCCTATTATATAATAATAGAAATAAAGTTTTTATTTTTTTAGTGAAATAGAAATACCATAAATAGATTCTTAAAAATATTCTTGAGGAAAATAAACATTTCATTTTGAAAATATATTTTTTAAAAAGAAAAGTTCCAAAATAATTTTTAAAATAATTTAATTTGAAAATAACTATTTAAAATTATAAAATAATATTTAAAATATTTATTTTTTCAAGAAGTTGGGAAATTATGTTTATGTCTTACATGTTGAAATAATGATTCTTTTCAAATTTTTGATAAAATATAAATAGGCCTTGTTTGGAAAATTACATGGGGATTCATTTTAAATAATTTTAAAAAAATTAAAGCATGAAGTAAAATGAATTTAATAAAAGAAAATGGTAATTTTATATCATTTCTTGATAACGTTTTTAGAAAACATTGTTTTTTAAGAAAATGGATTTTCAACAGAAGAGAGAAAAAAATTATTTTCTTAAAAACATTTTCTCAATCATTGTAAGTACCGAAGAGTTGAAAAATGTTATTACTACTTGAAAATTTCATGAATAACCATGGGATAAGTAAATTTATTTATTTTAATATATTAATACAAAATAATTTCTTACAATGGATACTTAATCATAAAAAATATCAAATACTGATGAGATTATGAAATAAACTATTTCAACTTCGATAACTTATGAATCGTTAGACCCATACAATAAATAACATAAAATGAAACTTTAAATAACATGAAGATAAATATATTAATTATATAACATATAAAAGGTTCAGAATATAGACTACATAAAATAAATAAGTGGTGAATATAGAATATGAATCATGGATGTAAAAGTGAGACAAGAAACCATTACCTCATGTTTCACTTACTTAATATGTTTTTAAACCTCCAGTATAATAAATATATGTTTATTATAAATATATTAAATAAATATAATCATTTATATCAAACCCTATATGATTTAATTATAGTATTTTATTACCAGTTTGTTAATAACGTTTTGTAAAAATCATTATTTCATGTGAAAATTTCTTAATTTTCATGTATGTTTTAGTTTGGTAATTTTTATCCTTCTAATTTGATCATAGTTAAACCATATATATAATGTTAACAATGATATAAATATCATATATATATATACATTATATCTGTATTTATATTAATCTATAAATTTTAGATATATAAATTTGATTACGTCATTCATAGAGACGGTAGGTCGTACGTACTCATGAATATTGTTTCTATTTTTCTCGATGAATGGAATAAAAGAAATATAAATATTAATTAAAATTTACATAATTATTATAATTTTATATGTATTATTAATATTAATAAAATCCATCCTTATTATAATACATGTAAAAAAATCAAATACATTTCCCATCACTACGTAAAGGCGGTAGTCCACACGTACTAATGTGCAACATTGTTATCTTACAACATATTAGAATGTAAGAATTTAGATGTGGTAATTTATTTAAAAAATTATATTTAGATAATTGATATCATATATATTCATTAAAATTATCCTTAATACCTTATATGTAAAGTTTAATGTCTCATGTTTTGAGCTAAGGTGAAATCCCAAGGGAATTTGAACTTTTGGCATTTACTAGATAGATCTTTTTAAAAAAAAGATTTGGAATGTACTTCCAAGAGTTTGAACACTTAAATATTTTTTTATTGACTTGGGTGAAGGATTGAGAGGTCCCTTGGAGGTCTCTATGATTTTTGGGAGCATTAGGGATGGAAATCCCATGTTTGGAGAGTCTGAAAATAGAACATAGTTTCTCTAAAAACGTGCGGCCCTCAGCAGCGAATTGTCCAACCTATATCAGAGGAGCAGAGACACACCACATAGGTTATTCCCAGTTTTCCCAAATTTTGCACCTAGACTTCATGGTTAGTTCCACATAGGCAGTACCTATACTCAATTCACTACATGGATGGTGCACGATTAGGGTAACCATACGGCTCAAATCGTGCGAGGTGTTTTCTAAATAGATGAGTGCCGCACATTTGGCACACAGTTTGGAAGACCCATGCATCCAAACCATGAAACCAAGATATTTTGGTTAAAATGACCATTTTTCCTTAATGAATTTACAATATCATTTTCCTTTTTCTTCTCCTCCTGAAAACCACATGAATTTCTCCCCTTTGGTGTTTGGGATTTGTCACCTCTCCCTCTTATGCATTGAGATAACTCTTGGATATGAAGTCTGAATCATTCATCATTGGTCTCTATGGATTCATATCAGTAATCTCTCAGATCCTCTCAAATATTTTTCATGTTCTTTGTTCCATTATGTGTGTTATTTTGGTGTGAGCCCATTTTCCCTATTTTCAAGGTGAATGTATGTTTCTCAGATATCTTCCAAAGTGAATTGAATTAAACCTTGATGTCAAACAAGTAGGTCATCCTATGTATGAGGTAGGTGTTCTAAGAATTTTTATGAAATTTTCAACATTTTATAAATAGTGTTGTTTCACCACATGCCATCATTTTTCATGCGTTACTTTTAAATGGGTTAATTTATATTAAATTGATCAACGCGCCTTGTGTTAAACCCATGGATCAATGTTATAAAATTAGAACATGTCAATATCGATCATTGACACCCCATGGGTGTGATGTCTTGTTGTTCCCCATTATAATTAAATGTTTTAAATAGTCATATTTCCTTCTAAGCCTTTATCTTGGATTATAACTTGAAATTTCCCACATCAGTAATTGTCCAACTGTTAATGGAACCTCCTAAGATTCATGTTGAACTTTATAATTAAAGTTTCAATTATTGATAATATCTTCTAAGTTCCACATAAATCCCTTATTATTTATATTTCCATGATCATTTTTTTCTTTTATGAAATTTTTTTTGATAAATTGAATTGTGGCTCCTTAATATGATTTTTGTTTCTTCCAAATTAATTGTTTAAAGAACAATGTCATGATTTTATAATAAAACCCCTCATATGAGATGAATTGTCTTATAAACTAGAAATTGGTGATTAGTTCTTTATATCATTATTGTTTTATGAATTTGGTTCATACTTATTCTCTGATGAAATTTTTTGTTAAATGGAATGTTTAAGACATTTTCATTAATTAGAGTTATAAAATTATTTTCCAACTTATCTAAATATTAAATGGGATTGGCCATCATCTAAGTGTCTCTTGAGCTTTTTAATTTATATTTCATGTTCTATGTAATTAAATGACATTCCTTGGTTATATTTAATGGAATACTTTTGTGTATTACATGTGTTGATTGTAAAAAAGGGGTTAACTGAAATCGTTCATGAAGGGTGGTAAGGCCATGCCTTGAAATATGATCAATTAAATTATTATAATGAATTGAAATGTTTTAATTGGATTTGAACTTGTCTATTTTAAATGAATAGGATTTATTTAATTATGTAGTATATTATAAACTTAATGATTCATTTAAATGGTCTTTATAAATATAAATCATGAGAGTTATTTCCTAATTGATTGTATTGTAAATATGATGATGACTTTATATAGGTTTATAAATAAGTTGCATGAGAGTTTTTCCCTCATGCATAATAATATAAATGGTTATACATATATAGATGTTGTGTATGATGGTAAGGGTTCTGTTGAGCTGTAGGAATAACGCTCCCTTACATTAGGTGTTGAGCATGGAGACTCGTACCAGTGATAATATATCGAAGATGGGATTTACATACCATGTACCATGATTATAGTGTTTCTATGGAATCTCCCTCTCCATATTGAGTGTTTAAGAGTTTTTTATATCACTCTATTAGGATTTAGGGCATGTACCCTATTTCATGAGATTATAGGCTCATTTATACTTTTTATGGATGTCTAAGTTACATCTCAATCTAGCCAAAAACTTGTATTCCAAGTATATATACATTAGGCATCCTCACATACTTGGTTAATATATGTGGATGAAATATAGAACTAAATTATATAAATATATATTATTACTATAATTGTATGGTTATGGGTCAGACATCTCATTTCGGCTATAAGATGAAGTAGGTATAGCCGTTATGTGTCCCTTAGAAACCTGGGTAGGCTGTTGTTTATTTATATGGTATTTTTTGTTTACTTTTTTGTATATACTTGAAAAATTCATTACACTTATATTCTCGAAGTGTATTTAGTCATAGAAAATATGGGTGGGAACCTACTAGGATTATTATCTCACACCCTACTCAGGACTCTATTGCACTGGGGTACTCGAGTTGACATTATTTTTTCCAAACCTTGGTTGTTTTCAAAATATTTTAAGCTAGTACCTAGGAGTTTGGACCATAAGACAAAGCTGGATGCCAAGATGATAATAGAGATCTCCCTTTATGATTTTCTTTTCTTTTATTTTATTTCCTGTTGTTGTATCACTTCCTATTGTTTGTTTTATATTTTCTATTATATATTACCAAAAAGACATGCATGTGTTTGTTATATATTGGTGTTGTGCATTTTTAAATATAGATCATAATATTATTCTTCTACCCAGTAATTTATTTATTATTACCTCTTTTATTTTCTATTATACACTTTCTGATATATTGTTCTGCTGCTACGTCATGAGGGTATAGTCTCCCTACTATTACCACCATAGACCCCCGATTCTAGTCGGTAGCCTCTGGAATACAGGGAGATACACTTGAAGCCATGTGACCCACTGGTCCAGATACCTTCATAGTTTTCAATCGGTTGGGACATTACATAAACCAAAAGTGAAAATCAAATCACATCTCTTCATTATTCGATAGTTTATCATACACATGAGCGATGTTATCATATCCCTCGTGGATTGTAAATAAAGAAGGAATGTATTATATAATAATTCTATAACTATAATAATACCTCAAATATCTTATAAATATGTAAAATCATTTATTATATATTTCCTTTAAATGTCGTTATGTAAAGTGAATTTCATTGGTTTGTGAGGCGGTAGTCTATTGTACACATAATCGACGGTTTTTTTTCTATTTAAGGGAAGTGGATATGGATATATATATTTAACTTAAAATAAAAAAAATCTCAATATATATGATAAAATAGTGTTACTTTATTATCATATATAAATAATATTTCAATTTTGTTTAGGAAAAAATAAAGCAAATAGGTACGTTAAGAATTTTACCTCTTCTTTGGAGAACCCCTTAAGGTTTATGTCTAAATCCTTTCAAGATTGGATTTTTTATAAAACCATGATCTATTTGGTGTTATGGGGGAAGTAAGGAAGATATTTAGGTAGGTATTTTCTAAACCAAATGTCTTTGAAAGTGTGAATAAGAGAGGATATGGGGTTTTCTTTTATAAATGGATGAGAGGACAGACCTGGAATTTTGAAAATAATAAAGTGCACCAACTTTTTTCGCATACACCAAAGCTCCAAAATAGGTCATTATCAAACTTAGAGGTGATAATGTTGAAATATGGAAATAGAATTGGTTTTTTACATTTTTTAGATCATTTTCACCCTTATCATCTTACATTAACCCCCCCCCCCCCCCTAGTAAACTAATTGTTACCTTATCTATGGTAATTAATTTTTACAATTTTCCCAATTAATTATGGTCAAAAATTAATTTGAACTTATTAGATGCTATTAATTATTATTATTCCAAATATAGAATTCATTTTCTAAATCAAATTCAAAAAAATTTCAAAATTAATTATAAAATTAAATTTTTAGACACGTCGAAAAAATAGGTTTTTCAAAGAAAAACTTTCAAAGGTTTAAAATGTTTTCATAATAGAATTAAATATTAAATTGATTAAAATGACTTAAATTAGTTATATTTTAATATAATTGATCTAATTTTACTTCTAACTCAACTTAAATTATTATTTATCTTGGTAAATAATTTAAATGAAAATAATTTTTCAATAAAAAACAATATTTTTCATTATTCATCAAAAAATTAATCATTTCATAAAATTCTCAAAAATTAATCCAAATATAATTTTAACATATATATTTCAAAAATGAAGGTTAATTTTTAAAATAAATTTTCTAAAGGTGAGAAAAATTAATGTTATATTATATTCACAAAGTGTGACTCAACTTCTTTTTAATAACATATAGTTTTTTAGAAAAAAAAATATTTTTCATTAAAATTGTTATTATTTTATTTAAAATAAAAATAAAACCATTGAATTTATTTTATACATGAATAATACAAAAAAATTTATAAACATATTTTCCCTTAATCATACTCGACAACTGAATGGCTAAGTTATATTATTCATGTTTAAAATATAATATTTTAATAGAGTATCTCATTTCATTTAAAATTAGTATTTCATGAATTTCAAACTATTAAGAAGATTGAATTTAATTAAAAATAAATATATTATAATGCCTTAGGGTATTACATTCTCTTTTAAGATTGGGGTTGTGTGTCATACTTTTTTTCAAACATGATGTTTCTCTTTTAAAATCTCAAGGTATTACACAGATAATATAATTCTCATTTTTTTAATCATCACGATCAAATTGAATAATGGGGTCAATTTTATTTTAAGGTATAAAACTAATTTACCAAGATAAATATTTTTTACTATAGTAAAATAATGATTTTTAATGGAATGGTAATTTACTAAATATTTTGATTTTAAATTAAATTGATATATTTTAAAATAAATATAGTAATATGATATTTAAATGTAAATACAAAAAAGGTAAAAATTATTTAATTGGTAATAAATGTTAAATAATATTAAGAATATGTAATGATTAAAAAGAAATTTTTCTTTAAAAAAAATCAACACATTGTATGATTTAATTTAAAATTTATTTTACTCAAATTTATAAATTTAATTAAATTAAATGGTTTCAAAATTTAAAACCATAACATTTAAATTTGGTTAGAAGTCTGATATTAAATTTTTAGTAATAAAATAAATACCACAATTAAATTTTAGTGAAGATTAATAAATGTTAAATTTGGTAATCAAATGTGAATTGGATTTTACTAAATCTATTTGACACTTGAATCTTCTAGAATACATGTTGAGACCTGAAGCTTGACGTACATGGACATTACATTACTTTTTTGGAATACTAAATACATAACAAAAACAGACACACAAGGATCGTAATAGTTTAGTGTCTTTGGAAACTCGGAATATAATCTTCTAATCATGGTGAAAGATCTTCAACATCTCCATTAATGATCTTCCCCGTTTGATTTCTTACCTAAAACCTTTCTTTAAATCCTGGGGGAAATAAAACATATAAAGGGTGAGCTCAAATTCTCAGTAAGGGTAATCATAGATAACATAAAACAATCCTTAGACATTTTAATGTAAAAAAGACATGAGCATAAAATCTAAACATCAAAATCTTGTGCGATGACATAAAACATGGTAGTACGTAAGGAATAGATCATAAAGAAACATTAATCATGATAAATTAGCATGGGAATAAAACATTTAATTGTGGAAACCATTCAGAACATGTTATGATTTCCATAGTAGCCAAGGTATTGCTGCCAAGACTATCTTAGTGGACAAAGTCGCTTTCTGAATCGAGTTCACTCCTCGTTCCAGTCCTGTATTACTGAACCGGTTTAACTTGTCGTTCCAGCCATGTCTATCCCATGAGATATAAATCTTTACCCAATGCATTGGAGGGAGATATAGGTCCCACCCATCTCATATTGAAATCATTCTTATGTGTTCCAAAAAACAATCATAAATCATTCATCATAACCCAAAGAATAAATTGGATTTCATAAACATCATTCCATCATAACATAATCAACATAAAACAAATGGATATCATTTCATCATAAGAAAATTGAAACCATATAAATCATAGATACATTATACTTGAAACATACACATATGAAATAATGTCATCTTAGATGGAAAATAGTTTTGATAAAGCACTTGAAATGAATTCTTGAGGAAAATATCCTTTCTTCTTGAAAATCATTTTCTTTTCACAAAATGCCATGAAATTTTAAAAGAAATATATTTTTTTGAAAATAGTTATGAAATATTTTGGAGGAAGCTTCATGAAAATAAGGCTTTATAAAATCTGTAAAAATCTTTTCATGTCGTATAAGTTTAAAAAAACATTCTTCTCGTACTTTTGCCAGAAAAGTCAAAAAAGTACCTCGTAACGTAAACAAAAGAAAGATTCCATACATACAATGTATTAAAAGTCAAAAATGGGTAAAAAGGACATTAAAAATACATGAAAACATTTCTTCAAAACATGGACATGGATGATAATAATAACCCCAGTAAATACTTACGAATAAATAATCTCGGATAAAAATGAGATTGTAAAAGATATCCCTTACCATAGGTCAGATATGCTTCGTACGTATCTGAACCTCCTGTATAATGATTTAAATAATGTCATTGACTTATTACAGAATCATATTCATTGTCATGATATCATATATGGTTCACTTATGACTTTATATTACCCGTTCTTTTGTAAGTTCCATGTTAAAGTAGCGTTTTGGGTAAAATCGTTTTATTTATCGTACATGTTTGGACTTGTTGTTCATGATATTATTACTTATAACCTGATTTACTTAATTCCAGAATGTAAAAAATGATTTATATATAATATATATTCAGAATATACATATATATATATATATGATAGATCGATAAATGGAATGAAATACACCGTTCATGGAGACGGTAGGTCGTACGTACGCATGAATGCTATTTTCGTTTCCTTATTGAATTGAATGGAATTAAGTAGATGACATACATATATATATATATAAATAAATCCAGTATCATTATTATGTAATATATTTCATTATTACTTATTATATATACTTTATAATCATTAATGAATGGTAAACATGGAGAATGAATCTCATCGCGTCGTGGAGACGGTAGTCCGTACGTACGCACGAGCGATGATATCATTCCCATGATCCTGTAATTATATTGAAGTGTATGTATAATATTTCATAATAAATATTACTTTAAAATAATCATATATAGTTATCTATTTACACCATTATACCCATCCAAGTAAGGTGGTGGTCGAAAACAGATTACACCACGGCGTGGAGACGGTATTTTGTACGTACGCATGCACGGTGATTTCATTTTCCATAGGATTGATAGATGGTGAAATAGGGTTGTTTCATACCTATAATAACATATCAGTATATGAGTGACACTGATGTTATTACTTCCTAATGAAAAAACTAATAAGAAGAAGTAGAAGAAGAAACAAAGTTGAAAGAATCGGTAACGGACATTACCTCTTCTTTGAAGCGTCTCTTCTTAACCTCCTCTTAAGGCACTAAAGCTGGTCTTTTAAGAAGACCAGAACCTCTAGGATGTTTCTATGTAAGTGGAGAAGATAAATTGGCAGGGTTTTGCCGATGTTGAAGGCTCAAAGTGGTGTGAGGAAGAGAGGGAGGAGATTCCCTTTTATAAAGGAGGAGAGGGGCACCATTGGAAATATAAGAAATATTAGTTTATATTAAATACCAAACCCACATAAAAACTTCCAAAATGACTCATATCTGAATATTAGATGAGATAGGGTCGTAATATCATCAAAAAATAAAATTTATACATGCTAGGAATTTATTTTAAACATTATCAACTTAATTTATCCATATTTATCAATTTAATTTTATTTGTGATTATAATATTATAAATTTTAAATTATTATAAATAATTACTTATGTATTGTGAATTTTCCATAATTTTACACTTTATGAATTTTTAGACCATATAAATTTTAATTTATAATTTTTAAATATTTTTGTGATTTTTAAACAATTTTATAATATGTTATTTTTATAAAATAACAATAGTGTCAATTTTGACACTATTCATTTATTTGAATTTAAATAAAATATATACAGAAGAAATGTTCAAACTAAAAGATTTAATATATTCATTAAAGGTCATATGTATCTATAAAATTAGTGGAGCACATTATATGGTTCATATAATATTTATTTTATTATTTTTAAAAACATTTATTTGGTTTATCTCTTAATAAAATAATCACTACAACATTTTTGTATAATTATTTAATATACTTATTTGTTGCATAAAAATTTAAACTAAAATTCTATGATAAATATAAATCTATTAACGTTCACAATAATACTTTTAATATAATTTATCATCTTAAAATCACAATATTTAAATTTCTATATTTATTACATTATGAAGGTGACAACTTTGGCGTCATTTAAAATAAAATAATATAAGTGTCATAATCGCTTTTATAAGGCTCCAAATGGTCATAAATTAGCCCATTGGACGATTATGGTTTACATTTACATGACCAATAAGTTTTTTTCAGGTTTTTGTTCCTTTTATGGTCACTATTAGTTTAATAAAAACTATATTTTTGATTTTTCACTAGATAAACAACTTCTGCATCACTATTGTGTCACAATTAATGATAATTATTTAATCCCTAAAAATTTTAAATAAATTCATATGATGTAGATAATTTTATTAGATTTTTGGAGACTATTCATTTTCTAAGTTTCATGAAGTTTATCACTAAATTAAAATTAATATACTTATAAGATTTAAGAGAGTGACATGTTGTCACTTTCTTTGGTTTTAATAATAATTAAATTATTTTCAAGGAAACAAGTCCATCAAATGAATCTATTCCGACCCTTAGGTGATATGGGTCGACTTTTAGTCATCCAATATAATTTTTTCAGGTTTTAAGTTAATTTTATAATCTTATATTTACCCTTAATTACCTGATTTACCATTAACTATGGTAAATAAAATTTACCGTAGTTACTATTCATAATGCCCAAAAATAAAAAGTAGCTTATTAACATAATTTGGACACACTGATTCCAAATATGGAATCCATTTTTCCAAATCCAATAAACAAAATTTTTAGAAAATAAATTAAAATTAATCCCGTTGTTGAAAGAAAACGGGTTTTTGTTTAAAACATTGCAAAAGATTGAATTGATTTAACCTACGAATTCAATGTAAAATCAATTATAATGAAATAAATTATATTAAATGGTAAAAATATATTCTATTTATATTTTAAAACCATTAAATATTATAATTTAACCATATAAATTATCTCAATGAAAAAATTTGTTTTTAGTTACAAATTAGCGTATTTTTACTATTCAACAAAACATGAAAGTTATCAGAAAAGTATCAAAAATTCAAACAAAGTAAATTTTTATATCCTAATTCCATAGAATAATTTTATTTAGTCAAATTTAACTTATAAACATGTCAAAACTAGATTTATTGTGGGTGCGCCATCAAAATGCGGCAAAACTGCATTTTTTTAAAAATACATATTTTACACGAAAAATTTATTTTGTTCTCTTAACATGTTCTAGAAAATGTGTAATATGAATAATAATGTTATAAAATTCAAAAAAAAATTAATACTATTCATAATGGATAGTCCATAATAATATAATAACAATATATCATTGTTTAGTGAAACCCGGTATTGCGTACAACACACGCTATCAAGGAAGGTCGCGATTGCGTGTAATGAAAGCCAAGTCAGGGTTGCGTGTAGTGCAAGACTCCTTTGTTGTTTTGTGTAACATAATCCAGCCATTTTACATTGAATATATATATATATACATATATATATACACTCAATGTTGCGAACTTGAAATTGTGTGTAACAAGATCCAAGAATAGTGTTGCGTATACTTCAAGATAATACGGTGTTGCATATAGTACAAGCTAATCTTGGTGTAGTCTACAATAAAAAGAATTAAAAAGAATATATCTCATAAAATCTCGGGGTGTTACATTATACCCCCTTAAAATGAATTTTGCCCTCGAAATTCTTTGGGGTTATAAATCGTTTACTATTCATAGAAACCCACATCGCAAAAAGGAATACTAAAACTTAACTTTAAAAAGAAATTTAGAAATGTAACGGTCACCCAAGGTAACTCATCATTGGGATTCCACATAGGAGAGTATAGGTGAAAATATGGATATGGAGGAAAAATCTAAAGATCTTGTTCTGATGGAGAGTGGTAGAGAACATGGCTATGAAAAATCCAACAAATCACAAAGCCATAAATTTCCGATGATCTAAGGTATCATCTGATTCATCAGATATAAGAGCACTAGGACAACATTTTTGGTTTTCAATATCATTTCCCTAAAGTTGAAAATTTTGTATTAGAAGAAATACTTGCTTGATTTTGGTACAATCTGACTATTGTTCGTGCTTTGAACAATTTCCACTTCATCTCTTAAAGAAATGAAGTTTAATTTGTTATTCATGAAGTGTTAACAGATCATGTGATAGAATGATGGGTCATTCCATCTGTTTCAAAAAAAAGGTTAGCCAAAGTTATTAAATATACATAAGTCCATCTATTGTGAGGTTAATCATATATGATTCTAAAAATGAACTTATACTTCATATATCATACCTCTTAATAAAATAAAACTAGTTTATACTAACCAGGGACTTCCTGTAGGCCAGTGGTAGGTGATAAAGGCCGGTCGCACTTCGGTTGTGGGTTCGATTCCCACAGCCTTGTCCGACGTGATGGTATGCTGCTCGTCCTGCAGGTTGTCCTTTGTCTAAAACTACCTTACTATAACATCCCATCAATAATATCGAAAAAAGTTCTATCCTTAAACAATACTAAATTATGTCCAACATAATCCATTACAATATTTAGGCTTATCCAAAATACTTCAGTCCAAGCTCATAGTATAAAGAAAACAATTACTAGAAAGGTTATCTACCAATAATGTGAATACAAGCATTTATCCCACATATATCATAAGATATATCTTGTTGGTTTCATTCTAAACACATGAATAACTTAGTCATATATTCTCTTGAAACATAAATTACCATATAACCTTAGTGAAAACATGAATACTGTCAAAAGGTAACTCTTTCCACATACCAAAATCCCAAAAAATCTATATAATCAAACCATAATATCACTTAGTCCTTATATCATTCATGATCTCATGAATAAAATCAAACATCTCATTATCTTCTTATCCCTTCATTATGCATGTATCATCTAATTTCCAAAAATATCTGAATAACCTTCCATGGTTACCGGTACCATTCAATATATACTTTAAAATACTTTAGGAAAAACAATAGTGTAACAATCCTTAGATGATTCTTTATTCCATAGTACCATACATTATTCTTTATAAACATACAATCAATCCACTAACTTATTAAACCGCTGACTGAGCTTCATCATTTCTTTCATCTCATATTTCATTTGTAGTCTCTTCATAATCATCCACATAAATACTACTCATATGACCATGTTGATTCTCTTCATGAGATTTTCCCTTAGGGCATTGGTTTTCATAATGCCCATACATTCCACATTTAAAACATCTAATCATTGTTGATGTCATAGCAATACCATTATCCTTGTCTATGGTGTTAACCGAACCTTTTCCTTTTCACTTACTGGATTTGTGTACTTCTTTTCCACACCCAAAGCATCTTCCAGTTCCTTTGAAACAATCTCCTCGATGCCTCTTCCCACATGATTTACATGAGGGAAATTGAACTTTCTTTCCTCTATGATCATCATGAAACTCCATCTTTCTCTTATTATCTGAGTCGGGAAACTTACCAAAGTTGAGATTATTGATCATGTTATGAGATTTCTGATTAGGCATAATAACGATGTTTAGACTTCCAAATCCCGTTTCATTTAGTTTCTCATGAAGAATATCATTCCATTGTCCGTCATATCCTCCATTATCGTGAATCTTCCTGTTTCCAGCCATTTTCTAAAACCCAAAAAGAATAGTGTGAGAGGAAAAAATCATGCTAGGGAAAACAACATAGTAAAGGGGGAGTACCATAAATATCTAACATCTTAGGTTAAATTCCAAGATCGTTACCGTAGTTCTAGGACTATATCCTATACGTATACTTATCCTTAGGGACATCCCTAGACATACCTTAGAAATATTTCTAGGGATCTGACTAACGTTTTCGCATCCTAGTGTCCAAATGTTGACTAAAACTTTCCTCTAATACCAACTGTAGAGACTCGAAGCTTGATTTACATGGACATTACATTACTTTTGAAAAATACTTAATACATAACAAAAATAGACACACAAGGATCGTAATAGTTTAGTGTCTTTGGAAACTCGGAATATAATCTTCTAATCATGGTGAAAGATCTTCAACATCCACATTAATGATCTTCCCCTTTTGTTTTCTTACCTAAAACCTTTCATTAAATCCTGGGGAAAAGAGAACATATAAAGGGTGAGCTCAAATGCTCAGTAAGGGTAATCATAGAGAACATAAAACAATCCTTAGACATTTGAATGTAAAAAGTACATGAGCATAAAATCTAAACATCAAAATCTTTTGCAATGACATAAAACATGGCAGTTCATAAGTCATAGATCATGAAGAAACATTAATCATGATAAATTATCATGAGAATAAAACATTTAATTATGGAAACCATGAAGCACATGTTATGATTTCCATAGTATCCAAGGCATTGCTACCAAGACCATCTTAGTGGAAAAAGTCCCTTTTTGAATCGATTTCACTCCTCGTTCAAGTCTTGTATTACTGAACCGGTTTAACTTGTCATTCCATCCATGTCTATCTCATGAGATATAAATCTTTACCCAATTAATTGGAGGGATATATAGGTCCCACCCATCTCATATTGAAATCATTCTTACGTGTGCCACAAAATAATCATAAATCATTCATCATAACCCAAAGAATAAATTGGATTTCATAAACATCATTCCATCATAACATAATCCATATAAAACAAATGGATATCATTTCATCATAAGAAAATTGAAACCATATAAATCATAGATACATTATACTTAAAACATACACATATTAAATAATTCCATCTTAGATGGAAAATGGTTTTGATAAAGCACTTGAAATGAATTCTTGAGGAAAATATCCTTTCTTCTTGAAAATCATTTTCTTTTTAAAAAATGCCATTCAATTTTAAAAGAAAGATATTTTGTTGAAAATATTCTTGAAATCTATTGGAGGAAGCCTCATGAAAATAAGGCTTTATAAAAACTATAAAAATCCTTTCATGCCGTATAAGTTAAAAAACATTTTTCTCGTACTTTTTCCAGAAAATTCAAAAAAGTACCTCGTAACGTAAACTAAACAAAGATTCCATACATACCATGTAGTAAAAGTCAAAAATGGGTAAAAAGGACATTAAACATACATGAAAACATTTATAGAAAACATGGACATGGATGATAGCAATAACCCCAATAAATACTTAAGAATAAACAATCTCGGATAAAAACGAGATTGGAAAAGATATCCCTTACCTTAGGTCCGATATGCTTCGTACGTATCTGAACTTTCTGTATAATGATTTAAATAATGTCATTGACTTATTACAGAATCATATTCATTGTTATTATATCATATATGATTCAATTATGACTTTATATTACTCGTTCTTTTGTAATTTCCATGTTAATGTAACGTTTTGGTTAAAATCGTTTTATTTATCGTACATGTTTGGACTTGTTGTTCTTGATATTATTACTTATAACCTGATTTACTTAATTCCAGAATGTAAAACATGATTTATATGTAATATATATTCATCATATACATATATATATATATATGATAGATCAATAAATGGAATGAAATACACCGTTCATGGAGACGGTAGGCCGTACATATGCATGAACGCTGTTTTCTTTTCCTTATTGAATTGAATGGAATTAAGTAGATGACTTACATATATATATACATAAATCCAGTATCATTATTTTGTCATATATTTCATGATTACTTATTATATATACTTTATTATCATTAATTAACAGTTAACATGGAGAATGAATCTCATCGCGTCGTGGAGACGTTAGTCCGTACGTACAAACGAGCGATGATATCATTCCCATGATCGTGAAATTGTATTGAAGTGTATGTATAATATTTCATAATCAATATCACTTTACAATAATCATATATAGTTATCTATTTACACCATTATACCCATCCAAGTAAGGTGGTGGTCGAAAACAGATTACACCACGGCGTGGAGACGGTATTCCGTATGTACGCACACACGGTGATTTCATTTTCCGTAGGATGGATAGATAGTGAAATAGGGTTGTTTAATACTTATAATAACATATAAGTATATTAGTGACACTGATTTTATTACTTCATAATTAAACAACTAAAGAAGAAGAAGTAGAAGAAGGAATAAAGTTGAAAGAATCGGTAACGGACATTACCTCTTCTTTGAAGCGCCTCTTCTAAACCTCCTCTTAGGGCACTAAAGATGGTCTTTTAAGAAGACCATAACCTCTAGGATGTTTCTATGGAAGTGGAAAAGATAAATTTGTAGGGTTTGGCTGATATTTAAGGCTCAAAGTGGTGTGAGGAAGAGAGGGAGGAGATGTCCTTTTATAAGGGAGGAGAGGGGCACCTTTGGAAATATAAGAAATATTAGTTTATATTAAATCCCAAACCCACTTAAAAACTTCCAAAATGACTCATATCAGAATATTAGATGAGATAGTGTTGTAATATCATCAAAAAATAAAATTTATACATGTTAGGAATTTATTTTAAACAATATCAACTTGATTTATCCTTATTTATCAATTTAACTTTATTTGTGATAATAATGTTCTAAATTTTAAATTATTATAAATAATTAATTATGTGTTGTGAAATTTGCATAATTTTACAATTTATGAAATTTTAGACCATATAAATTTTAATTTATAATTTTTAAATATTGTTGTGATTTTTAAACTATTTTATAATTTGTTATTTTTATAAAATAACAATAGTGTGAATTTTGACACTATTCATTTATTTGAATTTAAATAAAATATATAAAGAATATATGTTCAAAATAAAAGCTTAAATAGATTCATAAAAGTCCTATGTATCTAGAAACTTAGTGGAGAAGATTATATAGTTCATATAATATTTATTTTAATATTTTAAAAACCATTTATTTCGTTTATCTCTTAATAAAATAATTACTATAACATTTTTGTATAATTATTTAATATATTTATTTGTTGCATAAAAATTACAAATAAAATCATATGATGAATATAAATCTATTAACTTTCACAATAATACTTTTACTCGAATTTATCATCTTAAAATCACAATATTTAAATTGTTATATTTATTAAATTATGAAGGTGACAACTTTGCCATCATTTAAAATAAAATAATATAAGTGTCATAATCGCTTTTATAAGGCTCAAAATGGTCATATATTCTACCATTGGATGATTATGGTTTACATTTACATGAACAATAATTTTTGGTTAGGGTTTTGTTCCTTTTATGGTCACTATTAGTTTAATAAAAACTATATTCTTGATTTTTCACTAGATAAACAATTTCTGCATCACTATTGTGTCACAATTAATGATAATTATTTAATCCCTAAAAATTATTAATAAATTCATATGATTTAGATTATTTTATTATATTTCTGTATACTATTCATGTTCGAAGTTTCATGATGTTTATCACTAAATTAAAATTAATATACTTAAAAGATTTAAGAGTGTGACATGTTGTCACATTCTTTGGTTTTAATAATAATTAAAATATTTTCAAGGAAAAAAATCCTTAAAATGAATCTATTCATACCCTTAGGTGATATGGGTCGACCATTAGTCATCTAATAGAATTTTTTCAGGTGTTAGGGTAATTTTATAATCTTATATTTACCCTTAATTACTTGATTTACCTTTAACTGTGGTAAATAAAATATACCGTAGTTACTATTCATAATGCCCAAAAAAAAAGTAACTTATTAAAATAATTTGGACCCACTGATTCCAAATATCGGATCTATTTTTTAAAATTAAATACACAAAAGTTTCAGAAATTAAATTGAAATTAATCTCGTTGTTGAAAGAAAACGGGTTTTTGTTTAAAACATTGCAAAAGATTGAATTGATTTAACCTACGAATTCAATGTAAAATCAATGATAATGACATACATTATATTAAATGGTCAAAAAATATTCTATTTATATTTTAAAACCATTCAATATTATAATTTAACCATATAAATTATCTCAATGAAAAAAGTTGTTTTTAGTTAAAAATTAGCATATTTTTACTATTCATCAAAACATGAAAGTTATTAGAAAAGTATCAAAAAAAAATTCCAAAGTAACTTTTTATATCCTAATTCCAAAAAAGAATTTTATTTTGTCAAATTTAACTTATAAAAATATCAAAAACTAGATTTATTGTGGGTGATCCATCAAAAGGCGGCAAAACTGCATTTTTGAAAAATACTTATTTTACCCGAAAAAATTATTTTGTTCTCTTAACATGTTCTAAAAAATTTTTAAGATGAATAATAATGTTATAAAATTTAAAATGTAGTTAATAATATTCATAATGGATAGTCCATAATAATATAATAACAATATATCATTGTTTAGTGAAACCTAGTATTGGGTACAACACACGCTATCGAGGAAGGTCGTGATTGCGTGTAATGCAAGCCAAGTCAGGGTTGCGTGTAGTGAAAGACTCCTTTGTTGTTTTGTATAACATAATCCAACCATATTTCATTTATACATTGAATATATATATATATACATATACATATATATATACACTCAATGTTGCGAACTTGAAATTGTGTGTAACAAGATCCAAGAATAGTGTTATGTATACTGCAAGCTAATACGGTGTTGCGTATAGTACAATCTAATCTTGGTGTAGTGTAAAATCAAAGGAATTAAAAAGAATATATCTCATAAAATCTCGAGGTTCTACAATACATTTTTATGACATAAATTCATACCTACATCTCTCACTAATATTTCCCCCACCAAACTCACTTAACTCTCATGAAATTACATTCTTAACCCTTATTTATAATTCTTTTCCAAATATTTTTCCATCTTTGTCACCTATAAAAATATATCACTTATACCCACTTAATGTCACACCAATAGTTCAAAATTATCATGTAATTATACCCATTATACTCTTTCTAAAGTTCTTATAAACATTTTTAATCCTCTATCCTCAACAGGGTGAATAAATTCCTTACTTTTTATAGGATACTTTTAAAGGAGATCCAAATTCTCTATGTAAGTATTACTTAACATTTTACTTATTTTCTTTATCCATCTCATCTACCCTACTACAAACCATTCTAATCATAAGTATATATTGAAATAATTATAAATAATAAACTAAATTTAATTATATTGATGTTATAACTGTTATCCAATCCCCTCCCATTCAGTAAAAAAATTTAAAATTTTTCTCATGCATGTGTGTGAAGTACCACCTCTATGAAAGACACATTTCGTTTTATGTCCCCATATTTAAAGAATGGTTCTAGAAATTGTATCATGAAAAAGATATGTTATTTAAATAATTATTTTTATTTTGGAAATATGGATTAGTAATTCAGTAAGTAATATTATCAATAACCACTCATTATAAAACTAATCACTGAAAAAGAACATTCCTAAAAGAAAAATGATTTATTTATAGGTGATAAAATTCATTTTCATTTAACTTCATTATATAAATATTCCTAATTATTATTCATTACCATAATAAAATTTTAATAATTTCACTAAAATTTTGGGATAATTATATTTAACAAAATAATCTATTTCTTATCTATACTCACGCATAAATTGTTTCATGTTCTTGTTGGGTTAGTTTAACCACATACATGAACAATGAAATGAATTTTATCAAGGATATATTTGGGAATTTAATATTTTATATTAATAATTAAATATTTATTTTTTTTTGTTTTTAATGGTTATATAAACATTTAACTCGTTAATTTGGACAACAATATTCATTCAATAAAAATTACCAAAAAATAAGCTTTCACCAACTTCATCGTCACAAATAATAACTAAAATAGTTAAGAAATAAAATTATATTATTATAAATAATTATAATAAATAATTTATAGTTCCTTTTATAATCTGGTAAGGCTGAAATTTAGGTGAAGAATTAAGAACAATAGCTCTATTACAAAACAAGTTCAAAATGATCGGGATTACTCACACCTGATATTAAAAATACATAATAACAAACTAATATACATGTAGAAAATAATTTTAAATGAATTTTATAAATATATATATATATATATGAATAAGGTTATATAATTGAGTATTAATATAGTTATGTTTGTTTTATAGGAGGTTAGAGAAAATTAGACTAAGTGGAGAAACAAGGTAAGGGTATTCTTGGTCTCAATTATGATTCTTTGAGAGATATTACATGTTAAAAACCATGTTTCATTTGTATAATGTTATATTGAAATCTTATCACAAGAATGGTTTTACTCTATTGTTTTAAATTCATGTGATCTAATAATCTGAATCATGTTCTTTTCTTTAAATTTATTTTGACTAAAGTTTTACCCTGCTCTTAAAAGTATTTTGTAACTTGATTTTTTTCCATTGAGTTATAATAGTTATATTGATATTATTTCAAATAATTTGGGTACATTATACCCTTTTATTGTTCTATGTGTAATTATTTAACTGCTTACAATTTCACCACATAATCCCCTTTTAAAATATTTAATGCTTCATGGATTATGTTTCTCGTATGGTATATTGATAACTCAAATATAATTTCTTTGATTTATATTGTTTAATATTGATATTTTTTGTTCCATGCTTAGATTATCCTACCCTCTATATTTTATTATATGGTGCCCTCTCTTCCTATACAGGGATAATTACCTTTTAATCCATATATATTAATTTAATGAATGTATTCTTAAAAAATTATATCATTATTATAAATAATTCCCATCCTCTTTAATGACAGTTTCCCTCCTTGTCCAAATTTTCCTTTACAAATAATATTCACCTTTATAAGTGTAAATATAATTATGTGTTATCCAATGTGAACTCTATATTTCCCTTGTCTTCTTTTAAAAATGAATTTTTTTTCTCTTTCTTGGATGTACTTTTTTAGTAAATGTACTTATAAAATATCAAAAGTCATTTCCTTTCATGATTAAATATTTTTATCTTCAAGAAAACATGGCCTTGGATACATTTATGTATATCTAAAGTATCTATTTTTGAAGAATATTTTTTAAATTCAATGTTTTCAAAATTTTAACTTCACCTTTTCAAAAATTTCTTTTGAAAGTGACTTGTAAATTCTTTTTTATGATAACATTGAAAATGCTTTTTAAAATATCTATTACATTTTCACTTTTAATTCCCTTTTCATATTAAAAAGAACTTTTCACCGTCTTTTACCCACCTCCTATGAGAATTTGGAAATTCACATAAAACTTAATTTTACCACTTCTGTGAGTGGAATTTATAAAATCATAGAGACACGGTTAATATCAAGAGGTAAATTTTGTTTCAATAAGATAAAAATAATTTTTGGTGAATAGTAACTTTTTACTTTTATTTACCACGGTTAAAAGTAAATTGGGTAATTAAGGGAAAAAATGATATTAATATTACCCAAACACATGTCCTAATTCTATTGGACAAATTTATATTGACCAAAAACAACCTTAGGAATAAAAAATTGTCATTTAGTCTACTTGGATTAGATTAGGACATTTATTATTATTTAATTCAAAGAAGAGTTGAAAGAGTTAAAATCAATGTTTAATAAATAAAACATTTTTAATATAGAGTTATACATAAGATAAATTTGATTATAAATATTAATTATAAAGGTTAAAATATTTTCCACATAATGGTATTTTATTTATAATTTTTAGAAATTTAATAATTTAATTTATTAATGAGGCAATGGTGATGAAGTAATTACCTAATTAATGAAATATTAAAATAATTGATATTATAAATATCAAAATAAATGTAATTTGAGACTTTTAATGAATTACACTAATTTTATAGGTTAATATGACATATTAGGATTGGTTGTATAAATTTTATTCGAAGTAATAATTATTTTATAAAATTATCAAAAACAAAACACCCAATAGTGTCAAAATTGACATAAAAGAGTTTTTAAAAAAAATATTTTATTATTAATTGATATTATATTCTTAAAAATATAAGGTTCTGCCAAATGACTTATATCATGATATTTGTATCATTAATGGTCCAATTGGGGGTCTCTTGGATCTTTATAGTAAGTGTATTAACTATATAATATAAAAATACAAAGAGACATGGTAAATGTTGAACTATTTAACTAAGAGTTAAACATAAATGATAAGGTTAATATAGTGACTCAAACCTATCTAAAATGTCATTGTTGAAAGTATCTAGACCCATCCCCACCTTAAACATTAAATAATCCACTTTTGAGCCATTATAAACTGAATATGAATTTATTATAAAATAATATTTCTAGCTTTTCCAAGGGTGCCCTCACCCCTCTTATAAAAAGGCACTCCCCCTTCTCTCTAATTTACACATTCAAAGCCTTTTGGCTCGGCCAAACCCTACCCAAATATTCTCTCAACTTCCCTCAATTCGACCTAGAGGCATTAGTTTGATCAGAAATCCATCCTAAAGAACCCTTTTGATCAAATCAAAAGGAAGAACCCGATTAAGAGGTAATGTTTTCACCACCCTCTTTCAAGTTCCTTTCTTCTTCAAATTCTTATTTCTTTGTTATTACCATTATAAAATAATAACTCCAGTATCTTCTATATACTTTTATGTTATTATAAATATTGTACAGCCATATTCAGTATTCAATCCATCCTTTGAATGACATGTCACCATACATGTGTACGTACGGCTTACCGTCTCCACGTCGTGGTGTAATTGTTATTCAAAACATTAGTATTTGGATGGCTATAATAATGATGTGTAATTCATGAAAATTATAAATATAACAAGATAATTATTCTGTATGTATGATATACCATCCAATTATATATTATTTTGTTATCAAAAGAATGATATTGTCGCTTGTGCGTACGTACGGATTACCGTCTCCACGAACGCGATGAGATTCATTCCCCCATCAAATCCATTCAAGATTACATTTCATTTGGTGATTAAAAATAATTTTTAGAGACATGATATCATTTTAGATATGAATAATATACATCCCATTCATAACAAATACTGCTCACATAAAAAATAATATAATGGAAAATGAATCCTTTAACACCCGAAACGATGATAATACTAAGATATTACTAACAAACAATGTTTAAAGATCATATATGATATCATATTAATGTATATGATTCTTGTATAATTTAATAACAATTATTTCACCATTATACAGGAGGTTAACCTACCCTCAACCAAGGAAAAGTACAAGGTAAGGGTTTATTTCATAATCTCTTCATTATCTGAGGTTGTTTATACGTAATTATCTACTGGGACCTCTTTATCATCCACATCCATGTTTCTTAAAAATGTATTTCAAAAAATTCATACTATTTTATAGAATATGGGTTAAAATCATTTATACCCTTGTTTTACTTTTTATAAGAAGTTTTTAAAGGAATATTTACATCATTTTCCAAACAAGGACCTTTTTAACATTTTCGACAAATTAAGGTAAGAATGTCTTTTTTTAACTTATACGGTGGGTGCGACTATTTTCCAGCGTTATAAAGTCGTTGAAGCTTCCCTTACAAGATTATAAGAATATTTTCAAAGTAAATGTTTTATTTTATAATTATTTGACTTTAAAATGATTTCAAAAAAAGATATATTTATCTCAAATAGTTTTGATTTCATCTATGTCAATATCCTTTGATGGATTTTAATCTTATTTGAAGTTTATTTAATATGATACCAAACTTCCATATTTTATTGAAGGTTTTGTGATATGTTTGACTATGGATGTTTTATTTTTATACCATTCATGGTTTATGGAGAAAGTATTTACATTTCTATGCTAGTTTTATTACAAATTTTTATGTTATGTTTAAACCTATTTATATGAGGAATGTATTGGACTTAATATATGATGGGTAGAGCCCGCTATATCTCTTCAATGCATCGGTAGGTCTCATGAGACAAACTAGTGTCTTGGCACAAGGCTTTGACAAAATCTTATTTGTAGTCTTGGCACAAGGCCTTGACTATGTGGTTATGATAGTCTGGCATTATGCATTCCATCATTATGAAAGTGGTTATTGATATTGCATGTGATTATTCGACTAGTTGAATATCCATGTGAATAATTAAATGGAATTATTTAATTTTAACTTTTCCATATTATGCTGAAGTTCATATTTAAAAGGCTTTTGTTTTAGTTATACATTGCCTTAAATGTTTATGCTTATTTATGAAAGTTTCTGCTATATTGTTATCCTTACTGGGCATCTGAGCTCACCCCTTTCTATGTTTTATTTTTTCCAGGATGTGAAGAACTATTTTATGAATGACCTGCAGGGATAGTATGAAGGGATATGAGTGTGGACTATGGAGACAATGTTGTTGTAGTTTTCATTTTATGATGTAATGTAAAATTTATGAATGTATCTAGTGATTCCAAGGCTACTAAACTAATTGTACTTTCGAGAATTGATCTTTTATGATCATGCCAATGTTATGTAATAATGCACCAACTCTAGGTAACTAGGTTCAAGGTGTTATAGTTGGTATCAGAGGAAGTTTAGTACAAACCTTGGAAGATAGATTTAGATAAACTCTGATTAGAGCACATAGACCTAAGATGGGCTTTGAGGATTAGTGTAGAAGAACTTCCAAGAATTTTGGTATTGTAGATTTTTTTTTGAGTTTTCCAAGAAATACTTCCCTGTCTAGATACGAATAGGTAGAGGTGGCTCTAGAACAGATGTACCTAGGGGTAAAACCTGAAAACACCGCTTTGAGCTAGATTCGAACGGGAACTGGTGCACGACAACGGGCCTTGCTGCACTCTTGGTTACGACACTCCCGGGGGATATGCTTAGTATAATTCTCATTTTCTTTAAAAATAATTATGAAGGGTTTATGAGTATATACTTCCTCAAAGAAAATATTTTTATGATTATGGATTATATCCATAAATAGTTAGATTTATGTTAAGTGTTTTACAAGTTAGGAATTATGTATTTCGATTCATAAACTAATATAGTTTATGCCATTATTTAGAAATGGTGCCTAGTGGAAGGAATGGAAACTGTATCAATGCACGAACTCCATGAAGGTATTTCCCTCCTGATCAAGATAATTATAGTGGAGCTGGTGATGTAACTGGTGTTGATCAGCTAATCATCATACTGGGACAACTCACTCAGGTTATGAATAATAACCTTACCCGTATGGAGCACCCTGATCCACAGTGTGGAGGATCAATGTTAGACGCTTAATGGGGCAAAAACCACCAACATTCAATGGGAGTACAAATTCCTTAGTAGCTGAGCAATGGATAAGTTCCCTAGAGAAAATATTTCAGGCTTTGGGGAGTAGTGAAAGGGAAAATGTTATCATGGCAGTTTATTGCCTCACTGGAGATGCTGATAAATGGTGTTCATTGATTCAAAACACAAAGTAAGATGATGAAGTATAAAATATGGAATGGATAGAGTTCAAAGATATTTTCTTAGAAAAATACTTTCCTCGTGACCATCAAGAAGATATGGAAAGGCAATTTCTGAGTCTGAGGCAAAAGGAGGATGAAAATGTCGCAAAGTATGAGACTAACTTTACAAGGTTAGCAAGGTATGCTGGAGATTATATACATAACCCAAGAAGTAAGATGTATCATTGCTATGATGGGTTAAAACCATTTCTTTGTCTAACATTAGTCTCATAATCCTTCTCGTCGTATGAAGATATTGTCTCATGTTCTATCAATACAGAAAAATAATTCTCTAAATCTTATGACTTTAAATAAAAGAAAGAGAAGAATAGATCTTCTAATCAATCTAGAAATGGAAATATGGGGAAGAATGGAAATGTTGGATATCCATCCTACAGTAAATATGGGAAGAAACACCCCGGTACTTTCTTAAAATGAATGGGAGTCTGTTACAAGTGTGGTGAAAAGGCCACCAAGTTCTTGATTGCAAGGGGAAGAAGGAAGCTACCGATGTACAATGCTACATCTGTAGGGAGATGGGACATTATGCAAATGAATTTCCTAAGCGTCAGGGGAACCTACCTCAGAAAAATCCAAGGGATCAAGGCCAAGCTTATGTATTCACTACTGTTGAGGTAGAAGCTCTGAAAGACGTGGTGGCAGGTAATTTAATG
Source organism: Viscum album (assembly GCA_963277665.1). Classification (NCBI taxonomy): domain Eukaryota; kingdom Viridiplantae; phylum Streptophyta; class Magnoliopsida; order Santalales; family Viscaceae; genus Viscum; species Viscum album. Next base: position 71,715,492 of record OY728142.1, read on the forward strand.
GTTTCCTCAAGTTTCGAAAATGAATTATTTGATTCTAGATCATCGCATTGTTTAATATCTTCCTAGTTTTCTAAGAAAATTAGACATTTCCAATTTGATTTGACAAGGGAGTTGTTAGTTAAAACTCCTAAGGGAAGTATCATTGCTACAATGTTTTGTGGATTCGTCCCCATTAGAGAAAATAAATGTTCTTTATCTGCTGATCTCATCGTCATACCTATGATTGAGTTTGATATAATCCTTAGTATGGATTGGCTTTCAGACCATGATGTGAAGATTTATTGTAAGAAGAATGAGGTTATGATTTTTGATGATGATGATAAGGAACACCTTATCTTTACAACAGAATCGTCACCGCCTAATTCTTATCTAGATCCACCACCAGTAGCTCAAATAAATTCAATTATTGGGGAGGAAGAGAATGAAAGAACTGTGTATAAGTAAATGAATGTTCAAATAGAGGATGTACCTATTGTGAAAGAATATGTAGATGTGTTTCCGGAAGTTTTACCTGGACATTCTCTAGAATGAGAAATTGAGTATTCCATTGATTTAATTCCTGGTTCAAGGACTATATCGAAGACCCCTTATAGAATGGCCACTATGGAATTAGTGTAACTAAAGAAACAACTAGAGTAATTGAGTAATAAGGGATTTATTCTCCCTAGTGTTTCTCTATGGGGAGACCCTGTCGTTCTTGTTAAGAAGAAAGATGGATCTATGAAGTTGTGCATTGACTACAGGGAGATCAATGCTATAAAAATAAAGAACAAGTATCCCCTAACATGCATTGATGATTTATTTGACCAACTTCATGGAGCTCAATACTTTTCAAAGATTGTCCTTCGAACTGGATATCATTAGTTGTGTGTGAAGAAGGAAGACATTCTAAAGACAGCTTTTCGAACCAGGTATGGGCATTATGAGTTTACAGTAATTCCTTTTGGATTGACTAATGAATCCTCTGTATTCATGGATCTAATGAACAGTTTTTTCAAGGAATACCTTGATGATTTTGTAGTGTTATTTATTGATGATATCTTGGTATACTCCAAAATCTACAAAGATCATGAAAATCACTTTCGCATTATCCTGAGGACCCTTAGAAGAAATGAATTATATGGGAACTTTAGTAAGTGTGAATTCTGGATTCAGGAGATTTATTTTCTTGGCCATATTGTCTCCAAATATGGAATCTCTTTGGATCCTTTTAAGACAAGAGCAATCCAAGAATGGCCAGCACCAATGAGTATAACTGAGGTATGCAGTTTTATTGGTTTAGTAGGTTATTATCGATGTTTCATCCAGAATTTTGCCGGATTGGATAACCCATTAACGAAGCTCACACGCAAATGGGTTAAATTTTTTTGGAAAAAAGAGTGCGAATAATTTTTTTAAAGAATTGAAGATATGATTAGTCAATGCTCATATTTTGACTCTACCATCGGGGAATGATGGGTTTGTTATTTAGAGTGATGCATAGAAGAAATTACTTGGTTGTGTTCTTATTCAGAATGATAGAGTTATTGTCTATGCATCACGACAACTGAAAATTCATGAGAAAAACTATCCTACTCTGATCTTGAGTTAGCTACTGTAATTTTTAATTTGAAGATATAGATACATTATCTCTATGGTGAAAAATGTTAGATTTATACTGATCACAGGAGTTTGAAGTAAATTTTCTCACAGAAAGTGTCACGACCCCCTCCCCACAAAGTGTACCCTTCCTGGGCTGGCAATGTGAGAAGGGAGATAATGACCCCCGAGTCCCGCCTCTAGTAGGCCCTGGGTTGGCGACTAGCACCGAGGGTATAGTAAACACACAAATGGGAGGCATTACCCTCTAAGAGAACACATGCGGAAGAGAGAGATAAGATAGACACCAGCCAACTCCAAATCAGAACTGAAATATAAAATAAACCCATGTACATATATGAAATTCCATGAAAAAGTACAACAACTGAAAGGGAAAACTACAAGTACCCAAAAGAAAGTAAAACGGCAGCGATCACAAGCCTGAACAGCTCCTGCAACCACAAGCTAGTAGTAACTAGCCTGATCTCCAACATGCAACAAGTGTCCTAAAAACAGTTTATATATACGTAGGGTGAGTATAATAATATACTCAGTAGGATCCTCCCTAAATCCTCTCGTGAAAATGTAAATAAAGCATGCTAAAGCACAGCGAACAACAGTGAAACTAACTCATCCCCTAAGCAGGTATACTATGTTCCCATCCACACCATGGATACTCTCACCAAGTAATGCATACAAGAATATATCATATAGAAAAAGATATCAAGGGTACCTCGCTACTACTTCCCCACTGGTTTGCCGCTTTTCCCCAACGACATACGTTTTGGGCATCTCTCTCCAAAGGCTCACCCGTATAAACTTGGGCCAAGCTCCACAATCTTCACCTCGTGCACCACAAAGGCTTGCCTGTAGACACCTGGGCTAATCACCACACCATCCTCACAACCAAAAGTAACCAGGTAGTTTCCGGAAGCCACCACATCTCGCATAACGTGTATCATACGTCGAGTATTATACCTCAATCCATTACAGCCCATACACCACGTAAGGATCCTCAATCCATCACAACCTATACACATTACACCTATAGTAGTCCATATGATACTATATCTAGAATATATGTGTGGAAATAACCACAAGCCATTACAGCCCTCTACACACATATATGGGGAAAACTAACCGTTGTGCCAACAGAACTAGTATCTACCAAGAGAAGAGAGTGGGGTCAAAGGGGGTAGTCAGCCATTCACCCTCCCATCAGAATGTTGGGGAAAACACCCCCCCCCCAAGGGCTCAAAATCCCTGGGGTGTCAGTTTCCCTTACTGACAGGGTGCAGTAGAGTATAGAAACACAAAAATTAAAGAATATATATAACTCACAACCACACTATGGGCATAACCTAGTCTTAGCCTCTACTGCAGCTAACGTCTCTCGGACTCCGGGCTACTATTTCTAATACTAGGCATCCTATACGCACACAACCAGTTAAAGAACTTCATTTGGATACTTCATTCCCTTTTTCATCAATTCCACTTTACGTTAATTAATTCTTTGCACGTTAATTAACCATGAACAAAAACCACATTTAAACTTTCTTGGCATCACATTCAAAATTTACTGTTCCTTTAAAGATACAACATCACCATTAAATTCCAGCATCTCCATCCCCATGAATTATCACCATTTAATCAAACTTTCATTTTATAAATATTTTCCCATATTCCCAGGCATTCTAGAAAATCATCTTATGCTACTAAACACAAGGGGGATCAACACAGTGAGTATATATACTACTCGTTGAGACTTTGTGCCTATAGCAAGAGCGTAGGCCCATTCTCCCTCAAGAGGCTAAACACGGAAAGCATGTGGCATACCCCGCACGTCTTCGCCCCTTTCAGAAGAAGGGTAAGCAAAACCAGCTACCTTGAGCGGTGGGGAAAAGTAAAGAAGATAACAACCAATCAAACCACCAAATGTCCAGCCAACACATCCATTCCATACCATCATCCCTGGTGTCCTCCCCGACACCCACATTCATAAACCAATGCATCTCGCCACTCTAGGCGTCATCCGCTGCCACAACCACAAGACCTCCCTACCTCCACATATCACAACACCCCTCTAGGGTCACATCACAACACAAGATATCACAACACACCTCCAGGGTCATAGCACAGCACAGGAAGTAGGAAAATAAAACGTCACATCAAATGGGCTTTTATCCCTAATTCACAAAAAGAGGGTAACTCAAAACCATTCAGGGAATTAAATCAATGAAGTTTATAATCCATATTGAATTAATATATTCAATTCTTTGGTTCCAACATAATGAACCAAAACAGTAAGCTTTCACAAGGATTAATCATGCTTACTATTCCAACTTAATCAACATCAAATTGCCACAAGAATCAAATTATTTTTCATGACTCTTTATTTTTAGCCAATTAATTATCAATTAATTCTGGCTTTACGTTCCTTTTCAATTTCATCAAAAAAAACATGCTAACAAGTAGACGTAGATATCACACTATCTTGAAAATCAAGAGTCAAACCGTTATCACTGTACAAATCAACACATGTGATCAAACCAATTCTTTTAATCTGGTTCAAGTATTTAATTAAGACAATTTCATTAAGATACAAATTCCAAAACATGATAACTCTATGATTGCACATAAACAATTAGAGAATCCAAAAATCCCCTACCTTAAGGGTTTTTGAGGAAAACCACAACGATCGATGAACGCCCAAGAACTGGGTCGATTCTCCATGAATCCTCCTTAGATATCCTCTCCTATCACAACCAAGACCAATGCTCATCATAACCAACATTCACATACCTTGATCTACCCATAATGGGCATAGATCTAAGAAGACGAGAGGAGAGGAGGAGTAGATCTAAGCAGATCTAAGGAACCAAACAAGAATGAGGAAATACCTCAAGAAACTATCTTCAATTTGCAAAGAGAAGCCTCTGGATCACCTCCAAAACACATGGGAGAGGTTCTTCCACCTCCACTGAAGGGTAATCCCAAGTTATGGTCGATTAAGGGCTTAAATGAGGTGATTAAAGTCAAAACGGTCAAGATACTAAATTTTAGGATCTAACTTTAAGTGCCCGAACGGTTAGTCCACATGTTTTAAAAAACCGTGTGTTAACCGTGTGTTAGCTTTTGCCTCGACAACCACTCCTCGCACAGTTAGTCCACATGGTTAGACAAATCGTGCACTAACCGTGTGTTAGCCACTGCCTCTAAGACCATCCTTGCACAGTTTGGCCACACGGTTTAGGCAAACTGTGTGCCTCCCATGTGAAGGCCATAACCCTTTAGATTTCCTTAAAAGTCAACCCAAATGAACCCAAAGCCACCTTGACCTTTCAGAACACCTCTAACACCACATTTTCACAAAGTAATGGATCGGAGAGGTCCAGTCCATTACATCAGATACCTATCAAAACATTCACATCCTCGAGAATCCAAAACCCACCTAAAGAGAAAACGAAATAGGGTATGAACAACAACCCCTTGAGATACCTCTCAAAAGAGAGAAATCCACCAAAGAAACAAAGGGAGCCATCTCATAAACATGAAAGTTTCATAACCACAAAATGAATCTTCATTACATGAAATGGTTAAACATTAAACAACTATGGGTACTGAGCACGTATCTATGACTCACGTTCCCAAGTACTATCTGCCATGCCACCGTGTCGCCACAAGACATGAACTAAAGGGATGGAACGCCCGCGCAACACCTTCTCCTTGAGGTCTTGGATCTCCACAGGTTTCTCCTCAAAGGTGGCATCATCAGTAACATTGATCTCTCCCCAATAGATGATGTGAGAGTCATCATGAAGATAACGGTGTAGCTGTGATACATGGAAAACATCATGTATCTGACTCATCTGAAGAGGAAGTGCCACTTGATACGCCACAGCTCCAACATGAGCTAACACCTCGAAAGGCCCAAAAAACCAGGGAGAAAGCTTACTCCCACGACCAAACCATCGTTTCCCACGACGGGGAGTCACCTTCAGAAACACATGATCCCCAACATTAAACTCCAAGGGTCTCCTCCTTTGATCAGCATAGGATTTCTAATGATCTTGCGCTGCCTTCATCCTCTCACGAATCACCTGAACCATCACTATTGTATTCTTCACTAGTTCCAGTCCGAGAATTGCTAACTCTCTGACCCCAGTCCAGCACAACGGAGAATGGAAAGGTTGGCCATACAAGGCTTTAAATGGCGCCATACCGATGGTGGAGTGAAAACTGTTATTATAAGAGAACTCTACCAAGGGTAAGTTCCTCATCCATGAACCTCCAAAATCAAGAACACAAGAGCGCAACATGTCTTCAAGAGTCTGGATGGTTCGCTCTATCTGACCATCTGCTTGAGGATGAAAAGAAGTGCTAACGCATAGTTGAGAACCAAAAGCATGTTGGAGACCCCTCCACACCCTGGAGGTAAAATAAGGATCTCAATCAAATATGATCGTCCTAGGGACTCCATGAAGTCTCACCACCTCCTCCAGATACTACCTCACCAAAACTTACACTGATCTCGACTCCTTGATCGCTATGAAGTGGGCAGATTTTGTTAAACGATCCAATACCACCCAAATATTATTGTTTCCTCCCAGAGCTCAAGGTAAACCAGTAACAAAGTCCATTGATATTTCCTCCCACTTCCACTGAGGAATATCTAATGGCTTAAGAAGACCACTCGGAACACGGTGTTCGGCCTTCACCTTCTAGAAGACTAAACATCGAGACACAAACTCTGCAACCACACGTTTCAGCCCAGGCCACCAAAACTGACTTCTCAAGGATCTGTACATCTTCATCACGCCAGGATATACTACTAGAGGTGACCTATAGAAATCTCTAAGAACCATCTCGCGTATCTTCATGGGAGAAAAAATCCTTCCTTGATACAACACTCTATGTTGTTCATCCTCAGACCCACCATCAGGGGCCTCACCACCAAAAACTCGGTCTCTCCAAACCTCCACCTCAAGATCCCCCAACTGGGACTCTTCCACCCTCTATATCAGGGATGACGGTACCGTCATCTGAAAAAGACAACCTCTTCCCCCATATTCTCCCATGTCAAGATGCAAAGCTGGCAGTTCTTCCATTACTCTCCAGGAATCACCGGATTCACACACAGCATCACTACGTGACCTTCGGCTCAGCACATCAGCTACAAAATTCCCCTTTCCAGGTGTATATGATATTTCGTAGTCGTATTCCTACAATAACTCCATCCACTGACACTGCCGCAAGTTCAAGTCAGGATGGGAGAAAACATACCTCAAACTGTTATGGTCAGTGAAGACCACAAAGCATTCACCATTGAGGTAATGTCTCCACAACTTCAGAGCAAACACCACGGCTGCAAACTCAAGATCATGGGTGGTAGAGTTGCGTTCATGGGGATGCAACTATAGAGACCCATATGAACCAACTGACCTCTGCTGCATGAGAACACAGCCTAACCCCAGATGCGAAGCATCACAGAATACATCAAACCGGACTCCCTCAGCTGGAAGACAAAGGACTGGAGCACTTACTAACCTGTCCTTTAGATACTTGAAGGCTGCCTGGCACTAATCAGTCCATACGAAAGCCTGATCCTTCCTGGTCAAAGCTGTTATAGGGTCCGTAACCCATGAGAAATTGGCCATGAACCTCCAGTAATATCCTGTGAGACCAAGGAAACTTCGCACCTCTGACACTGTATTGGGGGCTGCCCAAGACACAACTGCTTATATCTTCGATGGATCCATAGCTACACCATGTTGGGACACCACATGCCCCAATAAACGGACTTCTTGAGCCCAAAACTTACATTTAGAAAACTTCCCAAATATATGATGTCGACGAAGGACTCCCAAAATGGCTCGCATATGCTCAGCATGCTCCTTTTCAGACATGGAGTACACAAGGATTTCATCGATGAAGACTATAATGAACTTGTCCAGGAACTCACGGAACATAGCATTCATCAATCCCATGAACACAGCTGGAGCATTCGTCATGCCAAACAGCATTACAACGAACTCATAATGCCCATGACGACATCGGAAAGCAGTCTTTGGAATATCCTCATCCTTTACACGAATCTGATGATATCCTGACCACAATTCAATCTTTGAGAACCAACTTGCACCTTTTAGTTGGTCAAATAAGTCATCAATCCGCAGAAGAGGATAGTGGTTCTTTATTGTCACTTTGTTTAAGAAACAATAAGTGACACACAACCGCAAACCGTCGTCAGCCGTCTTCACGAACAAGACTGGTGCACCCTATAGTGACACACTTGGCCGAACAAAACCGCACTACAACAAACCATCAAACTATATATGTATCTCTCTTCACTTATAAGGGGACATCCTATATGGAGACATAAAGATAGGAGACTCTCTTGGATGTAGCTCGATCCCGAATTCAATCTCTCGTCGAGGGGGTAAGGATACAACCTCTTCCGGAAAGACATCAGGGTACTCCTCTACGACCCTTGGAAACGACAACTATTGAACCTCTGAAGAACCCAGCATAAACTCGGCCATCATGGACGATAATGATGGAATTCACCTATGACCCATCCGAGGATCTCACTCACCAACGAACACCACCTGCTCTCCATCGGCACCAAGGAAGACGACCTTCTTCCTGAAGCAATCCACAATAGCCTGCACCGAATACAATCAATCCATGCTGAGGGTGACATCATATGGTTGTATTTGTAAACATAGGAAATATCCCCAAGAGTGGTGTTGCCCCAACACTAGCTCACAGTCTCTACATACTTCAAACAAGTTATCTCGGCCTCCAACTGGCGTAGTCAACGCCAAGGGCACTGGAAGCCTCTCTGCCTCAAGTCCCAAGGCATGGACAAGGGTAGGTGATATGAAAGAGTGTGTCGCTCCTGAATCAAACAAGGCATACACCAAGGTAGAAAACAAGCAAAGGGTACCTTGAACGACATTTGGCTCGTCTGGTGCTGGAATCTCTAGAGCACGAAGCTGACCACGGCCACCTCCATGGCCTCCCTGACCCTGATGACGACCACCACCATGGCCGCGCTCTGCTCTATGAGGACGGGGGGCATCATAGGGTTGTCCTCTGCCTACCCCATCTACCCTCTTGTGATCTAAAGCTGGTGAAAACTGATTTCATTGCCTTGGCTGGAACTGTCTCAAAGGAGGAAACTGGATCGGAACACTTGGTGCACGATGACCGCTCTGAAAGGTCGGGCACTCCCACTGCTGATTACCATGACCACCATAAAAAAAAGAGCCTGATTCCTTGGCATAGGCCTGAGAGTTTCTACCTCTGGAGAAACGAGATGTGAAGGGATGGGACCTACCTCCAGCTGAACGGAAACTCTTCTGTCCTGGAAACCGAGAACCCCAGACCACAACTCTGCTTCATGAGTAATCGTGCTGATTCCCCTCTCGTGAAGATCTGGTCCTTGCCAAAGTCCTCTCAGCAACCTCCTCCCTCACCAGCACCTCAAGATATGTCCTCATCATAAATGGGGTGACCTGGCACAAGATCTTTGGATGCAAAGCCTCCTAAAAATGCCTCACCCAAGCCTCCTAATCTGGTAATAGGTCTGAATCATATCGTAGAAGGTTTTTGAAATGGATTCCAAACTCTCGAACACTGGAGCTCCCCTGCTGAAGGGTAAGGAGCTCCTAACGACTGGACATATTCACAGTCGAAGAAAGTAACTCAACTCTAAACTTGTCTCAGAACTCCTCCCATGAGATCGTTGACTCCTGACGATCCCTGAGGAACAACAACCACCACTGCCTTGCTACTCCATGCAGCATCATCACAACCAAGGACACCCAGTGCTTCTTTCGAGCACGGATCGAACTGAAGCCTATCTCAACCTCCTCCAACCAGTCTTCCATGACTGCATCTGAAACGGAGCCCTCATACTTCTGTAGACTCTGGATCTAAAACTCTCATAGTGACTTCCTCCAAGTGTCGTCGTCGTCAACCTCCACCCTACAGAGATCTACTGGAATAGCCTGCTGGACATATTCTACAAACCTGACGAGGACGTCGACCTATAGCCATACCTGCAAAAGAACAAACTGTTAGAGCTCCTAAGCCTGGAATATATAAGACTCAACATTAATTAATTAATTGTTCTCTTTGATTCATTTTAGGTTAACCTATCCCAAGGTCTACCCATTCAAACACAGGCACAAAGAAGAATGATGCATGATCCTTTCCTAGGTCTCTACCCTGCAACCAGTATCACCTTGTTTAGTAGCCATTGTAAACTTAAAGGTTCGTGCAACAGACCATAGGGGGGCCTAAATGCCTATGTCTCTTTAGGTCTCCAGTGTTTACCCCACTTTCTAAACATGAATGACACCATTTCCTTACCAACCCATGCATCCTCACATGTGCCTAGCTCTAAAATCCATCCTATCCCTCAACCTGCATCTGATACCACTCTGTCACGACCCCCTCCCCACAAAGTGTACCCCTTTTAGGCCAGAAATGTGAGAAGGGATATAATGACCCCTGATTCCCACCTCCAGTAGGCTCTGTCTTGGCGACTAGCACAGAGGGAATAGTAAACACACAAATGGGAGGCATTTCCCTCTAAGAGAACACATGCGGAAGAGAGAGATAAGATAGACACCAACCAACTCCAACTCAGAACTAAAATATAAAAGAAACCCATGTACATATATGAAATGCCATGAAAAAGTAAAACAACTGAAAGGGAAAACTACAAGTACCCAAATGAAAGTAAAACGGCAGCAATCACAAGCTCGAACAGCTCCTGCAACCACAAGATAGTAGTAACCAGCCTGATCTCCATCCTACTCCAAGTTTCCTGAAAAACAGTTTATATATACATAGGGTGAGTATAACAGTATACTCAGTAGGATCCTCCTCAAAGCCTCTCATGTAAAATTAAATAAAGCATGCTAAAGAACAATGAACAACAGTGAAACTAACTCGTCCCCTAAGTAGGTATACTATGTTCCCATCCTCACCATGGCTACTCTCACCAAGTAACGCATGCAAGAATATATCATATAAAAAAGGATATCAAGGGTATCCCACTACTACTTCCCCACCGGTTTCTCACTTTTCCCCAATGACATACGTGTTGTGCATCTCTCTCCAAAGGCTCGCCCGTATAAACATGGGCCAAGCTCCACAATCTGCACCTCGTACCCCACAAAGGCTTGCCCGCAGACACCTGGGCTAAGTACCACACCATCCTCACAACCAAAACTAACTAGGTAGTTTCCGAGATCCAACAGAGCTCGCATAGCGTGTATCATAAGTCGGGTATTATACCTCAAGCCATTACATCCCATACACCCTGTAAGGATCCTCAAGCCATCACTGCCTATAAACGTTACACCTATAGTAGTCCCTAGGATACTATATCCAGAATATATGTGTGGAAATAAACACAAGCCATTACATCCCTCTACACACACATATGGGGAAAACTAACCGTTGTGCCAACGGCACTAGTATCTACCAAGAGAAGAGGGCGGGGTCAAAGGGGGTAGTCAGCCATTCACCCTCCCATCAGAATGTTGGGGAAAACACCCCCCCCCCCAGGGTTCAGAATCCTCGGGGTGTCAGTTGACCTTACTGACAGGGTGGAGTAGCGTATAGAAACACAAAAAGTACAGAATATATATAACTCACAAACACACTATGGGAATAACCTAGTATTAACTTCAACTGCAGCTAACGTCTCTCGGACTCCGGGCTGCTATTTCTAAGACTAGGTATCCTATAAGCACACAACCAGTTAAAGAACTTCATTTGGATACTTCATTCCCTTTTTCATCAATTCCACATTACGTTAATTAATTCTTTTCACGTTAATGAACTATGAACAAAAACCACATTTAAACATTCTTGGAATCACATTCAAAATTTACTGTTCCTTTAAAGTTACAACATCACCATTAAATTCCAGCATCTCTATCCCCATGGATTATAACCATTTAATCAAACTTTAATTTCAGAAATACTTTCCCATATTTTCAGGCATTCTAGAAAAGCATCCTATGCTACTAAACACAAGGGGGCTCAACACAGTGAGTATATTTACTACCCGTTGAGTCTTTTCCACCTATAGCAAGAGCATAGGCCCATTCTCCCTCGAGAGGCTAAACACGGAAATCATGTGGCATACCCCGTGTGTATTCACCCCTTTCGAAAGAAGGGTAAGCAAAACCATCCGCCTTGAGCAGTGGGGAAAATTAAAGCAGATAATAACCAATCAAAACACCAAACATCGAGCCAACACATCCATTCCATACCATCATCCCTGGTGTCCTCCCCGACACCCACATGCATAAACCAATGCATCTCGCCACTCTAGGCATCATCCACTGCCACAACCACAAGCCCTTCCGGCCTCCACATATCACAACACCCCTACAGGGTCACATCACAACACAAGATATCACAACACCCCTCCAAGGTCACAACAAAGCACAAGCAGTATGAAAAACAAACATCACATCAAATGGGATTTTAGATTTAATTCACAACAAGATGGTAACTTAGAACCCTTTTAGGGAATTCAATCAATCAATTTCATAATCCATCTTGAATTAACATATCCAATTCATTGGTTCCAACATAATGAACCAAAACAGTAAGCTATCATAAGGATTAAACATGCTTACTATGCCAACTTAATCAACATCAAATTACCACAAGAACTAGATTCTTTTTCACGCATCTTTATTTTTAGCCAATTAATTATCAATTAATTCCGGCTTTACGTTATTTATCAATTTCATCACAAACAACATGCTAACAAGAAAACATTGATATCACACTATCTAGAAAATCAAAAGGAAAACTGTTATCATGATACAAAGCAACACATGTGATCAAACCAATTCTTTTAATCTGGTTCAAGTATTTAATTAGGTCAATTTCATTGTGATCAAAAGGCCAAAACATGATAACTCTACGATTTCACATAAAAAATTAGAGAATCCACAAATCCCCTACCTCAATGGTTTTCATGGAAAACCACAACGATCGATGAATGCCCAAGAACCAGATCGATTCTCTATGAATCCTCCTTATATCTCCTCTCATATCACAACCAAGACCAAAGATCATCATAACTGACATCCACATACCTAGATCTACCCATAACAGGCATATATCTGAGAAGACGAGAGGAGAGGAGGAGTAGATCTAAGCAGATCTAAGAAACCAAACAAGAACGAGGACATACCTCAAGAAATCGGCTTTAATTTGTGAAGATAATCTTCTGGATCACCTCTAAAACACATGGGAGAGGTTCTTCGACCTCCAAGGAAGGGTAATCCCGAGTTATGGCCGATTAGGGGATTAAACGATTTGATTAAAGGAAAAATGGTCAAGATCCTAAATTTTAGGATCTAACTTTAAGTGCCCGCACGTTTAGTCCGCATGGTTTAACAAACTGTGCGCTAACCGTGTGTTAGCTTCTACCTCGACAATTACTCCCCACATGGTTAGTCCGCATGGTTAGACAAACCGTGCGCTAACTGTGTGTTAGCCACTGCCTCCAAGACCAGCCTAGGAAGGTTTGGCCGCACATTTTTGGCAAACCGTGTGCCTCCCGTGTGAAGGCAATAACCCTTTAGATTTCCTTAAAAGTCCACCCAAACACACCCCAAGCCACCTTGACCTTTCAGAACACCTCTAACACCACATTTTCACAAAGGAATGGACTAGAGAGGTCCGGTACATTACAGATAGAACTCAACATGAGGAAAAGGAGATGGCTTGAACTACTCAAGGATTATGATTGCACGATACACTACCACCGGGGCAAGGAAAATAAGGTGGCATATGCTTTGAGAAGAAAATATCATGGAGTTTTGAACAATATGAGAATTGAAAGGGATCCTATTTTCATGGAACTAGTGAAGATGGACAAGGGAATAACCATGGAAGGTGAAACATCAATGCTTTTTCAAATGGTTCCCAAACCATATTTACTAGAAAGGATAAAGAGTTCTCAGGCCGATAATGAAGAGTTTAAAAAGAATATTAAAGCTATGAATGATGGGAGATTGGGTGAATTTGTGTATGAAGATGGAATTTTGAAATTTGGGAAGAGACTTTGTGTTCCCAAAATACCTAATCTAAAAAGGGAATTTTTAGATGATGATCATAGTTCCAATTTCTCTATACACCCTGGGAGTACCAAAATGTATAAGGATTTGAGGGAAGATTTTTTGGTGGGACAACATGAAGAGAGAGATTGCGGATTTTTTGTTAAGATGTATGGTTTTTCAACAAGTGAAAGTTGGAAGGAAACATCCTGTAGGAGTCATGAATCCTCTTCCCATACCTGAGTGGAAATGGGATAATATCACGATGGACTTTGTCATGGGACTACCAAAGACTCCTAGAAGGAATGATGCTATATGGGTCATTGTTGATCGTCTTACCAAGTCAGCACATTTTCTTGCTATAAGAGAAGATCTACCACTTGAATGTATAGCAAGACTATATATTAAAGAAGTTGTGAGACTTCATGGAGTACCCCTATCGATTGTTTCTGATCGTGATCCCCGTTTTAATTCAAAATTCTGGAAGAGTCTTCAGAAGGCCTTGGATACTAAACTTCGTTTAAGCACTGCCTACCACCCTAAAATAGATGGACAATTAAAACAGACTATTCAAAACTTAGAAGACATGTTGAGATCTTGCTCACTTGACTTTTAGGGTATGTGGGATCAATATTTACCTCTGGTGGAATTTTCCTATAACAATAGCTTCCATTCAAGTATTCGGATGGCACCATATGAAGCGTTATACAGAAAGAGATGTCGTACACCAACCTGTTGGGATGACATTGGTGAAAGAAAACTTGTAGGCCCAGAACTGGTGGAGGAAACGATGGAAAAGGTAAATTTAGTCCAAAACAACATCAAAGTAGCTCAAAGTAGGCAGAAGATCTATGCCGATAACCGGAGGAAGGATATGGAATTTCAGGTAGGAGATCATGTTTTATTGAAGGTATCTCCATGGAAGGGAGTTATGTGTTTCGGTAAGAAAGGTAAACTGAGTCCCAGGTACATCGGACCATTTGAAATTCTAGAACGAATTGTTGTTGTAGCTTACTGTTTGGCAATGCCGCTAAATCTCTTCAAAGTTCACGATGTGTTCCACGTGTCACTATTGAGAAAATAAATGCCTGACCCAACGCATGTACTCGCCTATGAGGAATTAGAATTGGAACCTGATCTATCTTATTGAGAAGAGCCCATCAGGATTCTTGATACAAGAGAACAAGTGCTAAGAATCCAGACGACTCGTCTGGTAATAGTTCTATGGAGAAACCATAAAATGGAAGAGGCAACCTGGGAACCCGAGGAACTTATGATGAAGAATCACCTGAGTCTTTTCATGCAGTAGTATTCTAGAAATTTCTGGGATGAAATTATTTGAAGGAGGGGAGAATGTAACACCCCAAGCTTCCACGGTACGCTTCTCTTTGAATAATTCAATAGCTTGCATTGTATGTAACTTCGATTTCTAACACACACCACAACCAATCAAACTAGACATTATGAATAGTAATACCCACTTTTTGAAATTTTATACATTTTATCTTTCAAAATGGACTTCATTTTTTGATTCGGAATATCGAAATTATCCTAGGGTGAAATTTTGGTATTTTTCGGAAAAATTTCAATTTTTGATGAATAGTGAAAAAACACTGAGTTATAGTTTAAAACCAAATTTTTATTTAAATAATTAGTTATTTTACTTATATTTAATTAAGGTAAAAATAGATACATAATACCTATATAAAGTCAATGTAATTCATTGGACTTATTTTAGAATAATTTTATATATATATATATAAATTTTATTGAACTTTTCACCGTCTTTTACCCACCTCCTAGGAGAATTTGGAAATTCACATAAAACTTAATTTTACCGCTTCTGTGAGTTTAATTTCGAAAATCCAAGAGACACGGTTAATATCAAGGCGTAAAATGTGGTTCAATAAGATAAAAATAATTTTTGTTGAATAGTAACTTTTTAATTTTATTTACCACGGTTAAAAGTAAATAGGGTAATTAAGGGTAAAAATGATATTAATATTACCCTAACACATGTCTTAATTCTATTGGACAAGTGTATCTCGACCAAAAACAACCTTAGGAATAAACTATTATCATTTAGGTCCACTTGTATTAGATTAGGACATTTATTATTATTTAATTCAAAGAAGAGTTAAAAAAGATAAAATCAATGTTTAATAACTAAAACATTTTTAATATAGGGATATAAATTAGATAAATTTGATTATAAATATTCATTAGAACTATAAATATATTTCCTACATAATGGTATTTTATTTATAATTTTTAGACATTAAATTATTTAATTTATTTATGACACAATGGTGATGCAGTAATTACCTAATTAATGAAATATTAAAATAATTGATATTATAAATATCAAAAGAAATGTAATTTTGGACTTTTTATTAATTACAATAATTTTATAGGTTAATATGACATATTTTGATTGTTTATATAAATTTTATTCAAAGTAATAATGCTGTTATGAAATTATCAAAAACAAAACACCCAATAGTGTTAAAATTGACATAAAAGAGTTTTTAAAACAAATATTATATTATTAATTGATATTATATTCCTAAAAATCTAAGGTTTGGCCAAAGGACTTATATCGTGATAGGTGTATCATTAATGGAAAACTTGGGAGTCTTTTTAATGTATATAGAATGTTTATTAACTATATAATATAAAACTACAAAGAGACATGGTAAATGTCAAACTATTTAACTAAGAGTTAAATATAAATGATAAGGTTAATATAGTGAACCAAACATGTCTAAAATCTATTGGTTTAAATTATTTCAACCCTTCCCAACCTTAAATGTTAAATAATACACTTTGGAGCCATTAGAAATTGAATATGAATTTATTATAAAATAATATTTCTAGCTTTTCCAAAGGTGCCCCTCACCACTCTTATAAAAGGACACTCCCCCTTATCTCTAATTTACACCTTCAAAGCCTTTTGGCTCGGCCAACCCCTGAAAAAATATTCTCTCAAATTCTCTCACTTCGACCTAGAGGCCTTAGTTTGATCAAAAAGTCAACCTAAGTATCCCTTTTGATCAAATCAAAAGGACGAACCCGATTAATAGGTAATGTTTTCACCACCCTCTTTCAAGTTCCTTTCTTCTTCAACTTCTTCTTTCATTGTTATTCCCATTATAAAATAATAACTCCAGTATATTATATATACTGTGATGTTATTATAAATATGGTACAACCATATTTGGTATTCTATCCATCCTTTTAATGACATGTCACCATACGTGCGTACGTACAGCTTACCGTCTCCACATCGTGGTGTAATTGTTATTCAAAACATTAGTATTTGGATGGGTATAATAATGATGTGTAATTCATGTAAATAATAAATATAACATGATAATTATTCTTTATATATGATATACCATCCAATTATATATTATTTTAATATCAAAAGAATGATATTGTCGCTCGTGCGTACGTACGGATTACTGTCTCCACAAACGTGATGAGATTCATTCCCCATCGAATCCATTCAAGACTAAATTTCATTTGATGATTAAAAATAATTTTTAGAGACATGATATCATTATGGATATGAATAATATACATCCCATCCATAAAAAATACGGCTCACATAATAAAGAATATAAAGGAAAATGAATTCGTTAACACCCGAAACGATGATAATACTAAGATATTACTAACAATCAATGTTTAAAGATCATATATTATATCATATTAATGTATATGATTATTGTATATTTTAATAACAATTATTTCACCATTATATAGGAGTTTAACCTACCCTAAACCAAGGAAAAGTACAAGTTAAGGGTTTATTTCAAAATCTCTTCATTATCCGAGGTTGTTTATACGTAATTATCTATTTGGACCTTTTTATCATCCACATCCATGTTTCTTAAAAATGTATTTCAAAACATTATTAATATATTAAATAATATGGTTTAAAATCATTTATAACCTTGTTTTACTTTTTATAATAAGTTTATAAATAAATCTTTACATCATTTTCCAAACAAGGACCTTTTTAACCTTTTCGACAAATTAAGGTATGAATGTCTTTTTTTAACTTATACGGTGGGTGTGGCTATTTTCCACCGTTATAAAGTCATAGAAGCTTCCCTCAAAATCTTATAAGAACATTTTCAAAGTAAATGTTTTATTTTATAATTATGTAACTTTAAAATTATTTCAAAAAAAGAGATATTTCTCTCAAATAGTTTTGATTTCATCTATGTCAACATCCTTTTATGGATTTTAAGCTTATTTGAAGTTTATTTATTATGATAAAAAACATCCATATTGTATTGAAGGTTTTGTGATATGTTTGAATGTGGATTTGTTATTTTTATACCATTTAGGGATTATGGAGAAAGTATTGACATTTCTTATGCTAGTTTTAATACAAATGTTTATGTTATGTCTAAACCTCTTCATATGAGAAATGCATTAGACTTAATATGTGAAGGGTGGAGCCCGCTATAGCTCCTTGATGTATTGGTAGGTCTCATGAGACAAACTAGTGTATTGGCACAAGTCCTTGACAAAATATTATTTGTAGTATTGGAATAAGGCCTTGACTATGTGGTTATGATAGTCTGGCATTATGCATTCCATCATTATAAAAGTGGTTATTGATATTCCATGTGATTATTCGACTTGTAGAATATACATGTGAATAAGTAAATAGAATTATTTCATTTTATCTTTTCTATATTATTCTTCAGTTCATGTTTAAAAGGATTTTGTTTTAGTTATACATTTCCTTAAATGTTTATGCTTATTTATGAAAGTTTCCGCTATATTGTTATCCTTACTAGGCATCTGAGATCACCCCTGTATATGTTTTATTTTTTCTAGGATGTGAAGAAGTATTTTATGAATGACCTAAAGGGATAGTATGAGGGGATATGAGTGTGGACTATGGAGACTATGTTGTTGTAGTTTTCATTTTATGATGTAATGTAAAATTTATGAATGTATCTAGTGATACTAAGGGTACTAAACTAATCGATATTTCGAGACTTGATCTTTTGTGATCATGGCAATGTTATGTAATAATGCACCGAATATGGGTAACTGGGGTTGGGGAATTACATAAACTATTCATTTATTCAACTTTTCTCATGTGGCATTATTCTATGTATTCTTTTTTCAAGGGTGTTTTACATCTATATCAATATCCTTTTCATTTTCATTTATTATAGTGGGGATATTATCTTTTGAAACTATCCGTATTATTTCTCTATTCGTATATTGATCATTTCATTCCCTTTATATACTAGGGAATGTTTTAAAATTATGTATTATTTTTAGGTCCATATGGATGATTATTTACTATTAAGGAAGGAGGATTATGTATTGACATTCCATATAATTTTTATTCAAATATGAATGATTATTAAAAAAATTTATTATTATAATTTTAGTTATTTTATCAATTGATAAAGTAATTTGACTTATTTAGTTATGGGTGGGTCCCAGTTATAGATGGCCCCTCAGTACATTGATAGGTTTCATGTAACAAAATATATTTTTTATTTTGGTTTATATATACCCCAAAAAAGGAACCATTTATCATTATCCATGTTATCTTTTAATTTCTAATTTTATCCATGGATATATTATGCTTCCAGGTTTATTATATTTTGGAATTATTATTGGTCATCTATTTATTCTATATTATCTATACATAACTTTTGATCACTTATTTTTTAATTGATAAGTCTTTTTTTTACCCTTACAAAGCATTTTAGATCACCACTTCTTATGTTTCCATTTCCCCTTGTTATAAATAAGTGTATGACACATGATTTTTTTAGAAGAAATATAGAATCTGTGTAGAATTTTTGGGGGATTTTGAAGAGTTATTGTAGATTAATTAGTTTTTAATATAGTGTAAATTTTTCTATTTTATGGGCAATACATGGTATTTTTAGTAAAAAGTTTTTACTAACTCTCTAGAACTCTAAACCTAAAAGTTCATTCAGATGTTAGTAAATAAATATTTTCTAGTGATAGGGTAATTATTTATGGTTTAAATTTGGTTTCTTCGATTTATTTCAAATTAAATATGTAATTAAGGTATTTATAATAATTGGATCTAGGATTGTGGGTCTGGAGTATCACAATTGATATCAAAATATGTTTTAGATAACATTAGAGGTTAGATGTTAGTCAAGGATAACATAAGGAGTGGTAAGTTAAGGTTGTTCATAATTTCAAAGAATTTGATAACCCTTTTAGTTAGTTGACATAATATTGTGTATTTTATGGATTATTATGAGATAACTATAGTGAAATACCAATGTATAATTCTAAGGAATAAGTATAAGTATAGGATAATATCATAATGTTTTTATAAATTTGAGATTGTGTGGTTTCATAGAAAATAAATATCATTCTGGATACTAGATAGTGGATATAGTTTTAGAACAAATTCACCTAGAGGTAATCACCATAAAAAGTATAGTTGATAATTGACTCAATCTCCACTACAGTGCATGATTTGTGGAATTAATACTAAACACCAGGTGAGACACTCCTAGGGGATATTCTTTTATAAATTATAATATCATTATAATCCTTTATGAAGGATTTATAATGTTAAGGAATGAGTTTAAAGAATATTAGATAACCAAACCTAAGAAAACATAGGTTAAACCATAATTGATCAAGATTTAACTGAGTTCTAATGTAATATTTATGGAGAATAAGACATTTTAAAGTTAAATTTTTCATGTAATTATCCTATAATAATTCTCTTTTTTGTTTACCACTAAAGATAACTGCTTTTTTTAGTAATGGATGAATCCTAAAGGAAAAAATTTAGCAATATATGTGATAGAAAATGAAAAGATTGTCTAAATGATAAACCTAATGAGATAATAATTGAAGTAAGAAATCGTATTATTATAGAAAAAAACTATCAATAATTGGGATTTACAATAAAAAAATAGTTTAATTCCCAAACAAACCAAATAAGAGATGGATGGGGTGTCATTGAAGTTTAGGTGAAAATAATGATGAAGGAAAGAATTTCAAATTTCCTATATGGAAATTTTTTGGAAGAAACAGAAAGGAAAATGTATTAAACAAATTGGAAGATACTTCTTGTGTGGAAATAGACAGTATTGAGAAATATATTTTGGATAATAAATGAAGAAAATGGTTAACACCATGAAGGGAAATGATTTTTTTCTAGTCGCACATAGGATGTTAAGGTGGATGCCTAATTCAAAAATATATATTGGATTATATTTATATATTATGGATAAAATATATTTTTTACATGGAAAATATATCAACCTAAATTTGATTTGTAATTGATATAAAATTCGAATAATAATAGTTAGAAAAATTTAAAGAAATGTATTTTCCTATGAAAGTAGTTTTCATTTTAGTTTTTATAATAATATAAAAATTCATTTTTACCACTTTTAGAAATTTAATTAGATAACATAAAATTCATATTTTTAATCAGAATTATAAAATTAATTAATTCTGTGGATTTTATTTTTTGGTATAAAATTAAGTTATAAATGTTGATATTAGTTACCATTGTAAAACAATTATTTTTTAGAGAATGATGATTTTATAATGATTATAACTTTAAATTTAATTAATGTTTTTTAATATAAAAATAATAATATGATATTTAGGCATATATTAAAATACATTAGAGCTTATTTAATTGGTAATTAGTATTAAATAAGATTACAATTATTTAATGATTTAAATGACATTTCCCTGCAAAAAATAGATTTTCAACACATTATATGTTTTAATTTCAAACATTTTTTCATATTTAATAATTAAATTTGATTAAATGAAGTATAAATTCATATTAATAACATATAAATTTTTTAAGAAGGGTCCTCTTATATTTATTTTATAAAATAATTTCAACGGTTAAATTTTAATTAAGGTTATTAAGTGTTAAAATAAAAAATATAATGTGGTTTGAATTTTACAAAATCAATTTGACACATATAACTTCTAGAATTACTTTTTTATATTGTAAAATAATACCTATATATATATCACTATGATTTTCCTACCTAACTCACCTAACTCACATTAAATTTCATTCTTACCCCTCACATGATATTCTTTTCCAATGATTTGTCCCATTTTCACCTATAAAATGATCTCACTTATACCCACTCCAAGTCACACATAAAGTTATAAATTCCCATGAAAATCAGCCCAATTTACTTCTTTTATACCCCTTATACATGTTTGGTATCCATTTCCCTCAATAAACTGCTTCAATTAATTCATCTCTAAAGGATACTTAAAGATGGTATCTAAATTTTCAATATAAGTATTAGTAACCCTTTTATATCTTTTATTGATTCTTCTCGTCCAATTTCCTACCATCCATTACAACCATAAGTATCTAAATAAATAAATATATAAAATATATAAAAAATTTATTATATTTATGGTTCAATCGTTATCTATTCCCCTCCCATTCAATCAAGAAAAAATGAAAATGTAACTCATACATGTGTTTGGACTACCGTCTCCATGAACAACACTTTTTTTGTCACCGACTTTCATGGATAGTTTTAGAAATGAGTTTCGTGAATATATATGTTATTTTATCAATTATTTATATTCTATAAATATAAATTTGGATTTATATGTGTAATATTTTCAAGAATATTTCATTATAAAACTAACCACCTAAAACGAACATACTAAGAGGAAACGTGATTTATTTATAAGTTAGAGATTATTTTTAATTTATCTTATAATTATAAATTTTCCAAATTCTTATTAATCACCTTAATAAAATATAAATAATTTCATTACACTTTTTTATAATCATATTATAATAATGGAAACTCTTTCATGTCTATACTAACACATAGATAGTTGCGTATTCATGTTGGGTTGGATTAACCACCAAAAAGAAATATACTACTGATTTTGATCACTTATGGATTTGTAAAATTAATATTTTGTATTAATAATCAAATAATTATTTTTTTCATTAATTTTAATATAAATATTTAACTCATTAATTAATAAAACACCATTTGTTCATTATAAATTACCAAAAAAATATCAACACTGAATTCATCATTAAAAATAATAAATAAAATACTTATTAAATTAAATATTATAATTATGAATAATTATATAACATAAATTATAGTGACTTAATTTGTGAGATGAATGGATACCAACTTTTATATTTTAAAACAAGTTCAAAACAATCAAGATTACTCAAACATAATATTGAAAATAGATATTGACTAACTAATATACATGTAGAGAAAAATTATAAATGGATTTTATAAATGATATATATATGAATAAGGTTATGAAATAAAATATTAAGATATTTATGTTTGTTTTATAGGAGTTTAGGACATGATCAAATTAGTGTGGAAATAAGGTAATGGTTTTATTAGTCTCTATTATTATTCTTCGGAACATGTTTCATGTTAAGAACCATTTTTGATTTTTATAGTGTTATACTTATTTATAATCCCCTTAAATTTTTATGAAATTTTTTTAATTCTTAGGATATATTAATCCAAGTCATGTTTTTCTCTTCAAATTCCTTTTGAATCACGTTTTACCCTAGTTGTAAGAGTTTTTTGAAACTCAATTTTTGTTCACTGAGTTATGATCCTTCTCTGAAAAATATTTCATATAAGTTTGGAGCATTATTTAATTAAATTATACTACGTTAAATTCCATAATTATTTAAATTTTTACTACATAAACCCCTTTTCAATTATTTCATACATTATGGAGTATGATTCCCATAAGTGATATTGATAAATCAAGTCTCATTTCAATGAGTTATAATGTTTCATCTTGAAATTTTATTTTCCATGCTTATTTTCTCCCACTATAAGATTTTATTATATGGTACCTTCTCCTACACTCTAAGTATAAGTATTTTTTAATAAAAATATTTTACCTTGGTTAATCTCTTCCCTAAAAAAATTATAATTATTAAGAATAGTTATCATCCTCTTTAATGATGGCTTTCCCTCCTTGTCCATATTTTCCTTTACCTATAATGTCTACCTTTATAATTTGAAACTATATTATGTGTTATATTATGTGAATTATTTATTACCCTTATCATATTTTAAAAAGGAAGTTTTTTTACTCTTTTTATGATGTGGGTTTTCAAAAAAATGTATTTGAAAAATATCAAAAAGTTTTTATTTTTATGATCAAATGTTTTGTTTTCCATTCTGCATTTCCTTAGAATAATTTATATCTTTTTCAATGATATATTTTTGGTGATTATTTTTAGAAGTAAATGTTTTCAAAATTTTCACTTCACAATTTTAAAAATGACTTTTGAATGTGACATGTAACATCATCTTTATGAAAATGTTGGAAAGGTTTTCTAAAAATTCTATTATGTTTTAACATACATTAACCCTATCATATTTAAAAGTATTTACCTTAATAAGAATTATATTTATTGATATACCCTCAATTTTAAATAATTATATCTATCCTTCTATTTATTTAACTCACATTATCAAATAATCCAATTATTGATCCATTCTTGTTTGGATCCTTTCAAAGAATTCATCTTTCAATGGTGTTTTCCATCTATGTGAATATCCTTCTAAATTTATTTTATTACATAGGGGGTATTATATTTTTCATCCATCCTCATTCATTCTTCATATGGACTATGATCACGATATTCCATTTTTCTACTAAGTAAAATTTTTACATTCTATATATTTTTTAGCTTTATAAGGATAATTATTGATTTCTAAGGTAGGTGTATTATGTATTAACATCCCTTATATTTATTATTTAAATATGTATTATTATTCCAAAATTTTATTATATATTTTCTATTCATTTAATTATATGGTGAATAAATTTTACTTAATTAGTGATAGTTGATGCCTGGTTATAGATATCTCATTGATGCATTGATGGGTTTCATGAGATAAACTAGCTTAGTTAATTTATCGTATACCTACCCAAAATAAAAATATCCCCTAGACATAAGGATATGAATGTAAGATCATGTTGTCTAAGATCATGATTTCTTGGATTTGGGAATAGAATTAGTTATCCCAAATTATTAATTTCATCACTAATGAACAATTCATTATTATCCTTGTGATATTTTAATTTCCACTATTATCAATAAATATATTATTCTTTTAGTTTCATTATATAATGACATTATTATTGGTTATCTATTCCAATAAAATTATTTATCTTCATCTTATGCTCACTTATGGTTTTTATTATTATCTATTATGTTTACCATCACTAATAATTTAAAATTTTTAACACCCTGGGTTTTTAGAAATCATGTTATCTATATAATCTATAAGTTTATAATTTTAAACTTTTTTCTATATGGTCATAGATTAGAAGTAAATTTGGAAATAAGTCATAAAATATATGAACTGAACCAAAAATATTTTATTCACTCATAATAAGAAATTAAAACAAAATAACATGAAACTAACTATTACACACTATGGGTTATTAATATCCTTAGAGTAGTACATCTATTAAATGGGGGAAATAGATATAAAGAACTAAAATATTCAATACTATGAGGTCTCTTGGATCATATTCACCTTTGAGGAACACTAATAGAAAAAGAAAACCTATAATTATGGAGAACCTCATGAATGGAAAAAGCATATTGTCATAACTAATATGAGAACTATGGAAATTAGAAGTGTTGATGGAATAAGTTTAGTAATACTATATATAGGAATGAAATATGGTCATTGAAAATATGGTCATTGCAAATATAATCATTGTAAATATAGTCATTTTGAATATAGTCATTGAAAATATGGTTGTTGTATATATGTTTGTTGGTTATACATCTAACTAGTATACTAAATTCCTTTATTGGTAAAAAATATAACTTATAATGAAATTAAAATATGATATTAAAATATGATATATATATATATATATATATATATGAATTATATTTAAATATTTTTATTTTTATTATTAATATTAAAATATGATATGAGTTATATATAAAATTAAAATAAATATTTCAATATCAATCGAATATTAAAATTAAATTTTAGAATATAAAAATTAATTAATGGTATTTATTAAAGTGTATTTTGTATAAATGTAATATTTATTCTCAATCGGCCATTTTATTTAGTATTTTATATTTTGTCCTAATAAACTAAAGTGACACTTTTAAAATATTATTATATATCAAAAAATATATTAATATCACTTAAATTATAAATTGATATAAAATAACATTAAGAACGCATAATGTTTAAAAATGGAATTTTTCAATAAAATGGTTTTACTTATAATTTTTATTTTTCATTTAAAATATAAATATATAGATTTTAGAATTTCTAGTTTATAAAATATAATTAATTCCTTAATTCATTATATTAAAATTAGCTTAGTATGAAATTTTGAGACTTTGTTGAAATAATATATTTTTAGGTGAATAGTAAAAAATCTAATTTTTCTAAAAGCTATCACTTTTATAATAAAATAATTAATTTAGGTTTAAGAAACCATTTTGGTATATAAATCTATATATATATTTAATAAATAAAATAAAAATCATTTAAAAATACTATATTGAATTTATAAAATAGGTGTTTAATATTTTTGAAACTCAAGTAATATTTGTTACTAAAAAATATTTTTATACATTTGTATTAAAATTTATAATTCATCAATTTTAGAAATAAAATACAAAAAAATTAATTTACCATTTTTTTAAACATTTAAATATTATTTAACAAATTCAATTTTATTTCTAGGCATAAATATAAAATTACTAGGATCAAATTTAATTATAGAGATAATGGTAAAATAGTTTTTAAAAATAAATTATTTTATTAATATTGTTTAATTTTTATCTAATCAATTAAATTTATCTAATTTAAATGATAATTATAATATTATGTTTAATAATATATATAATTATATTAAAACGCATTTAATTTTTAATCAATATAAAATAATATTAAAAACTCATAATGGTTAAAAATAGTTTTCTATGAAAACTATTACTTATATATTATATATTTTAATTTAAAATATTATTTTATCATATTTAGAATATGAATTATAAAAATTATTAAAATAATATTCAATACATCCAAAAAAATTATAGTAGTTACATACTATTTTAAAATAAAATATATATTACTCGGTTGAAAACTTGTTACCAAGGTAAAAATCAAAATGTTAAAATGTAAAAACCTTGGTAAAATATTTGAAAAATGTTTAGAAAATTTTTTTTAAAGTCTTAGTTGAATATTTTTCAACCCAATCACCCAAAAACACAATAATTATTAAATTTTGGATCCATTTAATAAGAACTTTTATAATAATATTACTGAAGTGTAAAGGATATTCAAAAAAATGTCCTTTTCTTCACTTATAAAAGTGGATACCTTCCACCCCTCCATAGTTAAACATACAATTTGTGTTTCCCTTGAACTACTTCCAAAAATAACTCTCCTAGATTTATTTTTCTCATTCTTAATACCCTATTTTCTACATGTTATCATAAGTTCATCACTTCTAAGGATGTCCCTAAGAGAATATCAAGTCTCTAACAAGGTTAATCACAAGTACAAAGAGAATTCAGACCAAGGTAAGGGTTTTAATCTCAATCTCCATTCATTAAGGCATGATTTGATATTTTAAACCAATTTTCATTTGTATTTTGTAACTACTATACCTTTGAATTACAATATTATAAATTATTACGGAACTTAGAAACTTCCCTTACATACATTCTCTTCCTTATTGTGGATTATGAATGATATCTTCCATGAATTATAATTGTACTTCGTAACTCAATTTTGTTGTTGACTTATAATGTATATCCTCGATATTAGTCATTAATTTCATGTGGTATACACTATATCTATATTAAGAGTTCAATTTTGATTCAAATTTTTCTTATTACTGAGTTCACTTCCTTCTTGAAAATGAAACTATGATAAGAATAATTCTCATCCCCACAAATAATGTTTCCCCTCCTTTTCCATAATTTTCCTTCCCAAAAATGATTTAAATATTAATTTGAAACATAATTATGTATTATATCATGTGAACTTAATTTTTTGCTTCTCCCATTTTCATATTATTTTTTATCCATTTTTAAGTTAGGATATTTTAAACAAAGGTATTTTAAAAAATTAAATTGGTTTTCCATTCGTGATCATTTGTTTGATTATCTATATAATAGTCATCACTTCTTATTTACAAATTATCTTTATTTTTCTCCATTTTAACCAATATTATTATCATAAAATTCCCCTATTTTTATATATATTTCCCTTTTATATATTCTTAGTCAAATATCCTTTTCATTTTTAGGTTTATACATTTTTTTAGTTCCCTCAAAATTTCCATTTTAATGAAATCATGATTTATGGGAACATTCCTATATCTTTTCTCTTATTAAGAATCACCCACATAAAATGTTTTTAAACCATGAATATATTATAAAAACCATAATTATTGTATGTAAAACCCACTTGGTTCAATTATAGATTTATGGAAAATAATGATATATTTTCTTATTTAAAGAACCCATTATTTTTTTCTTAAGGTATCACCCAAGTAGTTAATTTTTATTAGTTTTTCTCCAAATCCTTCTGATGAATTTTACACACTATAATTGCATGTTAAATAACTATGTCCCTTTTTCAATTATGAAATTCTACAAAAAAATAATAATTCATTTTCCTCTTGGTAATCCTTATGATTTAGCCTTTGGTTATACATTGAATCATAATTATAAAATCCACTTCTTTCTCATGGGTCTGATCATTATTTTGGTTTATGTATGGTTTATTCTACTCCTATTAATGAATAAGTATGATTTTAATTATATTATGGGTGGTCCTAGAATTATATAGGCCTCCAATGCATTATTTAAATCTTTATATCTCATGTGATGTTTTGTATGGGATTATAGAGTGAACCTAATCCACTATGGTATTTTTACACAATGTATGGTGAATAGGAGGTTAGCCTAAGAACACTATGTTATTTTATGGGTGGTCCTAGAATTATATATACCTTTAATGCATTGGGTAAATATTTGTAACTCATTAGATTTTATTTATGGGATTTGGTATAAAACCTAATCCATCGTCTTACTTTTTCAATAATTTTTATAGTAATGGGTAGTAAACCCAATCAACATTGGGACATTTCCCACATTATGATAATGGTTTGGGAGTGACCCTTGACTTATATTTATGACATCATGTCTTATATTATTACCACATATTTTATGATTCCATGATCATATTATTTCATTTTCTTATGTCTTGTTTCCTAGAATATTATAATCCACTTTATGATATCTTGTTATGCCTCTTGAATCTCATGTCATATTTTATTTCCATGTTTATTTCATTCCTGGGATTTCTAGGTCACCCTTTTCCTAATTTATTTTATCGAAAATATCCTATGATGTTTTACAAGATCTATGGGATTTAGGATCACTATGTGGAGTTTTAAAAAACATTATGTTTTTATGTTTAAAATGATGAATTTGTTTTTATAATAATCCAAATACACTAGACTTATAGATCATCAACCTGTATTTGTTGAGAATATAAGTGAAATTTTATAAAATATAGTGTAATTAATGTTTGGGTCACTATAGTTGGTATCAAAGGATAATATAGTTATTTATTGAGATTATAATGAGATAAAATCATTGAAAACCCTATATATAAGTCTATTGAATAATCATAAGTATAATATAATATCCTAAAATTTTGGAAATGTTTTGACTTTGATATTCTCCTAGAAAGTACATCCCTTTAAATATACTGGAAAGTGGATGCAATTGTGGATCTGATTCACCTAAGGGTAATCACACCAAAAATGGTTGGTTGAGCATTTACTCAATCATCACTCCAATACAAGATGATTCAGCCTAAGATGACACAGCTAGATAGATAATCTGGGGAGATATGCTTTGTTTGATCATATTATCTTTAATAACCACTATGAATGATTGATTTTCTGGTTAATTTAAGGTCAAATTTTTAGTATTATATGATAACCCAACTTAAAGTAACCTAGGTTAAAAAATGATTAATATAGGTTTTAATACATAAATTATGGGCTAAAATGATGACTTTTTAGGGTAAAAGGTTTTAAGGTTGAATATATTTTATGTTATTTATTTTGATAATCCCCCTATGATGTTAAATGTTCTTCTCTTTTTATAACTTTATTTTACTAATATATGGGACTAGAAGTAACATTGGGTGTGGAAATAATGTGGTAATCACCTTAATGATGAACCCTTTAGATTGGAAGATATACTGATAAATCTGGTGATTAGGCCAAACACGCTATCATGAAATATGATTAACAATGTAATAATAGTTTAAATCTTGAGTACACCTAAGATAAGAATAGTGTAATCTCATTAAAGTTCAGATAAAGTTGATGATGAAGGAATGAAGACACAACTTTCTTCATGTCAAACATGAAGGGAAAATCACCATGAGAATTTCCTCAAGGGGACTAGAAGATGTTTTACTTGTGTAAGACGGATTCATCAAGCATTAAACTATGGTAAAAAAAAATAAATAGGTTAGTTATCATAACTAGAATATAAAAATGCATTAAAAATCACCACTAATGGTCCAATTCCTTTACTGTGGAAAAATGGGCCATTATATGTGTCAATGCATGAATATAAAGGATAACAATGATTATAGGCATGAAAATATTCTGAGTCCAAGGGATTAAGAGAAAGAATATAAAATCTCAACTACTTAAGTGTGTTTATAAAATAATTTAGTGTGATAAACACCTATTATGCACTTAAGAAATTTGAATATTATATTTCTATCTTAGTCAAAAAAATCTTTTTTACCTATAAGGGTCTTTAAGAACATCAAATAACCTACTCAATAACAAGATATTTAATTATTAATAAAACCTTCTATTGGTATGATTATTCTATATATCTTTTAATTTTATGTGAAAGTTTCTTATAAAAACCTTATTATCTTTCCTTGATAATTGTATTGTGATTTTGTGAGTGGATTGGTTCCCTCCAGTTAGATCAATAAGTATTTAGAATAAGCACATCACATCTAATATAATCTGATAATAGTCTATGAAAGGAAGATTATGAACACCCTTTATAATGAAGTTATACAATGTGAGTCTTGATACTGAATAACGACAGACTCTTGGCTCAAACAGTTAAAGGAAACTCAATATTATGGATAATAATATTCTAAAAAAGATATGTTTCCAAAGTTTATGGGGATTATATAACTCTAGAAATTATATATCGAGTCATTTATATCTAAAATACACTGTTAGATATTTTTATCAATGGGTAATATTTAAAATTATGAGGACATAGTTTATTTAAGGTGAGGGGGAATATAACACCCCAGGTATTTAGAAATAATATTCTCTACATAATCTAAATATTTATAATTATAACATTTTTCATATATGTTTAAGGAATTCAAATAGATTAGGAAATAATTCATATAAGATAGGAATTTAACCAACAATATTTTATTCATTGATAATATGAAATGACACGAAAAGAACATGAAACTATATAATGCACAATATGTATTACTAATCAAAAAAGACTAGCTCATTAATTAAAAGTGCATAAATTAAAATAGGAATATAAATATAAAAGAATAAAATATTCAATGCTTGGAGATCTCATGAATAATATTAACCTTTAAGGATCACCAATATCCATATTAATTCAATAATGAGAAATAACACCATGAATTGAGAAATCATATTTTTAAATCTAAGATGAAAACTTTGGAAATGAGAAGTTTGAATGGAATAATATTGATAATATTTTATATAGGAATGAAATATGGTTATTTAAAATATGGTCATTACAACTATAGTCAATGCAAATATATTCATTCAAAATGTAGTCATTATATATATGGTTATTGTATATACATTCAATAGGTATTCTGAAGTCATTTATTGTTAAAAAATATAACTCACAATGAAATAAAACTAAAACATTAAAATCTTATAAATATATATTTATTTAAGCATAATGTATAAATATTATCATTATTATTACTAAAATAAAATATTATGTATATATAAAATTCAATTAAATGTTTCAAAATCAATGGATTAGTAAAATTAAATTTTAGAACATAAATTATTGATTAATGGTATTTTTCAAATCGTATTTAGTAGAAAATTAATATTTATTTTCAAAGATATATTTAATTAACTATTGTATGTTTTTTCCTAATAATTAAATTTATAGTTTCAAAATATTATTATATTTTAACTAATATATTAAGATCACTTAAATTATAAAATGATATTAAATAATATTAATAACACATAAGTTTTAAAATTCCATTTAAAAAAATTATTTATAATTTTTAATTTTCATTTGAAATATATATATATATATTAGAATTTTATTTTTATAAAATAATCATTATTTTTGAATTCATAATATCAAAATTTTCTTAATATAGATTTTTTATATTTTTATGAAATAATTGATTTTTAAGTAAATAGTATAAATATAGATTTTTCTAAAAACTATCATTTTTAAAATAAAATGATAAATTTAAAGTTTAAGAAAAAAAAATTATATAAAAAATATATTTAATAATTAATATAAATAATTTAGAAATATTATGTTGATTTTATAAAACACATGTTTAAATTTTTTGAAACTCATGTAATATTTGACACTAAAAATTGTTTTAGGCGCTTATATTAAATGTTATGCTTCATCAAATTTCGAAATTCAATATAATCAAATTTATTTACTATCTGAGTTTAAAATTAATTATTATATAACATTTTAAATTTAATATTTAGTCAAAAATATGATATTTGTTATATAAAATTCAATACCATGATAGTGGTTAAGTAGTTTTTTAAATTAATTATTTTATTGATATTTGGTAGCTTTTATCTAATAAATTAAATTGATATAATTAAAATTTTGACTATAAAAATATTTTTAAGCCTATAAATAATAATATTAACTCTTATTCATTTGGTAATCAATACTCAATAATATTTAGAACACATAATGGTAAAATTCATTTTTATGCAAAAAATATTATATTATATATTAAAATATAAAATATGATTTTATCATGTATACAAATTGAATTATAATAAATTTATATTAAATATAGATTTTAAATATAAAAATTTTTTAATAGGGGTTACCTTATATTTTAGACTAAAATATAAATTATTTAGTTAAAAACTAGTTACCAATGTAAAACATCGAAATGTTAAAATGAAAAAACCTATGGTAAAAGACTTAAAACATTTTTAGAACATGTGTGCAATGTTTTGGTTGAGACTTTATCAACCCAATCCCACCCCAAACTCCATTGTTATTAATGTTTGGATTTGTTAACTGAGGAATAGTGTAATAATATTATGGAAATGTAAAGGATATTTCTAAAAAGTGTCCTTTTATTCACTTATAAAAGGGGTCACTTACACCCCTCCATGGTTACACTTCCCAATAAAATTTAGCTTTAACATATTCCCAAAATACCTCTCAAAGAATTAATTTTACATTTATAAATCCCCTAATATATATAAGTTATCTTAATACCTTCTCTTCCAATAAAATTTCTAAAACTAGATCAAGTCTCTAATGAAATTAAGAACAACTGAAGAGCGAATCTGGACTAAGGTAAGGGCTTCCATGTCAATCTCTATTAATTGATGTATTATTTGATATTATGAAACAAGATTCATTTTAGTAAAGTAAATAATCCACCCATGACTTATAACATCATAAATTATTATTTAACATGGAAACATCACTTTTATTCTTGAACTTTCTTATAGTGGGATATGATTAATATCTTCTCTAAAATTTAAGGGTTTTTTATTAACTCAATATGACTTCATGAGTTATATTATTTATCCTTGATATTAATCCTTAATTTTATAATATATAAACTAATTATATCTTTGGATATCAATTTTGATTCAAATATTCTTTATTTATGAGTTGCCTTCCTTCTAGAAAATGAAACTATGTTAAGAGTAATTATTATCCTCATAAATGATAGTTAATCCTCCATATCCATGATTTCACTTCTCACCAATATTTTCATAACTAATTAGAATCCAAATATATCTTGTGGAATTTATTTTTTTCTTCTCCCATTTTCATAAGTAAATTTTATTATCCATTTTTATAACGTGGGATTTGAAATAATGGTATTTGAAAATATTAACAGGGTTTTCCTTCCATGATCATTATATCGATCTTCTGTATGACCCTCGTTACTTTTGAGTGACACAATCTATATTTTCTTATTTTAAGAAATATTATTCTCATGAACTTCCATTATTTTTTTATACATTTCCCTTACACATATTCCTTGTTAAATATCCATTTCATTGATAGTGGTATACATGTTTTTAGTTCCCTTGAAAATTTCCATTTTAATATAAACCAAATTTATTTGAAATGTATTATTTACTATTTAATGTAATGAATTTCTCTGAAAAAAGGTTTTTGAACCATGAATAAATTCTAAAAATACTAATTATTTTATGTATAAACCTATTCATTCAATTTTGGATTTATAGAAAATATTAGTTACTTTCTTTTTAAAAAATATCATTTACTTATTTTATAAAGTATCACTATTGTATTTAATTTTTACTCATTATTCTCCAGATCCTTCTCATCAATTTTCTACACTATAATTCTATTTTAAATACTTATGTCCATTTTTTAATTACTAAATTCCAAAAAAAATAATTCATTGTTCTCTATTGAATCCTTATGATTTATCCTTTAGTTATGTCATGAATTATAATTATAAAATCCAATTCTTTCTCATGGTTTTAATCAAGATTATGGTTTATGTATGGTTTCTTTCCTTATATGGCATGTAGAAGTATAATTTTCAATAAGTGATGGGTGGTCCAGGAATTATATAAACCTCCAATGAATTGGGTAAAGATTTATATCTCATGATATGTTATGTATTGTATTAGGGAGAAATCCTAATCCACTATGGTACATTGTATAATATGTATCATGTATGACTAGTTAGCCTAATCACACTATGTCATGTGATAGGAGGGATTAGAATTATATATTCATGTAATTCATTGGGTAAATATTTATATCTCATGATATATCACCTAAGGGGTTAGGGAGTGAACCTAATCCCCCATTGGAATTTTTTCACTATATTTATAGGAATGGGTAGTAAACCCAATACACTATACTTATAGATCCTCGTCTTGATTTTGTTAGAAATATGTGTGATCATTTGTGAAATATAGTGTGTTTAAGGATTGGGTCACTATAATATTAACCCTTATTATGTATAAATTTCCCCAAGTTAAGAATAAAAGTATTAAAAATGATATATATTGAAGGAAATAGTTTGTTTTTAGAATTTTTGGGAGATATACAAGATTTATTATTTATTAAGTAGTTTCTAATAAATTGGTAAAAATGTAAAATTAATGAGAACTAAATGGGATTTGTTGGTAAAAAAATTCTTAACTCTATAAAACTATAAACCTAAAATGTCTTTTAGATATATTTGACTCAATATTTTTTGTAATATTTTAATTATTGATGGTTTAAATTGGGTTTCTTTTGTTCGTTTCAAAGATGATATGTGAAGAAGGTATTTATGAGAATTGGATCTGGGATTCATGTCTAGGGAATCCTAATTGATATTAAAAGGGGGTTTAGATATATTTTTATTTAAGGATATTAGTTAAGGATAACATAATGATTAATATTTTATGGTTGGACATAATTTTAAAGGAACATATAACATCTTATTAACAACTTTCATTTATTCCCCTTATATTTATTCTTTCTTCCTCTTTATTTGGGTGTGCCTTGGGACTCCAAAGGATGGAGATCATTTTTTGTAAAAAATGAACTAAATTTTGGGGGTGTATTTTTATTTTAATTAATAAATTCTAGGTATAAATTTTTTAATGAATTTACTAGTTCTCCCTAATTTCAGAGAATGATTGTGGTGGTTTGTAGTTTTCTACTGAAAAATGTTCTCATGGCTATTTACTAGGTGATTAAACACCATTTTAGGGGATTAAATCCCATGTAATGTTTTCCAAATATAATCCATTAACTTTGTATAATGAATAAAAGTGTACAAACTATGTATATGGTATATCTTATGAAATGTTAAAAATTAGGTTTTTAATAAAAAGTTGATGTGTTTTTGTCATACTTGAGTTTCATGGGTATCACGATGTGTGATTGGATTAAATTATATGTAATCCTCATTGTTTGTGATTTTAGGCTGATTTTCTGCTAATTTTCCTTTATTCTTCCACATTCACTTTTTGTATCAATATATGAGCTCTCCCTGGGTAATTTTTAAGGTCTTTTATCCATATGAATCTATTTTTTCAACAATTGACCTTTTTTAGTAGGGTTTTATCTCTCCATGTAATAATTAATTTGTTTTATTCATTACCTTTGATTGTGGTAGCACTATGGAACTACATTTCTA
Source organism: Viscum album (assembly GCA_963277665.1). NCBI lineage: Eukaryota > Viridiplantae > Streptophyta > Magnoliopsida > Santalales > Viscaceae > Viscum > Viscum album. The sequence goes on from OY728142.1 coordinate 71,751,709, forward strand.
TATTTTTTATCTTTAGTGATGATTCTATTGATTCCTTTATAGATCAACTATGTGTTCTTATTCCGGGGCCTGAACATTGATTGGTTTCAGTGTGGAGGGTGTGCGTTCTTGAGATATTTGTTGTTTCCCTACTCTACTAAAACATTTTTCTAAATTTAATTAATTATAATGTGTTTTTATTGATTGTATGTCCTCTATTTTTATCATTGTGTTCTTTCATTTGGTGGATCCCATTGTGGGTGTGTACAACCCTGAGCTTTGTGGTAGGTGGTTCTATCTCTAGCCCATGTTTAATAAAATGCATTACTTTGGTTTTGATAAATTATTTTATAAGACTGATTGATGTGTGTGTTTGGAAAAAAAAATATAAAAGATTCTTTTCCCCTAGGTTTTGTAAATATAAAAGGTATTTCCAAATCATTGTGAAATGGATTTCAAAAATAGTTTTCAAATAATGGTTTTGAAGAATTGGTTTGTAAAATAAAGCACATAATAAGCCTTTGGTACTTAGGTGGAAGGTGTAGTAATAGGCCATCTCCATTGATATTGTTGGGGGATTCACTCATGGGGTGTTCCTATCCTCCCTAATTCTGTTATTTTAGGGACTTTATAGACTTATTGGAAGGTTCACTTTTTTGTGGTGTTCCTATACTGCTTATATTTAATGCATATTTCAAGGGGCTTGATGCATGTGTGATTGTCTATGATAGGGGGTATGAGTGTCCTAGATATCCTAACCTAGTTTAATCCTTGATTTTATGTTATCTATTATTTAGATTCTTCTATTTACTTTTTACTACCATAGATTTGATGTGATATTCGATACATGATTTCCTCTGATTTAATATATCTACTTTGATATATGTATATGAAATGCTATGAAACTGTTTTACCTAGATTGTTTTCTAAATGTGGAAAAATGGGAAATTAAATGTTTTCTGTGATTTTGATATAAAAACTATAAACTTTTTATTATTCCTTATTTTAAATAAATTTTACCATATTCAAATTTTTATACAGAGACTTATTATGAAACACATGGGTGGTATCCTACTAATCTTGTTATCTCACACCTATGAACTCTTTTAGTGGTGAATGTATTATTTTATGACTTTTCATATAGGTTAATGAAAGGATCCATTGTGATGTGGTGAGTTATTCTATCAATAGTGTCTGAGTATCTGGTGGTGAGATGGTGGGATTTTTATCACACTATCACATGGTGATTGTTGAAGTAGCTATTTTAGCTTTTTTCCTTTACTATTGTACTTTTCTCTTAGACTTTGTTTAGATACCTTATGAGTTGTATAATTTTTGATATCTTCTTTTAGTTATTGTATATGTTTATCTCTACCACTATTTATCTCCTCTATATATGTATATATGCCATGTGTTTCTTTAGGTTTGGAAAAATTATTCCATGGTTGTTGTTTGATGCCCAAGTTCTTGTCACCAGCCTGTGGGGATTAGGAATACCCTTAGAGTATGTAGAAATTTATTTTGAGTACTATTTTGAGAAAATATATGTGTTTGTTTCATCATAGGTTTGTATAAAAGGGATTTTTTCCTCAATATTCCTTGTCTTGGGACATTTGGTAAATTAGATATAGGATTTTTGGAACTTGAGATGTAGGTTATGGTGAGTTTCTGGCCAGGTATTTCCATTATGAGACTCAAGTTACCATGAGATGTTGGGATGTGTCTCATGTTTTAATTTTTTTATCATAATCTCAATTTTTTATGGTTTTCTTGTTTAAACCGAGATTATATTTTTGTCTGGTCATTTCTTCTATTTTGGTGTGTAGTAGTATGCCTCCAAGGCATATTTTGTGACTTCCCCAGGAGGTTGTAGTAGATTCTTCTCTTGGTAATCCTCTGATATATTAGATTCTTATAGATGTCATAATGCCTTCAGTTAGTGTCATTTATCATAATATGTTGCAATTCTAGAACACAATTGTTGAGGTACAGCTAGAAGATAAATGAGAAATGGATTGATCATGGGATTTCATTCATGAGAGTCCCCATCCTTTAAATATATGAATTAACCTCAAGAGGAAGAGGACTAACTAGAAAATATTGATCAGATATTTGAATTTTGAGATAATCCTGAGAGTATCCAAGTGAAGTGTATAGCGTTAAGACTTCAATTTCCTAGAAAGAGAAAGTGGGATTCCATTTTACAGGAGGATAGAAATTTGGGATTATAATGGAAGGGTTTCAAGACTCTTCATCCATTAGTTTTTTTTCTAGAGTTTATGATGATGGTTAAGTCTCTATATTTCCTCTCTTTATAGTAGGGAAATCATTTGGTGGTGGTGTACACTAATTGATCTGCTGATCTAGTTCATTTTTCTCTATAGGTAATGAATAATGTCCTGCTAAAAGCAAAAAAGTGCTTGTAGGGTTTATGACTAGATATATGATATAAAGTATTTATATTGAATATTTTTACCTATCTAGATTCATTATATAGGGATATCATGGTTAAGAAGAATATGGAAATAAGGGTTGGATATTTTGTCTCTTATCTTCCCCCCATTGCTAGCTTCAAGGGTGAATAGGGGAATAAAGGAGAGTAGAAAGATCATAAAAGGAGTGGTGGTGGTGGTTCTCAATGGTAGGAAACCTCTACACCTTTAGTTATAGCTATCATTGAGCATATAAATAACTATTTGTGTGTCAATTTGGACACACACGGTTTTATTGTCCTATACCTGCAAATATGTGAAGTAGTTTTGGACCTTATGTTCATCTTTAATGTTTCTATTGGGCTATTTATACACCTCAATATAGTAAAGGATATCCAACTCTAAAGGATACTATGGAACATTTATATTCTTCAATGATAATAGGGCTCCATCCATAGGCCTCAGTAGTGAAGCACCTTCATATAGTAGATGAGTTTCTAGTGGAGGTAGACGTAGGTTGAGCAATAATGAGAGGTACCATCTTTATTACATCTTTACTATTGTTTTCTATATTTTATACTAGTTATTCCCACTCATTTATATCTAGACAATTTTTTTATATGATTAAACATCAAATAGATCTCATTTCCTTTTTTATGGAGGCAGTGAAACCTATTGGGAATAGGAAAGAGAAGGGGTTTCGATTTCCTTCTTGTGTACTATTGATAGTTGATGCGAAGTTAGTATGTAATTTCTTTATAATTGATTTGGATCTATTTGATATCGTCATTGCGATGGATTGGATTATTTTTCATTATTTTGAGCTTGATTTTTATCATCAGTGCATCTCATTTCTTACATTTGTTAGGAGCTCTTGGGTGTTTCAGTGAGATTGGGATCTGAGGTCTAGTAATGTAGGACCTTCTTTCCAAGAGCTCAAGATTTTTTTTCTATTTTATTAGTGGGTCATAATGACATTTCTTCAATTGTTCATCTTCCCACTATTATTTGGGACATTCCTGATGTTTTCCCAAAAAATTTATCTCGGCTTCCTCCATAGAGAGAGGTAGAGTTTATGATTGACTTAGTGATAGGTATGCATTCTATTCTGATACCTTCTCATTGTATGAAACCAATGGAGCTGAAAGATCTTAATATTTAGTTGGTAATTATGATGGTTAAGGGTTTTTTTCTCCTAAGTTTTTCACATTGGGCTTCCCCATTACTCTTTTATAAGAATTAAAATGGTTCAATCTAATTATATGTAGACTATCATAAATTTAAATGAGTAACAATTAAAAAAATATATCATTTCCCTCATTTTTATGATTTATTTCATCAGTTAGAGGATTAAAAGTTGTTTTAAAAGATTTATATTTAGTAGGATTATCATCACCTCAGTTTTTGGGATTCTGATATACCAAATATGGATTTAAAGAGTAGGTATGGCCATTACAAATATCTTTTGATTCGGTTTGGTTTGACTAACACTTCTGTAGTTTTTATGCATTTGATGAATAATATATTCCAAGATTTTATCAATTATAATTTGTTAGTGTTTTTCGATGGTATGTTTTTTTATTTGAGATTTAATAATTAACACAAGAACCATTTTAGTTTGGTTATAAAAATATTGAGGAGTTACTATTTGTATGGAAAGCTTTTGAAATAAAATTTTTGGATTCAAGAAGTGAAGTTATTGGAGAATTTGATTTCAAAGAATGGATTATCTTTTGATCTTGAAAATTTGAATCTATTTTTTAAGGGAAGAAACAAAAAATGTATTTGATATTTGAGGATTTTTTGGTCTTGTTGGATACTATTAGTGTTTCTTCATGGATTTTTTCAAAGTTGGTGTAACCTTTGACTACACTTATCAGGAAAGGGGTGAAATTCACATGGGATGAAAATTTTCAATCTTCCATCAATGAGATTAAAATACTTATATCATCAGCTCCAATTTTAATCTTACTTGAGACCAGTAATGGTTATGTATGTTTTATATGATGCTTTTGGAATTATTTTGGGTTCTGTTCTTATGTATTTGGTGGAATAACTTAGTACATTTTACTTAAACATCACCTAAAACCTGGGGAAGGGGAATGTTTTTTCAGATTATCTTAAAAGGAAAGTTCCATCACATGCAATTTTGGATTCTAAAGAGGAGTGGAACCTTATGGGGTTCTTTACTCAGTTGAATTTGGATACTGTGTAGGATATTTCATAAATGGTTTTAACCAGTGTTAAGTTTTCATCATCTCTCCTTGAGTCTATTCTTTAGAGTCAGTAGTAATATGTTGTTTTTAAATGAATTCAAGAAACCCAATATTTTGGGTAAACAATTCTTGTTGGTCTTTTTCTTCATATATTATTATCAGTTTTGGGGATTGTTTTTTCATCCCAACATCAGTGAGGAGATTAGTTTTTTTAACTATAATAGTTCTTCATGTTCCATTCATCCGGGCACTTTGAAGATGTATTATGACATGATATAGAAATTCAGGTGGTTGGGTATGAAGTTTGAAATTGTTGATTATGTTTTCCACTATTACACCTTCCAATAGATAAAGGAAGAGTGTTTAAAAACTTAGTGTTTTCTCCAATATCTTTCAATGATGATTTTGAAATGGGGAGATGTGTCCATGGATTTTTTTGGGAATAGAATGGAATCCTCAATAGAGTAATGAAATATAGGTGGTTATTGATCGGTTGAAAAATCCGGATCACTTCATTTTGATCATAGACACTATAAAAGTTAAATATCTATGAATGATGTATAATCATGGGATCATGAGTTTACATGGGGTTCTTTCTGAACTTGTTTCACATAGGGATCCTAGAATTACATAGAAGTTTTATAGGTGTCTCCAAGAGGTTATTGGTACTTTGGTCATATTGATTACATCTTATCATCCATAGAAAGACAGTCATATGGAGTGTGATATTAAAAACCTAGAGGATATGATCTATGATTATGTATTGGATTTTGGAGGATCATAGAATTACCATCAGGGACACCCTTGGTTGGGAAAGTAGGAAAAGTCAGTTCTGAGATATGTTGGACCATTTTAGGTCACTGAGCAACTTGGGAAGGCTTCTTATCAATTAGAATTGTTGATTTAGTTGATAGGAATTCGTGATTTTTTCCCCATATCTAAGCTCAGAAAATATCATTTTGGTATATCTCATGTTTTGAGTAGGGAAGAGATCAAGTTAGAGCCATGCATTTCTATTATGGAGGAACCAATGGATATCATAAACTATCATGTGAATGAATTTCATGGGAAGTCAACTTTTTTTGTTTGAGTGTTGTGACACCACAAATCATATTCTAAAAATAATTTGGAGTGTGATTCATTATGGAGGGAGAAATGTCCACAAATATTTTTCAAAAATCATTCTTTGACATGACTTCTCTAGGAAATAAAGCTTTCTAGTGAGGAGTTTTTAATATCTTTTTACCCACTTTTAGGTATTTCTATTCCCTTTATTCATAATTACTCTTTATTTTGGTGTGTTTTAGGACTCCCAATGATGGATTAAATTTACTATGGAAAATGACTTCATTTTTGGGGATGTAGGTTTTTTTTAATTAATGGACATTAGATATAAATTTGTTAATATATTTGTAGGTTCTTCCAAAATTTGTAGAACATCCATTGTGGTTGGGAGTTTTTTTCTAAAAATGGATTTTCACTATCTTTTGGGTTATTACACACCATGTATTGTTTTTTGGGAATAATCTATGAACCTGGTACATAGCATGAAATAGTACACATGATGTAATGTTAAAAATAAGACTTTTAATAAAAATAAAATGGGTTTATCTTCATACTTGAATGTCATGGATTTCATGATGTATAATGTTATTATATGTCATATAAGTTTCATGGTTTATGATTTTAGGGTGCTTCATGATTGATCTTTACTTCATTCATCTGTAGGATATTTTTCTGTTGATATAGGATCTCTCCTTAAGAAATTTTGGAGACCTTCTCTCTATACAAATCACTTTGATAAGCGATTAATCTCTATTGTGATTGGGTTGAATCTCTTTGAATAAGAATTACTTTGATTTCTTAATTTTATTTAATCATGGTATCCATATTACACTACATATTTGGATCCTTTGTTCTATAGTGATTATCTTGATCCTATTAAATATATATTTTCTAATCACATTCTTAGGTCCAATACTTGGTTGGTTACAGTGTGGCAGGTTTACATTCTTAAGGTATGTGTCGTTTCTCTTCTCCTCTGAACCCTTTTTATAAATTCAATAAATTCTAAGATGTATGGATTGATTCTAGGGCCTCATTTTTCATCATTATGTTCTTCATTATGGTGGATCCCATTGTGGGTGTGTATGACCCCATGTTTTGAGTTAGGTAGTTCTATATTTATACTATGTTGTTTGAAAAACATTTCTCTATTTTTGATAAATTATTTTATAAATTAAATTGCACAATGGATTAATATATTTTTTTATGTGGAAATGGGTTTTTTTATAAAATATGGTTTATTATTTTTTTAGTAAATTGATAAGTTATTTTCAAATAATTGTGAAATATATTACTGAAATGGTTTTCTATGCATGGTTATAATGAATTTGTTGGGAAAACAGATCACATGGTAATCAATTGTTACTTAGTTAGAATTTTTAATAATAGTCCTCATCCATTGATACTGTTAGGGGGTTCACTCATGGGGTGTTCTTCTACTCCCTATGCCTATTTTCCTGGGTACTTGATAGAATTTTTGGTAGGTTCACTTTATATGGTATTTCCATGCTTCTTAGATTCGATGCATAGGTCTAGGGGATTGATGCATGCATGATTATATATGTTGGGGGTACGAGTTTCCAAGTTATCATGACCTAGTTTGATCATTGACATGATGTTATCTATGATTTTTCTTATACTATGTAGTTTGTACAGCCATGGATTTGGTATGATATGTGATATATTATTTACTTTGATTTTATATATATTCATTGATATATGTATAGGAAATGATTTAAAATTGTTTGACCTAGCTTTTTTGGAAATATAAAAAATGGGAAAATTAAATGTTTTGTAATGATTTTGATATAAAAAATATAAACTGATTTTAATTCCCTATATTCATTAAAGTTGAGCATGATTAGATTATTATACAGAGACTTGTTATAGAGCACCTAGGTGGGATCCTACTGATACTATTATCTCACACTCTATGAACCCCTTTAATGGTGTGTAGAACTTTGTATGTACTTTGATGTATAGAAAGGAAAGGCTCTATAGTGAGGTGGTGAGTTTTTATCACATTTTTTTGAGTATCTAGTAGTGAGATGGTGGTATTTTTTCCAGGTTATTACATGGAGATTTTTTGTATAGCTGTTTCAGTTAGGTTTTCCTTTACTGTTGGACTTCTCTACTAGATATTTTTTAGCTACCTTTTGAGTTGTATAATTTATAACATCTTCTTTCAGTTATTTCATATATTTATCTCTTCCTCAATTTCTATATTCTATATATATATATATATATATATTCAATGTGTTTCTTTAGGATGGATGAAATCACGCCCTTTGGTTTTTGTTTGACGCTTGGGTGCTAGTCACCAGCCTATAGGGATCAGGAACGCCCTTTAGGTATAGGGAAATTTGTATCAGGTACCAGTTTGAGTGGGTATGTGGTTCAGGTTTTTTATAGTACTGATAACCCTTTTGGTTAGTTTTAGTAATATAAATTATTTTATGGATTATGCTAAGTTAAATATAGTGAAACCCCTAGGGATAATTCTATGTATTGGATAACATCCAGAAGTTTTGGTAATGTAGAGATTGTGTAGATTCATTATAATTACATCTGTAACTAAATGGTGGAAAGTAGATATGGTTGTAGAATAGATACACCTAGGGGTAATCACCCTAAAAAGGATGGTTGAGAATTGACTCAATCTTCACTCGGGTGCATGATGATTGTGCCTAATACTGCACATATAAAGAGAAATTCTTAAGGGATATTCTTTGTTTAATCACATTCTCTTTACAACCCATTTTAAAGGATTTATAATGTTATGGAATTATGTTAAGGGATATGAGATAACCCAACCTAAAGAAATCTAGGTTTAAATGGAAGTGATTTAGGTTTAATTAAAATAAAATGTAATAATTTAAAATAACAATATATTTTGAAGTTGAATTTTTCATGTAATTATCTTAAAATAATTATATTTAGTGTTCATAAATAAGATTAAACACTTTTGGATTTATTAATAGTTAAATCCCAAAGGAATAAAGTACGAAATATATTTCTTGGAAAATAAGTATATTTTCCAAATAATAAAACTAATGTAGAATGAACTGAAGTAAGAAATCATGTGATTATACCAAACTAGCTCACAAGAATTATGATTAACAACATGAACATTCATGAATTCCCAAAAAAATTAAATAAGATAAGGAGGGAGTCTCATCGAAGTTTTAGTGACAACAATGATTAAGGAATGAATTTTCAATTTCCTACATGTTAACAATATAGGAAGGTGCATTAAGGTAAAATGTCCCAAAGAAACTGTAAGATTCTTATTTTTTGGAAATGGAGACCATAAAGGAACAACTTATAGTAAAAAATGAAAACAAATATGTTTACATGATGAAGGGAAAATATTTTTTCTATAGTCATACCAAGGATATTAAATTAAAATCATCATTTAAAAATATATCTTGAGTTATATCTATATTTTTGGTAATATTGAATAATTTAATTAGTAAGTGATAATTAATATCAGAAGGATGAAATTTATTTAAGTAGGAGAACGTAATACCCTAATATCTAAAATTATATTTTCTTTTAAAACCTAAAGTGGTCAATTGCTTGATTTACATAAAACACCATACCGAAATGAACCAAGGAATATTATATAACCACAAAGATAAAGTCATATAATATGAGGTTAAAAATATAGGTAACTGAATTATTGAATATATATAGAAATAAAAATAATGGTCATTATTAATAATAAGATAATGATGAAAATTCTATTAGTGTAGCTAAATAAGTAATAAAACATATTTATTCCTTAAAGTGTAGAATTTCTAAAAAATAAATTTTTATGTATTTTATATATAGTGGATAAAATATATTGATGATATGAATAATATATTAACACCAATTTGATTAGTTATTTATAAAAAATAATAATAATAGTTAGTATTAATAATTTTTAAAAAGTTTTATTTGATCATGGAAACATGTTTAATTTTATATTTATATGTTTATATAGTAATTAATTTTTACCCTGTTTGAAATTAAATTATATTATATAATTTTCATATTTTTAATCATCAATTTCAAATTAAAATGACATTTTTCTAAAAAAAATCAACAGATCATATTTTTTAATTTAAAAATTATTTTCTCATATTTAGAAATTAAATTAAACTAAATGGTTTCCAAAATTAGAGTTATCACCTCATAATTTTTTAATAAATCTCATCTTATATTTTTTGTAAAAAAATTAATTACTACGGTTAAACTTTAATCAAGATTACAAGGTGTTAAAATGTGCAATATAATGTGGCTTTAATTTTACTAAATACATTTAACACTTAGACCATATAGAATACCATTCATATGTTGTAAATGCATACGTACATGTATCAGCAATATTTCCCCTCATAACTCACCAAAATCTCATGAAATTCCATTCTTACCCCTTAATTAACATTCTTTTTGAAAATAGTTTTCCTTATTTTTCACCAAAAAATGAGTTCACTTCCACCCACTTCAAGACACCCTAGTTCAAAATTACACTAAAAACCTGCCCAATTTAGTTATTATAAAATCCATATACACTTTTTTAATTCCCTAGTATAAACAATGTATCTCAATTACTTTATTTTCAATAGATAAAGATAAGATCCAAATTCTCAACATAAGTTTTACTTATTCTTTTACTTATTTTCTTTATCCTTCTAATCCACCCTCCTCCAAGTCATTATAACACTATGTATATAAATACATAAGTATAAATAACATAATGAAAATTTTTTATATTAATTGTATAAATGTTATCAATTCCATTAACATTTAATTGAAAAAAAATGAAAATGTTTCTCATTTGTGTGTGTTGAAAACCACCTCTATGGAAGACATGTTTCATTATTTGTGATCACCTTTCAAGGATAGTTATAAAAATTGGTTTAATAAATTGATATGTTATTTATTTAATTTTTTATATTCTAAAAATATAAATTATGCATTATATATTTAATATTTACAATAAGTGATAATTGTAAAACCTACCACCTAAAACGAACATACCAAGAGGAAATGTAATTTATTTATAAGTGAAAATTTATTTTTCATATACCATATTCTTATAAATAATAAAAATTATCATTTTTTACATTAATTAAATCTAAAAAATTTCATTATACATATTTGGTATGGATATATTGAAAAAAAAAGTATCTCTTCCATAGTTATACTCACACATAGATTGTTGAATGTTCTTGTTGGGTTGGTTTAACCACCTATGTGAACAATTATATAAATTTATATCAAGGATTCATTTGGAAATTTCATATTTTATAGTAATAAATAAAAAAAAATAATTTTTTTTAATAGTAGTATACACATTTAATTAATTAATTATAATAACATCATTCATTCGTTATAAATTACCAAAATAATCTATTCACCAGCTTCATTGTCAAAATTGATAATTAAAATATTTATGATATTAAATTATATCAATATAAATAATTATAAAACCTTAATTCAAATACCTTTTATTATTTTAGAATGATTAAATTTGGGATAATATCAAATAAAAACACCACTATTGTGAAACTACATCCAAATGATCATGATTACTCACACTTGATATTGAAAATGGATATTAACTAACTAATATACATGTAGATAATAATTATAAATTATGTTTATAAAATAATATAAATATGAATAATGTTTTGAAATAGAATATTAAGATATCTATTTTTGTTATACAAGATTTTATATCACATTAGACTAAGTGAGGAAATGAGGTAAGTGGGAAAACCCTTACCATGTTTCCCCAGTCATAAGAGTTATTTATAACTCAATTTTTATTCCATATTTAATGATCATTATATTAAACTTATTTCATATATATTTGGTGAATTTTACCCATTGATTGTAATATGTTGTATTATATTTTCCATAATCCATTTTTTTATTATTTTGAAAATCCACTTTATGGTTAAGTGGGAACCAATAAAATCAAGGACTTCCATGAATTAAAACACAAAAAAATCATATTTAAACTTCAAATATAAAATTTCAACAATAAAACTATAGCACCACCTCGGGACATGTCTCATTTTTTATCACGAACCCTAATTGAAAACAAATCCATCATCATATTAGGTCTCTATTGAGGAATGACCACTGGAGTCTAATGTCGTCATCAGAAAACCACCATCATCATCAAAAACACACACAAAATGAGTAACATAAACTCTGAACCATCATATATGAAATCATAATGAGAGAAAGCACCACCACCATTGTAGAGAACCAAAATCGATCAACAAAAACTATAAAAACCATGAAATGAAGTCGCTTCATGGAAAAAAACTACATCACAATTTACAAAAAATGTAAAACCTTCAAATTTTTCAAGTTAAACCTGATTATATTTCCTGTAAGGGATATTGGTAACTCAAATCACATTTATTTGAGTTACAATGTTTTATCTTCAAATTTTATTTTTCATACATGGTTCTTCCACACAAATTTTTTATTATATGTTACCTTATCTTCATCTCTATGGATAATGACATTTTAATACAGTGATTTTACATTGAAGAATCTCATCCCCCAAAAAATATCATTGTTCAATATAATTCTCATCCTATTAAATGATGGTTTCCCCTTTTTGTCCATATTTTCCTTTACTAATAATATTATCCATTATAATTGGAAACCAAATTATGTTTTTTCATGTGGACTCTATATTTCCATTAACCTGCTTTAAAAATCATGTTTTGATACTATTTTTATGATGTTGGATTTCCATAAATGTACATTAAAAATATTAAAAGGATTTTCCTTTCATTATAAAATATTTTTTATCACAAACCACATATCCTTTCAAACCATTATACATTATTCAAGCCACCATTATTATATATTATTTTTAAAATTAAATGTTTCCAAAATTTTCAATTCACTTATTCAAAAATAACATTGGGAAGTGACCCATAAAATCATATTTACTATACTATTGAATTTTTTTCTAAAAACTCTATTATGTTTTCACTTCTATTTTCCATTTTATATTAAAAAAATTATTATAAAGGGTGTTATAATTAATGATATAACTTGATATTATTATATTGATATTTTTTGTAGGATTGAACTCATGGTATCAAATAATCCAATTCTTGATCCCATCTTGTGTGGAACCTTTCAAAGAATTCTTCTTTCAAGGTTGTTTTCAATCTATATCAAAATCCTTCAATTTCTTTTGTTTCACAAGGTATATTATCTTTTCAAACAATACACCCTAATTTTTTGGATATATTATGATCATGTAATTCCATTTATCTACTCAAAACTGTTTTATATTACATATATTTGTTAGCTCTATATGGATGATTATCCACTGCTAAGGCAGATGAATTATATATTGTAATCTTGTATATTTGTTATTCAAATGAGGATAATTATTTGAAATGTTGATTATTTATTTTTTATTTTTTTCATATGATTAATTCATTATAATTATTTAGTGATGGGTGGGGCCCAGTTATATATTTTCCCTCGATGTGTTAATTGGTCTCATGAGAAAAACTAGAATGGCTATTTTGGTGTTTGCCTACCCAGAATAAAATATTTCTTGGGAATAGGGTCTTGATAGTAAGATCATGATGTACATGGAGATATTATGCTTTAACTTTTATTATATTATAGTATTATTATGAGTTATATATTCCTTCTTTATTATTTATACTTTTTTACACTCACTTATGATCCTTGATTATTATCTCTTTTGTTTACCCTTATTAGGTATTGGATCTCAACCCTTATTAGGTTTTCATTTTTAAAAGTAATTAAGAAAATTATTATACATGAAATGTCTAGAATAAAATATAATGTGTGAAGAATTTGTGGGTCATATTGAATACTTATAATGGATTAAGTAGTTTCTTATATATTGAAAAAAATTTATAATTTATGAGAAATAGATAGGATTTTTTAGTTAAAATTTTTTGTAATAATCAAAAAATATAAACCAAAAATTTCTTTTATATGTGATTGAATCATTATTTTTTAATGATAATTTAATTATTGTTGGTTAAATTAGGTCACTTTGGTTCATCTCAAATTTGATATATAAAGAAGGCATTTATGATCACTAGATAGAAGATTTAAAATTCAGGGCATCACAAATGATCTTAAATTTAATCCCCATATAATTTAGATCAATTTATAGATAATATAAAATTAATTTTTAAATTAAATCATTTAACATATAAAAAAACAATTTTGTAGAAGAAAATTATCATTTCCACCACTAAACGTAATTAATATTTTTTAGAATTGATTACTAATTGAAAAAGAGATAGAATATTTAAATATAGGTTTAATATTATATTAATTTTATATTTTTTTATAATATTAATTAATTTTATTAGATAAAAAATAAATAATATTAATAAAATAATTCTTTAAAAATAACCATTTTACCATTATCATGATCAGTAAATTTAATCTTAGTAATCATAATTTTATGCCCAAAAATTAAATTGAACTAATTAACTAATATGATATTTTTTTATCTACAATATAAAACCCATTTTTATATATTTAATTCCTGTAAATAATGCAAACTAATTTTAAATATAAGAAAAAAATTAGTACCTTGAAAATAATATTACCTAATTTTCCAAAAAACTAAACATGAGTTTTAAAAATAAAAAATAATAATTTTGAATGATTTATTTTACTTATAAATATAAATCCACTATATAAAAATATTTCAAAAATATTATATCCATTATTGTTTTATGAAAATTTCATAAAAGTGATAGTTTTAACAAAAAATGGTATTTTTCAATATTCACCTAAAAATAAAATATTTTAGAAAAATATAAAAAATTCATCATAATATAATATTGAAATGATTAATCAAATAATAATGTTAATTGTTTAAAACTAAAATTAAAAAATTTATAAATTTATCTCTTAAAATAAAATAAAACATTTAATGAAAAACATATTTTATTAAAGAAATGTCCATTTTAAAGATCAAGTGTCCTTAATATTACTTCTTATATATTTATAAGTAATTGAATATTGAAATATTAGTTTATAAATTGAAATATTTTCTATTATAATAAAAATTTAAATTTAATAAATTTAATTTATTAACATAAAATAAAATACCTTTTTTAAATTTTTCTTCGAAAGGGATCATTTTAAAAATATTAATCAAGGAAAATAATATTATATAATTATTTTAATTGATTATTATATTTTTATCTATTAATGAATATATTATTAATGAAATTTCAATATTCCATGGTTCATTTTAGTTGGTTATTTCATTAGTTTGGTGTTTTATACAACACAAGCTATTGAAGATAGTGTTAATTTAAAGGATTTGAAATATTTGGTTGTTACATTCTACACCACATAAGTAAATTTCATCCTTGCAGTCTTTAATTATTACTCATTGATGAAAGTAGGTTATATTATGTTACTTTCCTTACAATATGACACCTACCTTACTCTCTTATTCTCTATTATGTTACTTATCTTTCATTAAGTAACATTATTATTTCAAACAATCATATACTTATGTACGTACATACCCTAATCATATATTCTCTAAAATATACCTTTTTCAAGACCATCTAAATCTTTAAGACATTAAGCCATAGTGAAGCCATATATTCTTCTAGAAATTAACATTATCCTTAACACTCAAATTTTATTAACCACTTGTTCATAAGTTCACACTCTAGTCAATATATATATATATATATATATATATATCCTAATCCCCAAAATGAGGTAAGCTTCCCCAAAAGTATATTGGATAACTTTTTCAATTTATGAATAGTACATCCAATTCAATATTTTTAATTTCAATAAATACCACTTTATGGGTTTAGTGAGAATCCTCATAATATAACCTAATATGAAATCACTATACCCAAATTCAAAATGTAGTTACAAAGATTCCACATCCAAAAAAATAGTAAACCATAATATCATAGAAGAAAACATCATTGGGATTCACTCTGATAAACAATTGAATTCTATGGGTACTTTATCCATCAATGTCCTAACATCATCTAAAATATAAGAGCAATAGGTAGAACACTTTAAACCTTAATCCAAATATAATGTAGCAAAAAGTCTCAAAACCATCCAAAATACATGAACATAAAAGAAATCATGGCCAGAAAACATCTAATTCTTGACATGGATAATAAATGAACACTCTAAATGATAGTATAACAAAGAAGTTTCAAATCATCATCTAACAGTTTTTTTCAATAACCACTAGAAGAACTAGTATCAAGACAGCTTGGAACATTATGATAGATTTTAACTCTAATTTGACATATTGAACATCAAACTAGAAGAACCAAAAGAATCTCAAGATCAAAATGGGACCTACTTGAAATATCTGCAAAGATAAAATGAACCAATGATCACCATAGAACATCTACAAGATCCACAACACCAAATCCTTCTGTAAACAAAGAACAATTTTTTTCAGATACTAGAACCATTTTGGTGCATCACTAGGACCCTAAGAAATGTAATCAAGCCTCAATAAAATAATAACTGAAACATGGTAGGATAGAAGTAATTAAGGGTCGAAAAAACACTAGGAACCACTTCCTTTGAATCCATTCTGAGAATCACTTCCATAACCATTGTCAAACCGAGGATCTAAGCATAGTTTTCATGTCTGACACCTTAAAGAAACCAAAGTTATGTCAATGTCACTATGGTCTAGAAGAAAACCAATAGGGTAAATATGCATCTCTGCTGAAGGGATCAAGGTTTACCTTAAAGTATAAATGACACTTTGGGTTCAGATCCATACAGGCACTATCACCAAGGAAGAACCAAAATTGGGGGATTAATGCCATATCAAAGGAGGTAATGATGTTAGAAAAAGACAAATGAGAAGGAAAATCAGATAAGAATGGGATACCGATAGTAGATGAATAATAAAAAGCATGAAATAAAACACCAAAAGACAAATGGGGTCAAACCCTAAATAGTTATGTGGAGAAATAGAATCCAACCTTCTAATAGAAAATCATCTCCAGATAGATATAAGAAAATATAAAGATAAAGGTGGGGGAAAATCTTCCTATCTAGAGAGGAAAGGGTCATCACCACCACCTAAAGAAGGACACCAGAACCCAAGATACTAGTGAACCCATGAAATGTGGCGCCATTAGATTTTACATTAAATGTATAATCAATTAAACGGCTATCGATAATATCTAACTCTTGTTTTATCAAAATAAATCAACCTTTTATTACCTCAACATCAATTATATATTAAACCAAATATTTTTTCATACCTCAAACATGTATTCTCAAATACTAATCCAAAAAAATATAACCATGTCATAAAATGACATTTAAAGGATTTTGGTACCATTTAATATATTTTGAAATCATAAATGAAAAAATACTAAAGAAAAATTAAAATAAGTTTTACATAATCATCATAAGATTTAAATTATAATATAATATATTTTAAAATTTTCACCCACTAATGAAAAAAGATAAGAGTATATGTAATGTCCTCAAACCGGTTCTCCCTCGCAAGATTGATATAGGTATTTATGGGACCTCTAGTGTGCCTGCACAAACACCATAGGCTACAGACTAGTAGTGATGTTAAAAGAAATATAGTGGAGAGTCTATACCCCCTGGAATATAGTTTCAATGATAATGGAATTAAGATACAAAAAATTGATATATAACACAACTAGATGACATATGAATACCATATAATAAAAATAATAACACTAACAATTTAATTCAATATTATAGGCCAAATAAATAACATGTTGAAAGAAATAAATGTAATCATCTAAAAACAGACTCAAAAGTAAATACACCAAAAAAAACATCAGTCACTAACCCCATTATTTGTCTCATCTCCAAGCTCCAATATCATCCACCAAGAAACCAATTGAGCATATGACCCCTTTCCCTTTTCCAAAAAAATATCCATTAAGTCTTCCCAGGTACCAAATGGTGCCCGAATATGGTATAAGAACAACTCAGTAGGCTGACACCCACGGTGTCTAAAAAAATCATTATAAATAAATAGTTTATTAAATTTTAGGATAAATAGGGGCATTAAATCATAAATAAATTCATAACATCAAATTAAATTGTCAACCCTCGAGCTCTGAGTTGGCACCCAGGGTCATCCAATCCTACTTCAGCATGATGTTGGATATCTCTGTCGTAAGAAAGATTATCATACCTAGGATGATCCTCCAATACCACTGGCGAATTATACTACCAAGGATGAATCACCCATATCATTTAATGTAATCAAACACCTCTCCCTCAGTTATCAAGTAACCAAGAAATACTAGTATCTATATTAATTTTAATATTATAGTCTTGTATATATTCCCAAGGAAAAATACCATGACAAGGGAAAAATTAATCTTCTCATAATATAATATGTGATAATTCCCATGCTAAATTCTCTTATTTATTTTAATGTAATGATTTCATACCAAGAAAAAAAGTAATTGTGTCATATTGTGCTTTATGAAAATTCTCATGTTGGAGTTCCTCGCATATTCCCATGGTGAAATACCATAAAAGGGTATAATTGTCATTTTGAATAACATGAATTGCCATGTTAGGGCCACTTATGTGATAATAGGATATTGGACCTTATTTGAATACCCATGATATAAACAATTTTAAAATTTACACCAAATTCATCAAGAGTAAATGCATTCTAATTCATCATACATGAAAAACATGATCATATTCTATATTGGTTAATTTACCTAAAATAAAAATTATCAACCTTTACATTCCAATAATAAAAGTTAAAAATTATCACAATTATCACAATAGATCCAATTAACTTATTTATTAAGAAAAATTATAGTTTTAATTCCAAGATAACCACATTTCATCATATTATCATGTCAAAGCTAAATAAATTCCAATATAATCACATTTAAGTGAACTTTTACTTTATCAATCCAATTATCATAATTAAAAAGTTATGAAAATTCCATGTTAAGCTAATTTACCCTTTAAAAATATCCATAAATATCATAGTCTCAAGGGTAAGCACACATCTCACATGGATAAAATTCTTGATATCAATGTCAACAAACCCAGCAGGATCTCATAAAGGTCTAAGAATATGGATTTATCAATTTCAGTGGATTAGCAATTAGGTTAGGTCATGTGTATGGAATAGTGATGTAATCAAACATGTTTTACACACTTGAATAGAATTTCGTAATTTATGGAATTTTTATAGACCACCCACCTCAAATAGCATAGAATAGATCAAATGATATTGAATGTCAGATCAATGTGAAACAAAAATGTCTCCAATTGAAATTGATTGAAACATCCCATCAAGGATGGAAGAAATGTGTCTATTGAGGAAACAAGAGGAATTCATCAAGTAAAAGGGTGACTTATCGGTTTTGGATCACCAGATTAAAAAATGGATTCATAGATAAAGTAGAGGTTTTTTAGGAGACTTCAGACCCATGGTGAATCGTTAAAATTCATATATCCTGAGATAGGGTCTAATTAGGAGTTAATAATTCATTAAAAGTGTTTTCAGGGGTGAAAAGATGTCTCGAACCCTCATTTTTTCAGACTAGTTAGTGGTGTCCTCCAGTGCCATTTTATGCCTAGGAACCCCACCAGCTAGTCGGTTGGCCTCCAATAGAAGATCCAATCTAGACAAGCGCAATGACTAGACAATATATTTCACCTTCTAGCTAGTGGCACTATAGCTCTTCCCGTGTTGCATTCCATGGCTAGACTCTCAGTAGCTTGGCCTCTCCCAGACTTTAAGACCTCTAAAGCCTCATTTTACACTAAGAACAAGGTTCAAACAAAAAAATTAAGAGGTATAACCAAAATATAAAAGATGATTCACCTAGGTAAAAGATATTATTTTACAACCTCCCCGCCATATAATAGATCCTTTACATGTTATTCTATAAAGAATTACATTAGGGTTTCAGTGAACAAGTTTAACAACTATGCATGTATATCTGACTCCCACTACCAAGTATCATCTTCATATCTCCAATGTTTTCACTACACTCAAACTTGAGTCATAGTCTTTCCCTAAATAATATTCTTCATATGATCCATGATATGGATCAAATTTTCCTCAAATGATGCATCATCCAAAAACTAAAAATCCTCAATATATATAACATGTGAAGGGATAGGGTGATATGTCCAAATATACATCATTTGAAACACATATTACATGGAACTTTAGAACTATAGAAAATCTAATCAATATTCCACTAGAACAACCCTTCCCACTATCTCAAATGGACCCACGAACATAGGTATCTACTTCCTTGGCTTCCTGATATGAAATATCCCAGTCATGGGTGAAACCCAAAGAAAAACATGATGTCCAACCAAAAACTCAAGAGGTCATATAAAATAGTTAAAATATTAGTTATGCATACTTTTGGTGGTTACTAACTACACTATGATCATCCAACCCAACTCAGACATCTCCCACACAAGACTAGGTCCAATGAGTGTTGACTAACCTACCTTTAACCAATTTAGATGTGAATAGAATGACCTTTTATAAAATTTCACTAAAAGATAAATTTTAATAAATTCCTACAATTTTTTATTATATGATAACTCAATGTGTTATAGATACTACTCCTAAGAAACATAGAAATCCAGAACCCATGTTTGTAGCATATCCTCTAGAATCAAAATTTTCTGCATAAATTGGCCATCAGTATGAGGATGATATGTCTTACTCGGAATAACCTGTTATCCCAATGTCTTCTTGAGGACCTTTAGAAACCTTATATTAAATAGTTATCTTGATTAATAACAATACTCCCCATAAAACTATGAAATAAATCTATCTCATGCATGTAGAGGTTACTCAGATCATCAACTATGATATTCTACCTAGTCAGTAAGAAGTTGGCTACCATCATCAGTCAATCCATGATAACACATATTATATCATATTTATAAGGTTTCATGGTTACTATCACAAAATATATTATGTCATAATCCCACTTCCATTTTAGAATGATAAAGGGATAAACTAACCTAGAAATCCTCAAGTGATCGTTCTTCTCCAACTAACAATTGAAGCATTACATCACAAATCATGTTATCTATTTCTTCATCCCTAGACACCAGTATATCCTATAAATACTAGGATAAAATTTCTATAAACTAGGATATACCTCCCAATTAGAATCATAAAACTCCATTGTCACCTCATTGTGTAAGTCCATATAAACCCACACATGACCATGGGTAAGAAGAATATCACCGCTGCTAGGAGACCAATCCAATGGTGGCTCCCCACTATAAATATTGTCCCTCATATATGATCCTTATGGATCATATAATTTCTTTCTCTTGATATAGACAAGAATATTAATAACAACTAATTTCAAAGATATATACACTCATCCCTAGGACTCTTGAACATATAGATATATGTTTGTAAAGTGAACTAATATATTACCACTCATTCCAAGATTCTTTCACTACATCAAATTTTATATTCTTACTCAAGGAATTGGAAATTAATTTTCACATTAATAAGGTGTATTCAACTTAAATTCGAAGTAATATAGAAAATAAACCCACTTCAACAACTGAAGGTTCTATTCCCACTGTGAAAATATGCACTTGAAGATCTTGTGATCTGTGTACACTATAAACCTCTCTCACTATAAAGATAATACCATCAGCATATCTGATCATGTACCACTATATCTAATTCTATATTTTTATTAGGATACTTCATATTGTGTGTCCTTAGTATTCTAGAATCATAAGTAACCACTCAGTCTATATCACCTTAAGCTTTTGTGAAATATTTTTGTTTTGAATTAATTTAATCTTTTTGAGATTTTTCATTTCCTCAAACACTTATAATATTTTATTTCATATTAAAGCACTATGTTTGGATTGCATTATATGGAACACCAAGTTATCATGCACTACATGAAACGTAATTTTTAATATTCTCTACATGGAACACCATGTTTATCATACATTACATGCAATATTGACTTTCCTCGATGGCTTGTGTAACACGCAATAATGATTTTTACAAAATAATAATATATTATTAAAATTTTATCATTTTATATAATAAGATATAACCTATCCATTAAATTATTGGTTATGAATATTATTAAATAATTTATTAAAATATATGTATTACATAAATATAATATGATTTCATAGGTTACCAATTAATTTGAAATGAATATGAAAATCAGTTGAATATAAAGAGAAATACTTTTTATGGTCATAAAGATGTTTAAACCTAAAAAATTAAATTAATTAGTGATTGATATTAATTTAATATATATTTATTATATTATATTAAAAAAATTATATTAATCCAATATATTTCATATACATAATACAAGCACAAACCTAATTTTATCCTAAAAACCCTATAAATTTTTTAAGGCATTTTTATCGCCTATTAATGGAGAACCCATTTTAAATCCAATTTTTGGAAATTTTATAGATTTAATAGGTAAAAATAAACTTCATCATTTAAATTATAACATAATATTTAGGTTATGGAAATGTTTTCATATTTTTATGTGAAGTTTCATTTTTTTAATGAATAGTGAAAAATATTGAATTTTAGTTCAAAATTGATTTTCACCTAATTTATTTATATGAGTAAATTGAATTTTAAATTGGTTTAAAAAATTAATTAGATTATATTTTTATCAATAAACCCAATCTAGTTCATAGGAATCAATTTAAATTTTAAATTTAATATAAAAACATTGCAGGCTTTTAAATGTTTTTACTTTAAAAACCTGCATTGTTGACACGAGTGCGAGATTAATTTTAAATTAATTTCTTACAATTAATTTATTTAAATTTGGAAAAAAAGATTCCATATTTGGAATGAAAATAATTTCTAATTTATAATAAGTTCAACTTATTCTTTGACCAAAAATATTCGTGAAATTAATTAAAATTAATTATAACGATTAAGGTAAAATTAAGCTTAACTAAGGACTAAACATTAAAAATAAGAGCCTAAATGGACTATAAACTTATAAAAAAGTAATTTTTATTGCCATATTAATAACCCCTAATAACCTTTATCTACTTTTTTACTATTATTGGATTCACTTTCCAAGGGGGAAACGTGGGTTCAATTCTCTTTCCCAAAATATACAAAAGTGTCACTCCTCCTCCAATATAAAAAGGCCTCCTCTCCTCCCACTTCCTCACACATATCAAGCTACATTGGATCGACCAATATCTACCCAAATATATCCTCAAAATCCCCCCCTTATCCTATAATCCTCACCTTTGGCATTAATTATTCTAAGGAATCCCTTTGGGGCCAACCCAAAGGACTTACCTGAATAAGAGGTAACATTCTTCCTCAAGTTATTTTATTTTATTTCCATTATACACCCCAATAAACTCTTATTATTACATTAATTTATAAAAAAATTATTATAAATATACTTTTATGGTTTTATGATATGGTTTCTACCTACACATACACACACATCTGTCTGATGGATAACAAACATACTGTTTATGTGTATGGTAAAGTACTACCTCTCGAAATAATGATTGTTTATTTTTCCTTTAATAGCACTAACGGTGGAATTTATGATGGAAAAAATATTTATAAATGATATTTATAATTTTTATAATTTTTTTATTCTTCTAAAAATTTTATTTAGAAAGTACCTTTATGATTTCTGTCTTTTTTAAATATGATAATGTCATTTGAGGAAGTGTCGACTACAGCCCCTAAAAGTTATGTGATTCATTCACACACTACATGGAATGTATTAAGGATGTGTTTAGGTAAATTATATGATATACATGACATATAAATTACACTATAATTATATTATATAAATATATACTTATATTTAATTTTCTTTATTTCTTTTGATACGACAATAAAACAGAAACAGTGTTCATGCGTACGTACGACCTAACATCTACAAGAATGATGTAATCCAACTAATAAATATATATTATATAGATTATTAATATATAAATATAATTATTATACATGATATTTATATCATTTTTTACACTTCACATAATTTTTAACATAAATATCCAACAAACACTACCCAAAGATCAAGGGGTCTGGTTTCTTTAGTAGACTAGGTACATAAAACATCAGGATCAAACTAAAATGAAACTCATTTAGTTAAATATAAATAATGATATATTAAATAACTTTTATATCATAATACTAAATAGTATAACCTGGGATAGAGCACAACCCAAATATAATAGGACCAAAGATATACAAAATTGTGACACAAGAGAAAAACAAAGAAAATATTACCCGAAGTGTAACCTTAAATTATTAACAAGAAATAAATATAAATTCATAATAAAACCATATATGGTATTAAATATAATAATATTGTTATATAAATTATGTATAATAAACATATATTTATTATAAAGGAGGTATGAATGAGTACAACAAGAGTCAAGACACTAGGTAAGGAAATATCATCTCACTTTTAATTTCTGTGAGGTACATACTTTATTCCACACTAATTAATTTTTGGGGTGTATATAATTACCATTGATGTATTATATGATTATTATACATAAATATTTTTTATTTACATATCCATTCTATGATCTATATTTCATGATGTTAAATTTTTAAAATCATCCAAATTTGTAAGACAGTTTTGTCTCAATATTCATTCTTTAATAAACATGTTTTTTTATACACCTACATTATTTTTAAGGGTGTATATACTTCAATTTGATATGTTATATCATGAATCTAATTTTTTTCATTATATTTTTAATCTTCATGTAATTCTATTTTATTACATAGATAGTATAATCTCAGTTAACCAAGTGGTAAGAGTTTATTGAAACAATGTCATCACTTTTCTAGATTGTTAATGATTATGGTTCCTTTGATAAAATATTATGATACATATCTCAAGAACACTAATAATTTTCCTTATCCTATTTTTATTCAAGATATATTTGTACAATTTTTTCACTATTTGGAATTTAATATAATGAAGGAAATTTTTTTAATAAAAATATGGTCGTATTTTTCTCTTCGGTCGAAAATTTGTTTTATATCAAAAACCATGTTTTCAAATATGTTACAAAAAATGTTTTCAAATTATATTTTAAGATAATTTTTAAGTAAAAATTATTTAAAAAAATATGGTTTTAAAATATTTATATATAAGTTTTCAAATTATTTTCAAAGAAATGGTATTCCAAAAAAAATTAATATTTATTTATAATTTTTAAAGTGTTTTAAAAAAAGGTTTTTAAAATGTTTTGAAGAATATTTTATAAGTTTTCAAGAAAAAATTCTTTCAAAATGATTTCATGTATTTTTATAATTATTCAAATTATCTTCAATGAAATGGTTTTCAAAACATTTTCAATCTTTCTTTACAATTTTTCAAAGTGTTTTCAAAGAAAAAGTTTTTTAAAATTTTTTTGAAGATTATTTTATATGTTTTCAAGGAAAAAGGATCTCAGTGTGATTTAAATTATTAATTTTTTGTTTTAACAGTATTTTTGAAGAAAATTATTTTCAAATTTTTTTATGTATTAAAAATCATTTTTCATTGAAGAAGTGTTATTTTCCTCAAGAAACTTTTTTGAATGATATTTCAAAAAAATAAAAATAAGATGACATTCATTAATTTTGTTATTTCCTTTCAAGGAAATTATCTAAAGGTTCCATTTATATTATTTCTTGAATGGTTTATGTTTTTATGGGATGATTTTTATGACACTAATTTCTCTTATATAGGTTATATACTTTTGAATCCTACTTCTTTTCATATATTATTATTTAATGAAATGTTTAGGAAACCAATATATTTTTCCTAGATTATGATGTGATGAAATGATAATTATACCAATTTTATTTCATGGGTTATTATTGTTGTCTATGAAACCCATATATTTGTATGGTTCATGATATGATGCATGTTTTTTATCCTGTTACACATGTATGTATGATTTTGTTATGTGATGGGTAGGACCTATATCTCCATAAAATTAATTAGGTAATGAAAAATGGTATTAAAGCTAAAAGGGTACATGATTTGTAACCTAAGATAGAAAATAAGAAGGTATATATGTTGAATACTAATACTAAAAATAATCAAGTGCACGGTTTGTAGCTCAAAATTGAAAGTAAGTGGGTGCATGGGTTGTAACCCAATCCCAAAAATAAGAGGGTGCACGTGTTGTTATCCCAAGCCCAAAGTAGGTACAGGGGTCATAGCCCACACCTATAATGTTATATAGGTCATGGTAGGCAGCCATGAAATATTATTTTCTTTGTTTATCTTTATTCCACAATTACATCTCTTACTCCTATGTTATTATTTCATAACCTATGCTCTTGATTCCCTTATGATTCATGTCTTATGAACTGTGGATATTTATGCCATGATTTATTTTTATGATCTTTAAAATGTTGGGTATAATCTTCTAATGTTATGATCATGTTATCATACCCTTATACTCATGTTTATACTTTCATATCTCCCTTCTTTACCATTATTGATCATCTGATCAAACTCATTTTTATGTTTCCTTCCCTAGGTTTTGAAGATATATTTTATGTATGATATTTTTAAGAGGGGTTCTAGTATTGGAAAACATATTGGGAGATAATGTAGTTCACCCATGTATCAGTATTTATATTTACATGTTTCAAAATGCACAAAACTAATACAATCTTTGGGAATCTCTTTGTATAATGTTTTTAAGTATTTCACTAAATTTTTGTAGTTTCTATATACATTAATACTGGGTTTTTATAATCGATATCATAGCAAATATTTAGTTAACCTTTGGGACATAATATGAGAAAATGTTAGTGATAGCTCTAAGTACATGTCTAATGATAATTCTAAGGATATGAAAAATATAGGAAAATGTCATGGAATTTTGCTAAATGATAGAGTGAGTGGTTTACTAGAAATAAATCCATTTCTATATACTACAAGTGGATGAGGCTCTAGAACAGTTATAGCTAGGGGTAAAAACTCAGACAATATGTCTCGGTCTTGACTTAGGGTAATATGGTGCATGACAACGGGTCTTGTTTCACACCTAGTTTGACACTCTCAGGGGATATGCTTTACGAATTCACAAACTATTCATGAACCAACATGATGAATTTAAATATATGTAGTCTATGAATAACCTAAGGTAAACATGGTGTGTCATATATTAATGAAGGTGTAATAATTTAGATAACTTATAAGTATTTTCTCATGATTATATGATTCCTTACAATAAAAAATGTTTCTTACACTATTTTTTTGGCATTATTCAATGGTTTGAACCTGAATGAACCGCATTAATGGTGACTGTGACGGACATTGCACTGATTCTTATCCTGCGTATCGAAATTCTATTGGTGATATAATGCAAAACCTCATTGATATTCTCACACATCATTCACAAGCTATGAGTCATGCTAAGATTCCAAATAATAAAAGGATGTAAAAGGAAAATAATATGCATTCCAAATGTATGAAGTGAACCATGATAATTGGGTAACTCTATAATGGGGAATTTCCTATGGGATTTTTGAAAAATAATCCCTATGATAATCTTATTGTTCAATTTTTGTGAAGTTTCATGTGATTATATACTTATACAAGGATTTTGGTATAATAAAATTACATTTTATGTTCTATTCATGTAAGGATAAACCTATTTATCCAATAAAAACGTTTTTTTCATAATATAATATTATATTTAAAGAATAAAGGGTGAATTATATTTTGGAAGGGTTATAAGGTTAACCATTTATGGAAAGTTTAAGATAAACTTAAAATAATATTTTTGATATTAAATTATTGTATCACCACATGAATATCTATTAATATTGGATAGCCTATTCTAACCACTTGGTGTTTGTTGTAACTGAATAAAAATATTATGACTTATCATGGACCTCATGATTTCTTAGTACTTAAAAAATTACAACTTCTCCTTCATTTATTAGGGTGAGAGATGAAGTGGAAATATGTCAAGTGACAACTAAAGGGTGAGAGTTTTCTTAAGAAAGGTAATGAGATAAAGTGTGTATAACTTCTCATAAAAATTATTTAATCTTTGGGAAAGGATCATGAAACCAAAAAGGTTATCCTAGTACCTTCTTTTTTGATGAATCAAATGGTTACTTAGATAATCACTGATTTATAGCTTTGTGATTGTTAAATTTATCCTAACCAAGTTAAATATAACTCTCCTCTAGAACTTGATAGTAATATTTCTCTTCCATGTCAAATTTTTCAATTTCTCTCTATGATATCCTACTTGGAAACCTAGCTATGTGTTACTCTCGGTAACCATTATGGATCCAACTTTCTTTTTTAAAGTAAGTTTTAGTGTTCTTTTTTACGATGTGGGTTTTATTAATGAAACTTAAAAGTATTAAATCTTTGATAACCTAAAAAATTATAGGGTGAAATAAATTTTAAGGGAGATATAAGGTAACAACCTGAGATTTTCTGAAATATTTTTTTCTAATTAATTTAATAATTTTGAGATTATATATTTCACGCAAAACTGAAAATAGTTTATTTTATATTAAATCACTATGTCTAGATTGTGTTATATGATACACTAAGTTATCATAAACTACACAAAACATAATTTTTAAAATATCCACATGGAACACCGATGTTAGCGTGCATTATATTCAAGATTTACTTTCCTTAATGATTTGCGTAACACGCAATATGGATTTTTACCAAACAATAAAATATTATTAAAATATTATCATTTAATATAATAAGATATAACATATTCATTAAATTAATGGTTGTTAATAGTATAAAATAATTTATGAAAGCATATGGTTTATAAAAATATAATATGAATTCCTAGGTTACGAATTACTTAGAAATGAATATGAAAACTGATTGAATATAAAGTAAAATATTATTATTATTTTATGTTTATAATGTTGTTTTACCCAAATAAATTAAATTAATAAGTCAATGATATATATTTTATATATTAAATAAAAATATATATATTCATAAAATATATTTGATAGATATAAGACATGAAAAAACCCAATTTTATGCTTAAAAACCTTTATTTTTCTTAAGTCATTTTTACCAACTTTTAATAGAGAACCCATTTTAAATACAATTTTTGGAACTTTTATAGATTTAATATGTCCAAATATACATCAAGTTTTAAATAGTAACATAATAGTTAGGTTTGGGTAAATGTTTGGTATTTTTCTTTGAATTTTCATTTTTTTAATGAATTGTGAAAAATACTAAATTTTAATTCAAAACTGCTTTTTCATCTAATTTACTTATTAGGTTAAATTATATTTTAAATTAGTTTAAAAGTTTAATTAGATTATATTTTTATAAATAAACCCAATTTGGGTCATGGTAATCAATTTCACTTTGAAATTGAATATAAAAACACAGAAAACTTTTGAATGTTTTTACTTTAAAAAATTGTACTGTCGACCCGACTGCATGATTAAATTTAAATTAATTTCTGCCACTTATAGAATTGTAATTTAGAAAAATATATTCCATATTTTTAATTAAAATATTTTATAATTTATAAAAATTTCAACTTAGTGTTTGTCCAAAAATATTAGTGAATGTAATTAAAATTAATTCCATCAATTGAGGAAAAATTAAGCATAACTAAAGACTAAACCTTAAACATAAGAGGCTAAATGACATTGAAACTTGCCTAAAATAAATTTAAAATAAATATTTAGACTCTATAACAACTTTTATAAAACTTTATAATTATTGGACCACTTTCCATGGGAAAAACATGGCTATAATTCCCTTTCCAAAAATTGACAACAGTGACCCTCCTCCTCCACTACAAAAAGTCCTCCCCTCCTCCCACTTCCTCAAACCAATAAATCCACTTTTACTTGACCAATATAATCTAAAATATCGCCTAAAAATACCTTACCTAATCCTATATTAATTAATTTTGGCAGAAATAATTCCAAGGAAGCCCTTTGGTGCAAACTAATAGGATTTACCCGAATAAGAGGAAACATTCTTCCTCAAGTTATTTTATTTTATTTCAATTTCAACCCCCTAAACTATTTTTATTAAATTATTATATAACAAAAATTGTATTATAAATATAATATTATTTTTTTATTTTATGGTTTGAATCTAAATTTACATACACTTCCATCTAATAGGTAACAAACATATTGTTTACGTGTACTGTGAACTACTACCTCATAAAAAGATGATTGTTCATTTTTCCTTCACTAACACACATGTTGGAAATTATGATGGAAAATATATTTATATATGATTTATATTATATTTATAATTTATTTATTTTTATTTAATTTTTATTTATATCATATATTTATGATTTACATCTTCTGTAAATACGATAATTTCATTTGAGGAAGTGTGGATTATCGCCTCCTCAAAGCGATTTGGTTCATTCACACAATACATGGATTATATTAAGGATATATTTAGTGAAATTATATTATATATATGACATAATAATTTTACTATAATTATATTATATAAATATATACTTGTATTTTAATTTCATTCTTTCTTTCAATATGATAATAAAATAGAAACAGTATTCATGCATATGTAAGGTCTACCGTCTCCATGAATGGTGTATTCCATTTAATACTTCAATATTAAATATATTATTATAATAAAAATATACTGAATATAAAAGATATTTATATCATGATATAAATTCATGAAATCATTAAATATGTATAAGGACAAAAGATAAAACAAATTATGACACAAGCGAAAAACAAAGTGAATATTACCCAAAGTGTAAACTTCAATTGTTTAAAAGTGTGTAATATAAAGTCATAATAAAACAATATATTGTATTAGATATAAAACTATTTATCTATAAAATATTTATAATAAACTTAAATTTATTATACAGGAGTTTTTAATGAGTACAATGAGAGTTAAGACCCAAATTAAGGGAATTTCATCTCACTTTTTATTTCTGTGAGATACATGCTATATTCAGCCCTCATTCCTTTTGTGTGGTGTATATAATACCAATGGAAGTATTATAGGATTATTATTCTTAAATATATGGTTATTTACATATCCATTATATGATCTTTATTTTATGGGGTTAATGTTTCAAAATCTACCAAATCAGTAAGACTATTTTGTGTTCATTTTCCTTATTTGAGACACATGTTTTGTTATGGAACTACAATATTTTTTGAGGTGTATATAATTTTATTTGAAATGTTATATCATGAATCTAGTTATTTTCATGATATTTTTAAGATTCATTTAATTCCATTTTCTTACATGGATAGTATGATCTCAAATAACCAAGTTGTAAGAGTTTATTGAAACTCTAATGAAATATTATAATCCATCTCTCAAGAACACTCATGAGTTTCCTTATTATCTATTTATTCACGATATATCCACGTATTATTACCATTATTCCACTCTTTTTTACTTATTAGTTAATAAAATTATTTTAAGAAAAATCTATCCATATTTCTCTCTTGAGTCTGAAATCTATATTATATCAAAAATAATTTTTTCAATACTGTTATCAAATTTTTTTCAAATTATCTATGAAGATCATTTTCAAGTAAAAATTATTTTAAAAAAATTATAATTTTAAAATATTTACTTATAAGTTTTCAAAGTATTTTCAACTAAATGGTTTTCAAAACGTTTTCAATATTTCTTTACAAGTTTTCAAAGTGTTTTAAACAAAAATGTTTTTTAAAATGTTTTGAATTTATTTTTAATAAGTTTTCAAGGAAAAATATTCTCAAAATTATTTTAGGACTTCTTTATAAGTTTTCAAAGTATCTTCAATGAAATGGTTATCAAAATTATTTATATCATTCTTTATAAGTTTTTAAAAAAAATTCAAAGAAAAAGGTTTTTAAAATTTTTTGAGGCTAATTTTATAAGTTTTCAAGAAAAAATGTTTTCAAAATGATTTCAAGTCTTCTTTATATGTTTTCAAGTTATTTTCTAATAAAATAATTTTCAAATATTTTTATCTATTAAAAATTATTTTTTTCATATAAGAATGATTATCTTTTTTCCAGAAACATTTTTAAAAGATATTTCAAAATTATTTTCCATATAAGATGACATCTATTGATGTTACTCATTCCTTTATAGGAAATGATCTAAAGGTTACATTTAAATTATTTATTGAATGGTTTATGTTTTGAAAAAATTATTCTTATGAAACACATTTCTCTTCCATGAGTTATATGATTTTTAATATCACTTCATTTCATGGGTTATGATTTCTTGAAATGATTAGGAAACCTATATATCTTCTATTGGTTATGATGTGATGAATTGTTAATGATACCAATTTCATTTGATGGGTTATGATTTGTTTCTATGAAACCCAACTATTTTTATGGGTCATAATATGATACATGTTTTATTATCATGTGGCACAAGTATGTATGATTTTTTTATGTGGTGGTAGGGACCTATATGTCCCTCTAATGCATTGGGTAATGAAAAATGTCATATGATCTCAATGGATACATGGGTTGTATCCCAATCCCGAAAATAAGAAGGTACACTGGATGAATCCCAAGACTAAAAATAAATAGGTTCATGGTTTTTTTCCCAAGCCTAAAAGTAAGAGAGTACATGGGTTGTAGCCCAATCCCAACAATAAGTGATTACATTGGTTGTTATACCAAGTCTGAAGTAGGTTCACATGTCATAGCCCAGTCCTAACAAGCTATGAAGGTCTTGGTAGGTAGCCTTGACATTGAATTTTCAATGTTTATGTCTATTCCAAAATTACATTTCTTAATATTATGTTATGTATTCATCGTATATGCTCTTGATTACCTTATGATTCATGTCTCATAAACCGGTGGTCTTTATTCCATGATTTATGTTTATGATCTTTGAAATGCAGTATATGATCTTCTAATTTGATGATCACATTCCCATACCCTTATTCTCGTGTTTGTGCTTACATATAATCCTTTTTTAACCTTACTGATCATATGATATCACCCCTTATATGTGTCCTTTACTATGTTAGGAAGATATATATTATGTATGATATCTCTAAGAGGGGTTCTAGTCTTGGAGAACCTAGTGGGAGATAATGTAGCTCACCCATGTACTAGTATTTATGTTTCCATGTTTACAAAGGCACTAAACAAATATGGTCTTTGGGTATCCACTTTTATAATGTTTTAAGTATTTATCAAATGTTATGAAATGTATATATACATTAATAATATGTTTTTATACAGTCCTCATGTATCAATAATTCTCTAAGATCATCTGATGATGCATCATAGTACACGATATACTTCTTACTAGACTTAGATAAGGTGAGTATTAGTGTTGAGTTCAAACTACTCTTAAACTCTTGGAAATCCCTCTCATAAGAATTTGATCTAATAAAGTTGACCCCTTTATTGGTCTTCCCAAAAAAAAATCTTATAGATGGGAGATTTCCTAGATAAAATTCTAGTAATATCCTACCAACACTATAAATCTCTAAATATCAAATACATTCTTAGGTCTCTCCCAAGATACCATGTAAGAAACCTTATCTAGGTTTACAAACACTCTAGTATCAGAGATAAATTGGCCTAATAAGTGTAATTTGATAATCTATAAAAAGAATTTATATAACTTATCATATAACTAATTCTCCCCCATTTTACTCAAAATGAGGTTAACATGTTGGTAACGATCATCTGTTTATTGGGATTATACCAATATTTCATTGATGAAAACCACCAATAATTGATTTAGGAATATATATAATATTTAATTCATTAATCCCATGAATATTGTTAGTGAATTCATCAGATCAAATGCATCACCAGGTACTCATACAATCTGTACCTACTTTTAGAAGAAGTCTGAGGTATGTTAGATGGTCTCACCCTTAACTGATTGTACTCTAACCTCATGTTGATCATAGATAAAATATAGGAACCTCTCTTCTAATTGAATAGATCTTGAATGCATGGAAGGGGGTATAGGTTTTTGAAAATCATCGGGTTCAATCTTTGATAATACAGACATAAGAACATAGTCTCATCTACCTTCTTGGAAAACAGTATAGGATAACCGCATTGTGGTGTACTAGGTCATATGAATCCTTTATCTTCCTGATCTTCCAAATATACCTTAAACTCTATAAGATCCACTAATTTCATTCTGTAAGGTGGGATAGAAACTGTTTTAGATTATGGAACCAATTTGATAGTGAACTCTATCTCTCACTTAGGTGGTAATATATAGAATTCCTCTGGAAATACACTGTAAAAGTGGTCCACTACTAGAGTAAAATCACTCTACTAAAACTCACCATAATCCAAAACAAGTATCACTATTTAGGCTATAATAAAATCCAATCTAAACTATATTGGTCATTAATAACCATATAGAAGATCTCATATACCCCAGTGAGTATATATTCCCCCTTATGGAGATAAAAAAGTAACTCTCCATAGATAACAACCCATATGAGCCTGGTACAAAACTATCCAATCCATACCTAGAATAAAATTGAATTCTTTCATTTTCATCACAAATAGCTCCCAAAATAAATGATAACCACAAATATCCATAGAATACTCCTAACAGTGTCTAATACCCTCCTATCATTCTCATAACTATGTGTCGATGGTTATATAACTATCTAAAATCTCAATAACCAAACCCAATTAATTATAAATTTTGGAATATATAAAGGAATTTTATGGTCCTATATCAAAAAAATATATTCAAAGGTAGATGGCATAAGAATCATACCACTAACAGTAGAAGGTGTTGTGTGTAGACTAGATAGAGTATATCTTATAGCAAGTAGTTGACTCTCCCATCTTCCCTATAATCTAATATTACTCCCTTGACATGATCCATCCTACTCATATTATCTCTCCTGTGTTAAGGTACCATGTCGACTACCTCATCCTACCTGTTGAGTAAACCTCTAGCTACTGGTCTTCTAAGGGTTAGTTGTATCCTTCCCAAACTCTAGTGTTTATCTTGATCCCCTTCCACCACTTTTATATTGACCACTATTGTAGAACCTCTGTAGATAGACCACCCTACTATAAATATATAAATCCATAGTAGGAAAAATACACTGAAAGAACCTATGTCAATCCCTACCACACTCAAATCATTACCCTGAGTTGTAGTCCAAATATGATTATCTGTTCCCTTGGC
Source organism: Viscum album (assembly GCA_963277665.1). Taxonomy (NCBI): domain Eukaryota; kingdom Viridiplantae; phylum Streptophyta; class Magnoliopsida; order Santalales; family Viscaceae; genus Viscum; species Viscum album. The sequence goes on from OY728142.1 coordinate 71,786,644, forward strand.
TTCTCTACCATCTACTTCCCTATAATTAATTCTCATATAAGTGCTTCTTACTACCTAAAGAAAAAAATCTTGATCATAATTATAAGACTATATTTCATCCACTCAAATCCTCTCTTAGGTTTCCTTCCTTGGTGAGAGTATTATTCATCAAGTTAGTAAATTTTCTTCGGTGAAAGACTTTCACATACGACTTTAGCTCATAACAAAGTCCATCCTGGAATAACTTCTCCCTAGAGATATCATATACCAAAAAGGATGGTGAAAAACATTATAGGTCGACAAAATATCCATCATAATCCATCCCTAACATGTTCCCATATATCAGGTGCGTGAACTCATGATCCTTATCATCCCTTATAATCTTTGGAAAAAAGTGACTGAGGAACTTCACATCAAATACCTTATAGGTTATATCCACTTACTATAAGGATTTCTCTATGATGTTCCACCAGTTCTAGTATGGTCTTTATAGAAAATAAACAACAAGATTCGCCATCTTGTTTTCTATTGTCTCGAGGTTATTAAAAATTTTCTGGACTGACTTGATCAATAACTTCTTAGGGGACTACCTCCATAATAAACATAGGTGAATTATATAATTGGAACTATCTATTTAGGTCAACCATCAAAGGCACAACATGAGCATCATTATTATCCATGTATAAAATTACCTACATGAAATGTTCATGAAGATGATTGTCCATTAAGTTTTCCAGAGCTTCATGAAGTTCTAGATTAAATTTACTATTGTTGTTCTTATTACCACTCTCCTAATGCTCAACCTAAATATGAAACATAGTCATTTTATCTATAAAGGTCAACACAATCTTCAGAATATAGGGTATACAAGAAGATAAAACTAAATAGATCAAGACAAAAAAAGAGAACCACTATCATAAGTTTACACCACAAGTTAATTGGAAGGTTTTAATAGTTCCATTTATTCTTTTTTATCATGTATATCAAGGGATCACATTTCAAAATTTAGGTAGGAAGATATGTCACATTTGATAAATATTCCAATAGAATGAACAATTCATTTCAACATGTTTTCATATGTTCCTAACATGATGCATACATACACACCTCATGTAGTTTCTTCCCACAAGTAAAATCTCATAAAATAGTAACATAACACAACAAGTGAATCACCCAAGGTAAAATAACATCACAACTATAAAAAGTAAAAAACATGAGAATCAATCACATCCCTAGAAACATGGGTTTCCCCAAAATATGGGTTAGTTACTCTCATGAATGAGATCATTTTCAACCTATCGTGCATCATATTATTTTATCTACCTTCCCTAAATAGTACATAAATAAAAATTTGTATACTTTGATACCACTTTATAGTGAACCCATCTTGATTCTCCCTCATATAACCATGAAGGGTAGTTATGTGACCTTAATCATGCCTCTACATATGCAAGAGGCTACCGACTAGTAGGTAGGGACTAATGAATATAGTGGGGAGACTAAACCCTTAGAAAATGAGTAGAATTAACAATGAAATTATGATAAAAATAACAGCATGCAACTTAAGAAGATGACAAATGAATAACAAATAATCCAAATAATAACAATAACCATGTCATGCCATACTATATGAAAAAAAATGACATGTTGAAGTTTATATATGTAAATAACTAAAAAAAATCCAATGTAATGACTCAAAAAAACCATGATACTGAAACACATTCCTTGTCTCATATACATGCTCTAAAACTATCTAGAAAGTAACCAGTCAAGAATAAGGCCCCTTGCCCTTGTCTATACCTACATCCATGAAGTCTGCCCGGGTACCAAATGGTATCCAAATAGGATGTTAGTACAACTTAGTAAGTTAAAACCTACAGCTCCCTAAAAATATAGATTGAATAAATAATGAAGTAAATAATATTAAAAATAGGGGAAATGATTCATAAACTAATACATAACATCAAATAAACATGTCAGTCACGGAGCTCTGAGTTAAAACATATGGTTATCTACTGTAACGAATCGAAATTTTGAATAAATCTTATTTCCTAATTTTGTGTGTTATTTTATTTTTATACTAAACAAAACTGTTTCATTTGATAACATGAGTATACTTAAAATGAGACCGTTGGGTTTCAATTGTTATATTACCATTGGTCAATATGACCATTGGAAACTAAATGTTGCGATTATTGTCTCTAAATACAAGTGATCTTGGTTAATTAATATAGAAAGAAGATTTGATGGCCTCATCCAGTAGTCTCGGGCCAATTGAAGCTCATCTAACAGAACTTGGGAAGGAGGTAGCACCACTAGTCTTTACTCTGGACCAAACCCAAGCTGAACTTAATCGTGTGAAGCTAGAATGGAATCGCCTTGGTGAGAAGTTAAAACTGATAGAAATTACTACTCGTGCGATGTTGGTTGAGCCACCCTCAGATTCTCTCACCTTAGTACACCTTACACTTAGGTCCTATGATGGGGTTATAAGAAGCTATGTAAGGAGACCGTAACTACTTTTTATAATCCTTTAAGATAAAAAAAAATTGTGTTTTCTTCTTATGGTGAAGTTTGTAAATTTTAAAATGTCCGGATAAATGTAAATATGTATATTATTGATGAATTTTAGAAAAAGGATATTTTAAAAAATGTTTATGTAAACATTAAATAATTAAAAATGTGTAATGATTTTCAAAAAATGGTCTTCTACAGTTTTGTTCATTATGAAATGTAAAGTCTAATAAGATCAACATAATTTTTGATGAATAGTAATTTATGAATAGTGATTTTACGCTTAGGATTAGTAATGTCACCAAATGGATTAGTAATCTCATTTAAAGAATGCATTAATAAAATATAGGCACCTTGATTATTTAATGGGATTCAATAAAATAGGTAAATAATTATTTTAGAAATTATTAGTCAAGTATTAGTTTTTTAGAGAGAATTGTGTTTTTTAATTAAAAACTAAATTAAAAATATTAATAAAATTATTTTTGTAAAATGGACTTTATTTTTGAATTCAGAACATCGGTATTATGTTAAGTTAATTTTTGGAGATTTTTCTAAAAAAAATGAATTTTTGGTGAATAGTGTTTTTATTTAAAAATTGAATTAAAAATATTTAGAAAATTATATTTATAAAATGGAGTTTTTTTTTAATTCAGAGCATTAATATTATGTTAAGTTAAAGTTTTGGGAGTTTTCTGAAAAAGTCGAATTTTCTGTGAATAGTAAAAATACAATTTTAGGGTTTCGATATGTTTAATGACATCATAACTGTATCATGATGATTTAATGAGATATTTTAAGGTATGGTCAACTTATGAATAGTAATATAAGTTATGAGGTGTCCTAGGTGGCCAATACCATGAGTAAATACCACTTGTTTTGCCAATACCACCATTGAGGTGTCCCTTAGCCAATAATGCCTTGTCCCCTCACTTTCCCTATAAATACCAAGCTATTCTCACATCCTTTCCATTCCAAAATCCTCCTAAACGATGTTCTGCTCTCCTTACCTCCCAAGGAGTTTTCCCAAGGTTCCCTCAATCCTCCCAAGGTCCCAAACATCAAGATTTTGAAGTTACTCTTCAAGGTAAGGGATCCTACCTCTCTCTTTCTTTTCAAGTACTCTCGTTTATATCATTTCTTTTAATACCCATGTTCTTATATTGGGGGTGTTATTTTATATTCATATTACGTTACTTTTCATGTTCATATGATGAGAGAACCCCTCTTACTCTCATCATTTAATTTTATGAATGTTTAAGTGGCACCGTTAGGCAGCCGAATTTTTGTAAGGGATTCTTTCACCCTTATCATTTTCAAAGTTCTATTTTAATGTCAAGTATTTCGAGTTACTTTTTCTTATGTTGGGGTATTATCTCTATATCCATCATACTTTCCTCTTTATTTTCATATGAGGAGAGACCATATTTGATCTCATTAATTCATTTTTTGAAGTTTTAAGTGACGTTGTTAGGCTGCCAAATTTTCATAAAAGAAATCTTATTTTTGTCTTCCTTTCAAGTTTTTCATTTCATATAGTATGTCCTTAAAATTTCATTAAAATGTTCTTATATCATTTATATTATTTACCTCTACTTTTTTATGGATAATTAATGAGTGGGTGACCCATTTCCCCTCTCTTTTCAATATTTTCTAAAACCCTGCAGCACAGTCGTTATGCTGCCAAATTTTCGTCTCAAAATGTCTCTCTCTTTTTCTCAAATTATTTTATTTTATTAAGTTAATATTCAAAACTATTTATTCTCCAGGGGTATTAACATATATATCAAAATTTTATATTTTAAATTCTGAGATTTACATACATGAGACCCGCTTTCCTTTTCCGTGGGTTTAAAGTGACATAAAGATCACGTCTTTAAAGCAGTTTTTAAAATGTTATCACTATGAAATGAAACCCATTTATTTTATGCTATATGGGTTATTTATGAAATTATTGATGATGATATATGTGGCTCACATGATAATAAAGAAAAATTAAGGGTGATCCCTGATATCTCTCCAAGAATTTGGTAATGATGTAACCACTAGATATTACAATTTTAACGATACCTTGGTGAATAACCTTGGTAATTTCAAATGACACCTTGAGGATGGACCTTGGTGATATGTTCATGATTGTCTAAGTTAAATGTTTTACCCAAATATTCAATTTATGTTTCAAGTTCTTTTCATTATGATATGCCTATACTTCCATTTCTCATGTCTTTATGTTTTTATTCATGTTCTTATTGATATCACAAGTAAACTATTCCCTTGTTTCCCTTACTGGGACTTCTGCTCACCCTTTACTTTTATATATGCTCCCAGGTTATGAGATGTTGTAATGAACTTAGGATGAACAATGAAGAAGCATTTCAAGTGTTTAAGAATAATATTTTATGTTGTCATGTATTAAGTTTCTGGTTTCCAAGACACTAAACCTTAAAGATCCACGGTTTTGTATAATGTAATGAAAGTTAATGTGAAAAAAAATCGGGATGCTATAGTTGGTATCAAAGGGAGGTTTAGTTATTTGTGGAAATTAGGATATGAAAACTTTAGGAATAAACCTATAGAAAAGTTTAAATATAGTAAATCTTCCTTTTATTTTGGTGAGTATTGAGTAAGCGGGTTCCAAACAAATAAATCCTTGTCTGGATACGAACAAGTAGAGGTGGCTCTGGCACAGATGTTCCTAGGAGTGAAAACTCTAACAAGGTGTTTCAGGCTTGACTCGGGGTAACCTGGTGAATGAAAATGGGTCTTGCTTCACTCTTGGTTTGACACTCCCGGGGGATATGCTTTGGTAAATTCATAAGCTTTTTATGAACCATTATTAAAGGGACAAAGATAAAATAAAATAAAGATTCACATGGTCATGGAAAACCTAGATTGGAACCTAGGGAATCACAAGTTATTGTATACTTTTATTATAAGAGTTTATCCTTATATGATTTAAGTTTTATTTTTCATGATTATTGGATAAGTATTTAAGCCCCCTAATTATACATTATTTTCTTAGTTAATGGCGGTAAATGGAAGAACATGTCCCAAAAACCAATCTGATAGGAAATATGATGATTTCCATATTAATATGACAGAGACGAAGAGAGATCAAGTTGAACATATTGTGATTATGCCAAACTAGCTATCAAAAATCACAATTAATAATTGGTACCTAGTTGAATTCCCAAATTCATCAAGGAAGAATAAGACGAAGTCTCAATGATGTTCATCTGATAAAGTTGATAAGGGAATAAAGACCCAAATTCCCTTCTACAAAAAGTGTGGAAAGGGGCACCAAGGAGAATGTCACAAAAGAACTGGGAGATGTTTTTAGTGTGGGGTGATAGGGAATAAAGTAGCCAATTACTTTAAAAAATGGATAATGTGATGAATAGAGATAATGTTAGATATAATGTGCCTTATACTTTTCAATGTCGTAAATGTGGAGAAGGTGGACATTATCCAAGGCAATGCTCTCTTGGAAGGGATTAGAAGCATGATTAGCATCAACAATCTTCAAGGACAAGGGAACAATGCAATTACTATGATGAGATGGATCATGATGACTAAAGTACACATAACTTCTTTACAATAATTGTCTATGTCATGTTGTATTCTAGTTCGTGCCCTATGAGCATATCTTTAATGTTTTCTAAGAACATCTAGTCACTACCTAAGATGGTTTTATATCATTAAGGAAAACATATATTGTTATGTGTAGCATGTTGATATTGTGAATCTTTTCTTCCTAAAAAAATATTAGGGGATTAAAATATGATTATTATTTTGAAAGACGTTCACTATTTTGGGAACCCTATATGATCAAGGTAAATAGATTACTATGGTATTTTCTTTGAGGAGTAAAGGTTGACTTATATTTTGATGAATCGATGAAATTAAGGTGAACTTATAGTAATTTAGGTTACTTATGTAAATGATTAACCTATCTTGGGGAAAATATGTTTAGGTTAGTTACATTTGTTATAAGATGTTAGGAGTGGTTGATGTTGTTTGGAGATGAACAATAAAGTTTATCTTGGAAGACTATGTTATCAAATCCTTCTTATATTTGGGTTTCAAATCTAAGTTTGGTTTATTTTAGGCATTTTAAGGACAATTATTTACGGAATGGTCTATGATGAACTGTGGGTAGTACTATGGAACTTTGAAGATTTAAAGTAGTTTCCCTTCCTATGGGGTTCTTTCTTTTTGAAGAGTTGTTTTATCTTACCCTTTCTGTTTTTTGGGATAAATGTTTAAATATAGATGGTTATTCTTTTTTGGATTACATGATTCTATAGAATATGATTCTTGTGCTTTGATGAGACCAAGTATTTTTGAATTCTCATCGTTTGGAGAAAAGAGTAGTCTTGGTAAAGGATGAAACTATACTAGAAGGTAAGTATATTTTCTTGTGTTATTATTCTATGTAGTAAATGAATTCCTCAAAATTATTAAAATTAACGCAAAACAAAAACGTTTTTTGTTTAAGTTTCCTACTGGGTAATCAAAGACCGTTTAACCCATCACAAGTTTTTAATTTTCTAGTGGTTAAATTTCCCTTAGACATGTTTTCTATCACTCTCCATCAGAACTCGACCGTTTATTTTCTTCTCCATATCCATGTTTTCCTACAAGGAATCCTAGTATGGGTTAACTCGGGTGACCTTTGTACTTCCCTTTATTTCTTTTAAAGTAATAGTGTTACTGACTCTTTTTCCATTATGGGACTTTCAATGAAGTTTCCAAGCCCAATTTTAAAAATTACGAGGATGAAATTTCTTAAGGGGGAAAGATTGTAACGACCCAAAATTTTGAATAAATCTTGTTTCCTAATTTTGTGTGTTATTTTATTTTTATACTCAACAAAACTGTTTCATTTGATAACATGAGTATAATAAAAATGAGACCATTGGGTTTTGACTATTATATGACCATTGGTCAATATGACTGTTGGAAACTAAATGTTGTGATTGTTGTCTCTAAATACAAGTGATCTTGGTTAATTAATATAGAAATAAGATTTGATGGCCTCATCCAGTAGTCTCGGGAAAATTGAATCCCATCTAACAGAACTTGGGAAGGAGGTAGAACCACTGGGCTTTTCTCTGGACCAAACCCAATCCAAACTTCATCATGTGTAGCTAGAACGGAATCGCCTTCGTGAGAAGTTCAAACTGATATAAATTACTACTCGTGCGATGTTGGCCGAGCCGCCCCCATATTCTTTCACCTTAGCACACCTTACACTTAGGTCCTATGCTGGGGTTATAAGGGGCTATGTAAGGAGACCATAACTACTTTGTGTAATCCTTTGAGATAAATAAAATTTTGTTTTCATCTTATGGTGAAGTTTGTAAATTTTTAAATGTCCGGATAAATGTACGATGCATATTATTGATGAATTTTAGAAAAAGGATATTTTAAAAAATGTTTATGTAAACCTTAAATAATTAAAAATGTGTAATGATTTTCAAAAAATAGTCTTCTATAGTTTTGTTCAGTATGAAATTTAGAGTCTAATAAGATCAACTTAATTTTTGATGAATAGTGATTTATGAATAGTGATTTTACGCTTAGGATTAGTAATGTGACCAAATGGATTAGCAATCTCACTTAAAGAATGTATTAATATAATATAGGCACCTTGATTAAGTAATGGGATTCAATAAAATAGGTAAATAACTGTTTCAGAAATTATTAGTCAAGTATTAGTTTTTTCGGGTGAATAGTGTCTTTTATTTAAAATATTTAGAAAATTATTTTTATAAAATGGACTTTATTTTTGAATTCGTAACATCGATATTATGTTAAGTTAATTTTTGGGAATTTTTCTGAAAAAAAAATGAATTTTCAGTGAATAGTGTTTTTATTTAAAAATTGAATTAAAAATATTTAGAAAATTATTTTTATAAAATGGGGTTTATTTTTGAATTCAGAGCGTTGATATTATGTTAAGGTAAATTTTCGGGAGTTTTCTGAAAAAGTCGAATTTTTAGTGAATAGTAAAAATACAGTTTTGGGGTTTTGGTATGTTTAATGACATCATAAATGCATCATGATGATGTAATGAGATATTTTAAGGGATGGTCGACTTATGAATAGTAATATAAGGTGTGAGGTGTCCCAAGTTTCCAATACCATGAGGAAATACCACTTCTTTTGCCAATACCACCAATGAGGTGTCCCTTGGCCATTAATGTCTTATCCCCTCACTTTCCCTATAAATACCAAGCCATTCTCTCATCCTTTCCATTCCAAAATCCTTCTCAACGAAGTTATGGTCTCCTTACCTCCAAAGGAGTCCTCCCAAGGTTCCCTCAAGCCTCTCAAGGTCCCAAACTTCAAGATTTTGAAGTTACTCTTCAAGGTAAGGGATCCTACCTCTCTCTTTCTTTTCAAGTACTCTCATTTATATCATTTCTTTTAAGCCGAATGTTCTTATGTTGGGGGTGTTATTTTATATTCATATTACTTTCCTTTTCATGTTCATATTATGAGAGTCCCCCTATTTCTCTCATCATTTAATTTTATGAATTTTTAAGTGGCGTCGTTAGGCTGCCGAATTTTTGTAAGGGATTCTTTCACCCTCCTCATTTTCAAAGTTCTATTTTAATGTCAAGTATTTTGAGTTACTTTTTATTATGTTGGGGTATGATATATATATCCATAATACTTTCCTATTTATTTTCGTATGAGGAGATACCCTATTTGATCTCATCAATTCATTTTTTTAAGTTTTAAGTGACGCCGTTAGGCTGCCAAATTTTCATAAGAGAAATCTTATTTTTGTCTTCCTTTCAAGTTTTTCATTTCATATGGTATATCCTTAAAATTTCATTTACATGTTCTTATATCCTTTATATTATGTCCCTCTACTGTTTTATGGATCATTTATGAGTGGGTTACCCATTTCCCCTCTCTTTTCAATATTTTCTAAAACCCTGCAGCACAGCCGTTATGCTGCCAAATTTTCATCTCAAAATGTCTCTCTCTTTTTCTCAAATTCTTTTATTTTATTAAGTGAAAACTCAAAACTCTTTATTCTCCAGGGGTATTCGCATATATATCAAAATTTTATATTTTAAATTCTAGGATTTATATACATGAGACCCGCTTTCCTTTTCTGTGGGTTTAAAGTGACATAAAAATCACGTCTTTAAAGCGGTTTTTAAAATGTTATGACTATGAAATGAAACCCATTTCTTTTATTCTATATGGGTTATTTATGAAATTATTGATGATTATATATGTGTATAACATGATAATAAAGGCAAATTAATGGTGCTCCCTGATAGCGCTCCAATGCATTGGTTAATTATGTAACCACTAGATATTACAATTTTAACGATACCTTGGTGAATAACCTTGGTAATTTCAAATGACACCTTGGGGATGGACCTCGGTGATATGTTCATGATTTTCTAAGTTAAATGCTGTAGCCACTTATTTAATTTATGTTTCAAGTTCTTTTCATTATGATATGACTATACTTCCATTGCTCATGTCTTTATGTTTTTATTCAAGTTCTTATTAATATCACAAGAAAATTATTCCCTTGTTTCCCTTACTGGGCCTTCTACTCACCCTTTCCTTTTATGTATGCTCCCCGGTTATGAGATATTTTAATGAACTTAGGATGAACAATAAATAATCCTTTCAAGTGTTTAAGAAGAATGTTTTATGTTGTCATGTATTAATTTTCTGGTTTCTAAGACACGAAACCTTAAAGATCCTCACTTTTGTATAATGTAATGAATGTTAATGTGATAAAAAGGCGGGATGCTATATCTACACCATAAGAAAAATTAATTGTGTCATACTGGTCTCTCTGTGAATTCCAATTATAGATAATCTTATGTGTTTCCATGTTTTAATACCATACCAAATTCAAGTATCACTAGAACTAGCATGAATTTCTATTATAGGGACACTTATATGCTGAGAGGACATCATACATTTTCTAAATTCACATGCTATGACTAATTTCACATTTCACAATAAATGAAATTATATTTAGTGAATTATAATTCATAAAACATTCATAACATTGTCTTATTCTATGTTGGTTAATTTAAAAAAATTACCATTTATCAACCTTATATTACATTAATCCAAGTTACCAATTGTCATAATAATTATAACAATTTTTTCACATATCAATTATTCCAAATTACAATTTGCATTCCAAGATAACCAAATTTTATCATATTATAATTCCAAATCTAATTTCATTCTAATATAGTCACTTTCAAGCCAGGTGTTAGAATATCAATCCAAATATCACAATTATCAAGTTATTCCAATTACATGTTAGTCCAATTCATCTATTAACAATCTCTAAAATATCATAGGCTCAAGGGTATACACACCTCTCAGCTGACCACATGTTGCAATCTCTACTCCAATGAAACCAATGGGATACAAGGTAGTCTAAGAATATATATTCATCAATTTGAGTAGATTACCAATTATTTTAGGTTACTTTCATGGTGTTATAATGAAATAAAACATGTTTCATATAATAGAAAAGCCTAATGGACTTTTGTTATTTGTTTTAGACCACCCGCTTCAAACAAGGAAGAAGAAATCCAGTTATATCAGACACTGGATTAACATTAACACAATTATCCCCTATATAAAGTGATTGAAACATCTCATTAAGTCTAGAATAAAGAGATACATGGATTAAGTTAGATTAATTAATCAAATATAAGGGAGACTTACTGATTTTTTATCATTGCATTGTAGAATGGATAGAGAGATCAAGGAGATGTGTTGGAGGAACCTTGAGAACCTTGGAGAACCTTCCAAATATGAAAATACTTAATTAGGGTCTAATTAGAGTTAAATGGGTGGTTAGAAGGGGTTTAATGGGGTCAAAAGACACATTGAACCATTATTTTCCAGCTTATCCTAATTCCACCAGCCATCAAGTAGTGTCCTATAAGATACCCAATCTATACATGCCCACCAGATGAGAAATAGTACTATATATCCTCCTATGATGCATTCCATGGATATAATCCTTCTAATTTGACTTATATGATTTATTATAACCTCTAAAGCCTCATTTTACACTAGGAACAAGGCTCAATCACATAAATTAATAGTTTCAACCAAAATATAATAGATAATTCACCTAAGTAAAAGATGGGATCTTATTGTATAAAAATTTAATTTATATTAGGACATAAACCAAATACCCCAGGTATGACTTTAAAATTAAAATTTTTCATCATAATAGTTATATAAAATTATTATTAATAATTTAAGTATGATCTATTATTTATTTATAAGGCATATTTGTTTCTACTAACATACCTTTTAAAGTAATATTTTTATGATCACGTTTCAACCAAATAAAAAACTAAAAGTTTTATAATAATATCCAAAATATGATTATAAAAATATCAATATGAAGATTTATTCCCATTTGAAACATAATTTTTTAACTTATATACTTTTAGTTAAACCTATGACTCTCTTTATAAAATCCTTGGTTACATTAGGATGTGTTCTATCATAATTCTTAACCTAATCCACTATAGTAATTTGCAAATAAATCTATTAAAATGTTTTATAAATAAAATATGATTAACCAAATCATTTACCCTATGTGTTTATTTCTAGGTTTCTAGACTTATTCCCACTCATCTAAACAATATTTAAGAAAAATTAAATTATAAACCAGCCATTTTTAAGGTGATTACCCCGAGGTTCATTAATGCCACTGCTGAATCCACTTTATAAATCCTTTGTGGGGATTTAATATCTTTAAGAACCACATAATTTCTATTTTAATAAAACCTTAGGATGTTATCCTATACATAAAGTTATCTATTATACTTATCCCTAGGATTTTCACTAAATTTCTATTATCACAATCCCTACAATGTTAAATATTACCTATACTAACCTAAAGAGTTATTTATTCCTATGAAATTATGATCAAACTTAACTTAGAAACCCTTAAATTATTATCAACTAACATCCTAATATAAAAATTTAACTAAACCCAGCTATAATAAAAATTTTAGTATCCTTTAGATGTGATGGTATCAATTATATAACTTAAATAAAATATTTCACAATAATACAATCCAATGATCTTTTAGGTTTATAGTTTTAGAGAATTATGGAAAAACAATAACTATAAAACTCATACCTTTTTCAATTAATTGATATTTTTTCCATTATATGGGAAATTTTTTAATAATTAACAATTTTTTATTATATAAAAAAATTCATAATATATGATACTCTTCTATAAACAACATATATATTAGTTTTCTTTATATCCTTGAGAAATTGAATCATAAGTAATTGGTGGCCTCAAATTCATAGTAAGGTAAACATAAGAGATAACAATCAAGGACCATAAGTGAGTATAGATGAGAATATTTTATACCCAAAAAATCATATATCAAAATTCATCATGTAAGGGTATAAATCTTGGAATTATATAATCCATGAATCAAAATATTGTGAAAACATATTCCAATAATCATCATCTATGAGAGAGTAACGTATGCATAAAAATAATCATAAAAGTGTGGTATAACATGTAAATATGGAATAAAGAGAATCATATAAATATGGAAAAATCTTATCATAGGAATAAATTATGATAAAACTCATTATTCTTGTACCTATATGTACAAACTCATTATGATCATTCTCGATAATGTGATAAAACTCATAATTTCCACAAATGAGTTATGAAACTCATTATTTCTACAACTGATTATATCATGAGATATCTACTTAAACTAATGAGTTAGAGGGTAATATAGGACCCCAACCATCATCATGCATAAATAATTGTTACATATGAAATAAATCACAATCATATAATAAAGAACCAGTGAAAATAAAATGGGGTTTATATACTTTTCAAATGAAATCACATATAGAAAACATTCATAGTTCTATCAATAATCGTAACATTATATACCCATGGAAAATTTACATATGTCTAAATATATTTAGTAACATTATTGTTAAATAATATTAAATCATGATAATAAAGAATATGGTATTTACAACATATATATAAATGGTATATTATTATGTTAATAAATTCCCTAATAAATTGATGTATGAAATCTTGGTTAATACCCTTCAATCAAAGTAATCAAAAAAAATTATTCATAAAGGGTGGGAATTAGAAGAAAAATTATGGTTAGACCAGGAAATTGATTAGGTAATAATAATTTAGTGATGAATCATTTCTCATAAATCAATTTAACATTTATCATTTTTAAAAGTATAGGTAAATAGTAAACTAAAAGATGAATAATACTTTATAAGAATGTTTAGGTTTTACTTTCAAAATAATGATGAAAATGAACTTTTTTCCATAAAAATCCTTTTAAATAAAATTTATAAAATAATGGGAAATAAATTTAATTTTTATATTCATTAATGGTGGTAAATATGATTCAAAAATATGGGAAATCCATTCTTGTGAAAATATTTTAAAAATAAGTTTTTTTCTTATTTTAGTAAATATAGTCTAAGAAGAAATATCATTAGTTTACTTTCCCAAAAATGTTGGAAAGAAATATTTTTAAATATATTAAAAAATTAATTTTTAAGAAATATATAATAATATAGTCTCAAAAAAATATAAAGTTTTAATAAATAAAATAAGGTTTGTAAGATAAAACATTTTATTTTCAAAGGATGGAAAATGTTTTTAAATATTTTTAAATCCCCCTATTTAAAATTCACATACAAAAAAGTGAATTAGATTTTCATTTTAAAAATAAGAAAATATTATTATGAATATCATAGAAAATAATCCATATTATAGTTCCCAAAATTATATGATAACTTTGGAGGGGATGAAAATATTGACTTTGAGGAAACTATTTGTTAGAATTAATGTGATTTATTCTTTCCAATGTCAAACATTTATTTGAGGAAGAATTTCATACATAATGATGATATCAATGAAAATAAGTATCTTCCCCAAGTAAAAAAAGATAAAATACTATATATATTTGGGATTGAGGGGATGAAAGTGTCTTATAAAATAATAATCAAGTAGATAATTAATGACTCAAGTAGAAATAATTTGAGTAAAGAAAACTATTATGGCTCGAGTAACATTTAAAAAAATCCCCTTGAAGAAGATAGAGATTGAAATTAAAATTATAATACTATTAATGAAATATATTTAAATGTTTAATGAATAAAATAGGAAATTAATACATCATATAAATAAAATTTGGTGCATAATACAAATATATCTCAAAGAAAGTAATTTTGAGATAACAAACCATTACATATTTTATAATTTTTTATCCAAAACCCCATGAGATAATGAGCATGGAATAAAACTTTAATAAAAACTAAAATATAATTCAATCATGTAACCAAATATTAAATGTAAATTATATATACATCATTTAAAATAAGACATGTTTTATAATAATAAATATGTGTCAAGGGGTGAAAATTGAGATAAGAAACCCTTAACTTGTTCTTGATTCTCTCTGTGTATATACCTGACTTCGGGAATAATAAAATTAAGTTTAATGGATATATTATTAAGAAAATTATTCATCTATATTTCATTTAATATAGACCATTTATTATCATATTTTATTTATTTATTAAATATTTATTTCTTATGTTTGTGTGAAAATTGAATCGGTTCTGTCTTAATTAGGTAATCTTAGAGATCGAATATGATATTTTAACAATTGTTAAAAAATTACTATATCCTTTCCAAAACCATAAAAATATCATTATTTACTAATTAAATTTTAATAATATTAGTATTTATGATTCCATAGTCACCCATGATTGGTTTTTATAACATTGTTCAAGTGGGAGGTTAGACTAATACAAACACGAGCATGCTCTATCTTGATAGGTTACTATGGTTAAGGAATTGTAGAATATCATTATAAAAAAATTAATGGTATTATTTAAAAGTTTTTTATTTTTGGAGTCATTTTTTATGTGTTTTTAATAAATAATGAAAATTAAGATGAAAAACAAATATCATTACTTAGTTGAGGTGGTGGTCTCTAAAACAAAAAGTTGATGTTCTTTTGTTTTTCTAAGTGGATGTAAAGAAATAAATAAGTAAATTAATATAATAAAACTTCAGTATACTAATGATACAGAGGTCATTATCTTATTATGGTTATGTTAGGTTTGTAAGGGAAATATTATGATCAAAAGGATAAGGATTATGTAATACTCACTTTACTTTGAAATTTATCTTGAAAGTATCCTTAGAAATGAAAGAATTAAAAAAAACTTATAGTTTTTTTTGTTTTTTTTTTTAATGAGGTCTAGTCAGAATCAGAGCTTCTGACCATTTATTAAAAGAGTGAAAGAAAGTACAAGAAATGGTGAAGGGGGTCAGACAACCATAAATGCCCTCATTCATCAAAAATAGACATCATAATATGACATATCATTCCCATAATTAGAGTCTCCATCTTCCCACTCAGATTGAGATTTTTCTAAATTAAAAGTCTTTAGGTAGTTTGTTTCAACCTTTCTTGGCATCTTTGAAGATGCTCTAGTAGACATGTTCCTAGGAGTCTGAGAGTAGTCCTTTCAGGGTCTCCTCTTTGAAGGAACAGAGTAAATATCTTCGCCATCATTCATTCTTGCCTCACCACTTAGGACAACATCCTTGAAAGGGATAGATCCACCACTTTCCGTACTAGTGAATCTAGTCTTTCCCCCTTCATCATCAGAAATATTTCCCCATTTACCAGTAACTGGGGAAGAATGCTTAAACAAACTTATAGTGACCATGGGTTTTATTTTATGAATTTTACTTCTATAATATTCATATTGGGTATGGTTTCAAGAAAATTTCAAAGGTTATGTTTAAATTTAAGAGGGTGGAAGTGGTCCCCTTTCTAAAAGTAAATAAAAGGGCACTTTTGTAAACACCTATTATTTTTCAATAGTGGAATAAAAATATTCAGGGATTAATGGTTTCAAAATTTAGGATTAATGGATTATAAGGTGTAATAATGTTTTTAAATCCTATAAAAATCATCTTCCCACTTTTTTTAAACATGTTTCAAGCTTTTTACCCCTATAATTTTACATTTTACAATTTTGGTTTTTACCATCACAACAATTTTTTACCCTAGTAATGTATATTTTATTAAATATATAAGGTAAAAGTTATTACAAAATTTTGGTGTGATGAAATTAAATTTAATCAACATAAATTTTAATTCAATTTATAAATAATTAATAATTAAATTTTAAATTAAATCATTTAATTTATAGAAAAACTTTATTTACAAAAAACTTGTTTTCACTCTTAATTATTATTAATATTATTTAGTAATGATTAAAAATTTAATGATTGATAATATATTTAAATATTTGTTTACAAATTATATGAATTTAATTTTTTATAAGTGACTATTTTATTTTATTAGATAAAAATTACACAATATTAATTAAACAATTCTTTGAAATTAACAATTTTACCATTATCATCATCATTAACTTTAATATTAGTAGTCACACTTGTATAAAAAAATGATATTAATATTATTTTATAATATGATCATGTTAATATAAATTATTAAATCCATATTTATATATTTATTTTTTACAAGTGGAGAAAATTAATTTTTAATATAGGTAAATAAATCATCTTTTAAAGTAAAATATTACTTCAGTTTCTAGAACGATATATATGGGTTTCATAAATAAAAAATAAATTTTAAATGGTTTATTTTTCTTATAAATATATATATATATTATAAAAAAAGTTTCAAAAAAATAATTCGTTCTTTTATTATGATAATGTCATAAAAGTGATGCTTTTAGAAAAAATTGATGTTTACTTACTATTCACATAAAAATAAATAAGTTTAGAAAAATATCAAAAGTTCATAATATGGTAATACTTACATGATAAATCCAAAAAATAAAGTTAATTTTTTAAAATTAACATTCAAAAAATTAAATTTATATTTTCAATGAAAATAAAATATATATTAAAAAAATGATTTAATAAACATCAAGTGTCATTAATCTTATTTCATATAAATTTTTATATAATTGAATATTGACATTCATATTTATAAATATAAATATAAACTATTATAATAAACTTTTAATTGTGATCGATATAATTTGTTATGGTTAAATACAATACAATTTTAAAATGGTTCTTTGAAAGTTATCCTTTTTAAAATATTAATCAAATAAAAATAATATATGTAATTATTTTAATTGATTATTATCTATTTATCTACTAATTATTGTATTATTTAAGTAAATTTAATACATCATGGTTCCTTTTAGTTGGGTTTTATGTTATTTTATTGTTGTTTGTGACATAAATTATCGAAGATAATACTAATTTAAAGGATCCAAAATATCTGGTTGTTACATTATACCCCTCTTAAATAAATTTCATCCTAGTATTTTGTAGTTATTAAACATTGATGATAACAAGAGAGGGTATTATTAATGTATTTATCATTTTTTATATAACATCTAATATTAAATGTACCTTACTCTCTTAGGGTATATTAATCGACTTATCTTTCCTCAAGAAACATTAATCTTTTATAAAATCATATACCCTGGTATATATATACCCTAATCATACATTCTCAAAAATATACCTTTTCCCAAAACCATATAAATCTCTAAGATATTAAATCACAATGAAACTGTATATTATTCTAGAAAGTAACATTATCTTTAACCCTCAAATACTATTAACCCTTAGTTCATAAGGTCACACAATAGTCAATATATATATCATGATCCAAAAAAATGAGATAAAATTTTCCCAAAACATAATATATTATGTTTTTATTAAATAAATTATCAAATATAAGGCTATTGAAACAATCTAACTAACTTTTTTGAAATATCAAACAACCCTATATTACCTCAACATCAATCATATGTTAAACCTAAGAGTTGTACAGAGATTAATCATGTGTTCTCCGATAGTTATCCTCAAAAATATAACATTTTCCTACAATAAATTTTCAATTTTATTGATACCATTTAAGATATGATTCCAAACCTTTAATGAAAAACTATTAAAGGAAAATCCTTAGAGATTTTATATAATCCTCATAACTTTTATAATATACAAGAATATCTTTGATAAATATCAATCACTAATGAGAATAGATATGAGTATAAAATTTTAATTTATATTAATATATCAACCAAACAACCTCAAGTATTACTATAAAAACACATTTTCCATCAGAACATGCATATTATAATATTCTAAACCATTTATGTATGATCCCATATTCGGTTATAAGACATAGTGGTTTTTAAAAACATCCCTTTCTAAGATTTATTTTTTGTGATCATATTTCATCCAAATACTACAAACAAAATTTTTATGATAATATCCAAAATATGAATATAAAAACATCAATTTTATGATGTCTTTACCAATAAAACCTTTTCTTTTAACATTTGATGTTTTCAGTTCAACCTCTGACTCTACTTATGCAATACTTGGTTACTTTAGGTTATGTTCTATCACTCTTCTTAACCTAATCCCTTAAATTAATTAAGAAATAAATCCTTCATAATATCTTGTAAAGAGTATGTGATTAACTAAATCACATCCCTTGGGGGTTTCTAGCTAGTTTTATAGTTCTATTCCCACTCAACATGCACCCTATTGAAGATCAATTCAATTCCCAACTTTTGTTTTTGAGGGTGATTACCCTTGGGGTATCTCTTACATAGCTAAATCCACTTTCTTGTACCCATATAGAGATTTAGTTTCTAGGAGAACCAAAAAATATTTAATTTACTAAAACTTTGGGATTCTATCCTATAATTAGGTGTATCCCTTAATTATATACCTAGGGTTTTCATAAAATTTCTATTATCACAGTCTTTAAAATATTCAATAATTCATCAACTAACTTTAAGATATATCTATAACTATTAAATTATGATAAACCTTAACTTATAATCCCTTAAATTACTCTAAAATAACATCTTAATCTTAAAAGTTAACTAAACCATGATCTAATTCCAACTATAATAGCCTATATACGTGGTCGTCATAATTACATAACTTAAAGAAAATATTTCTTTAGAATACATTCCCATGATCTTTTAGGTTTATAGTTTTAGAGAATTGGGAAAACACAATAACTAACAAAACTAATATCTTTTTCAACTAATAGATATTTTCTCATTATATATGAAATTTTTTAATCCTTAACAAGTCTTAAACATCACCCTAAAATTCTCCATACACGATACTCTCCCATAAACATCATACATATTAATTTTCTTTGTAACCTGAGGAAATGGAAACATAACAAATAGGTGAGGCTGGTGCTTAGTAAGGGTAAATATATGTGATAATAATCAAATATTATATGTGACAATAATATGATAATATGGGTATAATCAAGATACATGATAATTTTATACCTAATAAAACATAGATCAAAAGTCATGAGACTGGTCATAAATCTTATTATAATATAAGACATGAATCAAGAGTGTGAGAACATATGTTAACAGTAATAGTCCATGGAAGATTAATATAGAAATAATAATAAGCATAAAAGTATGGAATAACATTGAAATGTAGCATAAAGAGCTTCATATAAATAATACATTATCATATCATTGAAAATTCTTGTGATAAAACTCATTATGTCGATTCCTATATGAATAAACTCATTATTTCCACACTTTAAAATTTTAATAAACTAATTATTCCCATGAATATCTTTAAAAACACATAATTTTTATGTTTGACTATCTAATGAGATATCAACATAAACCAATACATTAAAGGGTGACATAATACCCCACCCATCATAATTCATACATATGTTTGCCATATAAAATAATTCATCACGATATCATAAAGAACCCACGGAAAGAAAATAGGTTTCATTTCCATTTCAGATCGAACTAGATAAGGTCAACATTTATAATTACATTAACAATCATAACATGATATACCCATATATAATAAACTAGTGTCCAAAAATATTAAATAAATTTTAAGGTAAATATAATTAAATCAAGATAATAAAGAATATGGTATTTAAACCATATAGATAAAGGGTATATGGTTAAGATAATAATTTCCTTTATCAATAATTATAAGGAAACTATATAGACACCTGTTAATAAAAGGAATCAAAAATAGGGTATTCACAAAGGAAAGGAATTCAAATAATAATTAAGGTTGTACAAAAAAAAGATTAGGAAATAAAAATCCATTTATGGATCATTTATTTAATAAATATTTAACATTTATCATTTATGAAAACATAGTTAAATAATAAACTAGTAAATGAATAATACTTTTATAATAGTAGTCAAATTTTACTTTTAGAATCATGATAAAAATAACCCATTTCCATGAAAACCCTTATAAATAAAACTGATAGAATAATGCAAAAATAATTTAATTTTTTAAACCATTAATAATTGTAAATAATATTCATAATTTTTTAAAATATATAATTATAAAATCATTTTAAAAATAATTTTTTTCTTATTTTTATAAAGAAATTATAAGCAAAAAAGTCAACAGTTTATTTGGAAAAGTCATTTTCAAAATGGTTAGAAAGAAAAAATAGAGATATTTTCAAAATTTAATTTTTAATACATCTATAATAATGGAGTCTTAAAAAATTAAGGTTTTATAGTGAAAACATGGAGTGTAATATACAAAATCTTATTTTAAAGGATGATAAAACTTTTTAAATATTTTGCAATACCATTGTGGAAAACCCACATCATAAAAAGTGTACTAGATTTTCCTTTTTAAAATAGGTGAATATAATGATGAGGTTCATAAAAAATAATCTATATTCACGTTCCAAAAAAGGGGGTAACTTTGGCAGGAATGAAAATATGGTCACGGATAAAATATTTGTTTGAAAGAATAAGATTTATTCTTTGTAATGTCGAGCATTTATTAATGAATATATCTGATCAATAAAGATAATCTCGATGAAAAGAAGTAAAATTACTTAAGAAAAATATAAAATACTATAGATAAAATTAATTTTGAGGATAAATGGTATTGGAAGACCAAAATAAAGTAGATAAATTATGGCTTAGGGAGAAATAATTTGAGTAGAAAAAAACTATTATTGCTCAAGTAAAATTTAATTAGAAACACCTTTAATGAGAGAGAGATTAAAATTAAAATTATAATACCCTAAATAAAATATATTTCATATTTAATTTATCAAATATAATGTATATACACTATATAAGAAAAATTATTTTTATAATACAAACATATCTCAGATAAATAATTTTTGAGACAATAAACCCATATAGATTTGGGAATTTTTTAGGCAAAATACCATGAGAGAAATTTCATAGAATATAACATCAAAAATCCTGAAATATAAGATAATAATGAAGAAAAATATTAAAGGGGTGTAAGATACACAATTCCAAGTAAAATTTAGTATAGAATAAGAAATATGTCTTAAGGGCTTAAAATTGAGATAAGAAATTGTTACCTTGTTCCTAATTCACTTTGTGCATGCCCCAAGATTCCTAAACAATAAAATTATTTTTATTAGATACCATATTATTATTTTTATTAATATATATATAATTTAATATCAACCATTTATTATTATATTAAATTTATTTATTAAATATTTTTTCTTATATTTTCTTGAAACTTTAATCATTGCTGATTTATTTCAATAATTTTAGTGAAAAAAGATGATAGTTTAATAATAAATTAAATTCTTGATATAACCATTCCATAACCATAAAAAATAATTATTTTGTTATTAAATTTTAATATTATTAGTATTTACTTCTCATATCCATCCATGAAAATGTTTTATAGCATTGTACAAGTTGGAGGTTAAACCAACCCAAACATCAACATGATATATTTCAATGGGTGAGTATTTTTAAGGAAGTGTATAATATAATAGTAAAAAAATAATTATTATTTTACATATATGTTTATAATTTGTGGAATAATATATGAAGTTGTTTGAATATATAATGAAAAACAAGATAAAAAATAAAAAATGTTACTGTATGGATGTTATGACACATCGTGTCTTTATTACACATTAATTCATGGTTTAATATAGAATATTAAACAAAATTTAACCAAGAAGATTGATAGGTGTAGTGAATTTTGGAATTGTGTACATTACATAACAACCTAAAATAGGGATTACATTTCCATTATTTAAATCTTCCTTAACATGATCATAAAATTTCATCGTACTTAAAACTACATGGGATAACCTAGGGACATACATAATAATGGGGTAAGCTATAAAGTCTAATAAGGGAATAAACATATAATAACATGAAAAAGTATTACAATTTAAGGAATATCCATTTAAATGGAACATAAAATAGGTGAGAAACATTAACATGGATAATGATGAAAGATAAAGAATAATAATATAAAGGCAACATGGAAATGTGGCAAGAACTTAAAACATGTAATCATAAACATAAGTCAAAGATAAACAACAAGACATCATGATGTAAAAAGTCCAAAATTGGATTAGGTTCACTCCCTAATCCTCTTCATGAAGTCTCATTATACTAAAACATTACCCAATGCATTGGAGCGCTATATAATTATGGGCGCACCCTTCACTTTTATATCATTCACATGAATAACGGTGCCATATAGATCATACAACATGGAATCATTTTTCATATTATTTTATTCCATAATCAAGGATTGTGGAATAAATACATGTAATTACCCAATAAAATAAGTATAAGTGTCTAAATGTGAACATCGTTGATAGGAAATGGGTATAGGTATTCACTAAAAAATTGTTTGGTATGGAAAATCATGATTAAATTTTGGCACCATAACGATAGCACTAAAAGATTTATAAAAAAAATCATGAGAGATAAAGGTGTGTATATTTATTTTTACGTCAGACATAAATAAATAGGTATGGGTAAGATCATATCCCAATCTTAGTATTTCAAAATTAAAGGCCTAAAATGAAAAATATTCTTGAATTTAAAAGAGGTGGGAGAGGTCCCTTACTAAATTTTGGCATGGTAACAGATGTACATAAAGGTTAATGGGAGGGATTAATGATATTTAAAGGGGTATCTCATCATATGTACATAAAAAGAGAATTAATGGATGTAAATTTATAGGAACAACATAAAATTGGTGTTATAATAAAAAAGTAATGTGGGGGATACCTTACCATGAGATAGTGAATCCAAAAATATTTATAGGAGCTTATTGAGAGATTTGGGGAACCATGGGGGATTCTAGAGAGGGTATGGAAGATTATGGAAAAACTCTATGGTTTTTTAGTGAATAAAAATGGGATATTTTTTGGGTTCATATAGGAAAATACAAGATAGTTCTTTATTATTTCCAAAATATAGGTTTTTGACTCCATACAATAAAATAACCAAAACTACAAACCATACCGTGATTTTTTCCTATTATTTATGAAAAATATGGGTTCTTTATATTATTTTATAAGTATAAAAACATAAATTAATAAAATATTACCCTTTATGAGGTGTAAGTGAGTCATGTCCTTAAAGAAATGATTTTAAAACCATAAAATATAATACAGCTTTTAGAGGATTCATAAAGAATTTATAAAATTAATAAAATAACCTTAAAATCACATTATTTAAAATTTTAAACATATATTTGGTCATGGATACCATTTATATTATTTATTACATCATTTTTGGGTCATTATGATATCATAATACACATCGTATATTAATATGGTATTAAATTTTTACCTGAAAATTAGATTCTCTCAGAAAATTATGAAAAAATCACCGTTGCATAATTTTGATTTTATAATGCCAAAAATAATGTTTATTTTATCTAAATAATTTTCTAAATATTTTATTTTTTACTTTTAAAATAATAATTAACATTTATAGAGAAATTTTGGGTTTATTGAAAATAACAATTTTCGAACCCTCAAGAAAAAATTATTTTTGACTTCATATAATTATATTATTAAATATAATTAGTAAATATTATCTAATAATAATATTTTATTAAAATATAATTTATTTCAAAAAAAATAATTTATCAAAAAGAATTTCTTAATTGAAATTTCATATAACCGAAAAATACAATTTTTGTTATATTATATCAAAATCCAAATCATTTGTAAAGTAACAATAATAAGAAGAAAATATATTCATTATTCTATAAAATATAAATATTCATATTATTATGGTCTTGATATATATCCCTTTATTACATTGAAAAATTCACTAAGGGTAAGTTGTGTGATGGTTAGACATTCATGGGATAGTTCGGCGAACATGGTTTGGGTTGTGAACTCGATGAGCTTGAACTTACCCTATAAAAATTCTCACTCATTATTTAGTTGTGGGATATTGGATTGGGATTGATGAAGTTAAAAGACCAGTGATTCTATATCCCTCAGAATATTTGATAAATGGGCTTCATAGGGTAAGATCCTACTAGTTGAGGTCATTACTTCCATTGCCTATATCAATTGGATTTTTCAAAATCCTTTATTTATATTAATCATATGACCACTATTCAATGGAAATATTATCAAACATTATAATGCTTAATGGTATTTGAAATCTAATGTTATATAATTAAACCAAAAAAATTGAATTTTTTTTCCACAACCAAAATACATAATAAGATATTTAATTCGACCACAATGGGAATTTTATTTATAAATGTATGGGTCATTGTGATCTACCCCCTTCAAAAGTTTCAGACTCTAAATTTTTCTTTCAGACACTAAAAAAGATGATGTTAACTTTGCTTCATCACATCCTCCAGCTCCCACATCACTTATTCAAAATTTTTATTTCTCCATATAACTTTGACCAAGTGAATTGTCTTATTTTGTAGGACATTGTCTCTACAATCTAAGATTTTCACCCAATGCTCCTCATATGAAAGATTATTATCAAATAGTACCACAACTAGATTCATCACATGTGAGGATTCTAGAATCTACTTCCTCAATAGTGATATGTGGAAAAAATCATGTACATGAGATAGTTTATTTGGGATTTCTAATCTATGGGCACTGCTCTGATGAGATCAGGGATCTCAAAGGGGAAAATATAGCTTGGAATATGCTTTCACTTCTTTAAAATCTCATGAATTTATTCCATAGAGATAGGAAGAGTAATACATTATCTCCAACCTCAAATTCTATGTGTCAGTGAAAATTTTCAACATAGTTCTTTTCTTGACTCTGAGTAGCCTTGATATGTTGTTCAATGGTCTTGACCTTTTCCACCATTTTCTAAACCATTTCAGGACCCAGTAGTTTTTTTTCCACAACATCATCTCAGCATGCAGGTGTTCTGCACCTCTTCCCATAAAGTGATTTATAGGGGACATAAGGATTTTTGAGTGGAAAATATTATTGTATTATAACTTTACCAAAGGAAGATGTAGATCCCAACATCCTTTAAAGTCAATTGAGCATTCTGTCAATATTTCCTCAGGTGTCTGGATAGTCTTCTCAAATTGGCCATCAATTTAAGGGTGATAAGATATGATTGAGTTCAAATAAATATTTAGATCATAAAGTAGACTCTTCCAAAACATGGTGGTAAATATTGAATCTCAATTATATACAATCGATAGTGGTGTTCCAGGAAGCAAGAAAACTAATCTAAAGTATATCCTTGCAAGTTTATTGAGTGATGAGTCCTCTCGAATTGGAATGAAGTGAGCAGTCTTTGTAAGAAGATCCACTATAACCCATATATCATTATTTTTTCTTCATTTATTTTTAAGTCCAATGACAAAGTCCACAGTTATGTTTTCCCATTTCCATATAGGTATGGGTAAAGGTTTCATCACCCCCTGGGATTTTTTCCTTTCAACCTTCACTTGATGACATACAAGACACCTTGATGTAAATTTTGTGATATCCTTCTTCATATTGTCCAACAAATAGTGATATTAGATATCTCAATAAAACTTTGTGATTATTTCTTGGATATATAAGGTTGAACTATGTGCATCCTCTAACAGCTCCTTTAAATCATTTTTTGATGGTACACATAGTCATGACACAAATATTACAACTTCTTATTTATTAACATTGAACTCTAATTATTTTCATTCTATTATAACCTCTACTTTCTTTTGAATTCACACGTTATCTCATTGAGAATCCTTTATCCTCTCAAGAAGGGATAGTTGAGAAATAATTTGTTAATGTATTGATGATGTTCATTCCTTTATGATTCACGTGTATATCATTTTCAAGTTTAAAAATATAGGATCCTTCCCAGTTATCATCAATGATAAAAAAAATTATCCTTCATACTTAGAGAATATTACACTTTATTTTATTTCTAAGTATGGTAGTGTATTGATAAGTCATATAACTTAATCCGATCTAACCATATTCACTAGTGAATATTCATCTCTTTTTGTGTGAATATATAATTGAGGCTCTTATAATCCATATATATTTCATACTTCTCCCCAAAGAGATAATACCACCAGATTTTTAATTCAAAGATCACTGTATACAACTCGAGATCATGCATTGGGTATTTATTTTCATGAACTTTAAATTTCCTCAAAGTATAGTCTATCAATTTTTCATTCTACATTAACACACATCTCAAGACCTTCATCAAAGCAACATTTTACACCACAAAATTCCCCCAATTTTGGGTATAGTAAGTACAAGTGTAGTGAGAATACACTTTTTGAACTCCTTAAATCACTCTTTACATATATAATTCCAAAAAACATAAATCAATTATGAGTGAGTTTGGTTAGAGGGTTTTAAAATCATGATAAAATGTATCACAAATTGACGATAGTACCCAGTTAATCCAAGGAAACTGTGGATTTATGACACAGATATTAGCCCTAGACATCCTTCAAATTATTTTATCTTTGAAGAATCCATAGATATCACATTTCATATGATAATATTCTCAAATAATGAGGCTTCCTTTAACCAAAACTCATATTTTTTCTACTTTTCAAAAAACTTCTCCTTTTGTATGGTTTTTAGAACAGTGCTTATATTATCCTCATGCTCCTCCTTACATTTAGAGTATATTAGTATATCATCTATAAATACTACCACTTATTTTTTGAGGTAATATCTAAATAATTTATTCATAAGTTTTATTAATATTGTTGGACCATTAGTAAGTCTGAAAGGAATTACTATGAGCTCATAGTGCCCACACCTTGTTTGGAATGAAGTCTTGGAAATATCCTTTATCTTCACCCTTAGTTGACAATACCCCAAATAAAGATCCAAATTGTAGAAGTATTAGGAACCACATAAAATATTGAACAATTAATAAATATGTGTTAGTGGATACTATTTCATTATTGTGATCATATTTTTCTCATGATAATAAATTTGAAGTCTCATTAACCCATCCTTCTTCTTGTTAAAGAGGACTAGTACATCCAATAGTGAATCACTTGAGTGAATGAACCCTTTATCAAGATTCTCTTATATTTGTTTCTTCATCTCCTTAAGTTAAAAAATATCAATTCTATATGGATTATTTTATAATGGCAATACACCAGGTATAAGATCGATTAAAAATTCAACCTCTCAGCTAGGAGGAAGGCTCGAAAATTCTTTGGGAAACACATCAGAATATTCCCTAACAATGGGAATGTATTAGAGGATTATATTTTCTATAGAATCAATAATTTGATCTATATATTCTTTTTTATAGGGAAATAATATCCATTCTTGATATTTTGGTTCTAAAAAATATTCATCCTCCTCCTTGTACTTGTATAAAATCGGAGGATGATTTGAAAAACAGAGATTAATTTCCTTCTCATGAAAATTTATATTTTATCTATATAAGGAAACCAATACATATATATAATTGTATAAAATTACATTAAAGGAAGTTTCAAAAGGTTTTCTGGGAATTTCAACCAAAAAAATTTGATAGGGTAGGAGTTATATGCATGGGATGAAATAATTTCCCCATTTTTTGTTTTCACCAACTACTCTACTTCCATGATTTGTGGTGTTGATTAAATTGTTCTACTAAACTTACATGATATGAAGGAATTTGTAGAAAAATAATAAAAATGTACATTAAATTTTCTTGAATGAATAACTATAATACCTATCACCACTTCTTTTTTTGGATCCACCTTAGTGGTTGTAATAGATTAAGTTCAACCTTATTTCCCTAGTGGTTATTGGATCTAATTGTCTTTGACCACCCTTAGCTTAGTGAATTGGTTTTAAGAGTTCCCTTTTTCCTTATAGTTGGATCATTAGAAGAAAAGGATAAGGGTTTACGAGAGCATTCCTTACATTCATTACATTGGAGGGTTTCTCCCACCGATAATTTTAAGTTAGGTTCCCTAACTTTCCACACCTAAATAATTTCTTCATCCCCTATAAGAAATTTATGAGGTTCTTATTTCAACAAATTTGACAATTGGGGTGTTCTAATTTATTACCACAATTATATTTTTACATACCACTACCAAAATTAAACTCCAACTTCCACTTCTTACCCTCATAGTTATCAAACTCTCATATCACTAAGGATTTTTGTAGACTAGGTTCTTTCCCACAAAAGAATCAGTCAAATTTTCATTCAGGGGTAATGATAAAGTTAGAGTCATATCATTCAAGTCATGTGATGTTTTCCTCATACAACATGGTGGATTTATATTTTTTATTGAAAGGAAATACCTTTCTATTTTAAGATGGAATGTTCGAGGAAAATATTTTTTCAAAAAAAATTATAGTATTTTTTCAACTCCATTGCTTTGATCTATTCCTTAGGATTCATATTCTTAATCAATTTCCACCACTGGTTATCTTCTCCTACTATATGATAAACATAAAATATAACATTCTCTTTCTTGGAACATTTTAGAATGGAGATAATCATCCTAATGGAGTCAATCCATTGTTTCGCAGTTAAGGGATCGGATGATCCATTTAAAGTTAGAGGCCTTTATCGAATAAAGATCTGAATATAAATTTATTCTCTCCTAGTGGAATTTGGGTGTTCCTCCAGATTCAAGTTTTTATTCATAACCTTAGTCAACTAATATATTAGCTTCAAAAATTTCATGATTCCAGCTTCCATTGGGTTGGGTATCTTGTTTGGGAAGTAATCACATTTCCCTTCTCATTGGTTGTTTACTTAGTTCATCCTATTTTATACCATTTCATAAATTAAATGGAAAATTAAGGATAAGTATTTTTAAACTATTAAATACATAGAAGATATTCTAGTAACATTAAACGTATAACTTGTAATTGACATTTATTCTATAACATATGAAATTCTTGTCTTCAATCTATGTTATCCATAATTCATTCTCTAACATAAACACTAATGGGAATTTTTGTTCCCTTAATAATGATTCATAATAATCTTGTGAATTTAAAAATTCATATCCCTTTGGAGTTTCAAACTAGGTGTTCATCACATTACATTTTCTTTCACCAATTCACGATCGATTCTATCCCAATGCAGTGTTTTTGGATTTTAACCCTAATTATGTATGTACCAGAGCCACATACACTTATAGTATCTATAAAGAGATGTATATTCTTGAAAACAACTTAATCTAAACATAACCAAAATTTTGGTATTACTTATTATGATTAGTCTAATCCATAAGTATTTCTATAGAGTTTTGTAATCCTAATCCATAAAATAAATAAAATTTCTTTTGATATCAGCTATGACACTCAGTGTCTTTATTACACATTAATTAATGATTTAATACATAATATTACACTTAATATGACTCAGATGATTGAGAAGATTAGTTTATTTGGGAATTATCTACATTACATATCAAATTAAAATAGAGGTATATCACCATTATTGAAAAAATATTTAACATGATCATAATATTCAATCACACTTAAAACTTCATGGGATAACTAGGGGATATACATAATAAAGGGGTGAGCTATAAAGCCAGGTAAGGGAATAAACATTGATTAACATGAATACAGTATTACATATTGGAGAATATAAATTTCAATGGAACATAAAATGTGTGAGAAACATGAATATGAACAATGAGGCATGATAAATCATGATAATATAAGGCAACATGGAAATGTAGAAATACCTTTAAACATGGAATCATAAACATAGGTCACGGATAACTTCCATGAAATCATGATTGAAAAAATACCCATGATGGATTAGGATCAATACCTAGTCCCATTTATGATATCTCATGAGACTAAAACATTACCCAATTCATTGTAGTGCTATCTAATTCTGGGTGTGTTATGACCCGTCCTCGGGACCTGTGCCATGACTACCCCAAGCCTGCCTCCCATAGGCCAGGGGCTGGCAACTAGCACCACGGTGTAAATCCCGACAAAAAGGGGAAGGCATTGCCTTTATAAAGTAAACAAGCACCACATAGTAAGCAAGAAGAAGTATACACTAAGTAAAACTGGGTACAAAACTAAGTGCAGAAAGTAAATGGGCCAGAATACAAACCCAAACTGAAAGTAAAGTACGAATGGATAGAAAGTACAGCAATTGAAAGTAAAGAAGCAACGTCGAGTCGTCCACTGGAAGTCCCACCTGAAGGGTGGGTATAGATAGCCTCCTCACCTCCTCAGGTCCAACCATATACTCCATGTACGTCTCGCCCAGTGGTCCACCTCCAGGTACCGACTTGCTCCACAAGCCTCAACCACGATCAGCATTGTCCGTCGTCTGCATCCAACACAACGTAGTGCGGGCATAGCCCATGCAGGGGTGAGTATACGCTACTCAGTAGGGACCCTGAGACCCACGAAGGTCTCCCAGAATCCACAAAGGATAATCCACAAAGGAATATATAATCATGAAGTAACATCCAACACTACTTAGGTATATTCCCATACATATACCTAAGTCATCAATTCCAGTTCGGCTCCAACATCTGAGCCCAAGTTCGATCACGTCCACACAGGATAGTAAAACCCAATCCACACAGGATAACACAACCCAATCCACATAGGAAAGCAAGTCAATCATATCGAAGATATTGATTGAAAGTAAAGAATCAGCTCACACAGGTATACTTTTTCGTAAGGTGATAGAGATAATCAGATATAGCCACTGATTCATCTAAGTTGGGACCCACGTAGGATACTAAACCAGCTAAGCTATCGGACCCACATAGGATACAGACCAGCTACTCTGCCAGACCCACGTAGGATAGCAAGAACAGAGTCAAACACTGCCAGACCAACATAGGATACAAGAACAGTAGTCATCTCCATCGAACCCGTGGAGGATTTCAGTACGGTCTTCATCACTGCCGAACCCACAGAGGATTTCAGTGCAGTCTTCATCGTCGTTGAACCCACGGAGGATTTTAGTACGGTCTTCATCGCTGCTGAACCCACGGAGGATTTCAGTGCAGTCTTCATCATTTTCAAACCCACTGAGGATTTCAGTATGGTCTTCATCGCTGCCAAACACACGGAGGATTTCAGTGCAGTCTTCATCGTCGTCGCAGTCGCAGCCAGCTCTAGGGTTCCCGCACACATCATGCTCATTTCCGAGAGGATCTGCTCCACAAGCCAAAGGGGGTCGATACATCAACTGATACGTAGTCCGGAGTTGATGTATCCCAAAGTTCCGTCTCAACAAAAGGAACTCAACGCGACAGACGGCTCATCAATCGGACGCCCGGTCTGAGAGTTATTGGATTTTTCGTTCCAGGGGCCCGGTTGGTTTTTAAGTAAAAACCAACCCGATTGCACTCCAACTGCATCCAAAACTCGAGCGGATTAAGCCAAAAGGTCCGTCTCACTAAGATTATTCCAACAAAGTTGACGGCACATCAATCGGACGTCCGGAGCTCAAGTTATAAGTGTTTCCGCTCCAAAGGCCCGGTTGGTTTCGTGTTCGAACCAACTTGGACATACCCAAAGTTCTCTGAAACCTTGACTGTAATATACCGAAACGACCATCTTGATCTAAGGATCGCATTTCAATTGACGGTGTGTCGATTGGATATCCTTAGCCCAAGATATGGGCAAAAAACGAACCTGTCCGGTTTTAGGGGGTTTTGGGCCCGGACTGACCCGGCCCGAGACCCCCTGGGTCGGCCCGAACCGGGTCGACCCAAACTGGGTCTGGGTCTAGCCCTTTAGGGCACGACCCAGCCCGGTGGGTGTGTCCCGGCCCCACCGGCGCGGCCCGGCCCCGCCGGCGCGGCCGGGCCCGGCCTGGGCGGCTGGTTGGCCTGGCCTGGGCTCGCCCCGCACGGCCAGCTCAGTGCTGGCTGAGCCGTTGCGGAAAGGGGGGTGGCTGCCTCCCTTGATTGACCCCCCCCCCCCATGTGGGGGACACTTCCTTTGGCCAACCAGGGGTTACGACCCCTGGGCTTCTCCCTTCTGAAACGGTCGGCCCGGTCCGGTCGGCCGGTGGTGCCGCTGCGGGACCCCGCGGTCCCGCCCCTCCGAGGTTACGGCCGTCCTGCCTTGCACCGCCGCGGCTTTGAGCCGCGGCCTTGTCCGACCGGTGCGGTGTGACGGCGTCGCGCCTTCATTCGGCCTCAACAGCACGGTGCAACGGCGCCGCACTTCTTCTTTGTTTCTGTGCGGTGTCGTTGCACCGTGCTGCCTTTAATCGTGCCGTGACAAACACAACATCAAAGGGGGAGGAGGGTCGGCCGTGTTTGTGTGGTCCGACCTCCTCCCGTTAATCCGATATCAAGAGGCTTAAGAATTAGATGTTTGGACGACAACGAATATTCATGAACCAAAATCAAACCCCTACCTCGATAACGAGTTGGCGATCGAAGAGTGTCGCGGAAACGGCGTCACGAGGTAAAGCTCCATATGTGCTTGATGGAGATCATCCGAGGTGGAGCGGCGTCTCACACCGGCTGCGGAGAAGAGAAGAAAGGCACGACGATCACTCCTTTTGGTGATGGCGTTCTTCGTTGGGGTCTTGACGTTCTTCGCGTTCTCCAACAAAGAAGATGATGATTCCTCTAGATTTTGAGTATTCTCTCCCAATCCTTAACACCACAAATCTAACCCAAAAATAAAATAAGCTCCACTTATTTTATTAAGTCATGCCAAGAGTTTAAAATTTATAAACTCAATTCAATTAATTGAATTAAGGAGTTGGATTAATTAATATATAGGAGAGGAAAAGTCACAACATTAATTACAAGGAAGATATTAAGAGGAGTTTCAAGGGGTTATGGGGAATATGAAAAGTGGGGGCTCATGTGGGTCCCACCTCTCCTTTATTCTCCCAAGAGAAGTTAGCAACCCAACATCCACACAAAGGATAAAACTACTTAGAAGAAAAATAAAATTGGAATAAAATTTTATTTTATTCTTCACTTAAACCTCAAATTTTAAACAACTCCTCCCGAGAAAACGCACCTTTGGAAAAGGTCTTATTAAGAAACTACCGGCACTGCGGTTCTATCGGTGCCCTCGGATTTAGATTCCGATCACCGGTTTAAAAGTTAGGAAAATCGGCTCGTTCGTTCACTGAATGTACCCGAGCTAAACTTCGGAACATGATTTCGGGCACACCGGGCCTCGGAATCAGGTTCCGTCAGAAACTGCGTTCTTGTAAAAACCCAAAGAAAATTAAGAAAAAATTTCCCTTGAATTTTATAGGTCTTTACAGAGTGTACCCATCACTTTCATATCATTCACATGCATAAATGTGTCACATAAATCATATGACAGGGATTCATTTTTATCACATTTTTTCCATGATCAGTGAGTGTGAAATAAATAAATGTAATTCACAAACAAAATAATTATAAGTCCATAAAGTTTAACACCCTTAAAATTAAATGGTTATATACAATCACTATAGAATTATTTTCAATGTAAAATCATGGTGAAATTTCAACAGCCTAACGACAGTACTATAAGATTCATAAAAATGGTTTATTCGATAGATAAAGGGGTATCTATTTATTTGTAAATAAAATGAACATAAATATATATGTTTAAAATCATATAAAACCATTATCATTTGGAAATAAAAGGAATAAAATGAAGAAGATGCTTGAATTGAAAAGAGGATGGAGTGGTCCCTTATAAAATTTCAGCATGGTAATGTGTGTAAATAAAGGTTCATGGGAGGGATTAATGAGAGTAAAATAGGTCTATAATAACATGGAAATAAAACTTTTTTTATTATAGATTTATAAAAATATACCCAAACAAGAAAAAATAGAAATTAAGAGGTATAACATAAATAGGTTCTAGAATAAAAGTTGAGTGGGAGATCCCTTACCATGAGAGAGTAGTTCCCAAAAGCTTTGGAGGAGATTATTGAGAGCTTAGGGGAAACTTGGGAGGACACTATATATGGTAGTAAATAGTAAGGAAGTGATAAATTTATTTTTAGTGAAGAGAAATTGGAAATTGGATGGGTATATATAGGAAAGGGAGGGGAGTTCTTTATTATTTTCCAAACATAGGTTTTGGACTCTATATAATAAAATAACCAAAACCAAAAACATTTTGATGAGTTTTTGAAATGTTTTATAAATAATTGAAGTGTTATTCATTATTTAATAAGGCCAAGGAATGAAATTATTAAAATATTACCCTTGATGATCTGGAAGTGAGTCATTTCCTTAAGGAAATGATTTTAAAACCTTGAAATATAAAATAGGTTTTAGAGCATTAATAAAGGCTTTATAAAATTAATAAAATATTATAAAAACACATTGTTTTCAATTTTAAACATATATTTGGTATTTTATATCATTTATAGTATTTATTACATCATTTTTTGGTCATTATTATATCATAATACACACCTTATATTTATACTATATTTAATTTTTACCTAAAAACTGGATTGTCTTAGAAAATTATGAAAAATTCACTTTTGGGTAATTTCAATATTTTTATTCAAGAAATAATTTTTATTTTATCTAAGAATTTTATATATATGTAAATTTTTAATTTTAAAATAATAATTTACATTTTTTTAGAAATGCTGGTTTCTTTACAATAACAGTTTTCAAACCCTTATAAAAATTATTTTTGACTTTATAAAATTATATTACCAAATATTATTAATAAATATTATGTAATAATAATATTTTATAAAAAAATAACATTTATTTCATAAAATTCATTAATTTATCCAAATAATCTTATAATTGAAATTACATATTACCTGAAAATACAATTTATGTTATATTGTGTCAAAATCAAAATCATTTATAAAGTAATAATAATAATAAAGTTTTATATTCATTATTCTGAAAAATAGACATATTAATATTATTAGGGTCTTGATACATATCCCTTTATTACACCAATAAACACCTTAATGGTAAGGTTCATTATGGTGATACTTTCAAGGGATGGTTCGATGTACATGGTTTGTGTCTGTATCTCGATAAGCTTTAACTTCTCCCATAAATTGTTCTAATCGTGATTTTGTTATTGGATCTTGTCTTGGGATTGGTCAAGAAAAATACTAGTGATACTATGTCACTCGAAAGATCTAATTAACAGGATTAATAGGGTATGATTCTACTAGTTGAGGTCATCGCTTTCTTTTTTTGTGTCAATTAGATTTGTCAAAACCCTTATTTATACTAACCATATGATCACTATTCAACAGATATATTATCAATGTTTATAATGGTTAAAATTATTTTATATATGATGGGATGTAATAAAACCAAATATTTTCTGGTTTTTTCTATAACCATAAGACATAAAAATACATTTAATTCAACCATAAGTGGAATTAAATTTTTAAATTTTTGTGTTGTTACAGAGACGGTAGTCCACAAAACACATGGTTAACGTTCTTTTGTTTTTATTAGTGGATGGAAAGGAATAAATAATGTTAATTACATTAAAATAATAATACTTAATTATAGTAATGATACTAAGGTAATTTTATTATTGTGTTTACGGTACATTTGAATGATAAATAATAATAATAAAATGATAAGGATTAAGTAACACTCACTTTGGGACTTTGAACATTCTCTTGAAAGTCTCCATAGAAATTAAGGGATTAGAAAAACTTATAGTGAGTATCGGATTTAATTAGTGTTAAAGGGTTCTATGAGATAAAAATTTGTTAGGGTTTAAAGGAAATTTCAAACATTAGGTCTAACTTTTGGAGGGTATAGGTGATCCCCTTTTATATGTGAAGAAAAGGGAACTTTTGTGAACACCCCTTAATTATCAATAATAGAATGACACTATTCAAGGTTCAATGGTTCCAAAATTGAGAAATAATGAATTTTATAGTTTTATAAGGTTTATCAATCCTCCATAAACAATTTTACCACATGTGTTAAACATTTTTCAATATTTTTATCACTTTATTTTAACATATTACCATTTTATGTTTTTCCATTGTAACTAGTTTATACCTAGGTTGGTTATATTTTATTAAAAATATAAGGTATCCCATATTATATAATTATGGTATGATAAACCTAAATTTAATAACTTTTTAATCTAATTCAATTTATAAATAAAATGAAATTAGCTTTTAAATTAAAAAATATATAGAAAAAAATGTTTGTAGAAAAACTATTGTTTTTTCATCAAGTGTTCTTAACAGTATTTAGTTTCGATTACCTATTTAATGGGTGATAATATATTTCAATATTTTACTAAAAATTTTGTTAATTTCATTATTCTTAAGATATTTATCTAATTTATTTAATAAAAATTATATAATATTAATAAAATAATTTTTAAAAATATAATCTTTACCATTGTCATTGTCATTAACATTAATCTTAGTAGTCATGATTCTATGTGAATAAATGAAAGTTTACTTATTAAATAATTAGATAATTCTTTTAAAATATCTCATCCGTTTTTATATATTTATTTTTTACATTTTATGAAAATAAATTTTTAATATAAGAAAATAAATCAGTTTTTAGAATAAAATATTAATTACGTTTCAAAAAATGGTAAAAATGGGTTTTATAAATACAAAATATTAATTTTAAATTATTTATTTAACTTATATATATTACAAAAAGGTTTTAAAAACATTTAATTCATTATTGTATTATGATAATATCATAAAAGTGATGGTTTTATCAAAATCAATATTTTTTCACTATTCACATAAAAATAAATTATTTTAGAAAAATATATAGAATTCATCCTAAGATAATATTCATATTATTAATCCAAAAATGAAGTTAATTTTTTAAATATTAAAATTATAACATTTATAAATTTAGCTTTAATCAAAGAATAATAATTATTATTATTTATTTTAATTGATTATTATGTTTTTATCTACTAATTTATATATTATTCATGTAATTTTAATAAATTTTGGTTCATTTAAGTTGGTTGTTGTGTTAGTTCTATGTTTATTTGACCCAAGAAATTTAATATAGTACTAGTTTAACATATCTAAAAACATTGGTCATTAAAAGAGGAACATGGGAACCTATCTTTTTAGGATGAAATAAGGGATGCTTTAATAAATGGAGCAGGGGGCACCATTATTGAAAGAAGTTCTTGGATCACACTAGTTTCGGTAGAAGCTATCATAGCTGAGGGGGAAGCCTATGATCTAAGACCCCATTTCAATGATCTCGTTTATGGTTAGTCAAATTCAACTCTCTCTCTCTCTCTATCTCTCATAAGGTATGAAAATAATAATAATAAAAGTAAAAATAGATTTTACTTGGTTCTCCCTCACTGGGGGATGTTCAAAGATAACAAAGGTGGTAATGTTTCGATGTACCAAAATTCAAAATAGTACACTTATCTTTTAAAAATTCAATATGGTATCTTTATCCCTTTTGATTTATAGCATGAAAAAGAAACATAACTCACTACCCTTTGAATAAAAATAACTTAGTTCCATTTAAATAGAATTGTGTTGATCTTTATGAACTAAATCATTATATTTCACCTCTAGTGGTAGATAAAATGTTACAACTTTAACAAAAAGCTGATATCCATTAATTTATAGTAATAAATCTCATCTTGAATATCCTCTCTCTCTCTATCTCTATAAAAATAATCTAATTATTAAAAAATTTCGCACTTATCCTTCCCCATGTAAGATATTTATTTTCTAGATCCAATAGAATATCACATTTTTTTATTTTATTAATATTTCTATTCTTATTAACAAATCATCAAATCCACTCTTTCTCAAATTGATCTAACTATTCAAACACTTTACACATATCCATATCCATATAAGATGATGTTTTTTAAACCCAAAAAAATAACCATGTTTCAATTTATTAATGTTTTCATTATTCTTAAAAAATAATTGAAAAATCGATTCAATAAAATTTACATAAACTATGTTAAAATATAATATTTTGAATCTCAAATAATTTCCCATTAGAATTTATATTTTAAACTATGATATATGCAAAACCTAACCCACTATAACATGTTCACTCTAAAAAATGACATGTTTTATCTTTATTATCCCATTAACTCTATAAACCATAGTTAAAAGATTCCATATCTTCCACAAAATATAATTATTTTTTAAAAAAAACATTTTTATATCTGTACAACACCACTGTATAATTTTGTGATAACAGAAAATGTTTTTTCTTTAGTTTTATCTATAGATAAAATGGATTGGAAAATTTTCATATCCTTAATCTCCTAATTTTTTTAAACCATTATATCCACTATAATCCTTTTGTCCCACCTCATGGTATAAAAGGATATTTCCAAAAATCTTATCCAAAACATAATATTAAAAACACCAAGAAGAATTATATATGTCTCTATTTTATGATATTTGATTTACAGCATGACTATTTTTACTAACATCCCATTTTCCACCACACTTTAGGACACTTATTATATAATAAAGAGATCCACCATAACATAGTGTAATATGATTGAATAATTATTTACTATTCCATTTTTCCCTTATACAATTGGTTTAAACTACATTAATATTGTAATTACTCAACATAATAATCACTTAAACTTATTATATGACTCAATTAAATAATTTTAAATAATTTTAAAATGATAAATATCAATTTATTTATGTTTTAAATGTAGGTATAGGTGATTTACAGATCCTAATTTGAAGTTAACAAAAAATTGGTCAAAATCCATGGAAGTCCAAGCACAGGTGTGCACTGATTTTAACATTCCAAACAAAATAACAAAAAATTCGGAAACTGTTTTGTGTATTGATCAATAACTATGTGGGATAAAAATCTATATAATAATCTTATGTTGATTTAATTTATTTTGAGGCCTAAATGAAGAGATAGATTTAGAAAATTCAAATGATTTGAAGTTAAGAGTAAAGCTTAGTATTTTTACAATATATCATATTCAAGATATTTACAGAATATAAAATTTTAAATGAATGCAGTAAATATTACTTTTCATAACTATATTTTTTTTTAAAGTTTATATATGTTCATTTACTTGGACTAAACTGAGATAGAATTAGTATTATTAAAATATGTGTAAAAACCATTCCCTCCCTTATACCATAAATATATACCTTTTTAATCGCATTTCTAAGTTCTAGTTTGGGAAAATCTCATACATTTTATATATATTTAAGGTTATTATCTTAATAATAGAGTTTTTAGAGATCCATATACTCATAATATGTGATAAAATGAATAAGGAATATCCACTCAATCCTCTTCCTCCTCTTAATGAAGAGATAATATATTGGCAATCATTGTTAATTAGATGCATACTTAGAGGGAATGTTATAAAACTAAACTTTTCTATTAGTTTGCTATATATTTAGTTTAAAACATTGTTATTTTTACTTGAATGAATATTTTAATTGACCTATTTTATTTGGGTGTTATAAAAAAATAAATTAATCTTATTAATTGATTAATAATGATATTTTATGCAGGTAACCTTATATTTTTATTATTAGACAACCCAAGAATCTATTTCATTATTTTTAATAAGAAATACCAGTGTAACTTGGAATACCTATATCATTTTACAAGAAAAATAAATTTAAGAAATGATAGTTTCACCAAGGTTCATAACAAAGTTCTTTGTTTTATGGATCTAGAAGATAATCTAAATTCTAATTAAATAGAAAAAAATAACGTAAACTAAACACAATGAATTTATGAGAACTAGGAACTCATATTAATGTGTATTAAACTTTCAATTATCACCTCTACATATATATTTTTAAATCCATTTCATTTTACAAAACTCAAGAAATTTTACTTCAAACTTTTAACCCCCCCCCCCCCCCCCGCACATTTTTTTACTTTTATCAAACTTATTTAGAATACTCACCCTAAATCCTTTGACCCTACTTTAGATGAAAATTAGGTTCATACATAGACTATATTTAATCTCTTAAAACCTAATTAGTTTTATTATTCATGAATATGTGTTTAAAATTTTCATACATTTTGAGGTAGCACAATAGTTTAGAGGTTTTGGTTTTTATAAATAATTTATGTATTTTATAAATATGTGTTTCTTTGATTAACTTTTTTTAATTTTTTATATCGTATTGTGTAATTTTTCTTAGGGTTTTTGTTTGAAACATTCTACTCTAATATATATTCCACCTTTTGAACCTGATCTATAGAGTATTTAGTGTCATCAACACCGACACATGTGGGTCATGAACTTGAAAGAGGAAACACAAACCCTTAAAAATCCTCTCAACCCTTATTATTATAAAACTAAAATTGAATTGAAAAATAATTTCTATAACATGGATGAAAATAACCATAAATTAAATGAATTAATCTCACCCAACATTTAATATCAACTTACTTATATCTTTATTTTCAGGGAGGCACATAATTTAGAACTAAAATATAGTTTAATTCTCTTATTTCACAAATTTGATGATTATGTAATATAGGACCAAAAAACCACATAAATGTTTTTATATTGTATTTATAACATTAAAAACTATAAGAGTGGTCAAGGGAATTATAAAACTATGGTAATTCCACTTTTCCCATGATCACACTAGAAATGATTGGCTTTACTATATAAACAATCTAATTGGAGGATATGTAGATATGAATTTTTTTTCTTAAAAAATATTTCATAGTTAAATTAATTATTATAAAAAATAATGAAATTTGTGGAATAAGGAAATATAAATAGAAAAAACTTCATGAATACTATGAATGGTTTAAAATTTCTATGAAAGTTTCCATCATCATTAAATAAGTGATAAAATACTAATCTCAAAATTTTATAGACTAATCCCTATAGATCATAGTATAATTCATGTAGTTGTAGGAAGTGCACTAATGGAAAAAATTATGGTTGTGTAAATGAAACTCAATATAAACATGTCTCAAAATAGATAATATTTTGGTTCTAGGTTTAGTATATTTTCCAGAAAATTCCATGAGATATAGAGTTCATGTTTTTAGAAGAAGGTAGAAAAGAAGTTGGAAGGGGTATGTACCCTAAACTATCAACATTTACTTGTCTATGGTAAATACCAACCTCTTAATCTTATTTATTCTTGTATATATATTGCTAAAACACTTTATTCTGGATAATTCCCTCTGCTAAGAAAACCTTCTGAGTTATCAGTAAATTTTCTGAGGTCATCCTTACAACCAATACAATAATCAAGAACCATTCTATCTATAAAAATATTGATGGAAAGATACAAAATTATATTGGAAAGGGGGTATTCAAACTAACCTCCTCCAAAAATAGATCTTATAACAGAATACCTAGTAAAATAAATGTCCATAAATAACCTCTATTTCCAAGAAAAACAACTCAAGATTCCATACAAGTCCTAAAAATCAAATAACCCAACTCATAAACTCTGTGGGTGGAATAAAAAGTCAAGGGTTTGTAATCTAACTTCTCAACAACTATTCAACCTAGGGGAAGAGAAAAATCTTAGATAAATAATCTTCTATAGTGGTACACAAATTAAAATCCCATTTATGGCCCCATTAGAGTCATCTCCACCTAATAAAATCACTATTACAATTATCCTATAAAATCTAAATAAGTATAATTCATTCCTAGAAAGAAGTCCCCCCCAAATAAAGAGAGTTTCAATTGATGAACCCCATAGACCATCCATTCCTCTTCCATTGCTGTAAAGGCCCACATAACCAATAAATATAAAAAAACTATACTTTACAAATAAATACTAGAAACATTCAAAAAAATGAATATTAATATTTCCTTAATTAATGATTTGAAGAAA
Source organism: Viscum album (assembly GCA_963277665.1). Taxonomy (NCBI): domain Eukaryota; kingdom Viridiplantae; phylum Streptophyta; class Magnoliopsida; order Santalales; family Viscaceae; genus Viscum; species Viscum album. The sequence goes on from OY728142.1 coordinate 71,829,322, forward strand.
ATTCAACCAAATTTCATGTTCTTAAAAGATATTTGTACAAATTGATGGTAACTTTATGGTTATGAATGGGTGAACTTGGAGAAGAAAATCTCTTTATTGATCTTTCCATTACTTCACACAAAATTCAAGGACCCTCAAACATTCTCACATGTATATACCATATGGGGGTATATTTATAATGTCCTTCTTGATTTTGGTGCCTCAATAAATGGAATACCTTACTCTATATTATCTTCATTATATATTGGGGATATTAATCCTATTATAATATTCATTCAACTGTAGAGCTAGATTACTACACACTTTAGTATTGTTTTTTAAGATATTCTTGTGAGGTTTAAAAACATTAAGTTTCTATTGATTTTTATATTCTTATAATAGAATATAATAGAAAGAGTTGAAATTACGTGATTATATTGGTTAATACTTTCTTGAAAACAACCAAAATAATAATTAATTTTCTCAATTGTACATTGTATATGGAGTTTGGTAATGAAATTTTATATTTAAACATAATTTTTTCCCTAAAGAATCTCTCAAATTATTATTTCACTCAATCGGTTAATTTAATTAATGTACTCCCTGTACCCATGGAAAATTATCTCCTGTAATGTCCCATGTTTTTGAACTGGGTTAAAATATGAAGGATTTTAAAAAAAAATCAGTTTTTCGACAAGTTTTTTTTTTTAAACCGAGCTCTGGAATTTTATTTCCAGTGTTGGAACACCCAAATGTGTTGTTTTCGGACTTGCATAATTACTCGATAATTTTTTAGTGGGTTTCCCAATGTGTCTTGAGAGCACCAGATCCAGAAAAGTACACTTTAATGAATCTTCATGGGCAGCGCACAATTGTGGTCCGACCCGTGCAGTTTAACCTATTTTAAAAATTATTTAATTTAATTAAATAATATTATATGAGATATTGTGGTTAATTAGAATAAACTTTTAATAATAATAATAATAATGTTATTATTATTACTATTACTGTGGATGTTTAGCTAAAAGAATGATAAAGAATTAATTAAATTATGGTTGAAAAAATTAATATGGATTTTGGGTTTATCGAAGAACAGTTTTAATTAAATGAAGAGTTTTAGAATTATTAATGGATTATTTATTATTAAATGAAGGAATGTGCTAATAATAATAATGTTATTATTCTTATTGTGTCATAAATTATTTTTATTTTTTGAGATTTTAATTTCATGTTAGAGGAGTGTGTCATTTATGAGAATTTAATGTGGCTTTTGAGCTTCTCAAAGAAACATTTAATAAAATGAATATTTTTAGATTTAATGAAGCATTGTTATTAAGTAGTGGTGTTGGGTTTATCAAAAGTTTGAAAAATAATAATAATGATATTATTATTATTTTAGTTTTATGACTGTAATAATTATTATTATTATGTTTATTAAAGTATGAGTTATGGGTTGGAGTTCATATCATATTAATGGTATTTTAATAAATTGGGAGTTTCATAATTAATTATGAAATGTTTATTAAGAGAATAATTAATGAAGAATCATTTTTAATTAAATGGTGTGTAACATTTATGTTAAAAGATTTTAATTGGATGTTTAATGAGGTGTAATAGTTATGTGAAATTAATGAGGCTTTTGGGTATCTCAAATAAACGTCTAATTAAATAATGAGTTTCATAATTAATAAAGGAGTTCTTTTATTTAATAAGAGGTGTTGAGTTTTATCTAAGGATGAATAATAATAGTAGTAATAATAATGCAATTATTATTATTATGGTTTTATGAGTGGTTGTTATTATTATTATGAATAATAATAATAATGGATTTTTTGGGGGTTACATTTAATTAAATTAAAGGTCGATAAGAATTTAATTAATCGCTACAAAGAAGAGGTTTTTATTTAATTAATTTGTGTTGAGATAATTAATTAAATAATTATGATTTGGATTTTTTTAATTTAATTAAACTGTGATAAGAGAATTTAATTAAAGAAACATGAAGTGTAGAAATTATTTAATTAAATTTTATGAATGAATTTAATTAAATAATGTGTAAATGGGAAGTTGGGTGTAATCAAAGAAGGGTAATTTTAAATGGTAATATTAAATTAGGATTAAATATAAAGTTGAGTTTAATTTAATTAAACCATTTCAAATGTAGATATCAGGTTGTGCATAGTTAGTCAAATGGTGTGGGTCTGCTGTGCGGTTACGCGGTTTTTAAAATGATTTATTTTTATTTAATTTTAAGTAAATGAAATATTTAATAATAATAATAAATATATTATTATTATTATTGTATTAATTTGATTGGATAATTAATGGGTGATTTATGAATTAATTTTGAAACATTTATTTAAAGGTTAGTTAATGAAGTAACATTATATTGAATAAGAATAATAAATGTTGTTATTATTATTATATTAAGACTATTAGTTTATCTTGGGTGAAATTGATAATTGGTTGATAGAACATGAGTATGGAGCACCACCAAATGGGAGGAACAACAAAAACGCATGAGGTCCCTCCTTTTAGGTGCGCTATACCCCCCTCACCAACTTTTCTTCACGCAATCGAACCCTCCCGGTGTCTTCTCAAATATTGTATGTCTCAGTGAGGTGAGTCCGTATGCATTTGTTTTGTGATTTGCATTGTCCATTTGGCTCCTCCCTCGCTCAGTTTTCATGGACAAAACCCTAAAGTTCAAGTTTTATTATGTTCCCTTGTTTCTTTGGTTCTAGGTATGTGCAAGGGGCTCCTCTAGACCCTATGGACCGAATTACCGCATCTTCTAACAAAGGTGAGGCGGATGGGTTCGCTTTTCAATTTTCTATCATGTTTCACGTAAGGTTATATAATCTTCGTATTGTTTTGCATCATTCAATTAAGGGTTTGATAATTTATATGAGTCTCTGGTACCTAGTTATAGGTGAGTTGGTCCTTACTACTTTGATTTTGTGTACTTGTTTAATATTTTTAATTTTATTTATATTTTTGTTGGGTGCGTGTGTGAATATATATATATATATATATATATATATATATGTAAGAAATATATATATATATATATATATAAGGTGCGTGTGTGTGAGATTGCGGACCAGTTGTGGACTAGTTGCTGCCAAGTATATTAAAGCGCTTTGGATTTAAAATGGTGCCACCCCGAGGTAGGGTCCCAAATCTTTAACACTTTATTTTAGAATTATATCTTCTTTAAAAAAAATTGTAAATGTGAGTTTCCTTAATTATGATATGTTGATGCATGACTCTTTTGATGTTATTAAATGATGCCTCCCACATGAGATAAATGAGGACTTGAACATGTGTTGACTTTAAGCATGTTTTGCTAATTTGGTTAAAGTGGTATGATTAAACAGTTAAATGATTTGGATGGTCAGAATGGGTAATAGGATAATTAATTGTGGAATTAATTATCAAGTCATGAGTTGGAATAAAATTGTGTTTTTTTCTTATTATTGAGAATATTGAAAATTTGATGTGTTTTGAATTTAAATTGGAAACTATTAATAATTAATGGATGGATTAATTATTATGTGTTAAATGGTAAATGGTTATTTAATTGATTATTGCATAAATAGATATTAATTAATTAATTAATTAATTGTTGAATTAATTAATTTTCATGCATTAAATTAAGATTTTGAATTGATTGTTTGTTACGACTATTGTCCAAGGGTACCTTTTGATGTGTAATATTTTTACATGCCTTAAGCTGTATTGGATGGAGTTGTTTAAAAATACGATACGATTTTTGAGATGGTTGCGAAATATCTGGGCTTTGTACAACATGTTTTGAGGATTATAACACTCATGTAAATTGTTAAAGTCTTGTATGAATCATTGTTTGAGTGTATGGGTTTAGACTTGTTAAATAATTTGGATAATTAAATGTTCAGTTAATTATTTAGTTGGATTTCTAAGAATAATTAATTTTTAATTAATTATTTACTATCGATATGTTGAATGGTTAATTAATAGTTGACTTATTTGATGGGTTATTGATGTTTTTAATTAGTTGTTGAATTAATTAACGGATTCTATTAATTAATTTATGAATTAATTAATGGATGGTTTGGGATATTAGATATGGTGTTCCGCACCAATGATAAATATATATGTATGATTGATAAATGGGTTGTGAGACAAGGATTGAATCTCAAAATACTCACAGGGTGCTAGACATGGTGTTTTATACCACTGATAAATATATAGGTATGATTCATAAATGGGTTGTGAGACAAGGACTGAAGCTCCAAATACTCACAGGGTGCTAGACATGGAGTTCTACCCCCAGCATGCATGCAAATATTCTTTTATGGGTCAGGGACTGATGCTCCAAATTCCCATGGGTTTTGAGACAAGGACTAATGCTCCAAATACTATGAGGGTTCTAGACATGATGTTCTACACCCATTAATTGACATTGGACTATGGGTCCAATTGGTCATACATTAAATGAATTAATGGTTAATGAAAATTATTGTGACATAATGATTTGTGAATTGAATATGAGAAAGGTTCATAATTATTAATGTATTGGGTGAATCACTGTTAGTGGACAGACCCAGGAGAAAATCACTATTTTAGTGGACAGGCTCAGACATAGTATATGGAAGATTAAAAAGAATAACTTATGACGTTTTATCCAAGCCAAAGGAAAATATTGGATTTGGTCTTTACTTTGATTACATAGATAGACTTTAGAGACATCTGTGGTGAGTGACTTATACGGGGGATGTCGGGCTTAGGATTAATCTCAAGACTTTCGTAATTTAATGAGGTTTGAATAATTGAGAAATGAAAATGATTATGTAATGATTGTTGAGTGTGCAAGACAAATGTATAATGCAGGTTCAGACACCAGCTGAGGGATGAAGTAGGTACTTGGGTATATAGTTACTTTGTACTGCTTATTTTATTTATGCATGCTTTAACACAGTTTATATTATTTATTAATTGTATGGATTTTGGGGTAGACACCAGTGGTCCTGGCCTACTAATATTTACAACTCACACCCTACTCAGTCCGCCATTACACTGGGGTACCCAAGTAGATTCTATTTGGTTATAGGAGTGTGCTATTTGCATTTACTTGGAAGATAGGAGAAAAGGACCGAGCAGAAGCTCGGGATGCTCAAGCAGACCACCCTCAGGGCTTAGAGTCATTTTTTATTTATTTTTGTAATGGAATGTAAAGAATGTTGTTCTGTTCACTACTTTTCATTTTGTATCATTAGCATGTCATGCATGCATCTATTGTATAATTGTCATTGGCCATTTGTTGGTAGCATATTTATAAAATCTGATTTCCTTTGCTTTATCATTTATTAGACTATTTCCACTATTTATTTCCATTTTTTGTTATTTACTCTAATATACCATTGTTCAAATCTGATAAGAGGGTATAGTCTCCCCACTGACTATCCTTAGACCCTTGCTGCTAGTCGGTAGCCTATGGCTTATGAGGAGATGCGCTTGAGGTCATGTGGTGACCGGTTCAGCCGCCGGTTCAGAGGTGAGCCGGATCGGGACGTTACAAAGTGGTATGAGAGGGTTTCTTTTCCTTTGTATTACTGTTTTGGGGTTGGTAGACTGGAGACTAGGAATGTGTCGGTGCTTGGGTTAATAGTCGTTCTTGGGACTGATCACCTCATGTACGGGAAATAACCAAGTGGATAGGGATAAGAATTGATGTTGGTACTATTAGAGGTTATAGTTGATATGATTTCACCTTGAGTGACTGGTGTATTTTCTACTGTTTATTGATTTTGAAAATTTTGGAAAAATAATTGTCTTGGCCTGATATGGAAAGGAATTTTCTTACATGAATCATCTTAGGAACTTAGAGATTCACATGTCATGCATATAACATGCTATTTAGTTGCATTAGTAGGATTCCTACTAATTTGGATTGTGTTCCTTGGGTGCAATGCCATGTTTTGATCTGCTTTATCATTCCTCTCTAGATAAAATGTTTTAGTGATAGGTTTAACATGATTGAGTGATTATATTCCATACTACCTCAGTTATTAGCATGTTTTTTTGTTGTGTCATGCTTCTGTGTTATATCATGTTGTTGTGTTACTTCTTATGGTAACATTTTAGGGATGTTTTGGATATTTTAAAGGGATGCTAAAGATAAAATGTTAAATAAATGTTGATTGTGATAAATGGGAGCCAAATTCTAGCGATAATGTGTATGGGCGCCTTATCGATTGGTAGACGGTCACCCATGTGTTTGAACCTTATACAACCATAATATGTTTGAAAATGGTTTCAAATGTAAAACTACTGAGTTTTGATTTTAATGAACTATTGTTAGGTTGCTTTTTAAAGAACCCAGAATGAATAAATGAGACCTTTGTAGGTCGTCTTTTTGGTAAAAGAAATTTAGATGTTAAATTCCCTATTTATATTTGAATAACACTGAATGTTATATGATTAAATAGGATGTTTATGATAGCACACATATTTTTTTCATAGGTAGTTGTTTTGAAAACCAAGTGACTTTTTGTGAAGATGTACTTATGTGTATGTTGAAATTCATTCAAATGTTAAAAAGGTTAAAATGAATTAATTAAAATTCCTATAAATAAAAAGGGGTTTTTTGAACCTTGTGATTTTAGTTTTGTGTGACCAAGAGAGAGGGTAAACATTTATATTTCATAAGGGGATAACTCGTGGTAGGTAGTACCCTTAGAATGTTCTAGGTTGTTAAAGTAAGTTTGTCCCACTGTTCAGGAGGAATTCTTGGTAATTGAGTGTTATGGAATGCTGATAAGTTTATGCTACGACTTTTATGATCAATGTTTGATGTGGTAATCATGGTTTGAGGAATGTCATACGCATGCATTAATGTGTTCTAAAAACACATGTTGGTGAGCAGCTGATCTTTTCTAGAGAAGTCATGGACAATCCTAAGGTGGGTACTATATCTTTGTTTTTGATAAACATGTCAGTAGGTGATGCTAATATTTTAAAATAGAGTTGTCCAGTGATATTTTGACTGGTATTTTTAATGGTCTTGGTAGGTTGGTTATTTTAGTAGTGGTTTTTGATGGATTCTCGGGGACAAGAATTTTTTTAGGTGGGTATATTGTAAAGTCCAATGTTTTTGAAATGGGTTAAAATACGAAGGATTTTAACAAAAAATTGATTTATCGATGGGTCGTTTTTTTTTAAATCAAACTCCAGAATTTTATATCAAGTGTTGGAACACCCAAAGGTGTTGTTTTTGGATTTTTATAATTACTCTATAATTTTTTATCAGGTTTCCCAATGTGTCTCAGAAGCACCAGATCTAGAAAATTCCACTTTAATGAATCTGCACAAGCAGTGCATATTTGTGGTCTGACCCATGCAGTTTACCCTATTTAATCAATTATTTAATTTAATTAAATAATATTATATGAGATATTGTGATTAATTAGAATAAAGTTTTAATAATTATTATAATAAAGTTATTTTTATTAATATTATTATGGTTGTTTAATTAAATGAATGATAAAGAATTAATTAAATGACGGTTGAAGAAATTAATGTGGATTTTGGGTTTATTGAAGAACCGTTTTAATTAAATTAAGAGTTTTATAATTATTAAAGGAACATTTATTATTAAATGGAGGAATTTGCAAATAATAATAATGTTTTTATTACTATTATGGTTTCATAAATTATTTTGATGCTTTGAGATTTTAATTTCATGTTGGAGGAGTGTATCATTTATGAGAATTTAATTTGTCTTTTGAGCTTCTCAAAGAAACATCTAATAAAATGGGGATTTTCATATTTAATGAAGCTTTTTTATTAAGTAGTAGTGTTGGGTTTATCAAAAGTTTGAAAAATAATAATAATGAGATTATTATTATTTTAGTTTTATGAATGTAATTATTATTATTATTATGGAAATTAAAGTAGGGGTTATGGGTTGGATTTTTTATCATATAAATGGTATTGTAATAAATTGGGAGTTTCATAATTAATTATGAAATGTTTATTAAGCGAATAATGAATTAAGAAGAATTTTTAATTAAATGGGTTGTAACATTTGTGTTAAAATATTTTAATTGGAAGTTTAATGAGGTGTAATAGTTATGTGAAATTAATGATGCTTTTGGGTATCTCAAAGAAACGTATAATTAAATAATGAGTTTTTTAATTAGTAAATAAGTGTTTTTATTTATTAAGAGGGGTTGAGTTTTATCTATGGATGAATAATAATAATAAAAATAATAATAATAATTCAATTATTATTAATATGGTTTTATGAGTGGTTGTTATTATTATTATGAATAATAATAATAATGTATTTTTTGGGTTATCATTTAATTAAATTAAAGGTCAATAAGAATTTAATTAATCACTATGAAGTGGTAGTTTGAATTTAATTAATTTTTTTTGAGATAATTAATTAAATAATGATGATTTGGAGTTTTTAAATTTAATTAAATTGTACTGACAGAATTTACTTAAAAACATGAAGTGGTGAAATTATTTAATTAAATTTTATGAATGAATTTAATTAAATAATGTGTAAATGACAAGTTGGGTATAATAGAATAAGGTTAATTTTAAATGGTAATATCAAATGAGGATTAAATATAAAGTTGAGTTTAATTTAATTAACCCATTTTAAATGTAGATATCATGTTGTGCACAGTTAGTCAAATGGTGCGGGTCAGCTGTGCGGTTTTGCAGTTTTTAAAATGATTTATTTTTATTTAATTTTAAATAAAAGAAATATTTATTAATAATAATAAGTATATTATTATTATTATTATTGTTTTAATTTGATTTTATGATTAATGGGGGATTTAAGAATTAATTGTGAAACATTTATTTTAAGGTTGGTTAATGTAGAAACATTATATTGACTGAGAATAATAATTATTATTATTATTAATATATTAAGCCTATTATTTTATCTTGGGTTTAATTGATAATTGGGGGATAGAACATGAGGGTGGGGAACCACCATACGGAAGGAACAACAAAAACACACGAGGCCCCTCCTTTGAGGTGCACTACACCCACCTCGCTGGCTCCTCTTCACGTGATCGAATCCTCTTGGTGTCTTCTCGAATCTTGTCTGTCTCAGGGAGGTGAGTCCATCTGTATTTGTTTTGTGATTCGCATCGGCCTTTTGTCTCCTCCCTCACCTTTTTTTCTCGGACAAAACCCTAAGGTTCGAGTTGTATTGTGTTTCCTTGTTTCTTCAGTTATAGGGATGTGCAAGGGGCTCCTCTAGACCCTTTGGACCGTATTTTGGCATCTTCCAACAAAGGCGAGGCAGATGGGTACACTTTTCACTTTTCAGTCATGTTTTGGGAAAGTTTATATAACTGTGGTATTGTTTTTCATCATTCAATTAAGGGTTTGATAATTTATATGAGTCCCTAGTACCTAGTTAGGGGTGAGTTGGTCCTTACTGCTTTGATTCTATGTACCTGTTTAATATTTTGAATTTTATTTATATTTTTGCAGGGTGCGCGTGTGAATATATATATATATATATATATATATATATATATATATATCATTGTAAGAAATATGTATATATAAAAAGGTGTGCGCGCATGCGATTGCGGACCAGTTGTGGACTGGTTTCTGCCAAGTATATTAAAGTGCTTCGGATTTAAAATGGTACCACCCTGAGGTAGGGTCCCAAATCCTTAACACTTTATTTAATAATTATAGCTTCTTTAAATAAATTGATAATGTGAGATTCTTTAATTATGATATGTCAATGCATAACACTTTTGATGCTATTAAATGATGCCACTCACATGAGATAAATGAGGACTTGAACATGTGTTGAATTTAAGCATATTTTTCTAATTTGGTTAAAGTGATATGATTAAACAGTTAAATTATTTGGATGGTCATAATAGGTAATAGGTTAATTAATTATGGAATTAATTATCAAGTCTTGAGTTGGAATAAAAAAAATTACTGATTATTAAGAATTTTGAATGTTTGACGTGTTCGGAATATAAATTGAAAACTAGTAATAATTAATGTATGGATTATTTATTACAGTTAAATGGTAAATGGTTATTTAATTGATTATTGGTTAAATAGATAATATTTAATTAATTAATTAATTGTTTAATTAATTAATTTTCACGCATTAAATTAAGATTATGAATTGATTGTTTGTTACGATTGTTGGCCAAGGTTACCTTTTGATGCATAATATTTTTACATGCCTTAAGTTGTCTTGGTTGGAGTTATTTAAAAATAAAATATGTTGTATGAGATGGTTTCTAAATATCTGGGCTTTGTACAGAAAGTTTTGAGGATTATAACACTCATTTCAATTGTTAAAATCCTGGATGAATCATTGTTTGAGTGGATGGGTTTAGACTTGTTAAAGAATTTGGATAATTAAATATTTAGTTAATTATTTAGTTGGCTTGCTAAGAATAATTAATTTTTAATTAATTATTTACTATTGAGATTTTGAATGGTTAATTAATTGTTTACTTATTTAATGGGTGATTTATGTTGTTAATTAGTTATTGAATTAATTAACGGATTGGATTAATTAATTTATGTATTAATTAATGGATGGTTTTGGGGTATTAGACATGGTGTTCCACACCAATGATAAATATATATGTATGATTGATAAATGGGTTGTGAGACAAGGAATGAAGCTCCAAATACTCACAGGGTACTAAACATAGTGTTCTACACCAGTGATAAATATATACGTATGATTGATAAATGGTTTGTGAGACAAGGACTGAAGCTCCAAATACTCACAGGGTTCTAGACATGGCGTTCTACACCCAGCATGCATGCAAATATTTTTTATGGGTTAGGGACTGATGCTCCAAATACTCATGGGTTGTGAGACAAGGACTAACGCTCCAAATACTCATTAGGGTTATAGACATTATGTTCTACACCCATTAATTAACATTGGACTATGGGTCCAATTACTCATACATGAAATGAATTAATGGTTAATGAAAACTATTGTGACATAATTATTTGTGAATTGAATATGAGAAAGTGTTTAGAATTATTAATGTATTGGTAGAATCGCTGTTAGTGGATGAACCCAGGAGTGAATCACTATTTTAGTGGACGGGATCAAACATAGTATATGGAAGATTAAATTGAATAACTAATGACGCGTTATCCAAGCCATAGAATATGCTTGGATTCAGTATTTACTTTGATTACTTAGATGGAATTTAGATACATCTGTAGTGAGAGACTTATATGGGGGATGTCGGGCTTAGGATGAATATTGATAATTTTGTAATTTAATGAGGTTTGAATAATTGAAATATGAAAATGATTATGTAATGATTGTTGAGTATGCCAGAAAAATGTATAATACAAGTTCAGACACTAGCTGAGGGCTGAAGAAGGTACTTGGGTATATAGTTACTTTATACTGCTTACTTTATTTATGCATGATTTCACACAGTTTAAATTATTTATTAATTGTCTAGATTTGGGGTAGACACCATTGGTCCTGGCCTAATGAGATTTATATCTCACATCCTACCCAGGCCACCATTGCACTGGGGTACCCAAGTAGATTCTATTTGGTTGCAGGATTGTGTTGTTTTCATTTACTTGGAACATAGGAGCAAAGGACCAAGCGGAAGCTCGGGATGCTTGAGGATCCGCCCTTGGGGCTTAGATTCATTGTTTATTTATTTTTGTAATGGAATATAAATAATGTTGTTTTGTTCACTGTTTTATATTTTTGTGTCATTAGCATGTCATGCATGCATCTGATGTATAATTGGTGGTGGCCATTTGTTTATAAAAGATTTATAAAATCTTCCTTCTGTTGATTTATCATTTATTAGACTGATTCTGCTATTTATTTCCATTTTTTTTATTTAATATAATATACCACTATGCAACTCTGATAATAGGGTATAGTCTCCCCACAGACTACCCTTAGTCCTTCACTACTAGTCGGTAGCCTTTGGCGTATGGGGGGATGTGCTAGAGGTCATGTGGCGACTAGTCCAGCCACCAGTTCAGGGGTGATCTGAGTCGAGACATTACATCTCCTTTCACCCAATCCAATTTCAAATTATTCATCATTTATAGACATAATAAGAAATAATTATTGTGTTATATGTTGTATTGGGTTGTAAAAATTGCAAGAAATTTTACTTATTGATGATTTTATATGCACTAAGGATACAATGACCATTTTTGATTCTACTCAACTTGTAGAAGCTTATTATTAATCTAGGGATGTAACCATTGATTAGTTGCATGTGATCATGAAACTTACACTCTCTTTTTCCCTCCATCAATCCAAAACCCCATATAATTGGAACTCAAACCACAACCACAATATTTAAAATATCTATATCTTGATGATGTAATCAATTTTTGTGTCATCATTACTAGTTCACTCTCTCAAAAGAATAAATTGGGAATTATTAAACTTTCAATGAAGTATAAACAAGAATTGATATGGAATATTTGTAATATTAATTGTATTAGCCAATAAATTTACATGCATCATATATTATTAAATGATGGAGGTAAAGTGTTAAGATAGACACAACATATATTGAACTAAAACCTCCTTGATGTCATTAAAAAGGAGGTAAAAGAAATATTGTCTATCGGATTAATTTATCTAATGTCTAATAGAAAATGAGTTAGTTCAGTGAAGGTAATTCCTAATAAAATTTATCAAATTATAATTAAAAATTAAAATAACTATTTCATACTAACCAATGTTAAGAATGGTTAGTGTGTGTATAGACTATCACTAACTGAACTGGTACTCTATGAAAGAACATTTCCCATTATCGTTCATTGACCAAATTCTAGAGATGTTATCACTGAAGTTTCACTGTTGGTTAAGTAATGATTATTCTATATATTTTCAAACCAATATTACCCTAGGATATCAATAAAGTAATACCTTCACTTGACCATTCAAAATATTTTCATATATTAGGATATCATTTACTCTATGCAATGCTCTAAGTACTTTCCAACTATGCAGGGCTAGTATTTTTGTATTATTTAGAAAATTTCAAGGAAGTATTCATAGATTATTTCACTAACTATTGTTCCTATTTTGATTATTGTTTGAGTAGTTAAGGTTTTTTATTCAGAATTATATTGAAAATAATTTTGTATTAAATTATGAAAAATTCCATTTCATAGCATCATTTATGGGGATGGTATTTGAGTTGATAAATCAAAAGTGTATTTCATTCCATCCCTCTCATTACCCAAAATTTCATGTGATTTGTAGTATTTATTAGGTCACATAATATATTATATTCATTTTATTCATGAATTTATAAATATCTCTCTTACCCTCTTATGATTACTATAAAAAGATAAAATGTTTGTGTTTGATAAAAACTATGTGGTTACTTTTAACAAATTGAAATAGATCCCCATATCACTCCTAGTATTCCAACCTCCTATGTGGGATTTACAATTTGAGACCATGTATAATGTTTCCAACTATGAAATTGGGGAAGACTTATCATAATTTCTTAATCGATATCCACATGTAATTGCATATTCCTTACACACATTATACCCCTCCCAAGAAAACAACACCACAACAAAAAAAGACTTTCTTATTGTTGTGTATTCCTTGGAAAAATTAAGTTCATGTTTTTAAGGTATAAATTAATTGTGTATTATGACCATGAATTCCTCTAGTTTCTATTTAAGAAACTAGAATACAAACCACATTTTATTCATTGGATTCCCCTCTATTAATTTATAAATCATGGATAAAAAATTAATGAAGAATGTGATGAACAAACAAATTAGTGGGATCCTTTCATCTTCAAAAATTGACTTATCCCCATGTATTCCCATACATATAATGAACAATTATATCAAGTGAAAGATTTTATTACATTTTTTTGACATTGTAAATTATTTGGAAGTATCTTTCATTCCTATTAATTTTATTAAAACCCATGTTAATCATCTTAAATAAGATATGTGTAAGTATATTTGGGATACTTATTAACATTGGCTCATAGATAGCAAATAATTTTTTAGTTATTATATTTCTGATAGTAAGTTTTATTATATCCTACTATTATATTACACTCTTACATGTAGGGTCCACTTCAATCCCCAATGGACTGCTTACAAAGTTCTAGATTTTGAGATATTTTGGACACAATTACTTTGGGATGTCCTCAATTTTTGTGTATATTTTCAACATTTTCAAGGAATATGAAATGTATCTAAAATAAATTAAATACCACAACATCCCTTTATATTCCATGAAATTTTTAGTTTTTTTTGGATTTTCATTATGGGGTCATTTTCTCATTCTTTGATAAACTTATACATTCATCTTGAAATGTATTTTATTTTTAAATGGGTATAATCATGGGCCACATGGCCTAATGACTCTATTTTAGTTATCACTTTTTTGATAACCAGTATATTTTAATGGTTTTTTATTTCTTAGGTTCATCATTAGTGTCTAGGGTTATCATTTTTTCAACCACCCGATGTAGTAACTTTTACACTAATATGGGATCTGGCATTTAATTTCAATAACTTGTCACACAAAAACCAATGGGAAAACAATATTTCTAATAGAGAGGAAAAAATACTTAAAAATAGATTAAAAATAGAAAATATTGTATTCTTATACTTGATAGTCCTTCATAGGATTAGAATAATTCTTTGAATACTCCCATTGACATGTCAGTATATTAGTTTTGTTTGGAAAGTTTTTTCACCACATAGTTAAGATAGATCAGTAGGCCAATATGGCTATAAACAATGAAATTCAAACCTTTTTGATGTAGTTTCTCAAATTAACTTTTAGATATCAGATTTAAAGAATAGATTAAGTTATTCATATTAGAACTCCTTAATATACAAGTAAATAACCAAGGATTACCATGGTCGCTTCATCCAACATCATATGTTCTCCCATAGATAGAATGACCTCTTTTATAATGAAAGGTTGGATTTTCACCTGTGTAATATTTTTTCCACTGGTTCATCCCATAAAATATCACTAATTTTTATAATTTTTGGGTTGTGAATGATAAAAATAAAGTAACCCAACAAATTTTTTCTAAAAATGGGATGTTTCTAATGCAATTCTATGAAACCCTTCTAGAGTCCCTATTAGTGGAACTCTACCTTCAAGAATCCATCTATCTATAAAACCCACCATGTTATATCTTTCTTTATAACATGATCTCTAATTTTCCTTGAATTTATGAGACATTACATTCTAGTTATGGATAGGTGGATAATTTCTTATGTTATTTAAAACTTTTGTCTGTTCATTTTTCTTCTTTATTTCAAGTTTTTTATCTTTTTTAGTTATTGCATGGTATTTTTATGTTTATTTTTTTATTTTTTTCACTTTTATGTTAGAATAATCATTTAAAATTATTATTTCATCATGTAATTTATTGAAACTTCTTGTTGAATTTTCTTATTTATGGTTTTTTTACATTTAAGGAAAAAATATTTCACTATTGTAATGATAGTGTTAGCATGGATTTAATATCAAGGGGTTATTCTAGTAAAATTAGTAGTTTTTCATTACTATTAATGGTTATATCTCTAAAAACTATTGAGGTATTGACACCCTCTATTTAATTATTTTATAGGGAAATTTTGTTATTTAAAAACTCCACATATGATTGAATTTAATAATGAAATATGAAACTTTTTTACTTATTTTAATGTACGTATAATTTAAATTAAAATTATTCAGCTTCCAAAAAAAATAATTTTCTATTTTTTATATTATTATGAGATCAATTTCACTATTAAACTGGATTGACATGAGGATGACACCTAATACTGTTGCAAAAAAAATTAAAAAACTGTAAAACTGTAAAAAACATGATATAGGAAAAAACAAGTAGGTGTTAATTGTTTGAATTATTAATGGAGTGAGTTTTGAAATTTAATTATAAAGGGTATAGATAATATTTGGTAAAAAAGAACCAGGCAATCCAAAAGAATTAAAATATATTATATTTAAAAAATAGAAAGTTCAAAGATAAGTATGAAATGTTTGTCACACTTATATATAAAGATTTAGTGTCATGCTTGATGCCTGACATTTCATTCTTCGATAAATAACATGAATCTATTTAACTTGTGTTTTGATATAATTTATGAGACACTCATTTCCATACTAAGATTAAATCCTTTTTTTGGTTCTTTATTTATTAGCATTGCTACCATGAACTAAATAACCTTTTGATTTCAAATATTAATAGAACAGGGAAAATATTTATGTATATATTAGCATAATTTTTTAGAAATTATGAAATGTGACTTTTCTTAGGAGTAAAAATGTTTAGGTGTGGGGGTGTGATCACATAACAATTCATTATTATATTCAACCCATATACCACTTTTTCAAACTACATTCATATTGTAATTTATCAAGAAAATAATAAATTTGAATTATTATATGATTTATATAATTAATTTTAAATCCTATTAAGAATTTAAATTTCACTTATTTTGAGTTTTCCATTATAGTTATATGGGATTTAGAGAGATCAAGATGAAGTTAAAGTAAAATGGGTCAAAATATATGGAATCTCAAACACACATGTTCACAAATTTTCATATTTTGAAGAATATTCCCATATTATTATGATGAAATTTTTTTGTTGGATCCATAAATTTTTTGGATATAACACATAATAAGAAACATTATCCCAATTAATCTATTTAGAGGTTCAAATGAATTGATCTTCCCAAAAAACTAAAATTTCTCAAATTCCAAAGTATAGATCATTACATTAACAATATATCCCATGATATAACTTCAATAAACTCCAAAAAAATTAGTAGATATGAATTATTCCTATAAACAACTCTATAGTTATAATGTTCTGGTTTCGGAAGCCACCCAGAGGCGCCTCGTACCCAGTTGGTCACATGGCCTCAAGCATATTTCCTCGAATTCCAGAGGCTACCGACTAGCTATGAGGGCCTTGGGTGTGATAGTGGAGAAACTATGCCCTCATTGGAAGATTACACAGTGGATGGAAACAAATACATACAAGATATGAAGCAGTAATAATAATATATAGCAGAAACTGAGAGTATAAACTAGAGAAAACATATATTAAATGATGCATGATACATATGTCTAGAAAAATAGCCAAACAAGTCACAATTTTGGAATACAATAGTGCTAAACCAAAGTGCAAAAGAAAGAAGATAAACTCTTCAGCATCGCAAGCCATAGCTTGGTCTCATGCTCTCCATCTTCGCAGCAAGTCATGTACCTAAAGTAGAATGGTGTTTTCCCTTATCTATACGTTCAACAATATAATCTATTTGGGCCCAAAAGAATGACCCAAACAGGGTGTGAGACTAAATCCCAGTAGGCAACCACCACGAGATCTATTCCTAGCAGTCAGTGAGTATATGGTAGGTAACATACATAAGGCAGTAAACAAGGAAGTACTCAGCAGTAAACAATCCACAGTTCAAAGAATTCAAATCACTACACAACATGTAAAAACTAATCAAAGCAGATAAACACAACATGTAACCCTCTGGGAAGTACCCACAGCCTATCCCCTCTAGTCCTACCCAGCAACACAAGAAAGAAGCTAAACTCAAGTTAACCCTCAGGGAAGTATTCACAGCCTATCCCCTCTGGTCCTACCTAACAAGTACAAGAAACCCTCTGGGAAGTACACTCAATCTAACCCCTCTGGTTCATCTTAAGCATAGACTCTCTGAGAAACCACTCACTGTCAATTCCCCCTACAGTCTCGTAATGGTACTAAAGGTGATTTGGGGAAGCACCCAACGTCTCATTCCCCGTGTGGCCCACGTCGAGGAACTGCAGACACTCTGGGGAAGCACTCAATTTCAATTCACCATGTGGTCTCGCATCGTAAATTACAAAGACACTCTGGAGAATCCCTCAACATCCACTCTCCCTATGGTCTATACACTAGGTTCTCACAGCCCTGTGTAAGTTAAGAAAGTGTAGCAGTGCGTAACGGCCAAGGTAGACCTCATAAACTACTTGGCTAGAATTCTACAGCACAACATCATAGCAGAACAATAGTCACACCATCCTATAACATTAGGCATGGGAAAGTAACCAGTAGACTAACAGAAAAACAAGACCCAAAGGTCAAAACAAGAAAAAAAATACATGGTAAATACATCCAAATCACAATAATTCACCCCATTCATAATCAATAACCATCTACTCAGGCATACCAGCATAGCAGAGAAACAATAGGGCTGAAACGGTAAACGTGAAATACCCCGTTCATGGGTATTGGGAAAATGTGCACATAAAACTCAAAGACATTCAAAAGAAAGGAACAAACCACCTACCTCAGGTTTAGGAGATCTCTATATGTGAACCTTAAAGCTTGAATCTCCTTAGAACTATGTAGATCTAAAAAATGTCTAAAACTTTCAACCCGTGATAACTTGGAAAAGAAGAGGAATCGTTAAATGAGGCTCAAGCAGAGGAGAGGACTCACTGATGTGATTCCAACGCAACCAACGGTGTTCGATTCAGAGGATGGATGGAGGCTTGGGGGTTCGTCAAAGATCTGAAGTCGTACAGGCTCTCTCAGACTAATGAGACCAAAAGGTTGAGCATTCTGGAAATTAGACATGACCCCGGTGTGTATAATGAAAAAAAATTCACAGTATGTACTTTTGAAGTACACGGCGTGTACTTGCCTTTCTGTACTCTGATTTAAGCAGCCTCTAAGTCACTCCCATATAGTTGTGTGTGTGTCTACTACATGGCCAGCACACGGCCTCCTGTGGAAAGGAAGTACAAGTAGTGTACTAATAAAGTACATGGTGTGTACTTAGAAAATTTCCATAATTTCCTCTTTTCTCCAAAAATGACCAGAAAAGGGAAATCATACCTGAAAATAAGATCCAGGTTATTAAAAACTTTCCCCATTAAATAAATTCATCCCCAAATTTTCCTAGTGTGCCGTAAAAGAAGAACCCTCGAATAGTTCTGGACACTGTGCTTTTACATCGGCCTCCCTCTCCCAAGTCTCATCCTGCACCAACCCGTGCTGCCATATCACTCGTACTAGAGGAATAAACCGGCCATGGAGAAACTTTGTACTACGATCCACAATCTAGATAGGACTCTCCACAAATGATGCATCCACTTTGATCTCAACCTCCTTGGGTTGAAAGACATGAGACGGGTCTAAAAAGTAATGTCGAAGCTGAGAAATGTGGAATACATCATGCATAGCCCGGTACCTCATAGGTAACTGCAACCGATAGGAAACCAGCCCAACTCTCTCAAACACCTCAAACGGCCCGACGTACCTCAGCTAAAGCTTACCCTATCTCCTAATTCTCTTGTGTCCCAACCTCGGTGTGACACACAAGAAAACATGATCCCTGACCTCGAACTCCAGAGGTCATCTCCACTGATCAGCATAAGACTTCTGTCAAGATTGTGCAGTATCCATCCTCTTCCGAATCAACTCTATCTGCTCAGTGGTCTTCTGAACAAGATGAGTTCCCAGCAAAGCTACCTCTCCTACCTCCAGCCAACATAAGTTTGATCAGCATGGCATACCGTACAAAGCCTCATAAGGTGCCATATGAATAGTTTCTTGAAAACTATTGTTGTAGGAAAACTCCAGAAGAGGTATGTGCTTCTCCCAAGAACCTCCAAAATATAGAATGCATGCTCTAATCATGTCTTCAAGAACCTGAATCATACGCTTGGATTGCTCATCTATCTGGGGGTGGTAAGCTGTAATCAAAAGTACCAATATACCCAAAGCCTTCCTAAGCCCCTACCATACCCGAGAAGTAAAATGTGCATCCCTGTCTGAAACAATGGAGTGTGGAACTCCATGTAGGCATACAATCTCTCGGATGTACAACCATCTCATCTCATCAACACTGAAGGTCTCCTTGATCGGAAAGAAGTGGGAAACCTTCGTGAGTCTGTCAATGAAAAACCAAATTGTGTCATTCCCTTAAGGAGACCTCGGAAAAACGATCACGAAGTCCATCACGACATCATTCCACTTCCACTCGGGAATGGTTAACTGCTGTAAAAGCCCTGCTAGTCGCTGATGCTCTGTCATCACCTGATGACAAGTGGAACACCTCATGACAAAACTAACAAAGTCCCACTTCATACCTGACCACCAATAATGACAGTGTAGATCACGATACATCTTGGTGATGCCAGGATGAACTACCCAAACTGAGGAATGAAAATCCCACATCATCTCCTCGCGTATATCTTCTGGCACCCATACGCACCCCTAAAAATGAAAGATCTCATCCTCGACTATGGTTCATCCAGGAATAGGTTTCTCTCTTAAAACACTATCACTTAGGAAGAGGCCTTCAGAATCTAATAACTACATCATTCAAAATTGATCAAGAAGAGTAGAGGTAACAGCTACAAAAGATAGAAAATTCTTCCATTATCTGTCATGCACCTCCAAATGTATCTCAGAGAACATAGCCATAAGCCGCCACTCACTACTAGACACCTAAACTACCTGTTTCTAATTCCTCTTACTCAACACATTAGCCACTGCGTTGCCTTTACCAGGTATATAGGAAAGATCAAAGTCAAAGTATTGTAGGTACTTGACCCACCTTCACTGTCTCAAATTTAGATCTAGCTGAGTGAAGATGTACTTGAGAATTTTATTGCTGGTGAAAACCACAAAATGCTCTACTAGAAGATAATGTCTCTAATTGCGTAGGGAATGAACAAAAGCTTCCAACTCTAGATCGTGTGTTGGTTAATTCCTCTCATGTGGCCTCAACTGTAGAGACACGTACGCAACAACTCCATCTCCCTACATAAGCACTACTCCTAGCCTGATACCTGATGCATCACAATAAATAGTATAGCTCTTTTTCAGCTCTGGAAAGACTAGTATCGATGCTGAAGTCAACCTCTCTTTCAGCTCCTGAAATTATGACTCTCAAAAATCTGACCATAAGAACTTTTCCCTCTTCTTAGTCAGACCTATCAACGGTGCTGCTAAGCATGTAAAGTCTTGTATGAAACATATGTAGTCTCTAACCAGACCTAGAAAACTCCTCACCTCAAATACATTCTTCGGATTCTCCTCGGAAACTACTTCCCTTGGTTTTTCTGGGTCTACTGATTCTCTTACCTCTGAGATAACATAACTCAAGAAGTGAATCTGATCCATCCAAAAGTGGCACTTTGATAGCTTAGCATATAACCGATTCTCCCTCAGTGTACTCAAAACGATCTCAAGATGGGTAGTATGGTCATGTCGAGTGTGAGAGTACACCAATATATCATCCATGAAGACCACAACAAAAGAATCCAAGTATGGATGGAACACTTGGTTCATTAGTGCCATGAAAACTACAGGCATGTTCGTGAGACCGAACAGCATAACCAAGTACTTTTATAGACCATACCTACTCTAGAAGGCTGTAAGAGGTATATCTGATGGTCTAACGTGCAACTGATGATAAACGGACCTCAATTCAATCTTCGATAACACCTGGTATCCTCGAAGCTGATCAAAGATATCATAAATCCTGGGAAAGGGATATCGGTTCTTGACTGTCAACTAGTTCAACTTCTGATAGTCCACACAAAGCCTGAGGGTACCATCTGCCTTCTTTGTAAACAAAACAGGAAAACCCCAAGGAGATGTACTGGGTCAGATGAAACCATTTTCCTGCAACTCCTCCAACTACTTCTTGAGCTCCTTCAACTCAGGTGTAGCCATCCTATAAGGAGTAATGGACACCAGTACCACTCCTGGAACAAGCTCAATCGAGAATTATACCTCACACTCCGGAGGAAAACCTGAAAAGTCCTTTGGAAATACATATCTGGAATGATCCACCACTGGAGGAAAGTCTAACTGTGAAGTCCCCTGGTCATCCAGATATAGATTAGCAGTCTGGGCTATAACTCCTCCCAACCCATGATGCTCTGGACCTACTCTTCTTTCCTGGACATCCCATTCACCCCTTAAATAAAGGACCCACCTTCTGGTGACGTAAAACTCACCATGAGGCGATAATAGTTGACGACTACTTGGAAGAGAACTATCCAGTACATTCTGATAATGACATCATATCCTGTAATCTCTAGGACATAGAGGTCCCATAAAAAGTGACACCCACCAACCTGTATAGGGCACTCCTTGCACTGATGTATACTAACCGTTCTAGTCCCCAACGGAGTGTCTAGAATCAAGATATCAACAGAAGAAAAGATGCAGAGCCCAAGGCTCTCCACGACAGCAATAGGTATAAATCTATGGGAATCCCCTATATAAAAAAGAGAAGAAGCTAAAAATGAGGCTACTATGATCGTACCTCGAACTGTAGAAGGTCCGGGATCCTGCTCCTACTAGGTCTGCTCCACTGCAAAAGTCTGGGCTGCATCGCGGCTGTGTGACCCTGCCTAACCACTCCGAGCTTATCCACCCTGATGTCGCTGAAAACTGGGCGACTAGCTACCACGGCCATGACCTCCACCTCGGCCTAAACAGTCGAAGGAACTCCAGTTCATAGACTGGTGAGAAACTGGTGGCACTGCTCCTGAACAAGGAGTCATAGAAGAACCCCTATCACCAGCTACTGGTGAGAAGATCTGACAAAAGCGCTAAAGGTGACCCATATTGCCGAAAGATCGGCACTCCAATGGGTCTCTCGGGAAACATGGCCTCGTATTCCTACTTCTCCCACACTGGTAGTACACCACCTGGCTATCGAAAGATGCATCCAGCATACTATGATCTCCTCGGAAGGTCTGCATGAACCTTATAAAACTCTCTCGGAACTGTGCATCAGTACCTATTTCTGTAATAACGGCGGGTGCCAAGAATGGCACAACAGAAGGATGTATCAGTGGCATGACTCTCCAAGGTCAAGCACAAACCTTAGATCAAGATTATCAAGGACTGAAAACAAGGAGTGAAAGAAGAGAATAGGATAAAGAAAGCACTCAAGTTTTACAAAACATGACTACATGGCGTGTACATTTTCTACATGGAATGTTCCCTAAAGTCATTTACAAGGGAGTGTACTCCTGCTTAAACTAGTCGTGTAACACCCCAAA
The DNA here is from genome assembly GCA_963277665.1 of Viscum album. Taxonomy (NCBI): domain Eukaryota; kingdom Viridiplantae; phylum Streptophyta; class Magnoliopsida; order Santalales; family Viscaceae; genus Viscum; species Viscum album. Next base: position 71,852,411 of record OY728142.1, read on the forward strand.
CACACGGTGTGTTGTCTTAACACACGGTATGTACTTGAATCCTCATTCCCTATCTGAGTCCTTCTACGCGGTTAATCCACACGGCTCTCCTAAGGAAAGACTACACGGCGTGTACAATTCCTACACGGTGTGTACTAGACAAGCTTCACATGGCATGTGTTGTTAGTGTCATGGCCTGAAACACGTCTCACACTACACGGCATGCTCCATAAGTACACGGTATGTATGTAAAAGGATAACACCGAACTATTTTTTTCATGACACGGCCGGGTACCTAGGTCAGACTACACAGCATGTTCAAGGTGGACATGATGTGTACATGAAAGGGTAACACCAACCCGTGTTGTTCATGACACGGCCGGGTACCTGGGTATGACTACACGGCATGTTAGACGGGTACACAGCTTGTTCCCCCAAGACTTTCCCCATCCCATGTCTCTGCCCACATGGCCTATGACACGGTTAGATACTACACGATGTCTACATAAATTATATGGTGTGTACTTAATAAAAACAGTTTCTTCCTGAACAGAAGAACACATGGTGTGTACTTAACATTACACAGCGTGTATTCTGAGTTTTTCCAGACAGTAAGCCTCAGAAACTACTCTACAACCCATAAAACAATGAAATGAGCATAGAAAGTTCCAAATTCTGATCCATGAGGGCCCATACTCCCTAAAAATCAAATTTTGGAATCTTATACACATTATAACATGGAAAACGGGGCAATGATCCACCAAATTCCGATCCATGAGGTCCCATAACACCTCAATAACCAAAGTATGCCATCCATTCAAGAAAAACTCTACACAAACAATACCCTATCAAACAGCAGGTATTTTTATCAAGAAAACTATCACAACAACATGCATATTTTACACATCATCTATCACAACAACATGCATTATCTAATGCATCCTAGATGGCATGGAAAAAATGCATGAAATGTGATTTCTAGCAAGTGCCTATATCATGAATGTTATGGAATACCCTCATCTCATCGGGTTTAAACAGAAATATAACCTCAGAAACATTAACAATAACAGCACAAATCATGTGAATCACTCAAGGTGAAATCAGATCAACTGTAATAATTGAAAAACTAGAAAAATTGTAATTTAAATGAGGTAGATTGGATTTTCCCTATACATGGGTTAGCTACTCTCGGGCATAGCTTAATACCAAGTACCAATTCCGTCCTATCCTTGGCTAAGGATCCAAATAGTAAGTCAAGAGAAAATAAATCTTCTGATACCACTTTGTAATTTCCCGGTTCTGGAAGCCACCTAGAGGTGCCCCGTACCCGGTTGGTCACATGGCCTCAAGCACATTTCCCTAAACACTAGAGGCTACCGACTAGCAGCGAGGGCCTTGCGTGTGATAGTGGGGAAACTATGCCCTCATTGGAAGAGTACACAGTGGAAGTAAAAAAATACATACAAGAGTGGAAGCAGTAATAATAATATACAGTAGAAAATAGGAGTATAAACTGGAGAACACATATGTGAAATGATGCGTGATACAAATGTCTAGGAAAATAGACAAACAAGTTACAATGCTAGGATACAACAGTTCTAAACCAAAGTGAAAAAGAAAGAGGATAAACTCCATAGAATCACAATCCATATCTTGGTCCCATGCTCTCCAGCTCCCTAGCAAGTCAAGTACCTGAAGTAGAAGGGCGTTTTCCCTTATCTATACATGCAACAATATAATCTTTTTGGGCTGAAAAGCATGACCCAAATAGGGTGTGAGACTAAATCCTAGTAAGCAACCACCATGATATTTGTGCCTAGAAGTTAGTGAGTATATGGAAAGTAAAATACATAAGGTTGTAAACAAGTAAGTACTCAGTAGTAAACAATCTACAGTTTAAATCATTCAAATCACTACACAACATGTAATATCTAATAAAAGCAGATAAACACAACAGGTAACCCTCTGTGAAGTACCCACAGCCTATCCCCTCTAGTCCTACCTAGAAACACAAGCAAGAATCTAAATTCAAGGTAAACCTCTAGGAAGTACTCATATCTTATCCCCTCTATTCCTACCTAACAAGTACAAGGAAACCTTTGGGAAGTACACTCAGTCTAACCCCTCTAGTTAAGCTTAAGCATAGACTCTCTGAGAAAGCACTCACCGGCAATTCCCCCCATAGTCTTGTAATGGTAAAAAAGGTGCTTTGGGGAAGCACTCAACATCTCATTCCCCCTGTGTCCCACGTCAAGGAACTACAAACACTCTGTGGAAGCACTCAATGTCAATTCCCTCTGTGGTCTCGCATCGTAAATTATAAAGACACTCTGGAGAAGCCCTCAATGTCCATTCTCACTATAATCAATACACTAGGTTCTCATAGCCCTGTGTAAGTCAAGAAAGTGTAGAAACATGTAACAGCCAAGGTAAACCTCATGAACTACTTGTCTAGAACTCTACAGCACAATAGCATAACAGAAAAACAGTCACAACATCCTATAATACTAGGCATGGGAAAGTAACCAGCAGCCTAACAGGCAAACAAGACCCAAAGGTCAAAACAAGAAAAATATGCATGGGAAATACATCCAAAGCACAACAATTCACACAATTCATAATCTATAACCATCTAATCAGTCATACCAGCATATCAGATAAACAATGGGGCTAAAACGGTAAATGTGCAATACCCCGTTCAAGGGTATTGGGAAAATTTTCACATAAAACTCAAAGTCTTTCAATAGAAAGGCACAAACCACCTACCTCAGGGTTAGAAGATCGCTATATGTGAACTTCGAAACATGAATCTCCTTAGAATGTTGTAGATATAAGAAAATGTCTAAAACGTTCAACCAACAATAACTTGGAAAAGAAGAGGAATCATGAAATGAGGCTCAAGAAGAGGAAAGGAATCACCGATGCAATTCTAACGCAACCAACGGTGTTCTATTCAGAGGAAGGACGGAGGCTCGGTGGTTCATAGAAGATCAGCGACTGTACAGACTCTATCAGATGAACGAGACCTAAAGGATAAGCATTATGGTGATTAGACGCGACCCCATATCGTTTAATGAAAAAAAATACATGGCATCTACTTTTAAAGTACACTTCGTGTACTCGCCTTTCCATAATCCACTTTAATCGGCCTCAAAGTCACTCCCACACGTCTGTGTGTGTGTGTCTACTACATGGTCAGCACACGGCCTCCTGTGGAAAGGAAGTACACGGTGTGTACTCATAAAGTACACGGCGTGTTCTTTGAAAATTTCCAGAATTTCCTCTTTTCTCCCAAAATGACCAGAAAAGGAAAAAAACTTGAAAAGAAGATATGGGTTCTTACAATATTTTTTTAAAATTTTATGTACTTGTAATTAGTATGACTAAATTGAGACATGAATAGAATTTTTAAATATATGTAAAAACCCTACTACCTCCCATGGCCTATAAATAAATACCTTGATAATCTCATTTGTAAGTTTGTACTGTGGTAGGTTATATAATTTTGGAGAGAGCTGGGTTTCTTCTCAACACTTTGGATGTTTTGGTTCTCCCTACCCTCATAGGGAAATATGAAATAAATAAAGATATCCACCTAAGACTCCTCCTACTTTCAATGAAAAGAAAAAAGTGGGTGATCATTACAAGGGAGCTATACACATTGTGAGTGAATTTAGACACAAAAATTGTTAATAACCAACCCATTATACCCCAAATCTGAGTCCCAAAACTGGATCATGATAGGACCCAAAGGGAATTTCTGATCCCCATGGGCTGGATACAAGTTCAAGGGAATTAAATTTACACTAAAGGGAACTATTTTTACCAAAAAATAAATAAATAATAAGAACCTCCACCTGGAAATTCAGTATGAACATTATATACATTGGATGGCCACATCAATGAAATAATTAGTTTCAAATAATAACATGAAACAAGCAATACATAAAATGATTAAACACAAATTTAATGATACATTAAAACTAATAAACATAAATCAACATTACAAGAACCTCTATAAAAAAAACCATTCAAGGTAAGATACCAGAAAGAAAGATATAGAGTCCACTACAGTAGAAAAACTATATAATAAAAAATATATAAGATCACAATTACTCATCTACATGCGTAAGTGAATTATTGTCACCTACCACCAATGTCAAACCTGAACTAGATCCATGGTCACCCTCTAAAATCAAGTAGAAACTACTAACCTGTAATGAAATAGGCATCATAAAAGTATTTCTAGTAAGTATTCACTCTCATACCAATGAAACAAAATTATAAATAAAATCATTTCATTATAGTTTTATATACAAGTAGAAATCAATATTTACATTTTATTTTTAGAAAATAAAAAATCAATTTTATTTGAAATCAATTTCATTATACCATAGGAAAAACTATTTTCCAACTTAGAAAACTCTTTTTAAAACCTTTTTGAGTAAAATGGTACATTTAAAGAGTAAGTAAAATGGTTTAAAAATCTTTCTTCAAAAATTCTATGAAAATGGAAAAAATAAAATGATTCAGTTATAAAACTAGATAAATCAAGGTAAATATAGATTATAATTTTATGAAAAAAATCATATGTGTGATATAATCACAAGAGTCATGGGAACCTATGAGACTTGGGAACAATCTAAGATAAAGCTAGAAAAATATCAATAAGTAATGACCAACATTGAATATAAAAAAAACATACACTAACACTATATTTTACCATACCTAGCCTAGTAGAGGGATGAATCCCATGAGTATAGAAAAGTCTAAATTTAGTACCACTAGTTATAACATGATACTAAACTACTATAATAAGTATCCGTAGATTTTAGACCTAGATACTAAAAACATCCCATGAAATTTAATGTGAGTGATTCAAATAATCATCATATACTACATAATTGAATCAATAAACAAATAAACATCAATATCACCTTCAAAAACCCTTAATATATGCACCCCTTTCAACATAAATAATGAAAAAATGCATAAATTATGATAGTATAGAAATATACACTTAATATAACATCAATATTTCAATAATAAATTAGTGAACATTAAAAGGGCTATGTTTCAAGGGTTATTATTTTTAGAAAATCCATTTTATGAAGCACCAACCATGCCATATAAAAATAATTTATAAAAAATATATAAACTCCTTTAAAAAAATAAATCATATAATCACCATTAATCATCTAAATAATGATGAGAATTTTAGTAAACTACAACGGTACCAAAGCACACTCATGGTTAGAGAAACAACCAATTTAGTTTAGTTTGAAACCAAAAATACTTTCATAAGTTATAAAACCAATAAAAAAGGTCTAGTTGGTAATTTAATCAAACTTTATGTGTGAATTTAGTTGGAAAAAACATTTTAAGACTTGGGAACCAAAATAAAATAGTGTCATGATCAATGAAAATTCAAGGAAATTATACTTCTTTTTTCAAATACAATAAGAAATATTTTTTCATATCCCTATGATATTTAAAATCTATAGTTTAAACCAAAATAAGATATGGTTTTAAATTTAAAGATAAATGGATGGGAAAACATACCATAAATCAACTACTTTAACCAAGAATGGTGTTATCCCATCACAATAATACCAATTAAGCTCTATAAAAACGAAGAAGAACCCTAAAAACCATAAATACCTAATTAAAATTTAGGAAAGGGGTACCCTAGGTTATTAAGACCATATTAGTGCATGAATAAAGGGAAGTGGGATTAAAGGGAGAATAGATAGGGTTTAGATAAGATTTTATTTAAGAAATTATTCTCAAACTGGAAGAAAAAACAAGGAATCTCTAAATAAGAAGGTGGTAATTTTTAATTTTTAATGAAACATAGAAGATCAAATGGTTTCCCCATGGTTTACTAAATCATGTACCAAACATGGACCTATAACTAAACTCCCCTAGAACACCTTATATTCTTTTTCTATATAGTTTTTCAAACTGTGTACCAACTTTATGTGCATTTCTACCATATGTTATAGGTTTTTCATTGGCAGGATGCATGATTATTACCAAATATGTGCCAACCATGGGTCTCACCATGAAATGTCAAAATTTTAAAAATTTAAGGTAATTTTAACACAAACTCAAATATAATAACAAAAATAAATAAATAAATAAAATAATAATTAAAATAAATATTGGGGTTTGACATTTCTCCCAACCATAGCACTTTATGCCCCCATAAAGTCCTATAAAAATTGGTTGATCAATGAAAACACATTAGGTTCATATTCATCATCAATATATCAATCAAGAGATATATTGATAAAAAATAAAGTAATGTCGCTACTAAAAACTAGATATATCACCATTAAGAAGAAATATTTTTATAGCACACACTCTCAACTTCTCAAGATAAAAGTTTCCATAAAAGGATCAGAACCAAAACATCCATGGATTTGAAACTACCCAAAAAATAATTACCTAAATAATAAGGTTAGTTTCCATAAATAAAATCTTAAAACCAAGTATCACCTCAACCCAAACATATACCAACTAAAAGAAACCTAATACGGTCACTTAATATCCTCATCAGCATCCATAACTCAATCTATGATTAAAAGATAGAAAAACTCATATTCATGGTGTTGGGTAAGGAAAATAAAAAGGAATATACTGAAATATTTATACTATATATCCAATAATAAAGACAATAAAGTGTGAAAAAAATTATCAATAATGAAAATATGTTCTGGATAAACAAAATCGTACTAATAACTTATAGTAAGAGACATCCTTTTATGGTGAGGGGTCCCTCCATGATGGTCTCCCCACTATATTAATAACTCTAAACAACTCTTAACCTTTAAATACTTTAAATTATTTCATAAACCCCAAAAAACTCAAGGATTCAAATAAAAAGTGGTAGAAAATAAAAATACACTATAAACCTTAATCAAATTTCAGATATAACAAAAATAAATCTCTAGAATTTAAAATTTTCCACAAATCCAAAAACACCATCATCCTAAACAAAACATATCCAGAATGAAGAAAATTATAATATAAGGGTTATAGTAAAAATATCTTCAACTATATGTTATATAAATTTCTATTTCATCAGATTAAACCAGGGGATCCTTTGAAGGGGTGTATTGGGCTTCTCTTTCCTTATGAGAAACCCCTTTACAAAACCTCTATAGTTTATCCATATGAACAAAAATATGAAAAGTCTTGAGAGTATCCAAATATTAAGGCTTACTATTCCCTAACTTTCCACACTGATGATGTATCAAGGGATTAATCACTTAATATTTTGGAAAATAAAATCAAGATGGACTTTTAATACTACCACCTACCTAATCAAACATGGATCACCTCTACTTTCCATTGATGGGATTCAACCTCCACCTCCAAATACTAGGGACACATCAGTTATCTCTAGAACTCTCGAAAAACTAGATTCTATTCTAATATCCTACTTAACTAACAATTCATAGGTATTATGAAAAATAAAATACATTGCTGACAAGTGGTCTAATTGAATCCCTCTTCTAAAATATTGATCTTTCAAAGAGTCATCCATAAATAACTCAAAAAATCTATAAATATTCAAAAAAAAATAACAAACATACTCCAATAATGATAAGATACCTTATTGTAGAACATATAATTAAATATAGTTTGTTATCCTCACAATATTATGGAAATATTGATGAATAAATAGTGTTTTAAAGACTTACTAAGAATGGTCCTTATATGGTTTTTTACTAATATACTTCCACCACTTCCAACTAAAACCTTCTAACATAAAATTTATAAAAATAAGATTAAGAAACATAGGAAGATTAAGATGGATAAAGATATCCTTGATACTCTGCAACCAATTCTATGCTTACTAGAAATATTTTAAACTGATTAAATGAGTAGGATTTAAATTACAAAATTCTTGAAATAAATATCAATGATAAAATAGAAGAGAAAATAACTTTGATCAATGAATAGAAAAGATGGAACAATAAACTCTGATAGAATTTTATCAACTTGAGGGTCTACATCGGGTAAACCATCTTCATTTCCCTCTTGATAGTCCATTTTTAATTAGTGGGGGTATAATATATAATAATAAGAAATATGAATGAAATCAAAAAAACCTCTATATTAAAAATTTATAAAAACTGAATACAAACAAAAGAGTCAATCTCAAAATATCAAGAGGGTATCATTCTAATATCCCATCATCAAAACCCCAAAACATAAGGAAATTTTTAAACCTTCCTAAGAAGTCACTTTTACCTCCCCTTAAAATAATTTTCTAATTAATAACATCCAATGACATAAAAAATAGTATTGAACCCAAAAACTCAACATTATAGAACATTTTTAATTCATAACCATTCACAAGAACCCAAAATAATTTCTTTTTAAAAAATTAAAACATTTTACATAGCCTCTATTTTTATTAAATCAAAATATTCATAAACCCCCCACTCCATTTTAAATCCAAAACATTTGATAAAACCTCATAAACTTATAAATTACAACTCTTTTATGATATCATAACAAGGTTTTGAATATAAAAATCAAAATTAAATCAATCAAAATATGATTAATAATCCATAATAAACACCCTTATTCTTTCTAAACCAATAATGAGAAGGAATAAGGTGAACTAAATTCATAAAGAATAAAAATTATAAATTTCAAGAGAAATAACAAGTGCACACGGTATGGCCACACAATTTGGAAATCCATGCACTAATCATATAAATCTTACTATATATTTTCCTGGATTGGTCTTCAGTGTCTATTAATTGTTTTTTAAACCTTTCCCATTAACCAAGAAATCTTATATTCTTTCCCAAATTCAACTTAAAAACTGAAAATTTCTCAAAAATAACCCCTAAATTATCAATGAAAAATAGATACACTCAAATAAGGACTAAGAATCTAAAAAAACACCAAGAACCAAGATCAAATTCAAGATGCACATATCTCGAAAAAACTCGAGAACTCAATTTTTCATCACAAACTGTGGTGATTTGGAAATTTCCCACGACATAACTCTTGAGTCCTGACAATCCTAGGTTATTTATATTAGAATTACAAAAATAAAAAGGGTCCTCTTATTCTATTTTATCATAAAACAACCAAGTATACCATTGATCTAAGTAACTAAGTTGTCCTGTGACATAGATCAAAGGGAATTCATAATCCTCATAGGATAGAAACCAGGGTCAGGGAATCAAAGGTACTCTAATGGGATTGATTTCACCTAATAAATTAACAAATACACAATGACCTCCATCTAGAAACTAACATTTCCATTCCACATATTGTATGGACACACTAATAAAATTGGTTGTTTCAAATAATAACTGGAAATAAAAATGACATAGGATGTTAAACACAAATGTAACTGTATATCAAAATTAACATAAATAAATCAACATTACTAGATCCTTTATAGAAGACAAAACCATTAGCATGTAAGACAACATAGGGAAATATTATGAGGCCGCTACACCAAGAAAACTATAAAACATAATAGAAATAATATTAGGATTACTCATATTGATGCATAAGTGAAGTATCATCACTTATCACCGCCAACATACCCAAACCATAACCTGGGTCAGCTGCTATGGTCAAGAAAAACCTGTTAAACCTATAATAAAATATTTTTTATCAATGTATTTCCAGTACATATCCAATCAAAAACCCTCAGAAAATTATTATAAATGAAACCATTACATGCTAGTTTGAAATATAAGTAGAAATTAATATGTTCATTTTTATTTAAAACAAATACCAAATCATTTTAATTTGAAATCATATTTATAATACCAAAGAAAAGAAAAAAATTCCAAATTAGAACAATATTTTTAAAACCATTTTGATTAAAATGGGAAATTTAAAGAGAAAATAAAACTTTTTCAAATTAGATTTTAGAAAATTACATGAAAAGGGAATAAAAAATCATTTTTATTATAAAAATAGATGAATTTAGGTTAATATAGATTATAATGTCATAATAAAACCCTAAATATAAGTGTGATATGATCAAAAGCTTCAATGGGAACCTAGGAAACTTGGGGAAAATATTGGATAAATATAAAATAATATTAGTAAATAAGGATCAGTTTTAGATACAAAATATCATGCCCTAACACTCATTATTACCCTATAAAGACTAGACATGAGGAGAATCTAAATAATATAGAAAAGTATAAACTCAAGGCCACTGGATAGATATTTATACTAAATCCCTATATTTTCCACCTATATACCCACAAATTCACATGACATCTAATGGAGGTGATCTAAATAATCTATTGGATTCTAATGTATCTGCAGATGAGAAAATACAAGAGTGGGTGAATTATAAGTTTAAAAACATTCATTTTTAAAATTTGAGTAAACTTAGTTTAATATAATTAAACTAATTATATTCACAAACCTCTTTTGTATTTAAACTATAATCAAATAGGGACCAGTTTCTATTAGAAAAAGTATCATAATCAATAGGTTACGATAAGTATTCCACATGGAGTATTCGAAATTAATCGTATTCACGATAAGGAAATAATTTAATTACAGTAATCATGATATAGTTTCTAATAACAATGGTTAAAATAAATATATTGAAACAATTAATGATTCTATCATAAAGTTTATCGAATCATATTGGGAAAATTAATTTATCATAATCACTCAAATTATAATTATAAAAGATTTTAATCACAAAATAGAGAATAGAAAGATTAATATATAAAACAATTCACTTTATATTAAAATGTATTGGAAAAGTAAAGTACATAAATTAATAAAATTCTTTTAACCCAAATAAAAAGGTATTCAATTACCTTGGATATAGGTCCCTTAATTTTTACTTTCAAGAAAGTTTTTCATACCCACACTAGGGTAATCCTTCGATATAATGATTGATTGGTCTCTGTCTTGCTATCCCTACAAGACCTCAATCAAGAAGCTGATCAGCACCTCTATCCTCCTATCCATGAAACCCCTTGATCCACAAAAGATTATCACAATTTTATTCCTATCCACGAAATCCCTCAATATTATTCACAATAATCGACATCACAAGAAGCAAAATGAAAACACATTAGAGTTATAATTAAATAAAATAAGTGGTTCACAACTTGTAAACTCCAAGGTTTACACAAGTAGTATAAATTTTGAAGATCTCTCATAGGGTGTAAAAATTAAGCATCATCCATATCCATAGTAATGGAATTAGTATCCCAAGATAATTAAAATGATCTAGTATTTATTGGGGGTTTTTCCAATGGTCATCTTGGCCTCCAATGGTCAAATTTTCTTCTGAAATCTTATAGGGACTTGGACACCAATAACTCTAACGGTCATCTTATAACTGAAATAATAAAATCATATTAAATTCATTTTTAAACATAATAAATGAAATAATTTTGAATTAAAGGTCTTCCATTCATTACAATACAGTTTTTTGGATACAGAAAACTAAATGAAAAATGATATGATCATTTTTGTTACGAGAGTCGTTACGATTTATATCATTACAAAACAAATTGTCAATATAAATATTGTATAGTGGGTATGATAAAAATTTAATTTGGTGTGTTTGATAGAAATAATATCTAGGCTCATTATGATAATCATGGAATAAATCATTTTTGTAAAATTCATGAGTACGATTGTTATCATATGCATATGAAAGTATGTTAAAACGATATATGGTTCTATTTTTAAGCTAATTTGAATATAAAGGAGTTAGTAATTAGGTATTTAATAAAGAGTTTTTTATTTATAAAACAAAAGGAATAGATAAGTCAAAATAATAATTTTGACTCAAAAGAATCATCATATACAACATATGCAGGTCAATAAACAAATAAACCTTAATCTCACCTTTTCCCACCTTCATAGAAACATCACCTTTAAACAATAATAATAAACAGTGCATAACTTGATATAATTTGGAAATATCGACTAAATATAACATTAAATTTTCAATAGAAAATTAGGGAATATAAAAATGGTTATTTTTAAAGCCTTAACATTTTAATGACCTATACTTAAGCATTACATATTCTAGTACTTTATACTATAATTCTCTTTTTTCAATCACAAAAATCATTTAGGTTTAAATTTTTTGAGAACTAGGTCATTAATATTACATAAAGAATCCCATATTTTACAAATTTTAAACTTGTACTCAATATTAATTTTTCCCAAATATAAAAACTTTAATAAAAAACCTGATTTATTTTCATGAAAATCCTCAATAATTTCTACCTGGATTCTTCTTTCGACTTATCAATCCTTAAACACTGTGATTTTTTTTTAAATTGTGGGATAATCATAGAAAAACTCAGTAAGGTTGTCAAAAAAATAAATCAATTTATCTAGTGAAAAAAATGAATACCCACAAAAAAAATTCTTAAAAAATAAATTTAACCCAAAAATTGTATAATAATTTATTTAAAACAAATTATATTTATCTTACCTTTTGAAATCAATGATTTCAATAAAAAATAATAAGAAAGAAAAGAAAATTCATTCAAATTCCTTGGGATATAATCTTCATAGAAAACCTAAAGAAATGTTACAAGAACCCTTGTAATTGGAATAAATATATAGCCAACTTCAAATATAATTATCAAAATAACATAATCATTACTCAATGCGTTGGAGCGCTATTTGGGTTCACCCAGCGTATATATTGGGCTCATCTATGAGATGTAATGGTTTTTAACCATTTTTATAATCTATATAGAGATCTCTTTTGAGATATAATGTGGTTTAATTCATCACAAATAATGTCTAGTGACCATATCATGAATAAACCCCTTGAAAAAATCTTTAAAAACCATGTAAATAACACTTTCAGATATCAAAATACCATTTTCTCTTAAAACCCCATTTTCAATACCAAAATAATAGAACAAGAGGAAAATAATTTTTTACATTAAAGAAAATTCTAAATATTATAAATAAATCTAATCTTCAAATAATGGTTAAACTGGTGGTAAAATTCATTATCGCTATATATGTTAAAATATAACATTCCTTTTGTCTCTTGTAAATAATGTTAAAACATTTTGTAAAAAATAATTTTTAAAAAAATATAAAATAAAGTTAAAATATATGTAAAATTTTCTTTATAATTATTTTTATCCATATAAATACATCCATAAAGTTATTTTAATAAATATTGACATAGTTGAAATGGAATCTTTAAAAGATAATTTTTAATAGAAAGTCTCGTACTTAAAATCCTAAAAATATTTTTATTTTTAAAAAAATTGTAAAGAAGTAAAATATATAAAAAAATAAACTTTATAAACCCTTTAATTATAAATAATAATTTTTTCTTAAAACATTTATAAGGAAATGGACATTGAATAGAAATATTTATAAAATAAAACTTGAAAACATTAAAAATGAGGTTTTGAAAGTAAAGTGTCCCTTACCTCGATTTCAACTCCTCATGTGATTTTCTTATAATCCTAAAGAATATACTTATGTTAACTATTTAATTTCTTTAAAAAAAATTAATGTTTATTATTCCTTTTATTTCACTTTTTACCATGTTATATATAGTTACTTAATCATTAAATTGATGTCAGAATTTTTGACAATATTCGGTTTAGATGTCCAAAATGACATCGGTAGGTTGAATATGGTAAAATAGTTCATTATTACATCATTTATATAATAATAATCAATAAAAAATTATCTTTTTTATATATTAATTGTAATTTTAAAACCAATTATGAATGATGGTTATGAAAAATGAGCTTCATTATAATCATAGAGATGGTAGGTTGTATGTACGCATGTGTAACATTTCCATTTTTTCAACGATCATTATGGAAAAAAGGTAAGTATTATTTTTTATTTACAGAATTATAATTATAACATAAATTTTATATTATTTATTCAAATATACTTATATTTATCATCTTTATGATTTGGTGATGAAAAATTAATCATATAACTTTGTAGAGGTGGTAGTCTACATGTACGCGGAAACGACGTTATCATTTTATTGTGAATAGAAAGTTAAGAAAGTGTATGATATATTGTAATTAAATAATGAAAAATATTTCATTAGTTTTATATATGTGTATTAAATGCATCATTATAACCATCCATGAGATGTGGTGATGGAAAATGAATTACATCGGTCATGAGGTGGTAGTCCATCATGGACATGAATGATGGTTTCATTTCCATTTTGATAGAATAGGTGATGGATATAAGTTATTACATTAAAATAAAAACATGTATTTATATTAAAGGTACTTTTTTATTATTTCATCACGTTTGAATAATATTTTAAGGTGGTATAATAAGAAATAAAACAAAAACATGCAGTTAATAATTATTCCTCTTCTTCGGACAACCTCATTTTCATTACACCTTAAGACTTATAAAGTTTGTAATTTGTCATAAATAAGTCCTATGGGAAGTCTATAGGGATTTAAGGAATATATTTCAGAAGTTATTTCTTCAACCAAAAGTTTTGTTAAGTGTGAATAAAGGAGAGAAGAGGTGCCCTTTTATAAGAGAGGGGAGGGGAACTCTTGGAATTTCTTAAAATATTATGTTAATATAAAAAAAATTGATTTAAAAATGGATCCAAATTGATAATATTATAATATAAGATTATTATTAATGGAAATATTCTTATCTAATAAAATATTTAAAATTTTGGGTCACATTTTTAACCTTATCCTTTTGTTTTAACCCTTTTAACAGTTACGGTTATATTAATTTTTATACTCTAAAGGGGTTAATATAGTTTCTATAAAGTAAAATAAGGCCCATAAATGTAAAATGATTAATATTTTAAACCTTATACTAATAAATTTGAAAAATATATGATTTTTACTTAATTAATATCATTTAATAAACAATTATTTATTATAAAATAACATTAATTTTAATTTTAGAATTAGTCATTAAATTTTGATTTTAAAACTACAAGACAAAAAATTTAATTAGAATATAATGAATAGAAACATTTTTATTATATCATTTTTATCTAAAAATTTTCATAACACAACAAATCACTCAAATAATATTATAGAGTTTTCAAAATCATTTTATTGATTTTATTACTTCTTTCACAAGCCCTAGTTAGTGTTTCATAATAATTTCAGGTAATTATTTATTCACTAAATATTAACAATAAATTACCATAAAAAATTTATATTTATATTTTATATTTATAACTAATAATATCCCTTATTTATACCTCTATTAAAAATATTTTTTTTATTAAAATCAAGAGTGTGGCATTTTTGACTTTATATCTAGTTAAATATTATAAATGTTAAAATAATGTACAAATAGAAAAAAAGACATATATTAGACTTTTTGATAATTGTGGGAAATTTATACTCATTCAATAAAATTAAGGTAGGTTTTAGGTTCATTATTTAGTCCTTATCATTTTATTTTTAACTTTAATTACCTGATTTACACTTTACTGTGGTAACAAAAATTACTAAGATTTTTTTTCATATTGATAAAAAATAAAAGGGAATTATTTACAAAATTTGGAATCAATGATTCCAAATATGGAATCCATTTTTCAATATTAAAAACATATAAGTGGTGGAATTTATTTTAAAATAAAATTTTAAAAATGTGATGAAAAATGATTTTTTAGAAAAAATACCTTTTAAGTATAAAATGTTTTTATGTAAAATTCAAGTATAAAAGTCATTTAAAATACTATAATTGGATTATTATAAATAAAAATGTACTAATTAAATTTTAAAATTAATCCAAATTATACATTTACTTTATAAATACTTCAAAATAATATAAATTTTTCAATACAAATCAGTATTTTTCACTATTTATTTAAAAATAAAACTTTTCAAGGAAAAACTAAAAATTTCAACATAAGATAATTTTGATATGATAATTTAAAAAATGATATCCTTTTTATAAAATAAAATTTCTAAACTTTTTAGATATCAATTCTAATATTTTTTACAAAAAAAATAAATAAAATTGATTTTTGAAGTAAACATATTTTTGAAGCATAAAATGAATTTACCAAAAAATGAGTGATTATTCCTTAAATATTGAATTTATTGGGAAATTAATATATATATATATATATATATATATATTTAATTTTGGTTAATTGAATTCCCACATTTCGATTCAATGGATAGGTTATAATGGTTATAGTTCAGTAATTATATTTCTTAGTTTGTTTAAGCTTGGTGTAGCATGTCATATATGTTACCGAACATAATGTCATTCTCTAAAAAACTAAGGGTCTTAAATTCTAACACCCACTAATAAATTTTATCCTTATAATTTGAACTTGAACTCAGTAATCAATTATTTCACTTAAGAAAATACCATTTTTGAAATCATACATCGCAAAAAAGGGTCAATAAAATTTTCTCTTTGAAAGAGGGAAAGGGAAATTTGAAGACCATCTAGAATAACACATAACTAGGTTTCAAATAGTAAAACAATAGTGGGAAGTAAAAATATGTACATGGAAGAAAAGTATAATTTATAAAAAATTATGGAGAGTGACTAAGATCATTGATCAAAAGAAAGTGACTTATCATAAGAAATTTAAAATCCACAATATAAATCAATAAGGTGTAAAAAGGATAATAAATTAACCTAAAAGAAGGTTATAGGATAAAGTTTTTATTTTAAGATCATTTTTCTAGAGTTAAGAAATTATTTTATCATATAAAAAAAGAACATAAGAAAATATACTTATTTTACAATTATAATTTTATCCCTTAATCAATTTCTATCCCAATATCATCTTTTAATCCAAATGATGAGTATTAAAGATGAATTTTTCATGCTCGAAGCACTATAATAATCTTATAATGGATTATATAATTCCATAAAATGATAAAAAGTTCTTCCCCTAGCTTTAGACATTAACCAAAACCAATATGTTTATCACAAGGAAAGATAATTCCCAAAATAAATAAACCTTTATATGAAGAAATAAAACATTGATATCCAATTATTTAATAATAAAACAAATAGTTAATCATATATTTATCCTCAAAATTATTCCAAATATTCCCAACCAAGATTGAAAACCAAAAAATCATAAGTAAATTATCACATATTCTTCCAGTATTAATTTAACATTTATCTCCAATCAATATTAGTCACTCATAAAGTCATATACCCGAAAATGTATATTCCCTAATCATATAATCTCTAAAAATTATAATCTTTTCCATAAATAACCTGAATCCCATAAATACAAATTAAAATAATATATGTTTTGAAAATATAATTAAACCTATATTCCTTAAATAACATACCAAAATGTTTTATTTACCTTAATCATATAAGGTTCCCAAAATAGAGTACTTATTTTGAAATAACATTAATCTCCTAATCACCAAATGACTTCTCAATCTCATGGTTATCTCTACAATAAAAACATATGTTCCCAAAATCAAATTAATCATTATATTTCAAATCATTTAACTAAATAAATCAATTTTATACTAACTAGGAATCACATAGGCTAGTGGTAATCATTTCACCCTTGTTTCTATTTGGTTGTGGGTCCAAGCCCCATATCCTTACATTATGTGAAGGGTTTTCAACTGGCCTATAAGATTTCCTTTTTCTAAAACTATATTAATATAACTGTTATAATGTTCCCATAAATATGATGAACATCCTAAAAAACAACATTAATTATTAAATATCATATAAACCCTAAATGTTATAAGTACCTTTTAACATATATACAAAAAAATGAAAAAAAATATATCTTATTCAAATATCTTTTTAATTGTTAAACTTAAGTGTTACATATACCTAAAACATCTATCAATACTTAATTAATATCTCCCAAAGTACCCCCACCATATGAATCATCAAAAAAGTATTAATGATTTTAAACTTATGATAATCCTTAAATATAACACAACAACATAACTCTTGAATCCATATATATAGACTCCTTAAACATTCAATGTTATTAATAATATATTAACCTTTATTTTCAATTTTATTCCTTAATACTTACTTAATATAAACAAAAATATGAATCATGTCCTAAGATTAAAAAATATCAATACATAATCTAAGATATAACCCATACCTTTCATATTTTATTTACAGTTTCCTCATCTTCAACAATAATGGAATTGGGCATTGAAAAACATTTATTCGTATGGTCATGTCAATAACTTTGTTTAGATTTTACACTAGGATAATGATTTTCATGATTCCTATACTCCCTAAATTTAAAACATTCAATTGATGACTTAGGAAGAACATTATTCCTATTTATGGAGTTAGCTAGATGCTTCCTTTTTCCATCACAGATTATTGAATTATTTCATCCTTTACCACATACAAAACATTTTATCATTCCTTTAATACATTCCCAAGGGTACTTCTTCCCACATTATTGATATATATAATGTTTATTATTTTTACCTTTATGATCCTTATCTCCTGAACATCCATGGAACTCCATTTTTCTCTTATTTGGTGTGTTAGGAAACTCACTTATGTTTATATTATAAATCATAACTTATGATATTTAATAAATAATAACACTAAGATATCATACTATAGCTCATATTTGTTTCAGTTTATCATTCTAAAAACCACCACATTGTTATTCACATCCATTATTAATTTGGTTCCCTCTAGTTTCGTCTATTTACTAAAACAATAAATAGTTTGTGTGAGTTTATCAATCATAATAAACTATCATATAAGGATGATAAATACTAATATATCTTTACCATACCATTTTCTATTCAAATACATCAATTTATCCAAAACCATAATTCTATATAGCATACTAATTTTTTTTGTTATATAAGATTTTTACTTAAGCTCAAATAATATCATAACCTCTAAAGTTATCTAAACATTTCATATAATACCAACTATAAGGAATTGGCATTAAAAATTAAATATTATAGTGAATTTAGCCTAGAAGTCTATTTTTCATTCCCAAATATATTTTAGTTTTATATTTTTATAGAATTAATTCATAAATATTACATAAAATCCCATATTTTACAACATAGAAACACTTGCTCAGTATCAATTTTTTCCAAAATATAAAACTTTTAATATAAAATATGATTTATTTTCATGAAAAATATTCACGACATTCACTTGACTTCTTCCATTATCTTAACCTTCCTTAAACACTATGAAAAACATTTTAAAATTTGTTATGATCATAAAAAATATCATTAAGGGAAATATAAAAAGAAATGTGTTAGTCCAGTGAAAAAAATTAAAACCCATGAAATTTTTTTTCTTATAAAAATGTGTTTTTACCCAAAAAGGGTATAATCATTTATTTAAAACAAATTATATTTATCATACCTTTTGAAATCAATGATTTTCATGAAAAATTGTATCCAAGAATAGAAAATTCATGTTGGTTCCTTGGGTAATTATCTTTATAGAATACTTACAAGAACCCTTATAATTGGAATAACTATATGTCTGACTTCCAATATAATTCTTTAAAGAACATAATCATTACCCAATTAATTGGAGCCCTATCTAGGCTCTTTAATAATATAAAATATATCAAGATCACTTGATTTCTGTAATAATACTATACCCTTCATATAATTTGAATTATGATAACTTGTGAGGGGTAATGGAACTCAACCCTTCATAAATAATGTTCAAGGACCATATCATTAATAAAATCCTTGAAAAACTCTTTTTAACCAGTGTGGAAAATAATTTCGAATATCAAAATATCATTTTCTCATCAAAATTATTTTTTAATACCAAAATACCAGAACAAAAAAATTAGGGATTTTAGGTAAATAAAACATGAACCATTGTAAATTTATCTAAGCTCTAGATAATGGATATAGTGGTAGAAAAATTTATTTTTGTTGTATATGTTCAAATAGAACACTTTTTGTCTCTTTTAAAGAAATTCAAAAAATTCTATAAAAATATTACTTTTTGAAAAAATTAAAGAGAGTTAAAATAGACATATAATTTCCTTTATAATTATTTTATATACATATAAATAAATTCATAAAATACATTTTATAAATATGGAAAGTGTTGAAATGGAAACTTTAAAAGAGGGGTTTTTTTTAACCCCCTATAAAATACTAAAAATATTATTTCTTTTAAAAATACTATAAAGAAGTAAAATATGGTCAAAATAAAATTTATAAACCCTAGAAGTATAAATAATAATTTTTTCTTAAAACATTTATAAGTACATGGACATGTAAGAGAATTATTTATAAAACCAAACTTGAAAATATTTAAAATGATATTTTTAAAGTAAAGTGTCCCTTGCCTAGAGTTTGAATCACCACGTGTGTTACTTATATTTCTAAATAATAAAATTATGTTAACTATTTACATGATTTATAA
This sequence comes from Viscum album, assembly GCA_963277665.1. Lineage (NCBI taxonomy): Eukaryota > Viridiplantae > Streptophyta > Magnoliopsida > Santalales > Viscaceae > Viscum > Viscum album. The sequence continues at coordinate 71,872,772 of OY728142.1, forward strand.
CTTTTTTCAGGTTTTTTATTCCTTTTATTTCACTTATAACCATATTATATATAGTTACTTAATCATTTATGTTCATGTCATATGTTTTCATGATATTCATCTTATATGTCCAAAATGACTTCGGTAGGTTGACCATGGTCAAAGAGGTCAATATTCTATCATCACAAGAATAATAATCAGAAAATAGTAATAATTTTTATATATCAATTATATTTTTAAAATCAAACATGAAATATAGTTATAAAAATAACTACATTACAATCATGGACATGGTTGGTGCTCAAAAATATTATGAAAACTCGACTTTAGAGAGATGGGAGACCTTATATCAATAAAACCCTCGAGTGGCTAGGGATACCTCACCCTACTCACTCAATCTCAATGACCATAGTGGATTTCCTCAAGACTATGAGGTTTGAATCCCACCACTTTGTGGTTCCTCGAAAGAAATAGGTGCCTCATTTTCAAGAACCTACCACGGAAAACCATAAGAAGGATGCCCCTGAAGGAAATACTCACACCTGTGATTTCTTTGGTAGGTTCCAAGGGATCTCGTTTTTTGATGCACTAAAGAATACTGATCCAAGCAAAGAAATTACAATGAGGAATCCCCTTGTCAAGAGTCTTGATGATGGTTGGTTCTTAGTGGAAGTGGATCTGGTTTCTCTTCAACAACGTACACAAATGTAAAAATTTTCTATCATGGGCAGCATCTCCTACCTCAAAGGTGAAAATCATAAGCCTTTATCTAAATTACATATGTATATTTCTCACTATTGGGAGTCTTCGAACTAGAAATTGATTCCAATAGGCAAAGGCTAATTTCAAATTCTTTTAAAATCAAAAAATTACTTAGAGAAATCTTGGAAGACTGAAAATCTTAATCTAAAACTGGGATTGCTTAGAATTTATGATTGGGGATCTTCTTTTAATCCATATACATATAGAAATACTGTGGCACAAGTATGGGTTAATCTTTATGGACTTTATTGATTCTTTTAGCACCAAAAAATTCTGAATAATATTGCTTCTTGTATAGGATATCTATTAAAAATGACCACTAAACCTTAAATACTGACCTAGGAATATTTTCTAGAGTTATGGTGGAAATTAACTTAGATTAAAAGATACCTGATACAATCAATTTCATTGCTAATGACTACGAAACTAAAATTAAAATTAAAAATGATAGGAAACCTACCTTATGTTATCTTTTTAAGATTATTGGTCATACAATCTCTAATTTTAGGGTGATTACAATAAAAGTAATCCAACCAATTGAAAATCATTAAAAGGAAATAGGAAAAAATATAAAAGATAAAGATCCCATGATGGATATACCTGAACCTCCAAAAAAACCTGAAATCTGGGTCACAAAACATGGTTAGACACACATAAGGGATACCTTTGGTATAAACTGGGCGTATGTTGCTGAATAATAAGAAAACTCCATTAAAAACTAAGGCCTCTTAGAAAAAATATAAAATCTAGTGTTAGACACTGTAAGTCTATCCAATGAGAATAAAGGATCCAATACTTGTCAATATGGTCAAATCTAAAGATATATCCTCATCCAAGATAAAGATCATAACCTGGGTAAAAGGTACAATCCACCTAAACAAGTTAAATTAAATGAATTAAATACTTTCACTACAAATCTTCATAATAGTGATTGCCCTGATACAATTTCAGTTCAAGATATGGAGGAATACACCCTAGATTCGGGTATTGGATAGATCCAAAACCCCTAACTTTTAAATTCCACCGACACTTTACAGATAAATAATGAATCTAAAAATAAAATAGATGATTTATACTCTATTACCCATGCTCAAGGCACATATTTTATTTTATCAAAAACTCAGGATCCCACTAGACACACTATAAAATCTGAAAAAAAAATTATCACTAACCAAAAGGACATTCAGGTTAAAACATAGACCACTACTACTAAAGTAACATAAACTATTACCAAGTAATTGGAATCTATTAATCCATATAAGTGAATGAAACCCTCGGTACAGGCTCCCACAAAAATTCAGAAAGTCAATAGCTTCACTAAGCAGATTTTCATAGAGAAATCTAGGGTGGAGAATGAAAATGACCCTGGTACAACCATCTCCACTGCTACAAACTTCTATTTTGATGGTTCTTAACCTGGTGACAGTATTGATGGTATTGTTTCTATTGGGTTGGGTAATATTAAATCTACAGACCCAATCCTTAATGATTCAAAAATATAATATGCTAATAAATAAACTTCTTTAAGGATAAATAATTAAATAAAAATTAAATATAATGAACTAGTTTTTGCTCTCTCTACTCACACTAAATCCATTAGTAGTCCTGCTGATTCTGGGAAACTAAATTTTATTCCTAAGGCATCCCAGGCCGAGTCACAATCTAAGTCCTATAATACTATTACCATGGAATCGGAACCTATTTAACATGATACCACACTATTGAGACAGGACTCTAAGCTCATGAAGGTTATGAATGATTATATGGATCAGATGTAGTGTTGTCCATCTACTCTAGACACTATCAAAAAGTAGAACACATACACTTCAAAGGCTCCAGCTACAACTTCTCTACCTATAGATAGTGAGTACTACTCTATAAAGTCTAGAAATTTTGTTTCGAACCATAATTCAAATTTTTTGTTACTGTGTTCTATGAGATCTGCAGAATATTCTATGACTGATCCACTAATTAAACCAACAAATAAGAATAACAACATATCTAGAATTAAATAGGAATAGACCTCTAATGATACACAAGAGGTTAGAAGTTATTCCAGAAAAAAAGTCTCTAGAAAAAAGAAAGGGGGAGTTATAACACTAAAAACAAGTTTTAATGAAGATCCTTTTTTGGAATTATCTGGGTATTGCTAACTCTGACACTTTTATTGTGTTAAAGATAATGATTGACATCCATCATCCTTTATTATTTTCTATTGTGAATCCAAAAATTACTTATAAATCTAAATACTCTTATTTATGTCAAAATAAGTATTTTTTTACTAGTTCAATCAATAATAACCTCAATGTTGAATATCTATGGATTTTTTTGTACATTACTTTATAGAATATTAGTGTTTTCAATATCTCTGACAAGATTTTTACTTGAAAATTTAATATTGATGATAAACATATTTTCTACTCATTTTTTTATGCTAATAATAGATACCAAGAAAGGATAATTCTCTAGAATGATATCTCTTATCTTGGAACTAACATTAATTCTCCTTGGTTTATTATGTTCCATTCTTAACTCCAGCAAGAAAATTGGACCTTCGCATGCTTCTATTTCCACAATATAATTTAAAGCCTCAATAGATGACAAAAATCTCATTGAAGTTAATATCACTGGTGAAAAATACACTTAGTATAAAAAAACTACAAGAAATTAGTTGCCTCCAAGTTGGATAGATCCTTCACGAATATCCCTGCTTTAGATAAATGGGACACTATATCCAGCACCACTCTTTATAAGATAAACTCTAATCATCACCCCATACTGGTCAGTGTCTCCACTAAAGACAAGAAACCCTGTTTTCCTTTCAGATTTAACAATTCATGGTTCTCTGATGACGAGTGCACTCATATCATCCAAAACTATTGGTTCTCAATGTCTCATAACAATGATCCCTTCCACTGTAAACTCAAATTAAAACATCTCACGCAGACTCTAAAAACATTGTGCATCTCTAAAGCCAAACAAATTAATAATGACATCATGTTTCCTAAGAAATACCTCAATGATCTTTAAAACAAAAATGCCAAATCTGACCTCAACACTGACCCTACTAAAGGGATAAAAATTTCGGTCAAACATAACTACTTGCTCGCGTTAAAAGAAAATTTGAGAAAAAAGGAATTTAAAGTTAAATGCTTAACAAAAGGTGATAGAAATACTAAATTCTATAACTCTCTTCAAATAATCAGGAAGGTTTATAGGCCATTAACCTTTATAGTGGATGGGAATAGGCTCCTTGACAATAAATATGTCATTACTCATCATGTAGTCTCCTACTATAAATCCATCTTCAATGGTCCTGATATAAACAAAGATCTCCTACCTGAGGTCATTCCTCTGGTGATCACTAATGAGGACAATACCTTCCTTATTGGCACCCTGTTGGATCATGAAATTAAAGACACTGTCTTTAGTCTAAATCTCGATAGTGCTTTGGATCCTAATGGATTCAACAATGGTTTCTTCCAACATTATTGGGATGTGATTAAGATCGATGTTTGTAAGCTTATAAAATCCTTCTTCCCCAATGGGGTTCTTCGTCACGCTCTGAATGGAAAGTTTCTCATTTTGATCCTAAAAGTGGATAATGCTTCTAAGATTCATCTGTTTAGACCCATTTCTCTTATAAAAAATCTTTTTAAAATCATCAAAAAAATTATTTCCAACATACTTTCCACTCTCATGGAAAAAAAATTTCCTATAACCAATTTGGTTTTATAATGGGTGGATCCATTCAAGACGTTATTTTCCATGCCTCTGAGTGTGTCAATAATCTGAATAAGACTAACATAGGAGGAAACATAGCTATTAATGTTGACATAAGAAAAGCTTTTGAAGCAATAGACTGGACTTTTATCATCAAAGTCCTTCAAGGTTTTGGTTTTAACACCTATTTTATCACTTTAATCTGAAGTCTCTTCAAATCAGCGTCTATTTCCATTTTGATCAATGTATCTACCAAGGGATATTTTAAATTCACCAAAGGTATCATGAAAAGTGACCCCCTATCTACCATTCTCCTCTTAATAGTATAAGACTACCTCAGTTGTCTGATCATCTATTTGGTGGACCAGAACAAACTAAATCCCATACATGTCTCTAAGAATTTGAATTCTCCTACTCATCTCTTTTGTGTTGACTAAATCATCATTTTACTTCAAGGTGATAAAAGAATCATTATTAATATAAAACATGCGCTCTCACACTATGAGGAGGTTTCTGGTCAAATCATTATTTGGAACAAATCCTGTATCTTATTTGGGAATAACTTTACTCCCATTAGAAAATGTAACATTATTAGTGACCTAGGTCTGAAAGAAGTTATGCTCCCTTCCACTTATCTTAGTGTTCCCATTTTTGGGGACAGATCCAATTCTTCTCACTTTGCGAATATTATTGACCAAGTTCTAAATAAATTATCTTCTTATAAACTTGAATCTCTCTCTATGGAAGGTAGGACTTTCTTTGTTAAATTCACTAATGTCTCAAAGATGGTTTACTCCATTATGGTCTAAAAATGGCCTTCTGTTCTCATTAGAAAAATGAACAACTCCATAAAGAATTTCATCTGGACTTGTAGTATTATAGAAAGAAAACTTGTGACTATTACTTGGAAAACTTGTTGAAAACCCATTGAAAATGGTGGTATTGGTATAAAAAATATCAAATACTTTAATGAATCCCTTTAAGAAAGACTCACTTGGAACCTTTTTCACAATACTTTTGAAGCTATTACCTTTCTCAAAAATAAGTTTCATAAAAAACTTAAAATGGGAAATTCGAATTTCATTAATTCTTAAATATGGATTTCCATAAAATACTCCTTTACCAATATTATGAGTAATTACATATGGATGGTCTCTAGAGACTCCTCCATGAAATTTTGGTTGGATAACTGGACTAGAACGCCTTTAATTTCCATGATATCTCCTGATCAAACTTCTGATAATACCAGAAACTCTATCAGAGACATTTTAAAATCTCATCATGACCACCTCCTGGATACTATTTTGAACATCATTGAAAACTACTATTTCTCTCACACTAATGATTTATTAAAATGGGAACCTACTCAAAATGGTATTCTTAACTCAAAAAATTTATACAATCATTATTTATGTAACTCTGAGAGCGATTATAGCTGGTTAAAACACTTCAAAAATCCTCAAATCAAACCTTTTAGATTTAATCTCATCTGTTGTATTTCTCACAATAGATTTGCCACTAAAATTTTGCTCCAATATTTTGGAATTCAACTCTGATCTTAGTACAAAATATGTAATCAACACAGACAATATGTTAACCACCTCTTTCTCTCTGGTGCCACTGTATCTTCTCTTTGGAAATATATTCTTAACATTATTTACTACAGATGGTTAATTATTGATTCTATAAAAGTTCAACTAAAAAATGTGCCTAAATAGAGGGATGTAAGAAAATCAGGAATCTCTTCCTTTATACGGTTTCTGATCTCTACCAGGTGATCTAGTATGATCGGAATGCTATTATTCATAAAAATTACTCACTCAATCAAAATTCAGGTCGGATGAAGATCCTCATTTTTATACATGAAGCTTACTTGATTAAAAAGTTACATTTCCACAAGATTGTGCATATCTTTGGGATTCTGAAATGTCTAAGTATTAATGGCAATTTTGGTTAGTCGTGTCACACTCTGGAGGTGTTTTGGAGAACCCCTTACCTAGATGGATCAAAATCAATATTGATGGCACCTCCAAGGGAAATTTGGGACCTTTAGGGTGTGGTGCTATCTTCAGGAATCACCTTGGTCAGATACTTGAATGATTCATAGGTAAATGTGTCATTTCCACCTCCCTTGAAGCTGAGATACTAAGTTTGATACATGTTTTTTTCTTTTCCAAGCTCTTTGGTTGGAAAAATCTATGGATTGAAAGTGACTTCATGACTATAATTCAAGTGATTTGGAATGATATAACACATCTTGTTTGGCCAATTACTACTCTTTGGATGGAATGAACCCATTTTCTCATCAATCTTAACTATATCATCACACATGCTTATCGATAAGCAAACATGGTTGCAGATAGTCTGGCCAACATGGGAGTAAATTAGGACATTACCTGGTTCGAAGACCTTACCACTACTCTTATTTCATTTCATGAAAAAGATTATAATATGATCCCATATTTTAAACTCTTGTAATCTTTATTTTAATAATATTTTTTCTTTGGTCATTTGGGGCCAAGGAATCACCTTTTAAAAAAATGGACATGGTAGGTTGTACATACACATGTGTAACGTTTACATTTTTCAAAAATCATTATGGAAAGAAGGTAAGTATTATTTTATATTTATATAATAATAATTATATCATAAATATAATATTATTTTATTAAATATACTTTTATTTATCATCTATGTGACGTGGTGATAAAAAATAAATCACATCGCTTTGTGGAGGTGGTAGTCCACACATACACACAAACGATGTTATCATTTTTCAGTGAATGGAAAGGTAATAAAGTTTATGATATATTATATTTATATAATGATAAATATTTTATTAATATTAAATATATATATGTGTGTGTTTGTGTGTGTGTTTCTGTGTGAAATCCATTATTATAACCATTCGTGATATGTAGTGATGGAAAATGAATTACATCGGCTCGTATGGTGGAAGTATGTCATACGTATCAACGATGGTTTCGTTTATCATTTGATGGAAGAGGATATGGATATAGGATCTGAAATTAACATAAAAATAATTCATTATATTTAATACATTGGTACTATTATTTCATCATGGTTGAATAATATTTTAAGGTGGTATAAGAATAAATAAAATAAAAACGCTCGATTAAGAACTACACCTCTTCTCTGGAAAAACTCCTTTTCTTTACACCTTAATACCTCTAAGGTTGATATTATATCCTAAATAAGGAATCTAGGATGTTTATAGAGATATAATTATGTGATTTTGGAATGTATTGTTTGAAAAAAAATGGTTTTTTAAGTGTAAAGAAATGAGAAGAATAGGTTCCCTTTTATAAGAGTGGGGAGGGGAACTCTTGGATGTTTTTAAAATATTAAATTAATATAAATTAATTTTGATTTCAAATGGATAATAAATGATAATATTTAAATATAATATGATTATGATTAAAAAATAATATCATAAAATAAAATTGGGATAAGTTTGGATCACATTTTAACCATATAGTTTTATGTTAACACTTTGTTAACCCTTTTGATAATTATGGTGATATCAATGTTTGTTACTCTTAAGTGTCTAATATAGTTACTATAAAAGGATTAAAATACCATATATAGACCATGTTTGAAATTTTAAAACTTATAAAAATTTCTTTTTTTAATATAAGATTTTTATTAATTTAATATCATTTAATAAAATATTATTTATTATAAAATAATATTTATGTCAATTTTGGATCTATTAATTTAATTTGGATTTTAAAAATAAAAAAAATCATTCAAATAAAATGAATAAAACCCACTCTAATATGTAATTTTTATCTAGAAAATTGTATACTATAAAAAATCACACAAATTTATATTATTTTTAGTGTTCTCAAAATCTTTTTATTAATTTTTTTACTACTTCCACTAAAAAAGTATCAGTGTTTCATAAGTATTTAAGTAAATTATTTCTTCACAAAAAATTTAAAAAAAAAATATCATAATAACATAAATAATTTAACATTAAAATTAATATTTATAACTGAACGTATACTGTGTTTCCCCTATGTTAAAAAAATATAGTTATTAAAAGAAAGAGTGAAAATTTTGTCTTTAAATCCACTTCAATATTATAAAGATCAAAATCATGTCCATATAGAAAACAGAATCCATATATTTTACTTTTATATGATTATGGATTATTTATAATTATCCAATAAAATTAAGTCAAGTGTTAGGGTCATTATTTTGTCCTTATCATTTTATTTTTAACATTAATTACCTGATTTACCATTTTTGTGCAAACAAAATTTAATAAGGTTACTATTAATATGGTCCAAAAATAAAAATAGAGTATTATCAAATTTTGACCCACTAACTCAAAATATGAAATCAACTTTTTAATATTAAAAATATATAATTTGTGTAATTTAATTAAAATTTAAACTTGAAAAATGCGACTACAAACAATTTTTCATAAAAATGTTATTTTTAAGTATAAAATGTATTTATACTAAATTCAAGTGTAAATTTCATTGAAAAATAATAATTAGATTATTTAAAATAAAAAATAACTAATTAAAATTTAAAAAAAATTCAAAATATAATTTTACATTATAAATACTTTCTAATAAAATATGGATTTTAATAAAAATCGGTATTTTTTCACTATTCATGGAAAAATATACTTTTCAAAAAAAATTAAAAAATTAACCAAAAATTGATTTTAATATGATGATTTAAAAAATTATATCCTTTATATGAAATAAAATTTCTAAAGTTTTAATAAATTAATTGTAATATTTTTTATAAAAAGAAATAAAAAACACTTTTGAAGAAAACACATTTTCGAAGCATAAAATGAATTTACTAAAAATTGAGGGGTTATTCCTTAATAATTTTAATAATTAGGAAATATATACATATATATCATAATTTGGATAATAATATTCATAACCTTAAATTCAATGTCTAGGTTATAATGGTCATTTTTAAATAATAATATTTTTTGGTTCTGTTAATCCCGATGTTCCATGTCGTATACGTTATCGAACATAATGTACTTATTTAAAAATATTAGGGTATTGCAATAATTTTCTTAAAAACCATTTTATAAATTTATAACCAAGACTTATAATCATCATTTATAAAACACATTATAGAAACTCCTTTAAAAACAAATCAACATAATCATCATTAATCATCTCAATAATTATTTTTATTTTATTAAACTGTAAAGGATCTAAAGCACACACATAGTTAAAGAAATAACCATTTTATTTTAGTTTGAAACCAAAACACATATAATGAGTTAGTGCATAGATACAAAAGAGGAAATTGGGAATTTAATCTAACACTATGTGTGTATGGAATTAGAAAATCATTTTAATCCTTGGGAATCAAAAGAAAATAATATCATATTCAATGAAAACATAATGAAATCAAACTTATTTTGGAAAATACAACTACATATATGTGGTGAAATTCATAATATATTTAAATCTTATAATGAAAATCGCAAGTATATAAGTTATTAAATTCAAAGAGTATGGGATAACCTACCCTAAATCTGTCACTTTAACCAATAACAGTGTTATCCTATATCAATAAGACCATAGAATCTCTAAATGAACCAAGAGTATCCCTAAACCCAAGAAATACATAATTAAAAATAGATCTAAAGTAAAACCTAGTTAACTAATACCGTATTAGAGCATGAAAAAAGAGAGAAAGATAGAGGAAATTGGGAAGGGATAGCATCATAAAATTTTACCTTGAATAAATTGTCCTCAAATGTAAAGAAAGACCAAGGAATAACCAAAGGAGTATAAGAAATAAGAGAGGGGTGTGAAGGGGTTGTAGGAACCAAATGGGATATGAATAAACCCCTAAAAGGGATAAATTTAAAGAGTGGAACATGATAATTTTCAATATCTAATGAACCTAGGTATATCACATTATTTTCACACCCTTTACTAAACAGTACACTTTTCACTAGGCTCAGCTAGAACACCTATCATAGTTTCATCACACGGTTACTCAAACCATGTGATATCTATGTGAATATATCTATAACAAGTTGTAGGTTTTCCCTAAGCAGGTTTCCCTATTAGTTTTCACGAGCTGTCCTCGGGGCCCATGCCGTGACTACCCCAAGCCCGCCTTCCAAAGGCCAGGGGTTGGCGACTAGCACCAAAGGCGTAAATCCCGATAAAAATGGAATGCATTGCCTTATAAAGTAAACAAACACCATAGAGTGAGAAAACAGGAGTAAACACTAAGTAAACTGTAAATCAAACGTGCTGAAAGTACAAGTGGCCAGAAATACAAGCCCAAAAGAAAGGTACACCTATAACTGAAAGTAAAGTACAACTTAAAGGAGAATAGCTGAAAGGTGAAAAGCCGCTCCTGGATCGTCCTCCGGCTTCCTACCTGAAGGGTAGGTAAATATCTCCTCCCCCTTTGTTTATATACTCATTGCGGCTCGAATAAAGGCGGTGCGGTGCAACGACACCGCGCAGAAATGAGGAGGAACGCGGTGAAGGAGCGTGGCGCCGTTGTGCTGTGTAGTTGAGGTTGAAAGAAGCCATGGCCGGAGTCGGGCCGCGGCGGAGGGGCGCGACGCCGTCGCGCCGCGTCAGAGAACCACGAAGAGGCCACAGCTGGAGCGGGGTCACAGAGGAGGGGTGCGGTGCCGTCGCGCCACGCCAGTCAGACAAGGCCGCGGTGGTGCAGGGAGCGGCGGCCAGAACCGCCGTCTGTCGGCGCATGGAAGGCGGGACCCACGAGGGGTCCCGCGGTGGCACATTGGCCGGCCGTTTCGGAAATCCGGGGGTCGTAACCCCCGGCTGGCAAAGAGGTGTGCCCCCCGTGGGGGTTGTTTCTTCAATCAAGGGGGGCAGTGCCCCCCCCCCATTGCGCGTCCGCTCGGCCAGCGCCGAGCTGCCCCGCTCGGCCAGCACCGAGCCGCCCAGGCCGGACCGGCCGCACCGGGTCGGGCCGCCCACGCCGGGTCAGGCCGCGCCGGCCCAGGAAAATTAATTTTGGGGTGTGACACAAATTTTATTCAATTTTGATGTATATTAATTATGAAAACATTTTTTATTTTCACTTAAATATATCTTGTTATTTAATTCCATTATTTGGGTGTGATAAACAAAATGTATTTATCTTATTAACCAATCAGCAATGAGATTTCAAGTGAGAAAAAAATTATTTTTCTGATTAGAATACAAAATAATATATTTCATTCCTTTAGAGATGAAATCTCAACATACCTTATAAGTCCTATAACATTTCACAAGGGAAATAATTATGTTAAAAAATAACTACACCAATTTTCACATCTAATTGATTAGTTTTATGAGGATAGATAATGATCTAGATTTTGATTAAACCTCAAATAAGGACTTCAACCAAAAAATGAATTTATAAGAAATGAAACTCATTATAATTTTTTTAAAACTTTAAAGTATTTTATATTCATATCACTTTTGGAACCCATTTAATTTTAAAAAACTCATTATTTATTACTTTAAAAAATTTTAAAACCACCCTAATTTTAGTTAATTTTATCAAAATTATTTAAAATATTCATTATAAATCATCCAAAACCCCTTGAGATATAAAATAGAATCTTCCCTAGACTATATTTAATCATATAAAACCTGATTATTTTGATTCATTTTGATTTATAAATCATAATCTATCTTCTATATTTCTAAACCTTTATTTTTAATTATAATGAATTATATCACTCTATCCATTTTTTTAAAACATGGTATAGACCATAGCACAATAATCATATTCAATCATGAACCACCCTAGTTATAATCCCTCTTAGGTTATACGTGAAGACATTTGTAACCCCCAAATCCCACCTCTAATTTTCCATGTGTTTGAAACAATCATATCATAGGCATTACCCTTATAAATCATTGGAATAATATGAATAAACCATGAATATCTTCATTAAACATAATAAAACAACCCATAATATTATAATTAATGATAATATCATACAACACAAAATTTATCCAAAATAAAATACTAAAATGAAACTCCTATGATAGTGACTCTTACACTTTGCATGAACTCTATAAGATATTAATGACCATCCCAATTCCAAAATCTCTCCTATAAATATATAAAAACATGATATATATATGTAAGGGGTGAGAATAAAAATATACATAGTGGGATCTTACCCAAACCTCTCGAAAGGATCTGGAAAAGGTATATTGATGCCTCATTAAATAAATAGAAGAACGAAATCATTAGTTATACCAATTATTATACCACACAACCTCAACAAGGATCACTCCCCCAATATTGAAAGAAAAATAGAGTAACATAATATAATAGATAGGTACCCCACAACAACATTCCTGTTGAACTATTCTCCTTCAATCTCTAATGGTATACATCATGGAACTCCCAAACATTCTATATCCATATAACCATATATTATATATCCATAGACACATAAAATATACTAAAACCATGGCACAAACTCATATACATATATCACAACCTCATCATAGTAAGGTATTTTATCATGAAGGACATCAACCTTTTACCATCCTCCCTCTATTTACACCAACATTGTGCACCTTCAACACAACCATTACCACGTATCCCAAAATCAGGCCATCACAACATATCCTCTGTCTAAAATGGAGAGTGAGGAAGGGGGTATTAAATCATTTATTTCCCTTAAATTCTAGATATTGTTGAAAAAACATGGAATTAATCACCACATATAAGTTTCATTAAGGTTATTAAACATAATTAGTGGTGCATATGAAATAAAAGAAAATAAAATTATATATAATAGACCATGAAATAATAACCTAAGGGTCTAATATCATATAGATTTCATGTGTTACTATTATATACAACAATATCATCATTTTAACCGCCTCACATTGAAAACTACTAAAACAACTAACCATAACACAAACTAACAACACCATCATTACATAACAACCACACAATAATCAAAAAATCCCATTTTATCACATCATTACCAACTGGAATAGTTTTTTCACAATCCATATTAAATTAGTTATTTCATATTTAATTTCATCCCTTATTATTCATTTAAACCATATTAACTTAATCCATTAGTATTTTGTACCAATCATCCCCTTTTTCACAATTATCTATTCGATTCCATTTATTATTAACCATACATTAATTCATCATGTTTGGCCCATTCCTATTAATAATTTAATGAATTTCAACATCATTTTATATTATCAAGAAACTATAACACAAATCATGATAAATTCTCTCTAATGGAGATATTTCATAACACTTATATACCTATGATGTATTTTTGGCATTATAATAGTGTATGATATGATGATGTTGTATGGTATAAAATCAATGGTAAAATTCATATTTTATGTCTTTAAAAATGTGGTTTAATAAAATAAATTTGCGTCTTGTAACACCCTACTTAATATATTTTTAATATATTTGATTTAAATTGTAATTTTCTATAGGAATAGTAAAATTTTCAAAAATATAATAAATCTGGTGTATTGAATGGCTATTTTTTATGGTTATAATGGTCATAAAATGAGATCATTCATGTCTTTAATTAGTCCTAAAACTTTAAATTACATGTTATTACATCCCAATATCATTAATAATTATGTTATAAACTGTTATCTTAAAATTTTTCATTATTTTTTATGGTTTCATAATTGATGAATTTTCACTTTAGAAATTTAGTTTATGATTTCATGAAATACATATATGGATTTTTAATCATATATATATATTATATTATTTATATAAAATTAATTATTATTAGTTTATAAGATATATAAAAATAAAATGGGGTTTTATAATTATTTATTTTTCTTCCATGATATATGGATGTTTCTATATAATAAAATAATGTATTATAAACCTTATCATCATCATAATTATTATTATTAGTTGGTGTTAAAAAATAAGAAGGAGGAAAACTCCCTTATCCCTAATTTAGTGATGTTAATTGCACAAGGGGGAATGGGGAGTTACCACTTTTCTTAGACCTCTATTTTTTGAGTCTCATGGGTGATTCCTCAAGGATTGAACGGTGAATTATTTTTTTCTTCTTCTTCTCTTTTTTACCTTTTTTCTTTCTCTCATATAATGTTCATTTCATGTCTAAGGTTCTTGGATTTTTGTTGTTTAACTATTTCAAGTAAAAGTAACATTAAAAATGGCCTTTTTCTTTTGATTATTAGAGAATCCATCTACATATCATCCATACCCACTTAGATGTTTGACACTCAACTTATTAATATCTAGTAACTTTTTATTTTTCCATGATCCCTCTCAATTTCCAAAATCTTCTAATTTCATATTTATAATTTATTTTTAATGATTCCTTAGTTTTATAAGTGTGTTATTATATTAGAAATTCCCAATAAATTTTTAAATTGGCCCAAAGAGGTAGGTGTCCCTATTTCAATTCCATTTCATTTTAAACCATGAGGCCTTTATTTTTTAAAAATTAGTTTTAAGTAATATTAAGTATATATTTATTATTTTTTATGATCTTTGTAAATTTATTCTTACTTCCTCTTTCTTTAAAAAATATATGTAATGAAACATGGTTAAATATAATGAGATTTTTGTTCATTTTGATTCCTAAAAAATGTTTATTGAAATAACCTATCAAGATATTCATGCATTTGGATAGAAATTTCTCAATGAAATTTAGTAAAAGAATTTTTTATAGTTTATTAAAGTATTATTCATTGAAAATTTTCTTGAATTAAGTGTTTTGTTATTTTATAATAAAAAATTTTATATTTTTAAAAAAAAATTAATATCATGGATTTACTTGTCAATAAATTGTAAATATTATAGAAGTGGTAAATTCATGTGTTGCAATTGGTTTGATATGGAACTTTGAATCACTGAAAACTACATAGGTGGGTCCTTTGGGTATATGGTAGGGAACTAAGGATGGATATAGATACCTAATAAGGTGATTATTATAGGACATGATTCTCCTTTAGATATTTATCTTGGGACAATGTTCTCTCTCGTGAATATAGATATGGGACACGACACTCCCAACTTATTTCCCCATGTTAACACAAAACTACCATGGTAAGTTACTTCAAGGACATGATGTGTAAAAGGACTCCATAATATTCCCTACCTTGGTCCTTAGGTGCTTTCCCATGATTCTAATTTGAATACTAATTGTATTCTTTAATATATTTTTTATTTAAAGTTATTTTTAGTTTATATACTCAATTTTTTACTTAAATTTTCATATTTACTGATCATTGTTACATGATTTTATATAAAATATAAAAGTGATAGTTTCACATATATAGTTTAAACTTGTATAATTTTGATTGCTTTGTAAATAATTTCTATAGAAATTTTAGTAAAATATTACTACGAACATTCACTCACACCCTATATACACCCCCATGTGTATGTAGATTATATCCTTTCGATGTGTTTACATGTTTGAATAGGGAAACTTATTTTCCTAGGTATGGGATCATTAGACCCATTATATAACAATAGAGGTGGTCTAACATGACTGAGTTCATTTAAAATGTGGATTTAATAATGTACCTCTTTTTTAATAAGTTGTGTGTTGTTTATATTGGTTATATAGTATATGTGGGGAAAAAAATTAATTTCATGTAGTACATTTCATGGTTGTATATAAGATATCTAGAAGTTTTTTATTTGGTTTCATTTACTTATTATAGTTTTTATTTTGGGAGTAACAATTTACAATGATTAGTTTTGATGCTATTAGCACTTGTTTCCATCCTAGGGTGATAATGAACACACTTCAGGCCTTGAGATAAACTAGATAAAGTATTGAGATTGAATATTCTAGGTAAGTTAATTACATATCATTTTACAACTACCTAATCTAATCATAGTGTATAATTTGGTTGTGTCGTAAGGTAGTGTTTCATGAAGAATAATATTGTACAATTCAGAATACACTCTATGATTTATTCAACGTATTTGAATGTTAAAAGATAACATTTGGATAATATTCCATGTTTAATATAATTGATTATAATATTTCATATGAAAAAACATATGAGAGAATTATGATTGTATTTATATGATAAATGCATAACATGGTTATGGTGTTGAAAATGGATTTTAACCACAATACATTTACTCATAAATTAAAGATGTATGAGTAGATTTAGAGTAGGATCATGGAGTGTCCTTGAGACCTATATAAAGAGGTCAAATCCATCATAAAGGTGTTCCCTCTAATACAAGAATCTTATGAAAATTCTCCAAAAAAATCTCTCTTCTCCTTATTCATTTTCTTTGAGAGGCACTAGAATACCATGGGAGATGTGGATAATCCCACCCAATTATTGAAAATTCAGGTCTTCCTAAGGATACACCTCAAAGGAATGAGTATTTTTTATTCTTCTTAGGTTAAATAGCCCGAAGGTCTTAGATTTTATATTATTTTTTGGATAATATCTTTTTTAACTTGGATGAGAAGGGTCTCTTCAATGGACCATGGGCCTAGAGGCACAAGTCCCTTACATGGATCATAGTCCAAGAGGCACAAGGACCAAGTACATGACCCAAATATAGTGACCACTAAACCCAGTTACCTGGATCTATTTCACACTTTAATTCATTGTCATAAGATATAAAGAATTTCATATTGAAGAACTGAATAGTGTAGTGGTCTTGGTAAACTAGATACATGCATGATTCCCATATTAGATTTGAATACATGAATTAAAACATTTTTTTTTAATATCATTATGCTCTCTAGAATATTGTTTCATATATTTCATATTATACTTCCTGTATTCCTAGGAAAGGAAAAAAACTAGGGTGGGATCAAATTCTCTAAAAGGGATAAGTATAGTAGAAGATATCATTAATTAATAAGCATATACAACGTGGAATTTTGAATAACTGAAAACACATTCCATTT
Source organism: Viscum album (assembly GCA_963277665.1). NCBI lineage: Eukaryota > Viridiplantae > Streptophyta > Magnoliopsida > Santalales > Viscaceae > Viscum > Viscum album. The sequence goes on from OY728142.1 coordinate 71,890,173, forward strand.
AATAAATAAAATGAGAATAAAATGCATCCTGAGATAATATAATTATGAAAATATAATGTATAATAAGATAAGGCATAATCAATATGGTAAGATAAATAATATAAAACACATTCCATTTAATCAATAACATGACTACAATAAATGGATAAGGAATAATCAATATGGAAATTCAAATAACTAAAAACACATTCTATTTAATCAATAAGATGATATTGAAATTCATCCATATATAATTCCATATAGAAAATATCATGGATAATAATAAATAAATTGTTAATGAAGGAAAATATTAATTATTGGACATCATGTTTCCCAGGCACATGATACCTCTAATATCAAGATCTATCCTCAAGATAGTTTAAAACTAATGGGTAAAAACTCAATTAACTAAGATTTACAAATTTAATAGTCTCATGTGACTACTGATGCATCAAGGGGCTATCTATAACCCATCATCACTCGTTTCTTTCATGTGCAAATCATTCCTTATATATCAAATAATAGAATTAAATCATAAAATATGTTCTTTGTCATAAAATATCCATATTGATTAAAGAGTATGGATTTATTAATATTTCCCCATATATATAAATGACATCAAAGTAGAAAATGGTAGGTATAAATGATATATGGTTTAAGAAATAAACATATCCTTGATAAATGATATATATATTTATGGTAAATTTAATGTCTAATGATCACAAGAAATTAAAATTTTCACGAGAATGTTATTGACTATAAAAATGAATCATGTAATTGAATTCCAATACTATCCATAGTCAAAATAATCATAAACCATATATAGGGAGAATAAGGATAAAATCAATACAACATATCCCCATGATAGTATATGTAAAATGAATTTTTATTTTCGTTGATGAATATAAATACCATAAAATATATTTAAAATCATTCTTCTAGAAATTATCATTTTCATTTTAAAAATAACTTTTTAAAACATAAAAAATTTTGAAAATAATTTTCTTTGAAAATCACTTTTTAAAACTAAGAATTTCCAAAATATTAGGGAAAAATTATTTAAAAAAACTTGAAAACATTCAAAATAAGATTCAAAGAAATAATGATAATGATGGTGGGTAATTATGTACATTCCATATAAGTTAAAAATAACATTCCTTTTCACTATAAAAATGGTATAAAAGTTACTTTTTTGGAAAACTACAATAATATTACTTTCACATTTTTGTTAAAAGACAAATGGGTATTTTTTTGAAAATGAAATAAGGATTGTTTTGAAAAAAAATTAAAAATATGTAAAAATGAATTTAATAAATCATTTTGTATTTTTTAGAAAAAAATTTTAATACATTTTTAGGAAACATAGTATTAGAAGAAAACAGATATTCGACCGAAGAGAGAAATGAAGTTATATTTTATAAAAAACATTTTAACAAAAATTTTAAGTGCCAAAGAGTGTAAAAATGGTATTATTACTTGAAAAAGTTCATGAATAACTAGATTATAATATAATTTAATGCTTTATTAAATAATTTAAAAATAATTTCCTTCAATATAAATTCATGTAGAAATAATTCCAACCAAAATAATATTGTTAAATAAACACTTGAAAAGATCATAACGTTGAAGTTAGAATTAACCAATAAATAGATTATGTGTATCAAATGTAAACCCAAATAAAACAACTATAAATAAAATATTGATATCAAAAATTCATTACACACAAAATCCTAGGATATAAAATATAACAAAGGAGTAATATAACCCAATGAAAATAAATTGAGTTATGAAATTATTTACCACTTGGTAACTTTTAATTCAAATCTCCTTAAATGGAATAATTAAAATTAAAAATAAAATACCATGAATAATGAATTATTAATTATATTACATGTAAAATGGTAAGTATATAGAACATATAATAATAAATTATGCGCATAACATTACAATTTTTCTCGATGAAATGAAATTGAGATGAAATCCATTACCTTATGATTCCTTTTAGTTGAATGTTATTTAAAATCATGTATAATGGTTTTAAAAATGTTATTAAATTGTTAAAAACCCATATTAATATTTATAAAATCATATATTATCCTTTTATAACATCTTATCACCTGTTGTTTAATAATAATTCATTATTTTTATTATTTTGGGTGTTAATTGCATCATTTTATCATGCATGTTTTATCATGAAAGATCTGATTCTTTAAAATATTATATAGTTCCATAATATACATAATAATAATAAATAAATAATTTATATATTTATATATCAATTATTATATAAGAAAAATCATGAAATATGGTTTTGAGATATAATTTATGTTACGATCATAGAAATGGTAGGTCATACATACGCATGAGTAATGTTTCCATTTTTTAAAAAACTTTATGGAAAGTTTTCAAGAAATATATTAAACTTAAATAGTTATAAAAATATCATACATACCATAATATATCTTTAAATATACTTATATATATCATCTATGGGGTGTTGTGATGAAAATAGAGTCACATCGCTTCGTGATGGCAGTACTCCACATGTTCACGAATGATGTTGTCATCTTTCAGTGAGTAAAATGGTAAAAAAATAAAATTATTTATTATCTTTAAATAATTATAAATATGGAATTAATATCATAATTATTTCATTTATATCACATATAAACATTAATTTTATCTTTATCACCTTCTATGTAAAGCATTCATGAAAGATGAATCACATCACTTCACGAGGTGATAGTCTGTTGTACACATGAAAAATGTTATCGTATCCCCAATAGAATGGAAATTAAAAAAAATTATATAAGATATTATAACTCCATATGTATACTTATTTTATAAATATTATATATTCACTTTATATCCATCTTCATACTCAATTATGAGAAGTGGTAGTGGAAAAAATGAATGGCATCGATTTGCGAGGTAGTAGTCAATTATACACATAAATAATGATTTCATAAACCTTTTGATGTATGTAGAGGTGTTTTTAGGTCATCTAATTAATATAAAATCATCTAATTATATGTAATATACAAATTTCCTAATTATAAAATTTGCCTACGGCCGCGGTTTGAAACCGTGGTTGTAGGCCTAAAAACTGCGGCAATAGCCTATAGCCACAATTTTGAAAAACCATGGAATTTGTCACCATGGAAATAGGTATTACCTATTTCTGTAGTTTTAATCAGGTAATTATGCACCTTATATCCATGGTTCTAACTTTGGTGGTAGAAACCCTATTTCCATGGTTAAACCATGGGGGTAGGCACCCTATAGCCATAGTTTTAACCATGGAAATAGGTTTCCTAGTGCCATGGTTAAAACTATGGCTATAGGGTACCAACCACCACAGTTTAAATATCGAAATAGGGTGTCTACCTCCACATATAGAACTATGTCTATAGGGTTCCTACTTCCATGTTTAAAACTGTGTCTATATCTTTTATAGGGTATAAAAACTAATTTTTTTACTTGAAAATACCGAAATCCACAGAAAAAATTGATTTATTTAAGAAAAAATATATAAACAACCATATTAAGAAAAAATAAGGGTGACACATCCCATTATCAACAAAAATCATTTACAAAAGACAAATTCATACTTAATATGTATCACCAACCAATACCAAGACCAACCCGCCCCCAACAATGTCTTTTTATGCCCCTGCAACCCGTGAGGGGGTCATGATGTCTTCTTCTTCCTCTGAAAGTATCACTCCATCCCTTATTATGGACAGATATTATCTGGACATGGATTATTTGAATTTTTGTTACTTTCCCATTCCGAGGTTCTTACCTAAATAAGAAACCATTGAAATGTAGCATCTGTTAGAACATGAAGTTCCCCCCTTCTTGGGGTAAAGAATTATAATAACCCATAAAAACCATATAGCAGCAGACATAGTTTTAAAAGGATATAATCTCCTGAATATTTAGTAAGATATTACTAAACCTAAAATGATAGTCATGAAGATTAAGGAAGTGGATGCTGCCTTCAACCATCTTCATCCTTGTCAAATAACATCATGAATATATAATTAACATTTATTATCATACAAAACTTTAAACACTGAATAACTATATTATTTAGTGTTTTTGATCTATTTACAAAGAAACCCAGAAGTGGAAATTGACATGGGGGGAGAGTGGATGATCATTTAATAAAAAATAGTAAAGTAATATGGAAAAAAATCATCAATTTGAGAGGACCTTTTTCATCTTCATGAACTCACTAACAACCCTTTGGTAGCAGTCATCACATGCAACTAGTGGAACTTACACACAGAGTCAGGTCTTTGAATAGAAAGAATTCAACATAAATTGAATTAAAAGGTCTATACTACTGTTAAATGGATGTGTAAATGTATAATGAAAGGAAAATAGAGATTCCATTTTAGGTTATCCCTAAACAGCCCCCCATCAGCACGACTTCATGAAGGTGAACAGTGGAAAAATGTTTGGAAATTCATATCGGCATGGATCATCTCAGATCATTTCATCTTGAATCAGTAATACATAAATTAGATAAATCTAAATTAAGTAAAATCAGATCTGATTCCATTAGTTTTATTGTTGGTAGTACCTTTTCAAAGATGGGATCAAAGATGGGAAACACAGCCTTATGGTGTCGACAAGAAAATTACACAATATGTTCATTGTTTTCAGGTTCATATGATCCTAATTGAATGCACAGAAATGCCAAAATTTCCAACCCTGAATGAAAAAAAAAATAAAGAAATCAATGACAACCAAAATTAGTAAATCACTCCCATGTGTTTATCTGTATCAAAAAAAGACATGAAAAAATAAAACCTTGGTATTTTTACTTTTCATATAACTTATCTATGTGCAGTTTGCGCCAGTCAATCCAATGTAGAGGGAAAATTAATGAAATTAATTATGATACAATGCACAAAAAACTCAAACCATGCTTCTAGGTTTTAAGAGCATGAAATGATTATTCATTTTTTGGTTGGGAATGTGAAATACTATCAAAGTAATATGAAGTAATTAGAAACACATGATTAAATTTCTAAATGTATTAAATGGATTAGTATATATCCAGTGGTACAACATATCATTTTTTTTATATGTATGCTTACATTGTGTATAAATAATTAAGAGGTATTGAACATTTTGTATATTTAATATTCTCAACCATAAGAGTGATTGTAGACATTATAAGATGGTGATAATTTTAATAATAAATAAAATCAGAACACCATTTGTAAACTAAAATTAAGAATCATTCTACTCATCATAGATTTACTAAACTATGAAAATTGTTAAATATATACAAGTTTTTATGAATTTTACAAATATATATGTAAAAAATGATTAAAAAAACTATATTAAATGTATGGATCAGTATATTTATAAACATATACAATGGAAAATTTTATAAATATGTACATCAAATCTATTCAAATTAAAAGTTCATAACAACATTTTCAAACTGAATGCAGAAACATTATCTATGATTAAAGTTGTAATAATCTATGAAAATTGTTAAATATGTACAATATTTGATGAGCTGAACTAATCTATACCAATCATGCGATAAATAATTAAGTAAAATAGATTGAACTACTCACATTCTCAAAAACATACCTCAATGACTTATACATGATTACAAAATTACAAAGTTCTATCATATGATTGGATGTATTATAGTTCGGTATCTTAACTCAAATCACAGGACCCATGTGTCCTATCATCTCATCAAACCATATATGCGAGTCTTGGTAATCGTTTCCAAATCCAAATTGTATTTCTTATGGATTAATATTGACGGAGAGTGTCGGTAAAGGAAAGTTATATTATATGAATTTTGGTCTGATTTTTGATACTCATGCACCATCAAGGTCACCTTGCCCTAGATTTTTGATATAGAAGCTATAGTGCACCACTATTCTAGTACGTAGAAAAACAGTGAGATCTCATAGTGGTTTGCTAAGAAGGAGTGATTTTGAGTTTGGTAGTGTGTCAGATGGAGGACGACTGAAATTTCTATGTAGATGTTGTGATTTGGATTTTTCGGGTGCAAGTAGTTTGTATTGATGTATATTTTATAAATAAATTGAAAATTAACAGTTAATACACTCTTATACCATTGGTTTAAATCCGTTTTAATGACACCTATGTACACAAAAAATATTTTCTTCACAATTATAGGATGGTCCTTTAAGATTCTTCTCTTCTTATATAGACTGATTTTGGAGTCCTTTATATTTTATAACTAACACCCTTTTGACATATATTCCTCATTTTAATTTCCTCCTCCATATTGACCCAATTTAAAATTACTTCTATTCTACCCCTTTCCCACACCACCAGTGACCAGATTCATGTTTCTTGGTGAGAATTTGTTGATGATCCCTTTCACCATTAGCTCTCTATCATCTTAGAAACTAGGTCTTATTATGAGGTTCATGCATCATTATTGTACTCCAAATTTTTGACATCATTCCTCATATAGAATTGTATTCTACATCTCAATAATATTTAGAATCTACAAATCCATGCATTCTAATTCATCAATATAAGTATTAACTTCTCTAGTTTGGAATATCAATAAATTAATGGATGTTCTATTAAATTTCTATACATCCCAAACATTTCCTCTATATATTCCAATTCAAGTTTCATGGTTTTAAGTGACATAATACATCATTTTATCAGCCCTTTAATTCACAATTAGGAGACCCAAACATTATGTTATTTGGGAATCTAGTTAATAGTAAAATAATATTTGGCATAAGTAATCCATACTATAAGATCTTATCTAGTATATTATGTTATCTCCACCAATTTTTACATGTTTCACAGCTCATTCCATATCCCATTCAAATTAGTTATATTAATAGTGAATTTTTTTATCAAATCACTAAGATCATGCATCCTTGCTACTGATTTTTTCACTAGTTATTCTATTAACTACCTTTGCATCATGTTGTATACTATTTAACCCTCCCACTATAATCGATTTTAATTTTAATGTGTCCTGTATAGAATTCTCAATCATTATCCATTGCATCTTAACTTTATTGTTAACTAAATATGCTATATTATCAATGTTTTCACTTTCCTCTTCATCTCTTGATCAGGATAATTTTTTATCCTTCTCTTCAACTCTAAGGCTAGGAATTATATACTTTTACTTTCAGACTCTATTAGAGTTGTCAAGAAACTCCTTATGTCTTCCTCTAATTCCAATTCAATTTCTCTTAATGAATGTACAAATTGTTATGTAGTGGAACTCAGATGCATGATTTCCTTATAAAGAATCTATCATGTGAGAGTGTATGGGTGTTCAATATTCATTATAAAAAATATAGAAACACAAGTGATGGGAATCAACCATCTTATTTCTCTTTCAATTGATAAACCCATTTTTTCTGAAGCGTACTCTTTACTTTAGGTAGTTCTATTATCTCTCATATGTCAAAACATGTAAGGAATCAAACAATTCTTTCATTGTTATCTCCCACTATAATGATTCACTCAAACATCTCACCTCTCTTGGGATTTTGGGTTCTCCTACATCTGTGTGAAGAAGAAAATTCATTTTTAAATAAAACCTCAATATTGATATTCTAACATGAGTATATCACATCTATTCATGAGGTACATCTCCTTCCTAACACCAAAATTATAAAAATATACCTTGATATTTCATTGTTCATGAGTATTATTGTACATTAGGACATAGTATATCTGCAAGACATTTAGATATTTTTATTTTGTAAAATATTTTTACCTCTCAGTCACTATTTTTGGGCTCCCCAAATTTCCCAACACTACTCACACTCATCACAACTAAACCTAGGTTTTATATATTTGTTTTTATTCCCAAAATCCTTATCATCCTACTTCAATTAATTCTATAAGGTTCCCTCATGGAAGTAGATATTTTTTACCCTCATAACCATTCACTTATTTTCATATAAGATCCTAAAACCAATGTTTTCATCAGCATAGTCAATAAACAAACATGTATGGTTCTTAGATTCCAAATTACCCATATACGTAGCCTCAACATGAGAAAATGTGATAAATTTGGAAATATTTAGATAAGTAAATCATTGAAACTAGTCCCATTTCTGAGCCTTATAGTCACACCACTAGCTGGATGACGCCCATTGCAAATTACCTTAATAATGGTTAACTCCAACTAGATAGGGATGGAAGGGATAAGGTCTAAAGATGGGCAGTCAACTTTGTCTTTTATAATGGTTTAAACCAATAAAATGTTCTCTATAAATGAGGCCTTGATGGGGTCCTTCTCAAGTGCATTGATGGAGAAGAGATTGTTTCTGTCATGAAAGAAGTGCATATCAGAGCTTGTGGAGTGCACCAATCAGTAACCAAGCTCTCTCACCAAATCTAAAGGCTTGGGTATTACTGGACCACTATGATATAGGTTTTTTCTGTATTTTCCAAGTTTCATTCCTACCAAGTTCATGCCAATTTTATACACCAATACCCAGAGTTACTTCAGGCTTCTAAGTACTCCTGGTCATTTTCCACCTGGGGGATGGATGTTGTGGGACCATATCCTCCCACCACAGCCAGACAACTCAATTTTATACTCACAGTGACCAAATTCTTTTCCAAATGGGTCGAATCCATACCCCTTAAAGAATTCAGGATGAAAAATATCGTTAGCTTTTTGAAGAATAACATAATTACAAAATTTGGTGTCCCTTATACAATATTGACGGACAAAGGCACCAACTTATTCTCAACTAATTTGGACAAGTTATACCAGGAGTATGGAATCAAAGCCAACCATTCATCCTGATATCATGCGGCAGCCAATGGACAGATAGAGGCTTTTAACAGGACTTTGTCCAACATACTCTAAAATATGGTTGATAAGGATAATAAATCATTTCCATATAATATCCTTCATGATTTATGTAATTACCAAACCACAACCCGCATCTCCACTTAGGAGACCCCATTCTCACTAGTATACAGAGAAGAAGCGGTTTGGCCTATCGAAATCCAAGTTCCATCACTTCATGTGGCCATTTGCAATCAATTGTCCATGGATGAACAATCCCAAAGACAATTTGATGGGTTGGATCAGCTAGATGAAAAAAGGTTGCACACTCTGCACCATTTGTAAATCTACCAAAATTGGATTGTACAAGCCTTCAATAAAAAGGTTCGCCTTCTATCTTTCCTTAAAGGAGAAATGGTGTTAGTCCTCAGAACCCTGATGATACTTAGAAAGAATCCCCCAAAGCTTGAACTAAATTTGGAAGGAACATATGTCATGCATAGGGTCTATTCCAATGGATCATACACCCTGATATCAATGGATGGACAACTAATCATGGCTCCAACAAATGAAAAACTTTTGGAAGAAGTACTTCGTGTAACATCAACGCCCGTACATGGTCTAGACTCTAAGACCTTAAACTATGAGTTGTTGTCTTGACCAACCTGATGTTAAAATGTATGGTATTATCCCCATATTCCAAACTCTAAGACCTTAAACTATGAGTAGTAATAGTTTGAATTAATGGTCCAAACTCTATGACCATAAACTATGAGTTATTGTCCGGACCACATGACATTAAACTATATGTTATTTGTCCATGAAACATGAAATTGAACCATGATGGAAAGGTCCAGACTCTATGACCCTAAACTATGAGTTACATTTCTATCCGCACAATGATAAACTATAAGGAACTTTTCCCTAAAACATGACATTAAACTATGACTCATGTTCTCATTTCATGACGTTAAACTACACAGTGTAATGTCCAAGCTGCAAGACATTAAACTACATAGCATAAATCATCCTGATCACATTACGATAAACTACACAATCCCTTATAGAAATACATATGGCTTGATTCCCACTCATTATTGGGATACGTAGCAATGCCTCGACTCTTGATCTTGGCCCATCCTCCACCATAAAAAATGCCTCCATCAGGCCCTTTATCTCTCCATATTTGTAAGGGAAACCCTTACCACTCCTTGTTTCTCACATCAAGTGTAACTCACGTGAGCTTAAGATCAGTGGTAGGGATTATATTACAAAATAAAACTATAGAGTAACATGGTAGACCTAGTAACCATGATGGATAGAATGAAAATGCCCCTACCCCTATGACCAAGTTAGATTGGTACAGGGAATGTTTAGAACTATGTGCAGCTTGATTCCTAGTGTTGTAGGATACGTAGTAACGCCCAGATTTTCCATCTTGGATTAGCTGAAATAAAAAATGATACTTTCCCTGTGTGTATACTAGACTTGTATGGGGAATCCATGAAAGTTCCTAACTTCATAACAATAAACTACAAAATTCTTCAAGAGTTATGAGTGGCATGATTATCAGTTTTACAAGATCCCACACATGCCCCTCACTCATGAGAAATTGAAAGATCATGCTTCCCACTGTAAATATGAGTCAGACTTATGTGGAAGCTCTAGTATTTCACAGTTAGTCATGGTCTAGGTATTCTTTACATTCCCAGTCACATCATTACCATTTTTCAAACTAGATATTCTAGGAAAACTTGGATCATCATAATCATTCAAGGACATCTGATACGGAAGGCCAGTGTCCTGCAGACACCTTTGTTTGACTATGCACATCATGCTCTGGTGGATCTTTATATGTTTCCAACAAAAATGTTCATCAATAAAAGGCAAATTCATCCTCAGGAGAGTCCTCTCCCATTTCAGTATGCCCAATGGCTTCCAAGCCCCAAGTTATTTCTCCTGATTCAGGTTTCCCCCAGGACTATGGTTTACACCTTCTATCATCACTCACGTCTGAGGAAATCTAGAACATACTGATTGCAATTAACTCAAGAAATATCTTTATGTCATCATAATATTTCTCACTGCATGACTATAAACTGTACAGCATCATGTCCTCACTGTATAACATTAAAATGAAAGTACAAAGCATTGGATTAATCCTAAAGTTCTCTCTAATATTGATTTTTTTTGTTCTTAGGTAATGACCCAAAATCCTCGTAATACCTTGTTTCTCACACTGAGCATAGATCATGTGAAATTAGGGATCTTAGTGAGAGATCCACCATGGCATTATGGAAAAAAATCCTAGGAATTTGGTCCTAGAAACATGACCCTAAAAGGCATGTCACAGTTCCCTTCCCCCAGATGAACCCCACATCCTGTCCCTGGGAAGTTAAATGACTAGGTAACCCAAAGATAGGATGAATACCTCACCCTACATATGAGTCAGATCTACAAAAAGGGATACCAGATTACATGAGTAAATTGTGGCCCAAATATCCCCAATATGTCTGGATACACTCTTTTCGTACCTCAAACTCCATGCTCTGAGTGATCTTGAATCCCCATAATCATTCAAGGCCATCTAAGATGGAAGGCCAGTGTCCTGAGGACACCTTTGTTTAACTATTCACATCATTCCCCGGTGGATATGCATATGTTGCCCACAAAAATGGCCATCAATCAAAGGCAAATTCATCCCCATGAGATTCATCTTCTATCTCAGTATGCCCAATGGATTCTAAGCCTCATTCCATCCCCCCTGATTCACGGGCCCTCAAAGTCATGGTTTACATTTTCTTCCCTACACACATCCTAGATATATCATAAAAAATGGGTCTGATTCATATCTAGTCCCTTTTGAGGTTTCAAAAAGATACCTCATTCATATGATTAAAGTTGATCTGCATAAAAAAATGTCCCCACTCATTTCTGCGTTTCCCAGAGAAGTTCTGGTAAAATATCCCTTTTTCTGTACAGGTTCACCCCTTGTTGAAGGTCACATACCATATTCAGAAAAGTCACCAATATCCAGCATAGATGAAAGGCCAGTGCCCTGCAGAAACCTTTTTTTGACTATGCACATCATGCCTTAATGGCTCTACATATATCACCTACAAAACGATTGTCAATCTAAGGAATATTTATTCTTAGGATATTTGTTTCTAGCTTATGTACACTCAAATGACATTCATGTCCTATCACACCCCTAGATTTGGAACACCCTTGGATAACGGATTGTATACCTTCCTCTTTCCAAATTCCCCTGACATAAAAAAAAGACTTCTAACTGAACTGACCATTCCCTAGCTCTCCCTTACGTGAGTAATAACCATGCAGGAATAGTTTCCCGTTCAAAGATGATATGAATGTACCTAATATTTTCAGACAATTTTACTCAGACAGGCCACCCACTGTGGATCCCAACATCAAAATAAATTCAAAGTGTTATTAATCCTACCAGGTCATCAAAAATGGGAGGTCAGTCTCCTAGGGACACCTTTGTTTGACTATGAACATCATTCCCTAGTGGCTCTGCATATGTCGCCTAGAAAACGATCATCAATAAAAGGAAAATTCATTCTCAGGAGAGTCCTTTTCTACCTTTTTATGCCTAAAATAGCCTCTGAGCCTTATGCATGTCCATAATTCACAAAATTTATGGTCAATAAAAATCCCTAATCCATTGTCTGAAGGATATTAGAACATTCCCGACTGATGAGTCCTAAATTGGGACCCCTTCCCCATTAAGTTTGGTGAAATCTATTCGAACTAAAATATCAGTAGTAAGTCTGATTGGTAGGACTGTAAATCACCCATGAAAAAGATTCCATATTGGCTAGAGGGAAAATCTTCAAAAGGTACCTCTGGGAAAAATTTGAGTATCAGTTCGTTAAAAATGTCGATCCCTCAAAAAAGTCATAAAGATTGTTAGGTAGAAAACCCATGAATGGCGGCCTAAGAAAAAGTCAAGTTATTCCCTCTAAGCCCATTCCAAGAAGGCTTAGGAAAAAATTAGGGTAATAATGAAAAAGACATAAAATTTCATGAGGTGTTCCATAAAACCTCAACAATAGTCAAACTATGCTTGCTGAGTCCCACGGACCAGGCAAAAATTAGAGCCCCAGTCGATTATTTCAGTTTATTGTTCATGGTTTAAAATTAATACCCGGTCAAAATGATGTTTATATGATTGATTATGATCAATTGACATGATAGAAAAATGAAAATAATGCATAGGAAGCCAGGGGAGTTGAGATAACTATTCACCGTGAGAAATGGTAAAAGACAAATGACATGCGCCCCTATATATAGGTGTGGTCCCCTCATACCAGGAATATTTGTTCTACCTTGAACCATTTCATTTTAGGACATATTATACATCGTAATAGTTTCCTTTTCATTCTTAATAGACTCTATTCTGATGGGGTATATTTGTAGGGTCCTGAAAATTATACCAAGGGAATAAAATGCTTCCACAATCACTTTGATTGAAGGAACAAAGAACTACTTCAAGTTTAGAAATGTGAATGGACTCAAATTGAGTTTCAATTTTTAGAAAATACTTGAAGAAACTAAAGTTTTCAAAATATTTTAAATAGACCATGTACCATCACTGGGAAGGGTTTGTGAACCATCTAGATCACGGACCATTGGTATGCAGAACGATTTGTGAACCGCTAGCCTATGGAGTGATGGATAGAGAGAATAGTGGATCACAAAACGCGTTGTTGAAGGAATCATGAGTGAAAATATGATCTGTGTACTGTCTCACGAACTCAGTAATTCGTGGGCGAAGAAAACTGGCAGAGTTTTGTGAAACATGATCGCAAACTGCAGCCTCTACAAACCCCGATTGACCGAATCTTCCATGGGTAAAGATATTTCTTCGTGGGCCTCTGAAAATGGTGTTTCATTCCCATAGATACAATTGACCCAATTCTCTATAAAAGTAGAATAAATGGAATTGATAAAGGAACGGATGATGAAAGCTTAAAGGGGACCCATAGGTTAGAAGAAAGAACTCAGAGAAGATTCCAACTTCAGTCTTGAATCATCGGTGAAGCCCGAATCGTGAACCACACCCTCTATAGGTACAGCTAGTCGTGAACCATAAAATGGGGTAATTGAACAATAATAATAGAATTGCGAACCTAAATGGTGAAACCACGAACCATATAATTCTTGCGGATGAACTTCCTGTGAATGATAATCCCCTAGACCATCCTCCAAAATGGTGTTCCACATAGTTTATCACTGCACAGATTTAACCTGGCGTTGTGTACTGCATCAATACGTGGATGAAACCCAAAGTGGTGTGATGGACCGCATACCACAGTGGTGTGTGGTGTTCTATACCCATGCTCATGTACCACATTGGTATGTGGATGACCCCTCTGCCTGCATACCACTATGGTATGCAGAGCTTCCCCCATCCCGCATAAGAAAACAGTACGTGGAATGGGGTATTTTCGGGTATTATTTCCTCCAGTTCCAACCTCACTCCTCCACTACCATCCAGTCCTCCATAATCCCTCCATGAACCAGTCCTCCAGCATCAGGACAAATCCTCATCCAAAGCCTCCGGACCCATATGACCAGACCATCGGGTGCATCAACGCACCCAATTGAGTTTACATACCCATGGTAAGTATAGTCAAAAAATCTCTCCCCACAACGATTCGGGATTCGGGAATGTCTATGGGTTTATATTACCATGGTAACCTATATTCCAACCTTGGGATGTCGACATGAACCTCCCCATTCTAGTGATTAAGGGTGATCACTTTCTTTTCCATTCAATGAGGAATAGTGATTATCCAAAGGAGTTATGTTTTCTTCTACTTTGACAAGGAAGAAACTCCTCCCCTTCCCAGAATGTATTCTGGGTCCCTCCCACTAAGTTAAGTCCCCAATATTTTGAGGTTGAGCCACATTACCATTAATGTAATTTCACATTGAAAGGTTCATCGCTCTGTGCCCTTGCCCACCGTCTCCCTGACCTTTTCTGTCATAAGCTCTCCCTCTCCCACCAATAGAAGAGGAAGCATGTGGTTAGTTAGATCTCTCAAATCATCTTGTTTCTCACACCAATAATGACTTACATGGTCTTAGTGGTTTGTGACTATTACAACAGCCCCATCTCATGTGAACTATGAGAACTATTATTCTTGATTAAACCAGGATATGTAGGAGGCCTGCCTGAAGGCCTGATCTCAAAAGGGTTCCCATCCAAAAGGGTTCACCCAACCAGGTTCCCCCCAAATGGGAAACTTCCATGCATAATCCCCATATAATTCTGAACTACTTAGGTTCTGATTCCTCTCCCAAGGATATCTAGAAAACCCATTTTATGGGTCCAATACCAACATTAAATCACCTTCTGTCCCCCTGGATGACGATAAACTCCATAGCGCCTTATTATATGGTTCAAGTTAGCAGTACCTTTGTAGCATCAAATATATGCATTCCTAGATGATACGGAAAACCAAGGGTATCCCATGGACACACTCTTTATGAATTAACCAAGGATTCACGAACATATGTACATGACATAAATCTATAAGAGAGTCCTAGAACAGGCTATAATCCTCCT
This sequence comes from Viscum album, assembly GCA_963277665.1. NCBI lineage: Eukaryota > Viridiplantae > Streptophyta > Magnoliopsida > Santalales > Viscaceae > Viscum > Viscum album. The sequence continues at coordinate 71,905,547 of OY728142.1, forward strand.
CCAGAAGGGTGCAGTAAGTCTGATTTCCCATCTTCTTGACCAATGGAGTCCTTAAGTGTCATTGTCTGAATCATCAATCAACAAGCGCCTACCTTTGGAATGAAGGTCCATGAATCATGGATACCATGGTCGTTGGGTGTTTCTATCTCCACAAATAAACCCATTGGAGACCATCCGAGGAATTTATATTTGAGGAGGACTAATTTCACAATTATTTGACCCCATGGAATCACCTATTGGGAATGACTGATTGTGACATCTCTTTTGCAATACAAAAGGGGTGAATTTCCCTACCCTAGAGGGGTTAATAAAACCTTCTTTTAAAGTTTAATGATGCAGAATGGGTTGAAACAAAACTAATGGTGAATTTGATAAGAAACTGTCTCTAGAAAAAGATATGTGTGATTATTCACATCAGACCATTCCCTCAGAACCCAAAATGCACCACCTTGGAGGAAAAACAATCCACCCTAGGATATGTCATGTATGTCATGTTGTGTACTCGAGATGATGTTTCTTGTGATCTAAAAATAACTAGTAGATACTAATAAAATCCTAGTGAGAGTCACATGATTTCTTTGAAGAAACTTCTTAAGTACTTTAGAAGGAATAAGGATATGTTCTTGGTCTTTGGTTGTGAGGATGAGCTCTGTGTAATAGGTTACACATATGCTAGTTTCTGATCTTATGGAGTTGATATGAAATCTCAATCTATTTTTGTGTTTTTTATTAATGGTGGAATATTAATAGAAAAAGTTATACATAATATACCATAGATAACTCAATAAAAAAGGTGTAGTACATCATTATATCATATGCATTAAAGGAATCTATTTAGATAAATAATTTCATCATTTAACTAGAAGTGGTTTCTACCATTGAGGGAGTGATCGAGATTTACTATGACAATAATAAATCTATTTCTCATGCTAAAAAACCCTGATCTCCCCAAAGGTCCAAACAAATAGTTAATAAATAAAATATCATATGATATATCATAGATATGGTTGATGTAAATATCAGTTGGAAAACTATAGATGATAATTTAGAGGATCCATTAATGAAGTCATTATTTCATAAGAAGAATGAGGGATATATAGAATATCTTGATATATAATATTTAAGGGATTGATGTAACTGTTTTATAATGTATCATGTTTTTATAATAAAATTAAACCTCCATTTATCAATTATTTAACTATGATGCAATTTATATTACATGAATGGTGGAATGATAAAATCTCCTTGAAGTACGACTTCGAGTTATAAATAATTGATAAATCATCATGAAGTATTATGAGTTGTGATGATATGTTAATATTATCATGAATATAATCTTATAATCATTAAAAAAATTATATGAGATATGAATAATAGATCCATGAAATAATAAGTAGAGACTTATTACTTTAATTAACCCACCAAAATATATCTCATGGAATATCATACAGTCATTGATATACTTAGGGGTGTAAATTATTATCAATCATTCTTACCAAAGGTTGGAGAGAAACCTAGTATAATAACCTTCATAATTTTATGCCTTTATTATGAAATTCATTAGTTCTTAGACAATCAGGTGTGGATGGATATGTTGTTGATCATATTTTCAGTTGTAGCGAAACAAATATGGGATCTGTCCACTTATATTACGAGTAAAATAGCTAGCCCTTGATTTGATTAGAATAATGAAATGAATGTACATTATTAGTTGAGTTGAATTTGATATTTTCAAATACCCAGATGATATAAATGTGATGTAATCATATTCTATATGAATGATTTGTAATATATTAATCAACTTGGTTAGTCATTTTTGTATAATCAAGAAAAAATGAGATGTCCACAACTAGATTGACATTTTTTTCATGTCTAGTCATCAATCAATATCAAAAAAAGGTACTAATAGGTATATGTATGGTGTATATGATACATATTTTGGGAGATATTTTTTGTATAGATATATAAGTACATTTAATGGAGATCACACCAAATACCTTAGTAGCTTGAGTATCACTAATGATTTTTTATAGGTTGATCTTTACTTACATCTATGAAATATGGATTTTATATTTTTTTTAAACACTACTAAAGACTATAGAGTCGCAAAATTAGGATTTGGATTAGGATTAATTTTTGGACAAATTACTTGTTCCAAAATGAAGAGATCAATCCAAAATGAGTTTTAGATGGATTCACAAATAGTTGTGATTTTTTTTCAAAAAGTAATAAGGGGTTTATTAAAAGTGGGAAATTTTTAGATATTGAACAAAATAATATGTATTTAATGTATATTTCTTAAAATTGTGTTTCCTACCAATTCATCCTTAAGCCTGATCCTAAGACTATGTGGCACCCAATGTAGCTTAGTTTTATGCAATACAACCCCTAGGTGAGTTCATCTCCACCTCAATCCCATGTGGTTTCCATTAGTTTAAATCCATTTTGAATGGATAAAATATATCATGAGTATCCAATGAATGATTTCAATGGATCCACACCAATAATAAGTCATTCATGGGTGTCATTTGATGAAAATTTATACGAAGAAGTGATCTTCAATTAATCAAAAGATTTGAGGATGACTATATAAGGGAATGGGTTCTATAATTTGTGGGTTCTATTGATCATCAGTTTCATGTAAAGTTTTATATTGATCATTTATTCCCAAAACATCATTCATTGTTCTATAGTGAATTCATTATCACCCCTTTATTGTTTAGGATTACTCAAGATACCATCATGGATCCTTAAGATGATAGATCACCTACAAAGGTAGGGAACCTTTTTTCATTCCTCTTATAATCATCATAAAACAATAATTTATCCAAGAAGATTATGGAGGCTTCTATATTTGATTTTTAGGTATGATCTATTTTTTATGCTTCTATTTTTCATGAATTTTTTCATTCTATTAGGATAGATCAAGTTGTGTTTAGATTTTATTCTACTTCCTAGGATCATATGATGATTCTATGATATCCATCACATAAAGATTCAAAACTTTTCAACTCAAGTGGGAAAATTAAAAATATATTTCAGTAGTTTTAAAAAAAATGGATTGTGGCCCGTCAGTGGCTTCGTTGCACCTTACGACTTCAAGTTCTCACCTAGGATCTGGTACGAGCAGCGGTGGCCTCAGCATTCCTACTCCAGATTTTCAGCTCAGTGTCAGCATGCGTCATATTTGGGTGGTCTGGCTTTTGGATCTTGGCTCGGTGGTGTCGGATCTGGTGCTTTCGGTGATGATTGTGGATTGGTTATGGATTCGGGATCTACCTTGGCACTGATGTACTCATAGTCATTGGCTCCGGTGTGCTCATTCTGGCTCTGAGATATTGGCTCAGATTTGTCCCGGCTCATCGCCAGCTCCGGTGTTTCAGGTGTGCTTGGGGTCGGTTCCTCTGGATTGGAAGGGGGAGGTTTTGCGAATTAGTGATGATGTAAGTTGATTACAGGTTTTGATTTAGATTTTTCTTTGATGAAGTTGGGACTTTGTTTGTCTGGATGTGTTTTTGGTGGTGCTGTGAATCTGTTGGTAATGGTTGTGTCTACTGGTAATCTAGATTTTTGCTGGTTGATTGTTGTTGGAGGTGAAATTAGATTTTTGGGGAACTCAGAAAATCTACAAGGTTTTGCTTCAGATGAGGATAGAGCTGGTCATCTCCACCGTGTATGACTTTTTGGATTTGGTTGATTGAGAGGGTATGGCGTGGCCATATGTACCGGGCTCGTGCATTCTTGCATGTGACAGTTTGCTGAGCAGTCGTGCTTTGGTGGATTCATGCCTTAATGTTGTTGATGTTGGGTGTAAGTACTTCTTTATAGTTTTTCTGGGTTTCAACCCTCTATTTTCTCGAACTTTTTTAATGTCTTGATGTCTTTGAAGTCTTGGTCCCCCCCCCCTTACCCTTAAAAGGGGGATTATCCAAAAATCAATAAAAATTTCGACCTTCGGGCCATTCAGTCAATACAATAAGTAAAGAAAATGTTGTTGAAATGAAACTTATGAGTAGAACATAAATAAATATCGCTCAAGATAAAACTTCTAAATTGGAACCTATTGAAGAGAGTTATGTTCATTTTGTTCCTAATTTACATCTTATGGAACAAAGTCCATCATCTGTTGAACCTAATGAAAATATAGATCTTTTTATTAGAAAAAACCTTTGTTAAGATATAATTTTTTCAAGAGAGAACTGAAAAATATTTTATGAGAGTGATGGGATCTCTGGGTGGTAAAAAATAATGATAAAAATGAGTAATAAATACCCAAACCACCACTACCATACCCTAAAGGCAGTTTCTAGAGAATAAAAAAATCTATGAGTGAGTTGGATAAGGATATTTTAGAGAGTTTTAAGAAAATACTGATTAACAATAATTTTTGAAAGTAATGAAACAGATTCCAAATTATGCCATATTTTTGAATAAAAAGTGTACCCATAAGATTAAGTTCAAAGGATGAGAGAAAGTGAATCTTGGGAGAAATGTATCATTAGTGATGCAATATGATTTTCCTGTCAAGTTCAAGGATAATGAAACCTTATATTTTATTCATAATAGGGGATTTTAATTTCAATATATTTCATTAAACATATCATATTCAATAAATATGATGTATTGATCTGTTTATTTCACAATACATGTTGAAGAACTCAAACATGTTGTAATTTTCATCCAATTAGCTAATGGATTCATGGAAATACCTGATGAAATTATTAAAAATGTGTTTTTAAGAGTGAAGGATATGGTATTAATTATTTATTTTTATGTTATAGACATGTAATTTGATATATTTAGTGTTCATGGACCACTGATATTAGGTATACCTTTTATTGAATTGGGAAAATTAATAATAAATTTTCACACAGCTACACTTTCACTGAATTTTGGGAAAAAATAGTTCACATTTATAAATATAAATCTATGAATTATCTAGTGGAGGACCACTTATCTCACCATATCAATATTATTAATTAGTTCTCCACTAATTTATTTCAAGAATTTACAAGTAGTGAATTATCATTGGATGCTTCTGAAAATAAATTTTCCCATTCTTCAGAGAATGTTCTGAATGACTGTGATATTCTTTATTATGATAAAGATTCTATTGCTTAAAATTCTCCATGTGAACATTTTATAGATTATATTTTTTCTATTTTTTAATTTGGAAATGCTGATAAATCTATGTGTAAAAAATATATAGACTATTTATATGAAAATTTTTAGTGTTTTTCATGTGATTTTCCTATTATATTCTCTGAAACTACTGATAATGATGCTTGTAATTCATATATTTATTATTGTGTTAAATTTGTAATGTATATTAAAATTGAAACTTTTATATATAATAATGAAAATTTAATCACTATTGTTAATAATAAAAATTATTTTTATTTTGGGAGTGTTATAGGAACTGAGTTACATGTCATGTAGTCAATAAAACAAACTTTTTCAAGTGTGGATATCCCACCAAACATTGAGATAAAACATTTTCCTTAGACACTTAATTATAAATTTTTAGAGGATAATTAAAATATTCATGTTCTCATTGATAAGGGTTTGTCTATGGAATAAGAAAATAAACTTTTATAACTACTTAGGGTGAACAAGAAAGTCCTTGGATATACCTTTATCTTTATGGCTAGAATTAGTACTATAATATGAATTCATAGGATTCTTTTAGAGGATCATGATAAACCTATTATCTCATGTCAAAGGAGGCTCAATCCAACTTTTTTAGAAGTTTAAAAAAATAAAGTAACCACTTTGGTGACTGTTGAAATAATTTTTACAATTTCTAATAGCCCATGGGCCATTCTGGTCAAAATAATTCCATAAAAAAGTGGTTTAACGGTACTTAAGAATGATTTTGGAGAGCTTGGTCCAATTAGAGTTTAAAATAAATTGATGGTGTGTATATACTATAGGAAACTAAACATTATTTCTTGTAAAAAAACATTTCCCTCTTCTATTCCTTGACCAAATCCTTTAGAAACTTGTTGGACAGTCCCACTATTACTTTTTGAATGGATTTTCTAGGTACTTTCATATCCATATAGAACAAAAGGATCTATAAGTATACCTTTACCTATACTTTTGTTACCTTTTCATATAATAGAATTAACTTTAGTTTTTGTAATTCTATAGATCTAAATAGTGCATAAAAAGAGTGGTTGATCAATATTTAAGAAAGAGTTTGGAGAGATCATTCCAATTAGAGTCCAAAAAAAATAGAGGGTGTGCATATACTATAATAAAATTAACATTATAACTATGAAAGATCATTTCCCACTTTTATTCCTTGACCAAAACATTGATTAACCTGCTGGATAGTCCCAGTTATTCTTTTTAGATGGATTTTTTTGATGCATTCATATCCATATTTTATGTGAGGTTCAAGAAAAGACAACCTTTAACTCTATTTTTGGTACCTAAAAATATATAATAATTCTCTTTGGATCTTGTAATGATCCATGAACCTTTAAAAGTTGTATGATTATAATTTTTATTGAGTTTTTATAGAATTATATAGAAGTTTTTATGGATGATTTCACAATTTATAGACCATTATTTGAGAGGTATTTGGAGAGTCTATATTCCATCCTCAAAACCTATATTTAGAAAAAGTGTGTTATCAACTTTAAAAAGTGTAATTTTATAGTTGAGATAGGTATTATACTAGGAAATATGGCTTATAGAGAAGATTATATAAGTACAATGTTGATGTTATATCCATACTTCATTACCCAAAGATAGTGAAAGATGTGAGATCCTTTCTTATACATGATAAATTTTATAATAGATTTGTTATGGACTCTACAAAGATATTAGTTTCCTATTCTATATTTCTCTAAAAGAGTAATCTTTTTCTTTTATGGGAGTTGTAAGGAATACTTTAGGGATATGAAATAAATTTTTATGTCCCCGCCCATTATTTATCCACTTCGATGGGATATTCCCTTTGAAAAGATGACTGATGTATCATATTCTTCTCTTAGATCTGTGTTAAGTCAAATAGTGGAAATTAGGTCTCATGTAATTTCTTATGCATCAAGAACACTAGATTCTAGATAGTATAATTATAAAACCACTAACAATGAGCTTCTTGACATTATCTTTTCCTTATAAAAGTTTACAATTTACGTTTTAAGATCCAAAGTGATAGTTTTCACTGACCATTCTACCATAAATTATTTTATGAGTAAGAATAAAGAAAAACCAAGGTTTATTGGGTGGATTTAATTAATTTAATAATTTTATATTGAAATTAAGGTTAATAAGGGTGGTGAAGAATTGGTGGCTAATAATTTAATTAGACTACCCATTATTTTATAAAAAGAAACCCAAATCTATCAAGCTATTAGGGAAACCTTCCCTAATATGGTACTTCATGTTGTTGAGAGTGTGATGACATGGATTATTAGCCATTTTAACTACTTGAATTCAAATGTAATACCCCAATTGGTTTTTAAATAAGTATTTTTTCAAGTTATTTAGTGAATCTAGGAATTATATGTGTAATATCCCATACTTATGGAAGTTTTAATGTGGAAAAATAATTATGAGGTACTTTACTAGTTCTAAAATTCTATCAGTTATAAAATTATTCCTTATTTGAATTGTGGTGTTCAATTTGAACAATAAAGTAAAACTAGTAACCTAATTGATTTTTATTTTTTTTCATCCTACCCTCACTACTGAAAATCCAGCATTTTCCAACGGTTTAGAACCGTTGGGAAAGGCTGCAGAACCGTTGGTATATGTTATACCAACGGTTCTGCAAACCGTGGGGAAGTAAGCTGTTGGGAAAGGCTTTTCCCAACGGTTTACACAGAACCGTTGGGATAGGTTAGAAAAAATCAACCTATCCCAACGGTTCTGCCAAACCGTTGGGAAAGGCCTTTCCCAACGGTTTGGCCCGTTGGTAATTCAACAGATAATTTTCTTTCCCAACGGTTCCATGAACCGTTGGTAAAAACAACCATGCAACAGGGTATCCCAACGGTTTCAAACCATTGGGATAGGGTGTTTTTACCAACGGTTCCTTGAACCGTTGGTAAAACCAGACATAGAGCCTATGCCAATGGTTTGAAAACCGTTGGCATAGGCTTTGCTGTGCAAATTGCACAACAGCCTGCAATTTGCACAGCAGGTCTGGTTTTTGGGCATTCACCCTCGGTTTCAATTCAATTTTAAATCCAATTATGCCCTCGTTTTCAATTCATTTTTCAATCCAATTATTGTACCTGTAACACATATAATGCATACATATAGAGAACAAACCAACACATACAAATAATGAAAACCAACCAACCAACACATATAATGCATCCTAAAAATATACACATCCATAATTAAAGTATAATTCATAACATAATTATAAACATACATAATTCATTTAGAATTCATTTTAAAATTTAGATGACAATCATATGTGGAATCCGGAATTCAATTCATAATTTGATTGGTTTTTCATATACCATATATTTTTAATAGAAATGATATCCATTTTAAACAAAATACATACATCTGGAATGATACCGGTCACACCGTGCCTCGTATTGAGGCGAGGTTAACTCGTACACGTCACAAATGACTCACTGATCGTTGTCCTAAAGTATCAACATATTCTGAAATCGTTTGGTCGGTTTTCCGTATGTCAGTTGTTGTTTTCACTTAAAATGAAGTGTTTTTTAAATAAAAGAGAGACACTTTGAATGGTTTCGGCCACACCGCACCTCGTATTGAGGCGGGGTTAACTCGTACACATCACAAATGACCCATGGATTGTTTTGTTAAAATATAAACACAATCAGAATGCGTTTGGTTGGTTTTCCGTATGAATTTAAAATGTAGTCCATTTTAAAGAAAAGAGATACACTTAGATTGGTCTCGGCCAAACCGCGACTCGGATTGAGGCGTGGTTGACTCGTACACGTAACATATGACCCATGAATCGTTGTCCTAAATTTTCAACAGATTCCGAATGCGTTTGGTCAGTTTTTCATATGTCAGTTGTTTATTTCACTTATAATCTTGTCCATTTTAAACAAAAGAGACACAGTCAGAGTGGTACCGCACCGCATTTCGGATTGAATCGGGGATGATTCGTACACGTCACATATGACCCATGGATCGTTCTCCTAAAGTTTCAACGGAAACCGAATCCGTTTGGTCGTTTTTCCGTATGTACTTAAAATGGTGTCCATTTTAAACAAAAGAGAGTCACTTAGACTTATCCTGGCCACACCGTGACTCAGATTCATCCTGGGTTGGCTCGTACACGTCACATATGACCCATGGATTGTTGGGATAAATTATCAACAGATTCGGAATGCGTTTGGTCGGTTTTTCGTATGTCAGTTGATGCTTTTCACTTAAAATGACGTCCTTTTGAAACAAAAGATGGACACTTTGAGTGGTGCCGGCCACACCACGTCTCCGGATTGAGCTGAAAACACCGTGAAACATTCTAATTATTATTCGTGACGTGTACGCATAGACAGCAGGTCAATCGGACGTGCGGTTTGCGCGGTACGACTCAATATTCGTGTTTTAAGTGATGTGCGCGCTTCGTAAACGCGCGTGAGGGGGGTCCAAACGGGCCGAACAAAGTCGGAATGGCCTGAAATCAGACAAAAAATACGGGAGAGTGATTTAGGAAGTGGTCGAGCAGACGGTACGTCAATCGGAGGTGCCGTGTGCCCGCGGTGACCGACAACGCAGTTCTGGTGTCATAAACGGCCAAAACGGGCGTCCAACGGTCAAATTCATAGCGGACGACCTTAGATTGAGCTGAAACCACCTTGCAACATTCTAATTATTATTCGTGACGTGTACGCGTAGATGGCACGTCAATCGGACGTGCGGTTTGCGCGGTACGGCTCAATATTTGTGTTTTAAGTGATGCGCGCGCTTCGTAAACGTGCGTGAGGGTGGTCCAAACGGGCCAAACGATTTCGGAATGGCCTGAAATCAGACGACAAATACGGGTGAGTAATTTATGAAGTGTTAGAGCAGAAGGCACGTCAATCGGACGTGCCGTGTGCCCGCGGTGACCGACAACGCAGTTCTGGTGTCATAAACGGCCAAAACGGGCGTCCAATGGTCAAATTCATAGCGGACGACCTCGGATTGACCTGAAACCACCGTAAAACATTCTAATTATTATTCGTGACGTGTACGCGCAGACGGAACGTCAATCAGACATGCGGTTTGCGCGGTACGGCTCAATATTCGTGTTTTAAGTGATGCGCGTGCTTCGTAAACGCGTGTGAGGGGGGTCCAAACAGGCCGAACAAAGTCGGAATGGCCTGAAATCACACGAAAAATACGGGACAGTGATTTCTGAAGTGGTCGAGCAGACGGCACGTCAATCGGACGTGCCGTGTGCCCGCGGTGACCGACAACGCAGTTCTGGTGTCATAAACGGCCAAAACGGGCGTCCAACGGTCAAATTCATAGAGAACGACCTCAGATTGAGCTGAAACCACCGTGAAACATTCTAATTATTATTCGTGATGTGTATGCGTAGACGGAACGTCAATCGGACATGCGATTTGCGCGGTACGGCTCAATATTCGTGTTTTAAGTGATGCGCGCGCTTCGTAAACGCGCGTGAGGGTGGTCCAAAAGGGCCGAACGATTTCGGAATGTCTTGAAATCAGACGACAAATACAGGTGAGTGATTTATGAAGTATTCGAGCAGACGGTACGTCAATCGGACGTGCCGTGTGCCCGCGGTGACCGACAACGCAGTTCTGGTGTCATAAACAGCCAAAACGGGCGTCCAACGGTCAAATTCATAGAGGAAGACCTCGTATTGACCTGAAACCACCGTGCAACATTCTAATTATTATTCGTGATGTGTACGCGTAGACGGCACGTCAATCGGACGTGCGGTTTGCACGGTACGGCTCAATATTCGTGTTTTAAGTGATGTGCGCGCTTCGTAAACGCGCGTGAGGGGGGTCCAAATGGGCCGAACAAAGTCGTAATGGCCTGAAATCAGACGAAAAATACGGAACAGTGATTTCGGAAGTGGTCGAGCAGACGGCACGTCAATCGGACGTGTTGTGTGCCCGCGGTGACCGACAACGCAGTTCTGGTGTCATAAACGGCCAAAACGGGCGTCCAACGGTCAAATTCATAGCGGACGACCTCATATTGAGATGAAACCACTGTGAAACATTCTAATTATTATTCGTGATGTGTACGCGCAGACGGCACGTCAATCGGACGTGCGGTTTGCACGGCACGGCTCAATATTCGTGTTTTAAGTGATGCGTGCGCTTCGTAAACGCGCGTGAGGGTGGTCCAAACGGGCCGAACGATTTCGGAATGGCCTGAAATCAGACGACAAATACGGGTGAGTTATTTATGAATTGGTCGAGAAGACGGCACGTCAATCGGACGTGCCGTGTGCCCGCGGTGACCGACAACGCAGTTCTGGTGTCATAAACCGCCAAAACGGGCGTCCAACGGTCAAATTCATAGCAGATGACCTCGGATTGACCTGAAACCACCGTGAAACATTCTAATTATTATTCTTGACGTGTACGCATAGACGTCAAGTCAATCGGACGTACGGTTTGCGCGGTACGGCTCAATATTGGTGTTTTAAGTGGTGTGCGTGCTTCGTAAACGCGCGTGAGGGGGGTCCAAATGGGCCGAACAAAGTCGGAATGGCCTGAAATCAGACGACAAATATGGGTGAGTGATTTATGAAGTGGTCGAGCAGACAGAACGTCAATCGGACGTGTCGTGTGCCCGCGGTGACCGACAACGCAGTTCTGGTGTCATAAACGGCCAAAACGGGCGTCCAACGGTCAAATTCATAGCGGACGACCTCATATTGAGCTGAAACCACCGTGCAACATTCTAATTATTATTAGTGACATGTACGCATAGACGGAACGTCAATCGGACGTGCGGTTTGCGCGGTACGGCTCAATATTCGTGTTTTAAGTGATGCGCGCGCTTCGTAAACGCGCGTGAGGGTGGTCCAAACGGGCTGAACGATTTCGTAATGGCCTGAAATCAGACGACAAATACGGGTGAGTGATTTATGAAGTGGTCGAGCAGACGTCACGTCAATCGGACGTGCCGTGTGCCCGCGGTGACCGACAACGCAGTTCTGGTGTCATAAACGGCCAAAACGGGCGTCCAACGGTCAAATTCATAGCGGACGACCTCAGATTGAGCTGAAACCACCGTTCAATATTCTAATTATTATTTGTGATGTGTACGCACAGACGGCATGTCAATCGGACGTGCGGTTTGCGCGGTACGGCTCAATATTCGTGTTTTAAGTGATGTGCGCGCTTCGTAAACGCGCGTGAGGGTGGTCCAAATGGGCCGAATGATTTCGGAATGGCCCGAAATCAGACGAAAAATACGGGTGAGTGATTTATGAAGTGGTCGAGTAGACGGCACGTCAATCGGACGTGCCGTGTGCCCGCGGTGACCGACAACGCAGTTCTGGTGTCATAAACGGCCAAAACGGGTGTCCAACGGTCAAATTCATAGCGGACGACCTCGGATTGACCTGAAACCACCGTGCAACATTCTAATTATTATTCGTGACTTGTACTCATAGACGGAACGTCAATCGGACGTGCGGTTTGCGCGGTACGGCTCAATATTCGTGTTTTAAGTGATGTGCGCGCTTCGTAAACGCGTGTGAGGGGGGTCCAAACGGGCCGAACGAAGTCGGAATGGCCTGAAATCAGACGAAAAATACGGGACAGTGATTTCTGAAGTGGTCAAGTAGACGGCACGTCAATCGGAAGTGACGTGTGCCCGTGGTGACCGACAACGCAGTTCTGGTGTCATAAACGGCCAAAACGGGCGTCCAATGGTCAAATTCATAGCGGACGACCTCATATTGAGCTGAAACCACCGTGAAACATTCTAATTATTATTCGTGACGTGTATGCATAGACGGCACGTCAATCGGATGTGCGGTTTACGCGGTACAGCTCAATATTCGTGTTTTAAGTGATGCGCGCGCTTCGTAAACGCGCGTGAGGGTGGTCCAAACGGGCCGAACGATTTCGGAATGGCCTGAAATCAGACGACAAATACGGGTGAGTGATTTATGAAGTGGTCGACCAGACGGTACGTCAATCGGACGTGCTGTGTGCCCGCGGTGACCAACAACGCAGTTCTGGTGTCATAAACGGCCAAAACGGGCGTCCAATGGTCAAATTAATAGCGGACGACCTCAGATTGAGCTGAAACCACCGTGAAACATTCTAATTATTATTCGTGACTTGTACGCGCAGACGGAACGTCAATTGGACGTGCGGTTTGCGCGGTACGGCTCAATATTCGTGTTTTAAGTGATGTGCGCGCTTCGTAAACGCGCGTGAGGGGGGTCCAAATGTGCCGAACGAAGTCGGAATGACCTGAAATCAGACGAAAAATACGGGACAGTGATTTCTGAAGTGTTTGAGCAGACGGAACGTCAATCGGACGTGCCGTGTGCCCGCGGTGACCGACAACGCAGTTCTGGTGTCATAAACGGCCAAAATACTGTCCATTTTAAACAAAATAGAGACACTTTGAGTGGTATCGGCCACACCGCGCCTCGGATTGAGGTGGCGTTGACTCGTACACGTCACATATGACCCATGGATCGTTCTCCTAAAGTTTCAACAGAAACCGAATGCGTTTGGTCGGTTTTCCGTATGTCATTTTTTGTTTTCACTAAAAATGAAGTCCATTTTAAACAAAATAGAGACACTTTGAGTGGTTTCGGCAACACCGCGCCTCGGATTGAGGTGGAGTTGACTCGTACACGTCACATATGTCCCATGGATCGTTCTCCTAAAGTTTCAACAGAAACCGAATGCGTTTGGTCGGTTTTCTGTATGTACTTAAAATACTATCCATTTTAAACAAAAGAAAGTCACTTAGAGTGGTCTCGACCACACCGCATCTCAGATTTAGGTGGGGTTGACTCGTACACTTCTCAAATTACCCATGGATCGTTGTCTTAAAGTATCAACACAATCCGAATGTGTTTGTCCGGTTTTCCGTATGCCAGTTGATGTTTTTCACTTAAAATGATGTCCTTTTGAAACAAAAGACATACACTTTGAGTTGTTCCGACCGCACCGCGCCTCGGATTGAGGTGGGGTTGATTCGTACACGTCACATATGACCCATGGATCGTTGTCCTAAAGCATCAACACATTTCGAATGCGTTTGGTCAGTTTTTCGTATGTCACTTTTTGTTTTCACTTAAAATCTTATGGAAATTCATATAGAATATTTTTATATCATATTTAGTATGGATTAGATTTTAGTTGATCGTGCTATGAAACATTTCAGAGCTAATGAAATTAAGGAAGGTGGAGGGGCTGTCCGGGGGGCTGTCCGGGGGGGCTGTCCGGTGGGTGTCTGGGGGGCTGTCCGGGGACCAAGGAGGAGGGTGGGGGGGCTGTGCGGGGTTTGTCCGGGGGGTGTTTGGGGGTTGTTCAGGGGGTTGTCCGGGGTTGTTCAGGGGGCTGTCCGGGGGTTGTTCAGGGGGTTGTTCAGGGGTTGTTCAGGGGTTGTTCAGGGGTTGTTCAGGGGGTTGTCCAGGGTTGTTCAGGGGGCTGTCCAGGGGGTGTTTGGGGGGTTGTCCGGGGTCCAAGGGGGAGGGTGGGGGGTTGTCTGGGGGGCTGTCCGGGGGGCTGTCCAGGGGGCTATCCGGGGTCCAGGGTGGAGGGTTGGGGGCTGTACGGGGGGCTGTCTAGGGGGCTGTCCGCGGGGGCTATCCGGGGGGGCTGTCCGGTGGGTGTCCGGGGGGCTGTCCGGGGACCAAGGAGGAGGGTGGGGGGGCTGTGCGGGGTCTGTCCGGGGGGTGTTTGGGGGTTGTTCATGGGGTTTTCCAGGGTTGTTCAGGGGGCTGTCCGGGGGTTGTTCAGGGGGTTGTTCAGGGGTTGTTCAGGGGTTGTTCATGGGGTTGTCCGGGGTTGTTCAGGGGGCTGTCCGGGGGGTGTTTGGGGGGTTGTCCGGGGTCCAAGGGGGAGGGTGGGGGGGTTGTCCGAGGGGCTGTCCGGGGGGCTATCTGGGGTCCAGGGTGGAGGGTTGGGGGCTGTACGGGGGGCTGTCCGCGGGGCTGTCCGCGGGGCTGTCCGGGGGGTGTTTGGGGGGTGTTCGGGGTCCAAGGGGGAGGGGGGGTTGTCCAGGGTCCAAGAATGAGGGGGGTTGTCCAGGGAGTTCACAAACACACAACCATTAAAACACAACAATATCCATAAAAACAGACAATATATAAAAATAACTCAACTCCAATACTATACTACGAGTCTAGATAAAACCAACAACTAGAATAGATTAAACATCAAATCTCAGTAATATAAGTCAAAAATGTAACGGATCAATATGTCCCACATCAGCATCACCATCACCATCATCATCATCATCATCACCCTCGTCATCGTCCTCACCCTCCACAAGGCCTTCCTCCTCGCCTTCTCCCTCCTCCTCGCCCTCCTCATCTCCCTCCTCTTCCGCATCAGACTTCTCGCCATCATCATCTTCAAGCTGGACATCGGCCTGACCACCACTAGAACTGCCACCTGGTGCACCATATATAGAATGTATCGACGACATGTATTCATCAATCGCTGGGTTGGCCTCTGCTGGAAGTGTTGGACGTAGAACTTCAATAAATTTCATAAATGCACTGTTTGCCCTAGCAGACTGTTCTGCCGTCTCTGTGGCCCTTTTCTCAGCCTTTTCTTCCTGTGCCCTAACTTTCTGCAGCTCAGTGGCACTACAACTCGTACCTGAGGCAGGCCAATACCTCTTCGGGGCTATCCTAGGTCGGCAGCGTACTCTGCCAGAATGATCATCTCCCAACACCTGATGTAAGTGATCAGATGGCCCAAAATTGTCTGCTTCTTGGGCATCGAGGGCCTCTAAAGTATCCTGTTACAAATATAAATATATTATTAAGTTACGAAATAGATATTAAAATATAAAATCAACAGATTAAAACTTACAATCTGCTGCTGAGTCGCTTCGTTGACAGCACTTCCATCCTTTTTTCGTCTACTCGAGCAAAACAGTTTTGGTCGAGGCACGCGTCCTTCAATATTTTGTACTTGCCTCTACAATGACATTGAAAACAAAAGTTATATAAAAACTTTAGCAAATGATTAAATAATTGAGGAAACAAAAGAAAATGTAAGTCGTAAAGAAAACTTATAAACAATTGTCATACCTGCTGCCTCTCATGATCCGGTATCGTCGTGCGTCCTAGTGTATAGAGGTATTTTTTTGCATCAATGTTTTTTTTATTTTTTCCAGATGATTCCTAAATAAAATTCGATAATGCAAAGGATAATATTAATGCAAAACTTGAAAGTTATTATTTAAATACCTCAAATGTAATTCATACCTTAAACTGGGTACTCGTCCAATGAGTAATCATCTGACGATATTGCTCTATAGGACAATCATCCACGACTGGTACCGCCTCTAACTTAGTTCCAACTCTAGCACGCCATCCAATATACAGCTCATGCTTGTAGGCTCTCTAAAGCTCGCCTAAATCCTTTAGACGTTCCAGTCGTGCACCCTCACCATCAGGAAAATTAAATCGAAGATGAAATCAAAATATTAATTCATATAAATACAAAAATAATTCATGGCATTAAATACAACATATTTTTTTACCCATATCTCTACCCAAGCTCTATCTTTGACCTCATGTGGCAAATGTCTCCACGACAGCAGGCTGACGGGAATGATGTCGGAGTATTTGGCAAGCGTCGCCAGAAAACTCCGACATTGCTGCCCTGTTTTCTCAACCATCTGATTGTCTTCATTATATTCCACCATAACCTGTGTGTGACGGTTCCACACCAAACGCATGCGTGTACGGCCCCGCCCCCGCCTCCTGTCAGTAGATGTATCTGTCATGAAAGAAAAACAAATATTTTATCAAAACATGTTATAATGAAAATAAATATTGCTATAAAAATTTGTTAGGGTTTTATAAATATACCTGCGCTAGTCTGATCAATGAGTGGCGTCGGATCCACAGAACCTGATGGAACACCCTCTGGTGGAACAGGAGTCGAAGACGATGGAATATAAAAGCTCGGAGAGACCAAAGTAGAAGGAAAAGAAGATGGAACAGCTGTATGACCTGATGCTGACTGGGGAGTGGGAATCATCATGGGATGTGAAAATGATGGGGCAGAAGATGCAGAAGGTAAGCGAAAACATGGGAGGTCTAAATACATCGTGTGTCCCTAACGACACACTGGGATCAGAATGTGGGAAGGCTGAAATGTCAGTGGGAGGGGCAGGGTCTAGTCGGGAACGCGCATCTCTACGTCCACCTCTGGTACGAACCCTCCTCGTACCACCGGCCTGAGTACTAGGACAGTACTATGCTCCTCGTCGAATAACTGTCGACGTAATGGTGGATCCAACAAAAAAGTTTACAAAAAAAATTAATCACATGACATTATATATTCTGTATATATATATATATATATATATATATATATATATATATATGAAATAAAGTACTCACTGTAGGCACTAATGGTGGGAATGCCCATCTCCTCCATCCGACGATTGTTCTCCGCCATTTTTTTTCTTCGTCTCTCTTCAATTGGATGCATTTCCTGCATTTGAAAACAAATATGTAATTAATTAGAAAAAGAAAATTAATGTGTAAACCAAAAAACTAAATATATGAGGGAATGAGGGGATTCATTGGTAATTTATCTATCAATTGTTTTAGAAGAGCTTGAATGAATTTAATAAAACATACAAGTTGTAATGTTCACCAAGTTAGAAATATTGTTTGATTTGGTTTGAATACAGTTCAATTCCAAATTAGAAAATGCAATTCAAATAAAACAGCAACCAATAAACATTGAAAATTCACATAACGGTCAAGTCAGCTAAAACATATTTGTGATCAATACTAAATAAATATGAATATTACCAACCTTAACAACCCAACTCGAGGTAAACCAAAAGAATTGAGAACATGGATGAATGATTCTATATATTTCCAACCACAAATTCAGGTTCACAATCAACTCTGAAAATTGAGCTATTGGAGTCATCAAAAGAAATAAATGGATTGGTTCCAATGGCAATAGGGACAGTGTCAATTCCATCATCAGCATCATCAAAAATATGTCTTGGAATTACTTCAACTATGACACCAAATTCAGGTTGAAGTTGATCTTTGACATAAAAAACTTGTTTATCCATTGATGCCAACACATATGGTTCTTCGGTTGCAAGAGTGTGGGTCATATTAATTACTCAAAATCCACAATCATCAATAAATGTGCCATGTCTCGTCATCGAATCAAACCAATGGCATTTCATCATTGTGACTCGTCCATGAGAGTAATAATCCAATATTATTATTTTCTCAACGACTCCATAATAACCCACATTTTCAAGTCGTGGTCTACTATCTGATGCACTGGCATAACAATCTGTTGTGGTAGTAACCATAATACCATCATGTTGTGTTCTCATGTTTTTGGCTCGTTCAGTGACAATAAATCTGTACCCATTGATAACAATTGATTTACAGTCACGAACCACGGTATTAGGACCAAAAGCCAAAGCTCTTATTTCCTCAGAGACAGAGTCAGCAGACAAACTCAATACCTGCAATATAAATGACAGTTAAACTTAAGTAAATATTGAAATAATTAATTTAAACAGTAATATTTTTACCTTCAATTTTAACCAAGCAGAAAACTCTTTGCTATGCAAAGTCTCTCTCCTTCTCAAAGATAAAGAACGATGCTTCCTATTTATCATTGTTTTATGTTCCCTGTAGATAAAAAAATATGAATAGTTTAACAGATATATATGTAAGATATACATATTCAATTTTGTTACCTGATATAGTCATCGAACAAATCACAGTTGAACAAAACTGTGCGATGTGCCATCTCCCTCTCTTCATGGCTTAATGTCTTCAATGTATATGATCCAGGAATTCCTCCTGTTAGAGGAAGTGATGGAAAACTGGGTTCAATTTTCTCATATTGTTCTTCTTCATTTCTCATTGTTCTGTTCATTCTTGTAGTAAGATCAGACAAATACATTGAATAGAAATCCATACATTCTTGAGCTAAGTAACCATTCACGATAGAACCTTCGGGATGATTCTTGTTTCGAACATAAGACTTTAATGTGAACATATTTCTTTCAGTTTGATACATCCAACGAAAAGAAACAGGTCCTCTGAGAAGTATTTCAGTTGGAATATGGACAGTCAGATGCAGTATGCATGTGAAAAATGATGGGGGAAATATTTTCTCCAACTCACACAAAATTAATGGGGAATCTGTAAACATTTTTTGCAAGAAAGACTTGGACAACTTCTTAGCACAAAGATCTCTAAACAAATGGCACAACCGAATAACACCCACCCTTACATTATTGGACAAAAGATGACGGATTTCTATTGGAAGCAACTCATGCAGTAGAACGTGATAATCATGAGTCTTCAAAGATTTTAGCTTCAACTCTCTTCTGTTGACCCATTTAGATATGTTGCTTGAATAGCCATCAGGAACTCTAATAGTCTCTAATACTTCCAAAAATTGTTTTTTTTTCAGTAGGTGTCATCACATAAGAAGCACATGGAAGTTGCCATTTATTTTCATTGATACGCACAGGATGCAATTCTGGTCTGATGCCGCAATCCACCAAGTCACGTCGAGATCGTAAATCATCTTTTGTATTCTCCTTGACATTTAGAAGAACTGAAAGCAACATTTCACATATATTCTTTTCAATATGCATTACGTCTAAGCAATGACGTAGCAAATTGGTTGACCAATTAGGCAAATCAAAAAAGATACTCCTCTTCCTCCAATTGTAACAGGTTTCTGTGGAAACATTCTTTCTCTTTCCAGATTTCATTTGACCCTTCCCGAACGAAAAACTGAAATCTTTCAATTCATTAAGCACATCAGTTCCAGACATACGCTGAGGTGGATCATCGGTCTCTATAGTATTATCAAATCTTCGACGATTAATTCTATATGGATGATCCTTTGGCAAAAATCGTCGATGTCCCATAAAACTGAAACTACAACGATGTTTCAGTCTTCTGGATCGTGTATTCTTCATACAAACTGGACATGACAGTTTTCCCTCCGTGCTCCATCCAGACATCATTGCATAAGCCAGAAAATCATTGATCGTCCATATAAGCGCAGCACGCATCTGAAATATGTCTTTCGAACATGCATCGTATGTGCGCACACCCACATCCCAAAGAAGTTTCAAATCTTTTATTAAAGGTTGCATGTATACATAAATATCAATGCCGGGATCAGAAGGACCAGATATGAGTACACTCATGAAAGTGAAAGATTTTTTCATACACAACCATGGGGGAAGATTGTAAATGTGTATAAAAACTGGCCATGTGCTGTGCGAAGTAAGCATCTGCCCAAACGGATTAAAACCGTCGCATGAAAGACCCAGCCTCACATTACGCACGTCAGCTGCAAAATAAGGATGTCGAGCATCAAATCTCTGCCATGCAAATCCATCTGCAGGATGAACCAACTCATCATTAGTCTTCTTTCTCTCGGTATCATGCCATCTCATTTTTATTGATATGTCATCAGACATAAAAATATTCTGGAGTCTGGGGATCAATGTAAAGTGCCACATTACTTTCTGTGGAACGCGGGATGGTGTTCCATCAGATTTTGACTTCCAGCGGGATGTGCCACATTTTATACATTCATTTCGTTCAGCGGTTTCTTCCCAGAATAAACTGAAATCTTTCGGGCAAGCATGAATTTTGTTTCTGGAAAATCCAAGTTCTTCAACTAACTTCCATGCCATATAGTGGTTTGAGGGAATATATGTATCATCTGGAAGTAAATCCTTCAAGAGGGTAAGAATGTAATCGATTTCTATATTAGAAATCTCATACATAGTTTTTCCATGAAACAATCGGATTAAAAATTCCAGCTTTTTTATTTTATCGCATTGTTGATATACTGGAGTCGTGGAAGCATCATTCAATTTTTTCACCCTATCAATATCATCATTTTCACTAGATGCATCAGTTGCCCTCATATTGACGTCTTCTTGAGTCGAAATCCTTTCTTTTTCATGATGACGAATAAACGAAAACTGATCATCTAACAAATTCTCCATTCCAGTCCTTTCATTTCGATCATCACCAATTTGAGATTTCATTTTCACCCCATTGTGATACCACACAAAGTAGTTTGCTTGAAAACCATTTTTGGTTATGTGGTAGCTGACTTCTTCACGACTCAACCAAGGTATACCAACACAATTGGAACATGGGTAGTGTATGCGACCACTATCTGAAGCATTGTGAAATGCAAAATCTATAAAGCTCTCCAAATTGTTTTGAAAATCGCTTGAGATACGATCGGTTTCATACATCCAACTTCTGTCCATTCTGTAAAAAAATTCATATAAGTCATTTTGTCATAAACAATTCAATAGGATTGAACTTTAATAGAAAATACATTTAAGTAAACGATAAAGGAAGAAAATAATCATGGTATCAACTACACATGTGAAAAAAACATACTAATGTGTTATTGAAAAAATGTAAAACCAACAAGAACTTAATGTGTTATCACATCAGAGCATGCCTCATCCCATAACCATATTAGTAGGGTACCCTCGTGGACAGCCCCGCCCACCCCCGTGGACAACCCACCCACCCCCGTGGACACCCACTACCCCCTAGACAGCCCAACCACCCCCGTGGACAGCCCACCCACCCCCCTCGACACCCCTTCTCCCTATGGACAGCCCCCCACCCCCTTGGATAGCCCGCCCACCCCCCTGGACACCCCTACCCCCTATGGCCATCCCACCCACCCCCCCTGGACAGCCCGCCCACCCCTCCTTGACAGCCCGGCCACCCCCGTGGACAGCCCGTCCACCCTTGTGGACAGCCCGCCCACCCCCGTACCCCCCTGGACACCCCGTACCCCCCCCCCCCCCGGGATAGCCCCGCCCACCCTCCCAAACAGCCCACACCCCCCTCCCCTGCAACCCCACCACCACCACCTAGACATACCAACCCCCCTGGACACCCCACACACCCCTCCCCCACCAGGACACCCCACCCAGACCCCCAGGACAGCCCACACCCCCTGGACAGCCCCGCCCACCCCCGTGGACAGCCTTTCCCACCCTCGTGGACAGCCCCGCCCACCCCCATGGACAACCCACCCACCCCCCGTGGACGCCCCCTACCCCCTAGACAGCCCAACCACCCCCGTGGACAGCCCACCCACCCCCCTCGACACTCCTTCTCCCTATGGATAGCCCCCCACCCCCTTGGATAGCCCGCCCACCCCCCTGGACACCCCTACCCCCCGTGGCCAGCCCACCCACCCCCCCCTGGACAGCCCGCCCACCCCTCCTTGACAGCCCGGCCACCCCCGTGGACAGCCCGTCCACCCTTGTGGACAGCCCGCCCACCCCCGTACCCCCCTGGACACCCCGTACCCCCCCTGGATAGCCCCGCCCACCCTCCCAAACAGCCCACACCCCCCTTCCCTGCAACCCCACCACCACCACCTAGACATACCACCCCACCTGGACACCCCACACACCCCTCCCCCACCAGGACACCCCACCCAGACCCCCAGGACAGCCCACACCCCCTGGACAGCCCCGCCCACCCCCGTGGACACCCCCTACCCCCTAGACAGCCCAACCACCCCCGTGGATAGCCCACCCACCCCCCTCGACACCCCCTTCTCCCTATGGATAGCCCCCCACCCCCTTGGATAGCCCGCCCACCCCCCTGGACACCCCTACCCCCCGTGGCCAGCCCACCCACCCCCCTGGACAGCCCGCCCACCCCTCCTTGACAGCCCAGCCACCCCCGTGGACAGCCCGTCCACCCTTGTGGACAGCCCGCCCACCCCCGTACCCCCCTGGACACCCCGTACCCCCCCTGGATAGCCCCTCCCAGCCTCCCAAACAGCCCACACCCCCCTCCCCTGCAACCCCACCACCACCACCTAGACATACCACCCCCCTGGAATGTGTAGAAATAACATAAAAATACATGATATATAGATAGCACAAAATACTCAACCTATGGGTTCACATTAACTACATAATCACACACTTCACTACTACCATAAAACACATAAACCACACCACCACCACACAAGACGCATAGCATTTCTCACATTCATTTATAAGCCACTTCATTCACACTTACATTGTCCATTCATTTAATGTTAAATTAATTAAATCCATTTACCACACATCCATTTCTATTCCATCTCATTTATTTAATATCTTGTTTTTTTGTTTTAACAACATAATTTATTCCATAGATAACCAGGAAACTAATAAAACCACCACACAACAACTCACCATCTCACAATAACCATCGAAACCATGTTACATCAACCAACCATCTCACCAAAACAACCACATATCACAATAAAAATATTGCACATCACAAACCACCGCACAACCAAAACCACCTCGCCACATTATACACCACAACTTCATCACACAACACCTCCACACGACACAACACCACCACACATCATCACTATCATACAACTTCACATGACACATCCATGCCCACTAACCATCACATTACAACCCCACATATCACAAATCCCAACTGGTCACCTCAATCCCCATAAAAACAGCCTACAACATACAATGAAACACAACAAAAAACCTCTCATAGAGGCAACATACCCCAACTTCCACAATTTATTTATTCAAGGTCTTTTATTACATTACCCCTTTATTTAGCATGGACATTATAACACAACTGATATTCCAGGGGAAACTAATTAATTAACAAAATATTTATTCATTTCCCTATTTTACACGGTGAAATCACATCAAAATCCAAACTTAAAACTAAAATATTAGATTAATAACAATAAAAACAAGGTACCATATGTGTATAAAGAAAAAATTACTTGATTTGAGATGATTCAAATGGGTTTTCACCTATTCGGATGGGGGATTTGGAGAGTAGCAGAGAGATGGAGGTGGATTGATAACTTAAAACTAAAATACTAAAGCAATAACAATAAAAATAAGGAAGTATATGTGTATAAATGAAAAGATACCTGATTTCAGATGGTTTTCACCTCTTCGGATAGGGGATTTCGCGAGAGGAGAGCGGTGGAGCGGATGAAATTAGGTTTCTGTGCGAATGGGGGAGAGCAGCCCCGTGGCTGGATTTGGGGGAAATAATTCCCAACGGTTTTTAAGAACCGTTGGGAAAGAGATGCTAAGGAACCCTTTACCAACGGTTTGAGGAAACTGTTGGCAAAGGGGTGACCCTTTCCCAACGGTTCAAGAGAACCGTTGGCAAAAGGTGATTAACACACCCCTTTACCAACGGTTTCTTCAAACCGTTGGTAAAGGGGTGGCTTTTCCCAACGGTTTCAATGAACCGTTGGGAAAGGCTTTCTTATTCCTTCAAACCCAACGGTTTTTGAAAACCATTGGTAAACACCCGTTGGGAAAAACAGCATTTCTAGTAGTGCCTCTTCAATGATGCCTTTGATTTTTGTATAACATGTAAAACCTTCCAATTTCATGGAAATATAACCATGGGAAATGAGATACCATAGAAACTCTTCTTGTTTTGTGATGTGTTTGATGATTGGGAGATGAATTTCATGGGTTTTTTTAATAATTATTATGTATACCTTTACATATCAATTTATGTGGACTATGTGTAAAAATATTTAGAGTTCATTTCAACTAGGTTTTATGATGCAATGGTTGTTTCTGGGTTTGTGATAACTAACCTATTTAGTAGGTTTGGGCTTTCCATATTTATTATAACTATTCAAGGAACCCATTTTTATAAAAAGAACCTTATATATAGTGTTGAGGAAGTATATAGCCTTTTATAAGGTTTATACACCTTACCGACCTCAAACAAATTGAATGTTTGACATCCTAAATAGATAAATAGAACAAATTATTGAGAAAATGGTTCTCGCAATTAAAAAATATTTTATTTGAGATTAAATGATTATATTTAGGAATATATGAAATATTTTAAAAATCCAATTATTAATTAAACTTATTATCAAGTGTATGGGAGAGATTTCCATATGCTAGTTGAGTTATAAAATAAGGATTTTTACTCTTCTAAGAGCTA
Source organism: Viscum album (assembly GCA_963277665.1). Lineage (NCBI taxonomy): Eukaryota > Viridiplantae > Streptophyta > Magnoliopsida > Santalales > Viscaceae > Viscum > Viscum album. The sequence goes on from OY728142.1 coordinate 71,930,724, forward strand.
TAACATAGATTTATATGAATTTAGGAAGGAGTAGGTTTTTTTTACAAGAGTTGGAAAAAATTGGGAATAATTCCAATTAAAAATATTTAGTTTACCATGATGAATTTATTCTAAAAAATGCATTTAAATAAGGATACAAGTGTTATTATTTGATTCTACACTAATATTGTTTCTTGTTAAATTTCATTCTAAATTGTTAAGACCTTTTATTGTTACTCATGTGTTTTATTTTAGTGTGTTATAGATTAAATATCCAAAAAATAATACTCTATTTACATTCAATAGAAAAAAAATTGAATCTATTTAGAGTGGTTTTTCAAGAGCCTCTAAGGGGAGATTTTCTTACTCAAACTGCTAAGTACAATTGAAATCAGGCTATATTTATCCTTTTTATTTTTTTATTCTTTAAAATTTTATTTATGTTATCATTAATAATATATAAAATGTTTTATAATAATGAAATTTCATAAAATAATTATGGGGTAAGGGATATCCATTGTTATATTATGTTTTTTATTTGTTTTTATTTTTGTTTTTTATGTGTTTTTGTTTTTTACACTGTTTATGAAGTTGAATTGAATTATTATTCTTAATAAATTAATCTAGAAATTATTTTTTAATACTAAATTATATGTGAAACCTTTTTTATATTGTGACTTAGTAATATAGTTTTTTTATTAGTAGAAATATTGTTGTTTGAACTTTATTATAAATGTATTAAATGATTTTTTCAGATAAAAATTGAATATTATTTGAGGATAGAATTTTAAAATAAAATATTATATCTTATGGGATTAATTGTAGGGGAAAGGGTATCTTTTTTATGATGATCTATATTTCTTATAATACACATCAAATTTTCCTTTATTTTTTTTGGAAATTGTTTATTTTAAAGTGGTTTTATGCTTACCTAAGTGTAAATGTTTCTCAAAAGTGAAGATAATTTTTCTTTCTTTGAAGTAGTAAAAAAATACATTTTCTTCCTGGAATTAGTCTAATTGTAACAACCCAAAAATTCATTAATGAAAATTAATCTTGGTCTATTTAAATGTATTCTTATGGTTATGTAAAACGTATGCACTTATTTGATTTTATGTTTTGGATTTTAAAATGTTGTTAAGAATTTTGACCGTTGCTAATATAGTCATTGAATAGTGATCACATGATTAGTATAAATATAGGGCTTTAACAAATCCAATTTACTCAAACAAAAGAAGCGATGGCCTCATCTAGTAGACTTTTCCCATACGAATCCCATTTGTCAGAGCTCGAAAAGGAGGTGGTTTCATTGGGATTCACTCTTGACTAAGCCCAATACAAGCTTGAACACGTTAAGATTGAGCGGAACCAACTACGGGATAAGTGAAAGTTAATATAGATTACCACCCGAGTGATGTTATCCAAGCCACCCCAAGAGTCTATCACCATCGCACACCTTACCCTTCAGTATTATGCATGCGTTATAAGGGGTTATGTAACAAGACCTTATCACTATGATTATGTGCATTATTTTGTATATAATAATGAATATACATTCATTTTATTATTGTTACTTCGTAAATAGTTTTTAAAGCGCAAATAGTATTTTTAGTTAATATTCAACTAAAAAATATATTTTGATGAATTAATGGATTTTTGAATTAAATATTATTTTAATAAAATATTATTTTTATTATTAAATTGATTTTTATTAAATATAAATTATCATATAATTTTATGAATGCAATTGTAATTTTTATTAAGGTTTGAAATCCATTTTTGTCAAAACTCCTGAATTTTCGATAAATATCGGTTATTATTTCAAAAGTAAAAATTCACATATTTAGAAAATTATTTATATAAAATGAATATTATTTTTTGAATTAGGATGTCAAAATTATCTAATGGAAAATTTTTTATAATTTTCTGAGATAGTCGAATTTTTGGGTAAAAATTAAATATTGTTTAAATATATAATGTGTTTTATGACATCATGATGACCCAATAGTGATGTAATAAAATACTATAAATGATATTTTCATCCAATATATGTTTTAAAATTAAAATAATGTGATTTTAGGTTTGTTATTTTTATTTTATAAAACTTTAGTGGACCCTCCAAGAGTTATAAAACATTTTCACTTTTTAAATGAATTTCCTTGAGAGTGTGAATCACCTCCACATGAGACACCCTATTATTTTAATAATTTCGTCCATTGGACTTATAAAATATTCTTTTCCACTCCCCTTTGGAAAAAAACATGGGCAGAAACCATGGGCTGGTTTGTGGTATTGATTAGTTTAATGTGTGGTGACCCAAACCTAAATAATAAATAATTCCCTCCCCTTTCTTATATAAACCCACACAAACTCCCACTTCCTCCTCATTCAAAGCCTTTGGAGTTCATCCAAACTCTGAAATACTCTCTCTAGAATCCTCCCAAGGTTCCCCAATCTCCCAAGAATCCTCTCTTAAGCCTCTCCCAAGCCTTTTGAATCACACTTCCAAGTACGAGATTTATTCCTTTCTCATTTTTGTCCAATTTTCTTTAAGTTGTTATGCCCTTTTTTCAATTAAAAATGTTGGGGTTTGATTTATCACCTCACCCATACTGCCCTATTTATGTTTTGATTATGATAGATGCCTTTATCTCTCATTAATGCCTCCCATTTACACCTGTTACCATGTTTGACATTCCGTGAGGGATTTCTCTCTCTTCATTTATATCCAAGTAATTATTTAGTATTATGCATTTAAATTCCATTAAGTTTGTTGGGAAATGTATCTATATAACCCCCTTACTATCCATTTCATGTAAATATTATGAGACACCCCTTTATCTATCATCAACCATTTTTTATGAGTTCTTATTTCACACCGTTATGCTGCCAAAATTGCACTACGATTTTCCAAGCCAATGTCATTGTGTAGTGAATACCATTCCCATTTCTCTATCAAGGGTATTCACCTTTATGAAGATTTAATTATTTATTATAAAGCTTCATGTATTTATTATACATCCCTTTATCATGGAATAAATGATTATGATTGATTCCATGTTGTATGATCCATGTGGCACACTTATGCATGAAATGAAATGTTTAAGAAGGGTGTGCCTTGATAGCGCTCCAATGCATTGGGTAAAGATTAGTATCATGATAAGACAATTGAAATGAGGGTGTAATAATTATAATTAAAATTAAATGAGGGTTTACTCATGATCCATTTGTAATGAGCCTTGGCTCATGCTAAAATCATGTTAAATGTTATTACCACATTTCCATGTTATGTTAATCATGTTATATCATGCCTTTATGTTAATTTTTCTCTTATGATTCATTGATATGCCTATTGCCTAACATGTATTGTACCTTTCATGTTATTCCTTGTTAACTCCCTTACTGGGCTTTATATCCCACCCTTTTCTTATGCATGTCCTCAGGTTATCCCATGCAATGTTAAGTATGAGGTAATGTAGTAGTCATGTAAAGGAAGTTCTCAATAAGATGATGTGTCCTATGTTTTAAGTTGTGATATAATGGTCCTAATACCCAAATACACTAGACCTCTCGATCTTCTATGTTGTATAAAGTGAATTTTTCTATGTAATAAATCATGTTTAAGTGTGAAATAAAGAGCATGGTTGTCATAGTTGGTATCAGATGATAGGTTTAGTTATTTTTTGGATTAGGATTATAAAACCCTAGTAAAGCCTTAGAGATAAGACTAAGTATAAAAACATCCCTAGGTTTTTTTGAGTACTGTGTAAGTGGTTTATCAAGAAAATACATCTCTGTCTAGATACAAGCATATAGAGGCGGCTTTGGCACAGATGTACCTAGAGGTGAAAACCCTGACAAGGAGTTTCGGGCTTGACCTAGGGTATCCTGGTACACGATAACGGGCCTTTCTTCACTCTTGGTTATGAAACTCCCGGGGGATATGCTTTGGTAAATTCAAAATCTTAGTATGAGCCGTTATTAATGGAATAAAAAACATTTCCCCTAAGAATATATGTTAGAAATTAGATCATGTATAACATAGATTGAAGCCTATAGATTCATAAGTTAAGGAAATAAAAGTTATTTTTATGTCATCTGTTTTGTACTTGGTTTACCCTTTATGTGTTACCCATAACTTTCCTTTCATTAAGGAATAATAAATCATTAGACTTAAAGTGTTTTAATATCAAAATTTTATCATGTCTAGAGGGTAACTCAAAATTTGATATGTTTCGTCAGTAGGATAAAGGATAGTTTCGAGATGGAAGGGTAAGAACCTCATACAACACTCTTGTCCCTTCCTGAGGACTTACTAGCTATAATTATTGTGAAGTCAAGCTCGCTTATCATCGAAACCTTTTCCAATGTCCAACTTTATTTCAAGACACTCAACGACATATCAAACACCTCCTCTATAACATGGAATCATCAAGGATCATGTCACACCTATGATCAAATATTAAGATCCCAACTCTACCACCTTTCAAGACGAGGGAGGTACCATCAAGGTATTTTCAAATATTTCACCCTATCTAGAGAGTATGATGCACTATTTTATTTTAGAATAACTGTCGAAGAGGGAGACCTCCAAGAAGCCTATATATATAGTCTTGTCTTCTAGTTTTTTTGGAAACATAGACAATATATTAGAAGAACCACATTTCAAAAATTTCAAATCTAACTATTTCTGACTATTTTAAAAAAACCTCATACATGGTGATGTTTTTAAACTATATGTTAGAAATAATTTTTTTCAAAAATTGCATCATATTTTCCATTGGTACGATTCAAGTTGCATAGACAGTGTCTGGACTAAGGAAGTGGAAGACTTTGAATGTGCATTGAAGTATTGTTGCACTAAGTGGATCCTAGCTCTCCGTGATTGATGTGATAATTATGGTTGGGGAATGCTTAATGGTGGTGGGTAAGCAACCCTGATGTCGTGTTTAAATTTCAGAGTTCTTTTTGTATGTAATCAAATTGCGAGGACGCAGTTTTTCATAATGGGGAAAGATTGTAACGACCCAAAAATTCATTAATGAAAATTCCTCTTGTTCTATTTAAATGTCTTCTTATGGTTATGTAAAATGTATACACTTATTTGGTTTTATGTTTTGGATTTTTAAATTCTTTTAAGAATTATGACCGTTGTTAATATAGTTGTTGAACAATGATCACATGATTAGTATAAATATAGGTCTTTAACAAATCCAATTTACTGAGACAAAGGAAGCGATGGCCTCATCCAGTAGACTTTCCCTGTATGAAGCGAATTTTTTGGAGCTCAAAATGGAGGTGGCATCATTGGGATTTTCTCTTGACCAAGCCCAAGCTGAGCTTGAACATATTAAGATTGATCTGAACCAACTATGGGAGAAGTGGAAGTTAATAGAGATTACCACTCGACCGATGTTATCCAAGCCACACCAAGAGTCAATCACCATCGCACACCTTACCCTTCGGTCATATGAAGGTGTTATAAGGGGTTATGTAACAAGACCTTATCACTATGATTATGTGCATTATTTTTTAAATAATAATTAATATACATTCATTTTATTATTGTTACTTCGTAAATAGTTTTTAAGTGCAAATAGTATTTTTAGTTAATATTCAACTAAGAAATCTATTTTGATAAACTAATGGAATTTTGAATTAAATAATATTTTAATAAAATAATATTATTATTATTAAATTAATTTTTATTAAATATAAATTATCATATAATTTTATGAATGCAATTGTAATTTTTATTAAGGTTTGAAAGTTGTTTTTGTCAAAACCCCTGAATTTTCGATAAATTTCAGTTTTTATTTTAAAATTAAAAATTCAAATATTTAGAAAATTATTTAGATAAAATGAATATTATTTTTTGAATCAGGATTTTGAAATTATCCAATGGTGAATTTTTCATAATTTTCTGAGATAGTCAAATTTTTGGGTAAAAATTAAATATCGTTTAAATATATAATGTGTTTTATGACATCACAATGACCCAATAGTGATGTAATAAAATACTATAAATGATATATTCGGCAAATATATGTTTTAACATTAAAATAATTTGATTTTAGGTTTTTTTTATTTATTTTAAAAAACTTTAGTGGACCCTCCAAGAGTTATAAAACATTTTCACTTTTTAAATGAATTTCCTTGAGAGTGTGACTCACCTCCACATGAGCCACCCTATTATTTTAAGAATTTCGTCCATTGGACTTATAAAATATTCTTTTCCACTCCCCTTTGGAAAAAAACATGGACAGAAACCATGGGCTGGTTTGTGGTATTGATTAGTTTAATGTGTGGTGACCCAAACCTAAATAATAAAGAATTCTCTCTCCTTTCCGATATAAACTCATCCAAGCTCCCACTTCATCTTAACTCAAAGCCTTTGGAGTTCATCCAATATCTACCCTCATCTTTCTATAATCCTCCCAAGGTGCCCCAATATCCTAAAAAGCCTCTCTCAATCCTCTCCCAAGCCTTTGGGATCCCACTTCCAAGTAGGGGATTTCTTCCTTTCTCATTTTTGTCCGATTTTATTTAAGTTGTTATGCCCTTTTTTTCAATTAAAAATATTGGGGAATAATTTTTCACCTCCCCCATACTTCCCTATTTATGTTTGTATTATGGGAGACCCCTTTCTCTCTCATTAATGCCTCCCATGTACACCCATCACCATGCCGAAATTCTATGAGGGATTTCTCTCTCCTCATTTACATCCAAGTAATTATTTTGTATTATGCATCTAAATTCCATTAATTTTTTTGGTACATGTATCTATATGACCCCCTTACTATCCATTTCATTTAAATATGATGAGACACCCCTTTATATCTCATCAACCATTTTTTATGAGTTCATATTTCACATCGTTATGCAGCCGAAATTGCACTACGATTTTCCAAGCCAATGTCATTGTGTAGTGAATACCATGCCCATTTCTCTATCAATGGTATTCACCTATATGCACATATAATTATTGATTATAAAGATTCATGTATGTAATCCACATCCATTTATCATGGAATAAATGATTATGGTTGATTTCATGTTGTATGATCCATGTGTCACACTTATGCCTGAAATGAAATGTTTAAGAACGGTGTGCCCTAATAGCGCTCCAATGCATTAGGTAAAGATTAGTATCATGATACGACAAGTTCAATGAGGTTTTACTCATGATAATTAAATTTCAATGAGGTTTTACTCATTTTCCATGTGCAATGAGCCTTGGATCATGCTAAAATCATGTTAAATGTTGTTACCACATTTCCATGTTATGTTAATCATGTTATATCATGCCTTTATGTTTGTGTTTCTCTTATGCTCACTTGATATGCCTATTTACTAACATTTATTGTACCTTTCATGTTATTCCTTATTTTTTTTTTGAAAAGATGTTATTCCTTATTAACTCCCTTACTGGTCTTTATAGCTCACCCTTTTCTTATGCATGTCCTTAGGTTATCCCATGCAATGCTAAGTACAAGGGAATATAGAGGTTATGTAAAGGAATTTTTCAATAAGATGTTGTGTCCTATGTTTTAAGTTGTTATTTAATGGTCCTAAGCCCCAAAGACACTAGACCCCTAGATATTCTATGTTGTATCAAGTGAATTTTTCTATGTAATAAAACATGTTTAAGTGTGAAATAAGGAGCAGGGTTGTCAACTAATGGTATTTTATACTTTACTCTATTTAAAATTTATTATTTCTGAAAATTTATAATTAAATATTACATATCCAATTAAATATAGTTTTCATGATTTATATTAAACATTTAAATTTTTCTTTCAAGTAATTTGGAAAATAATCTTCTAACTCATGGATGAGTTTTATTGTGTTTGTAATTTATGTATGATTTTGTTTTACTTATGTTTAGAAACTAATTATTACTTAGACTCACTCCTCCTTAAAACTTTGGATTTTATTATTTAATGAATTATTTATATGAATAATTATACTTAATTATTGAGTTATATATATACATATATATCATTCATGAATAAAAAGAGAACATTTAAAAGAATACTTGAATATAACAATGAATACAGTTCAATAAAACTCATCAGTTCCAGATTTGATTCTCAATATTAAAACTAGAAACTATATTTTTTCCAAAATAATTTCATTTTTATGGAGTGATAATATTTTACATTAGTTTTATTTCATTGAGGAAACACATTTTGATAATTATTTCACTTTATGCATTATTTCCCAACCATTTTTTAGATTAATTTTTATTTTGTTGAGTTTTTTGGATTGTTTGGTTATGTAAAAGAAATGTATTAGTGTGGGTAATTTGATGTGGAACAATCATTAAGTGTTTTCCATAAACATTTTCAGATCAATTATTGATGAATTTGTGCCTAAACTAGAATAATATTTCTAATTCTTAATATCTTTTAAATCAGTGTGAAAATGTATATTCATTTGATAATTAATGAGAAAAATCAATTTTTTCATTTAAATGATAAATTATTTTGTGTTCCATTTTTTATATATCTTATTAATAATATTTAAAAGTTATTATTTATTTTTATTAAAATATTATTTTCCCTTAATAATTTATATGATTGTTGTAAATTTTTAAAATGATTTATGGTTCATGAATTTATGTGTAAATATTTATTTCCCAAATTATTGATCAATTTTAATATATATATATATATATATTATAATGCCTTAAATCTATATATTTTAATTGATATTGGAGTCATTATTGAATAATAATTTCAAGATTTAAATATTCACTTTGAAAATATATATTTAAAGTTTCATATGAATACTATTTTGTGGACTTATGAATATTTAAATGAGTATTGTATTTTATAGGACAATTGTGTAAGAATAAATTTTTTTTAGATAAGATAAAATAAATTTTTAGAGGTGAGGCATAAGTGTAATATAACACCTACTTAAGGAAAATTCTTATAGGACCTTGGTTGTGCAATAATAAAATAAAAGGGTAGTTTCCTACATAATAATAAGTTAGGATCTCACTTATAAATAATTTTAAAATTAATAAGTCTACGTAAAAAATATTTTTCAGGACCCAATTTAAGATTAACCATAATAAGAATAAAATAAAAGGGGGTGAGGTATATATAAATAAATTTTCTTTATCATGTAAGATTAATTCTGGAATCAAGTTATTGATATAAGAATAAGTGTGAGTGTTAGAGACCTTATATCCTAACTGTTTTGAGTTACCCAGATAATGAAGGAACATTGATCAATCAAAGAGGATTCATGCATGAAGTAGAAGATGGGATGAACTCAGTTTGATAAACCAATATTGAATTATCCACCATTGTTAAAGATAATGGTGGTATCCCATGAATGGTCAAGAGATGCTTCAAGTAAAAGACCATTTAAGGGGAACCTAATGTCATGCCTATCTAAAAAAATTAGGTGTATAATGAAGACTCATCTAAGGGATGTTTATCTCAGTTTTGGGAAGTGGTAATGGATCTAAAAAGATGATAAAGTTACTGAATGATGCTTATAAAATCTCATGAAAACCTAACTAAATGGAGAAATAAAACTACAAAATCAAAAATATTTTCCACTACTGGTTAAATATTATTCCAAAGAATATGGGTGAAACCTATTATGGTGATGAGATGGTGGCATCTAGAGGAATCATCTTCTGGGTCAGGTTTAATTTTACTTCTTTCTTAAATTATTTCCTTGTAATTATTGTTCATGAATAATTCTAGTGGTAATTTTTCTTGAATAATAAATTATACTAATTTTTATTAAATATTTTCTTCTTAAGATATTTGATATTCATAGTTTCTCTTATTAAATTTTTGATGATGTGTTTGACTACTTTCTTTAATTAAATTGATCATGTATTTCTATTTAAACTTATTAATCTTGGTTTAGTTTTAAGAGCATTGTGAACTTGATTGTTTCCAATTTTTTGTGTTCATTAGGTAATTAGATCACTTTATTTTGAAGGATTTCATACAAACTTAGTTTTTAGTGTGATCATTAAAATTATAATTTTTTGTACAAGTTTTGTTCATAGTTTTTACATTGAATAACTTAAACAATAATAAAACATTTTAGAAATGAAGAAGATGAAAAATAATGGTCCAAGCTAGTTCATAGACACTATTTCATCATCTTTTCACACTCTTTTATCTCTTTTAACACTATTTAAATTATTTTATAGCTTTCAAATTAAAAATCCACATGTAAACTTAAAAAATATAATAATAATAATAATGTGACAATAGATATTAGAGTGAAACCTCCTTGTGAGACAAACCATGATACTGTTATTATTTCATTCTTAATGGGATAAAAAGCTTGAAGAAATACATTACAGAAAAAATATTTCCATCAACATATTCCCTAGTTGGAATTACACCCAACTATATACCAAACATATTTCTGGGTTGGAAATTCATCTAGAAAAACGGTTTCGATTTGAATTACACCCAACTGTAACCCCAAACATGATTATCACATCATAGTCTAAGTGTAAATAACCAAATTATAAACATCACCATTTAAGATATGATTGGTATAATGATGCATTCCATATTAATAAATCTTACACAGGTTCAACATGGGTTGGTATTCCATCCAGGAGTGTTTCACACTTTCAATTAGGTTGGTTTACTCACACACATCCCTTTTTTCAATTTCCAAAATCAATAAAGGATACCCTTAGGCCAGCCCTAAATAATTATTCATTCCTTAATTTAAGCATAATTTAGTTCACCTATCAAGTTACTCTATGTCATTACACAACCAAGGAATCTTCTCATGGGTCCCCATTTTCCATTTCCTTAATAATTTATCCAAGACCATGGTCCTTGGTGACTGAAGTGTTAATAATTATTGTGAAAGACCTATCAAAACTCTATCCATTATTAATTCATTCATTTTATACTAAGAAACCACATTTGGTTTCATACCAGTACATTTACACATGTCTCATGGGTCATGTATATCACAAAACTCGTGAAATTTATATAAAGTTATGAGAAAGTTAAGACACCACCTATGTCATTACAATGGATCCCTTCCCATTGAATATTTTTAGATGATTTTTCCTCAGAATAAAGAAATTAAAAAAACCTAAAAAACCTAAATGATGGAATAACCAATGAATAATAAAGAAGCAACAAAATATAAAATTATAGGATGGAAGATAATGGTAAAACATTACCATAGTGATCTTGTGGAACCAAAAACATGTATTTATAAGAGATACATACTTAGAAATGGTAGAAATTGATGGTATATAAGTGGGAGAATGATATGGGTGGGTTGGGGGAATTGGGAGATTTTCAATTTTAACATAATTTACCAATTAATTAAAATAATTAAATATTTTAAAAAAACTTCCCATGTGACCCCCAGGTACCTAGTCACATGTCATCAGGTACCCTGTTATCTATCGGGTAATTGTCCTAGGGACATCAGGTAGTTGGTGGACCTCCAAGGACTACCCCCATATTTTAAGTCTATTGAGTACCCAGCTCAATGGAACTAGGCATCAGATGTTATCTTTTACAAAATTGAGATCTCCCACTCTGATTCCAAATTCACAATAACTGGCCCCCCACCTTTCTTGACTACTCTAACAAACAAAATCCATCAAAATATTGGAATTTTTACAAAATTTAAACAAATTCCTAACTAATATTATGAAAGTTTTTACAACCTCCCTGTCAAATGGTAGCTCATCCTTGAGTTATGTCGCTGGACATTGTCGGTGAAAAACTTCAGCCACTATGCCCGCATATCAGCCTCTCATTCACAAGTCTTTTATTGGATATGCATATGTTTCTAATACATTCATACTAAGGGTATAATATTCCCATGTAGGATATTCTCACTCCAATATACTATCATAAATAGTATTTCCTTGAAGGATGCATCTATATCCAAATCAATGTTATTGAAGTCAATGACATGAGAAAGGTCAAGATAGTATCTTCAAAGATGAGATATATGAAATATATACCAGTAATCTCTTCAGTCCTCTTACACCTTTAATTATTTATTTTACCATAAAAAGAGTTATATTGGTGTGAGCTGATATGCCCTATTTTCATGGAATTTGTCTATTTTCTCGATTTCTTCCATTCTAGCCCAGATTAAAGGCCAAAAATGGACAAGAATTAAACTAACAAGCTAAGTTAGGTGGTATCATTATTTTACCTTAAAATTATTGGTGTTTATGTATTACATCATTGTGTCATGAACTAAATTTTCTGAGCAACACTTGTTAAATGGATTTTTCCTTAAATTAAATGGATAGACATGGCCTATAAATCCATGTGACTCATTTATGTCACAAAATAGGTTGATTAAATTTAATTTAACCACCCATTGGGTGTGAGGAAAAATTTAATAAAACCACCATGGGTGGCCTATGAAATTGATTAACCTCTTAAGGTGTGTTCCTTTACCCTTTGATTTTGGGATGTTAAATTAATTGATTGACATGTAAATTGAATTAAATAAAAATAGGTAATGTAATTACATGTCCCTATGCACTATCTAATGTCCCTTATCACTTAGGCTTGAAATTTTATTTAAAATAAAAATTCTAAATTAAGGTGAAGGATAGAATTCACAAGATATTATTCATTCTAAGACTAGGATATGATTTGAGCCACATTTTGAGATGAGTAAATTGATTATATAAATGTGATGGTCAATTTAATTAAATGTGAAATTAAATGGTATGATTATAATTTGGGCCCATGAGCATTCATATTGTCATTTCGAGAGTGAAAATGGATTCTGACTTAGAATTCCATAAATGGAATCATCAGGCTTAATTAAATAAAGTGTAAATGAAACTATTATTCATTGTAGGAGACACATGGGTTATCATATTCATTCCATGGATAGACTCACTTGGAAAATATATTGTATATTCCACGAGTGATACTTAGACTCCCTATGTGGACTACCAAGAATGGACTCAAAGGGAAGGTCATTATATATTCCATGAGTGATACTTGAAATCCCTATGTGGAATTCTAAGTATGAACTTAGAGGGAATATAATTATATATTCCATGAGTGAAACTTGGGATCCCTTTGGGACTACCAAGAATGAACTTGAGGGGCAGTGACTCTATACCACACCTAGAGAGATACCAGGATTCCTAATAGGGATGCCTAGGATGGGATTGTAAGGTGATGGGTTCATGTATTCCTATAGTGATAACTAGGTTCCAAATTAGGAATGTTGATGATGATATTAGGTTACTTTTTAATTAAGTAATAAATTTTTTATATGATGTGACTTTTAATCCAAATAACAAGCTTGGATTCAGTTAGGGAATTATATTTTTATAATGGAATTATTATACATATCTTGATAAGATATGATCCATAGGGGATTCATGGACTAAAAGTTAGGTCCCAAGAATTTGTTATTAATTAAAACATGATTGACTATTTACTCAGAGATATTCCAGATTAGGCAGGTAGTAGAGGATGGATGTTCCATGGTAACAAAGACTTATGTGGGTTATTTATTTACCACATTTCATTTAAAAAATTTACTATTATTTTCACACAAATTATTACATACTCACATACTGGATGAAATTAAACACTATTGGTGGTGACCTACTGAGTATATCTCACACCCTGTTTGGGGCACTATTGGTACCTAGATAGGCTTCATGGTTGTAGGTATGGACAAGGGAAATCAACCTACCATAGATGCTTGGTCACCATTCTAGGATGGTTTATAGGGGAAGAGGATTGAGCCTATGCATGAGATACTACTTGAGATTGCCTTGGGTATTTTTTCATTTTTTGTATAGCATGTTTTATATTCGCATTCCTCTGATCCCCCTATATTTACCGTTTTATATATCATTTCATGATCATCATTTTTTTATATGAAATTGATGGATGTGATTAGTTGGTTATTTTTATGATGGATGATTAATCTTCTACTGTTTGGTTATCTTTTATGCTTCTACTATTTATTGATATTATTATACCAATGTTCTACACTCTGATCATGAGGGTATACTCTCCACACTATTCTACCATAGACCCTCACTTATAATTTGAAGCCTCTAACATATGAGAATGCGCAATCGAGGTCATGTAGCCAATCGAGTTCAGTTAATTTGGAGTGAATCAGGTCCAAGATGTCACAAATTAGTATTATAGGGGTTTCTCTTATTTTATTTTACTTTCCTTGCTAATTAGGTTAGTAGAAAGGAGAAATATGACATGTTGTGATTTGGTTATGATCTTATTATTGGGAGTAACTAACCCAAGTACAATGAAAATCCATGTTACCTGGGATGGGACATGTTTTTATGTATTGTGCTTATTATAGTTTCCATGAATTCACCATTGGGTGATGCACTTGATGTTTAATTTTCTTTATGACTATGGATTTTTACCCGTATCTGATATGGAAAGTAAGTATTACGTCATGAATCATTATAGGCACTTGAGGATTTATATGTCATGCATTTTCCATGCCATGTTTATATTATTGAATGCATTACCTACAACTTGTCTTAGTGCCTTGTTTCATATATCTATGAAATTGTGCTAAAATTTCATATAGGGATAAGATAAATGATTGGTTTTGATTAAATGGACAATAAATTTTAATTTATAAAGTGTATGGGCCTTCATAATGTGGAAATGATGATCAATATAATTCAACCATTTTAATTATTTTCTATATGAATGAGTAAGAACTTAAATGAAATTGAATTCTAAAATGAAATAGTTTCCATTAAATAGGGATTAAAATTTTAACTTAAAGGTTTTTTTCCTCTATAACTTAAAATTAAAACTCTATATACAAGAACCTTTGACTTATATAATAGATATTGACCCTAACATGACCTTAGTAGTGGGCAGTAAGTAGTCTCCCTTAGAATTTTTTTATGATCTACACATTGTCCAGACCTGTCTTTAGGAGAAGTTTTGAGGGGTTTGACTCTTATATATGGAGGATTGTACCAATCCTATTCATATATCTATGATTCTATAGGATGTTAAATCTTGTATGGAGGCGTGTGTTTAGCATTTGTAGATACATTCCATCATGAATGCCTCGAGTCGTGCACCAGAAGGGTGGTGATGACCATTCTCCTGAGGTAGTGGTCCCTAGGACACTAGTAGAACCTCCAGTAGTTCAACTTTCTAAACCTCTAGTAATACTTGATATGGTCACTGATTCCTAGTTTTTGAGAGGGTTTCCTATGCTTTATTCAGACTTTTTAGGGATCCCCATAACCTACCTTGACTATGAAAAAGTTTACGTGTGAGTTTTAGTAGCAACATCCACCCATTTTTTGGGGGGATGGTGGTCCATAGGCTGAGGAGTCATGGATAGGGTCCATGCTATTGATTTTTGAGCATCTTGATACACCTAATGATAGAAGAGTGAAGCTTGATACATATATTTTTTGGAATTATACCAAAATATGGTGGGACATTATTACCCAGACATATCAAAATTAGGATATGTCTTGGAGGTATTTTAAAATATACTTCTATGATTATTTCTATCCCGATACATTGAGGTCTAATAGAGCCATAGATTTTATACACTTAGAGTAGGGTTCTTTATCATTCATGGATTATTCTTCATGTTTCATAGATATGTGATTCTTTACACCTATTATTTTAGGTGATTAGTTACCTAATGTTATGAAATTTGAGTATGGTATCGGGTATGACATCTGATCATAGGTGAATATTTTTTGACTTATTATCAATCTAGGATAGTGAACTGGGAACTTATCACTAAGTATAACTTGAGAGTGTTTGGGGGTGTGAGCCAAGGTGGTTTGGACCCTAGATCTTGAAATATATCTACCAATAATAGGAAGTGTCATTTAGAGATTCCAAGTGGTGATATTAATAGACATAGTGTGTACTCAGGTATCCAGGTGAGGTTTTATTAGTGGGGTAGGTTGGGACATACAAAACCTCAGTGTACCAGGGACCCAGTCAAGTGCTGGTCTTGTGGAAACATGGGTTATCTTTAGAAATTTTTTAGATATTTTCCTCTAGTAGCTAGTAAGATATGTTTTATTCTAACTCCATGTTTGAGATAGGGGTCAGAAAATTCTTGTTAGGAAGGGATTTGGAGTGAAATTGGAAGATCAGAATTAAGTGGTGGTCATGGATGGGGTAGCCAGACACCAGACTTATAGCACCAGTAGAGTGGGACTTCTTAGGGTAGCCAAGATACATCTCTAAGCCATGGATCAGGCCAGATGTAAGCAGTGCATCTGATTCCTGAGGAGAATAGTTTCATACCTTCTACGGTGTGAGGTACTATTCTGATAGTCTCTACTTTGTTATATAATCTTTTCAATATAGGTTCTTCCCTTTCATTCATATATCTTCCTATTGTGGAGAACCTTGGGCTTGATGTTCAATTTTCATGTGGCATGATGACACTCGATACCCCATTGGTAATTCGATCAAAGAGTGTACAATAGTTCTGAGAGTTCCCCCTCGGGATAGGTGGGTGTCACTTCATATAGGACCTCTTTTTCCTCAAGATGAAAATATTTTACATTATTATTAGGATGGATTGGTTGGTTACCTATCATGATTATGTTGATTTCTATAATTGTAGGGTGACTTTCACTTCACCAAATGGTGGAAATTTTATTCACAAAGGTGAATGGGATACCCAGGCAAGTTGAGATGGACCCGAGAATCATGGGATAGGTGGAATGATAGCCTAGATTTATAGATTTTATCTAGATGATTATGGAATTCATTAAGAATATTTCTCTCCAGTGGTAGATCGTTTCATGGAAGTTTTCCCAACTAACTTTTCAGGAATACCTCTTAAGATAGAGCTAGATTTTTCCATCAATCTAGTTCCAGGAGCTATACTATTATACCTTACTCCTTACAGGATGTCTACTACTAAGTTTTAGGAGTTTAATAGGTAGATAAATGATTTGGAAGCTAATGGTTTTATATGATCTAGTTCTTCATCATGGGGTTCACCGGTCCTTTTCACCAAGAAGGAAGATGATGCCCTCAGGATTTCCATGAATTACCATCAGTTAAACCTACTTATGGTTAAGAATTGATATTCATTACCTCATATAGAAGATATATTCAACTGTCTCTAGGGAGCAAGGGTTTTTTCTATGATTGATCTAAGATCGGGTTATCATCAAGTGTGTGTTAGACTATCAGATATAACACATAAAACATTCCATAGAAGATATAGATTTTATGATTATTTGGTCATGTCGTTTGGTCTCATGAATGCACCATCAATTTTCATGGAACTGATGAATCAGGTTTTCCACCTGTATCTGGATTCATTTACGGTGGCATTCATGAATGATATGTTATTGTATTCTCGCACTCTACATGAACATGTCAAACATATTGATATCATATTGAATACACTAATAGAGTGTCATTTATATTCTAAGATCTCAAGGTTACACTTTTGTATAGATAAAGTTCACTTCCTTGGTTACAATATCTCAGATAAAGGAGTATCAATTGACCCAAAGAAGGTGAGAGTAATGGTTTTTTATGAACAGTACAAGAATTTATTTGATATAAAGAGTTTCTTGGGGTTAGCTGGTTATTAAAAACACTTAATTCAGGACTTTTCATACCTAGAAGTTCCTCTAATGGGATTGACTAATAAGGTTGTGAAGTTAATATGGTCAAAATCTTGTGAGATAACCTTTCAGGAACTAAAAGGGATATTGAATTCATCATTGATCCTAATTCTTCCAAGGATTGGAAGAAGTTATACAATTTATTGTGATGAATCATGCATCATTCTAGGATCAGTTCTGATGAAGGAGGATTGATTCATTGTATAAAGGTCTTATTAGTTTAGGCAACATGAGAGGAACTACCCAATTCACGATCTTGAGTTATCCATTGTTTCTCATACCTTGTGTTGTTGGAGGAATGACTTATTGGGAGAGTATTTTATGGTGTATACAGACCACAAAAGCCTCAAATACATATTTATACAGTGTGACTTGAATCTCAAGAAATAAAAGTGGGTTGAATACCAACATTCTTTCGAATTCTATCTTACCTATATGTATGGGAAGGGAAATGTAGTTTTTGATGCTCTAAGTAGGAAGACTTAAACACAAGAAGACCAGGAGTCCAGTAGCAAGTGGATGCTTATGGACATATTTTCTGAGATGAATTTGTAGGTCTAGGATCATTATGAATATTCTATACTTTCATACTTATTAGTGAACTCTTCACTTCTATAGAGAGTGAATGTGATGCAGCTATTAGATCTTGAGATCTTGGTCCAACGGGAGGGTATTTCAGGTGATGACCAGCCTCCTGATTGGTTTGTTGATGAGAATGATATCTTTCACATTCATGGATGCATATGGGTTCCTAAAGATGTCCAATAGGAGTTGATTTGAGAGTCTCATTCCTCTATATAGGAAGTAAATCCCAGTCTTACCAAGATGTATCATGACTTTCTCCACCAATACTAGTGGCTGGGATGGAAAGGGAGATGATTGGGTTTGTTACTTAGTGTTCTACCTATCATTATGTGAAGGAAAAAACTAGTGACCAGTGGGGATTTTATATCTATTACCTATTATTGAGTGGAAGTGGGATGAATTCACCATGGATTTCATGATAGGATTTCCTAAATCACCTTGAGGCAGTGACTTTGTATGTGTGATCATAGAAATATTGACAAATTTCATTGATTTCCTACTGATTTTGGATTCCTTTACTATGTATGATCTTGGGATGCTCTACATTCATGATATCGTATGATTCTAAAGAGTACCAAGTTCTATCATATCATACAGAGACACTTTTTTCACATCATGGTTCTATAAGGGGTTGTAAAAGACACTGGGTTCACTAGTACTACTGAGTGAAATCTATCACCCATAGACTAATGGTTAGTCCAATAGTATGATACAGGTTTTATAGGAAATTCTCTAAGAATGTGTCCTTGATTTCATAGGATCTTGGGAGAAACACTTACCTCTCCCCAAGTTCACGTACAATAACAGCTTCCAGGCAACCATACAGATGGATCCTTATGAGGACCTATATGGTAGTCCATTCCATTCACCCCTATGCTAGTTATAAGTAGGATAGGTAGTGATACTGGGTCATCATCTCATTCATAAGACTTTATAGAAGGTTCACCTTATTAGGAATCATATGTCTACAGCTTAGTCTAGGCATAATTCATACACTGATCATCACCACTGACCACTAGAGTTCAAGGTGGGGAGTCGGGTTTTCTTATTTGTTTCACCTAGACTGGTGCATAAATAGATTCAAAAATAAGGTAAGTTATTACCTTGTAATGTTAGGACCTTTGATATTTTGGAGATAATTATGTTGGTAGCCTATCGGTTGCAGTTACCTCAGAGGTATCAGGTCATGTATGATGTATTCCATGTATCTCATCTTCACTAATATCTTTCATATTCATCTCATATTCTTAATCTTGAGGAGGTTGAATTAGAGGTTGATGCATCCTTTTAGGATCATCTTATATGTATTGTCGATCAGGGCATAAAGGTTCTCTATGGTCGGTCAGTTCCTCTGGTATGAGAGTTATGGAAGCATGTCTGTGTACATGATGATACTTAGGAGTAGGAGGCTGATGTATGCGACTAGTGGAAAGATTTATTCTCAGATGAAGTTTCAACACATTTGGAAGAACAATTATATGATGAGTTGCTTTAAGGGGGGAATATTATAAGAAACTTACTTTTCTATGAGGTATTAAACCTTTTTATTTTTAATTTAATTATTTGGTTATGTCCTAATGGAAGTTACAGATAAGTTTATGGGGTTTATGGGGGTGTATGAGGATTTTATGAATCCTAGATCCCTATATTTTGGAGAAAATAGGTGGACCACACGATTAATAGAAACCATGTCACACAATCCGCACAGTTTTTTTAAACTATGTGGGGTGGTCCAATGCTCTACCTAAGGCTTCATGGTTTTTCCTAACCATGCTACCTAGGCCACATGCTCGTGTAAGTTTCATCGACCTATTTGTAGAGGGTTTTGTCATAGGTTTCACATGGTTAGTCAAACCATGCACCTATCCCATGTGAGGGGTGTCATGGGGTAGTTCTTGACATGTGGTTAGTGTATGGTTTTTCCAACTATGATTCCAAACCATATAAAACTTTAAAAAGTAGGAAGATTTATGTTTTTTTACACCTTTTTAAGAAACCTTCCTCTTTTTATTTTCCCTTCCATGCACATCATCCTTCTCACCCATTGGAGTGATCTTTTCTCCTCTTTTCTTGGAATTTAATAATCTCCTCCATCTACAATCTGAATCACTTTTCATTGGTTTCGTTAGATGCGTATCAGTAAACTCTTCATTCATATTTCACCTTTTATAATTTATCTTCCCAACAATAAAGTTATGTTTGTGTGAGCTGATATTCCCTATTTTTAGGGAATTTGTCTATTTTCTTGATTTATTATGTTCTACCCCAAATTAGAGTCTAACAACATATGATTATTTGAATACCAATCTAAGGTATGTGTTCTCATGATTTTCCTTTAAAGTATTGATGTTTATGTGTGACATCCCAACCTGAGTGACACTAAACGATGCCCTAAGATGATGGGTCACATGGAATCAAGCACATATCTTCTAATTCCAGATGTTACTAACTAGCAGAAAGGTTCTTGGATGTATCTATGGGGAGAATATTCCCTCATGTTAGAGTGTAACATAGTGATATGGATCATATAGATCAATAGTTGAAGTAGTAAATAAATCATAAAAAAATATAACATTAAAGACAAGAATATATAAATAATGAAAAAATGACAATCATATACAATGATCATCATTCCATGTCTCTACAAAGTAGCTAAAATAGGTATATAAGAATCCATAATAATACATGTATCAAAATAACAAAAAGACTAAAAATATCATCCCAACTAGCATCATGAGCCTTACCATGGTCCTCTACTCCCCTGCTTCTAATCATGTCACAAATTAAGCATCGTACTATGGGATCTTTCCTTGGTCCCTACATGCATCCATATAGTTTTTCCGAGTACCCAACAGTGGCCCAAACAGGGTGTGAAATAACACTCAATAGGCCACCACCAGTGGTGTTTGTAACAAATCTAGTCTATGTGATATAAAAAAATCATTGTGCAGTATATCATAGGTTAAAATTACTAAAAGTAAAGTGAGAAAGTCAAATGGTACTATCTATCATACCAAGGCTCCCTGCAAATAATATTTAGGCTCCCATACAAGGGTAGTGCTAAAATATAAATAAAAAAGTGATACAGCCTAGTCTACACACTGAAGTCAATACTCATACTAGGTATATCTGTAAGCATTGAAATATATCCACTATTTTCACACCGTATAACCAAGTGTATAAAATTTATCATGGATACACTGTATAATCTAATATATAACATTTACCATGGCTACGTCGTATAAAAAATGGCCTTTCCATGTAATCAAAAGTTTCCGACCGTAAAGGGTCAGATCCAAGGTATAGAAGACCAAGGAACCCACATCGAGTCCTAAGATCATCTCGATGGAAACTCAGTAAATACTTGGGTGGGTTCAAAATATAATTTCAATACATCATTTCTAATGTGAGCCCAAGCAACCCATATCTAAGGGGTATCAAGGCCCAAGGCATCCTATGGAATCAAGACCCAAGGAGGAAGCAAGTATAAGGCGTCCACTACTGTAAACAAGATACATGGGAGAAAAGTACAAGGAATCTAATGGAATCAGGATACATATTATACCAAAAAAGACATCCACTACCATTTCAAATCATAATCTCATTCATTAATTATTTAATATTCAATTACATTCCATGATTTTATCCAACTCATATCAAAAAAATTTATAAAATCCATTTAAACAATTAAACAAATTCACATCATTTCATCACATGGAAAAGGAGTCATAACCATCTATTAACATTAAATTCAATTCAATTAAATTCAATTCAATTCAATTCAATTTAATTCAAGGTATTCCTATAATTATGAAATCTCACACACACCCCATGGGTGGTATAAAAAAGGGAAAATGAAAAGGCCCTATGGGTGGCCTAGGTTGGGGAAACAACCTCCAACAAATTCAAAGGTACTCAAAGGGAAACCTAACATGTTCCAATTCATCCAATTCAAGAATTTAATTAATTAAAGGGGTTTTGTTAGAAATTCTAGCATGTAGAACAATGGAAACTATGCTTATAAAAAAAACAAAGGGAAGGGTATAAACCACCTACCATAGGTTCGTAGTAGAGTAATCATCCAGTATCAACTTCTGATTCAATCTAGGTCAGAAGAAAAATGAATAATGGATAAAAATATTGAAAATAGGGCATATTAACCTGCACCTAAATAACTCCATCAATATGAAGTCAAATGAATAATGGAACATGTCGAATTAATAACTTATCGGTGCAAATCCAAGGAGACATGCCTACACTTTGGCTTCAAATAGGATCTCCCAAGCTTGAGCTATTATCAAATGAATGGAAAAAAAGAGAAAATATTTAGTTTTTAAAATTCATTAAGGGATAAATGGTAATTTCCCTAATAAATACTAGGCCGCATGGTTTTTACACAAGGTTTTCCAAACCGTGCATCAACGATGTGCCCTTCACTGTGTTAAGAGGAACCTCACAAGGTTTCATGAACACGGTTTGGAAAACTATATGAAAATCATGTCTCATCCTCTGTCAAAAAACTTTAGAGCCCCTCACACAGGCGTGAACCCCCTTACACATGGTTTCCTTATATATTGAACCTCCTGATAAAGGTTTGGACCACCTTGCATGGTTAGAAGTAACCATGAGGCTTGTCCCGCATGGTTTCTTCTAACTGTGTGGCCTGTATGTTTTTTTCCAAAAAGTCGGGTTCCAGGCTCCAAATAAGCCTCAAACACCCCTGATAAACCCAAAATCACATTGGATACTCATAATATGTCATAATCAATAATTTTAACCCAAAAAAAGATTCATACCTCATAGTAAAACTCGGGATCTTATAATCTTTCCTCCTTAAAGCAATTTGTCCCAAAATTTCCCTCTTAAGAGTGGTCAAGAATCAGCTGAGAATAACTTTGGCCACTGGGCACATATGTCGGCCTCACACACCCAATTCTTGTCCTATAATCATTCATGATTCCATATCACCCATACTAAAGGAATTGACCATCCTCATAGAACTTTTGTGCTCCTATCAACAACATGTATAGAATTCTCTTTAAAGGATGAATCTACCTGCAACTCCACCTCATCCAGTTGTAGAGTGTAATATGGGTCTAAGTGATAATGGTGTAGTTGATATACATGGAAGATTTAATGCATGGATTGGTACCTTTAAGGTAACTAAAACCGATAGTCTACTAGCATGACTCTCTCCATAATCATGAACTGTTTGACATATCATGGTGAGAACTTATCCTATCTCTAAATCTACCTGAGTCCCAACCTTAATGAGGTACGTAAACAGACTTAATCCCTGACCTAAAACTCTATAGTTCATTGATGGTGATCACTGTAATATTTATGTTGATACTATGTAGTATTCATCTACTTCCTGATCAACTAGACATGCTCTGAATTCTTCTATATGAGAGTAGTCCCAGTAAAGCTTCCTCACCTACCTCTAACCAACATAGGGGTGATTGGAATGGAATAACATAAATATCCCCATAATTTTACATCTGTATAGTCTCATAATAGATATTATTTTAGTCAAAATAAACTATGGTTATATTCCTCTCCTAAGATCCCCCAAAATCAAGGATGCATGCTCTCAATATGTCCTCAAGAACTTGAATCATATGATCTGACTGGCCATTGGTCTGAGGGTGGTATGTCATGATTAGAAGAACCTGTGTACCCAACACCATCTTCAAAATCTATCAAAAATGAGATGTAAACTGATAATCTCTATCTGATACAATGTTTTGAGTAACCCTATGGAGTCTTACTATCTCACGAATATATAACCTCCCAAGCTCATCTATTGAGATGGTCTCCCTAATTAGTAGAAAATGAGAAACCTTAATGATCCTATCAAAAAAAACACAACATCACTACCTCAATGAGACCTCAAAAAATAGGTCACAGAATCCATCAAAACATCCTCTCATTTCCACTCAATAATGGGTAACTCCGGTAAAATTCTGGTTGGTCACTGATGTTTTACCTTCACCTACTAACATGTGGAACACCTCGTGACAAAACCAGCTATGATTCATACCCAACCACTAATACTAGAAATTTAAATCATGATGCATCTTGGTAACACCAAGATTCACTTCCCAAAATGATGCATGAAACTCCCACATTAGATCCTTGTGTGTGTCTATTGAAACCCATACATTACCATTTATACACATAATTTCATCCTCACCCACAGTCTAACTAGGAGATGGGTCCTCACCTACCACACTCTCTTGTTGTACTAGGCCCTCATAATCTAATAGTTGTCTCATCCTCACTCTATAAAAAAGGGTATAGGTCACAGTTAAATATGAATAAAATGTTTTCTCCTGACCATCCTACACATCCAAGTGCATCTCTTAAAACAATTTTATAAGATTCCACTCACTACTAGACTCTTGAACTTCCTTTATATGAGTCCTCCTACTCAGTGCATCAACCACTGCATTTACTTTACCAAGCATATATGAAAGTTAGAAGTCAAAATAATGTAGGTACTCAACCCACCTTCACTACCTAAGATTCAATTCATGCTATATAAATATATACTTAAGGATTTTGTGGTTCATTTACACCACAAAACACTCTCCTAATAAATAGTTTCTCCAATAGTACAAAGCATGAACAATTGCAGATAACTCAAGATCATGCATTGGGTAATTCCTCTTGTGTGGACTCAACTGATGAGACTTGTATTCCATGACTCTATCACCCTGCATAAGAACTACTCCTAGCTAAATATTTTATTCTTTACAATACATAGTGTAGCTCCTTCTTGGATCTATAAAAATTAATAATGGTACTAAATTCAATATCCCATTCAGCTTTTGAGATGTTTTTTTATATTTATATATCCATAAAAACTTCAAACCCTTCTTAGTCAAGCCCATCGGTGGTGCTTCTAAGAATTATAAGTCTTGTATGAAATGTCTGTAATATCCAGATATCCCCAAGAAACATTGTATATCAATGACGTTCTTGGAATGCTCCTAGGAAAATACAACTCTCACCTTCTCTATGCCAATTGATACTCATATCTCTAAGATAATATGACCTAGGCAGTGGATATTATCCATCTAGAAGTGGTACTTTATGAGTTTGGCATATAACTGATGCTCTCTTAGTGTATCTAAAATTATCTCAAGATGTTTGGTATGGTCATGTCAATTGTTAGAATACACCAATATATTTTCCATGAATATCACCACAAACAAATCCAAGTGAGGATGGAAAATTCAGTTCCTTAGTGCCATGAAAACCACTGGCATGTTTGTGAGACCAAACGGCATGACCAGATACTTATATAGACCATACATTCTATGAAAAGTTGTATGAGGTGTGTTTGTAGGTCAAACACACACCTGATGGTATCCATATTTCAAATCAATCTTTGAGAATATCTGAGCTCCTTAGAGCTGATCAAAAAGATCATCTATCTATAGAAAGGGATACTAATTCTTAACCATCAACTGGTTAAATTTTTGTTAATCCACACATATCCTAAGGGTACCATCATCCTTTTTTGTAAGAAGGACTAGAGAACCCCATGGAGAAGTATTGGGTCATATAAACCCATTTTTTCTCCAAGTCCTCTAGCTACCTATTGAGCTCATGTAACTCCATAGTAGCCATCCTATAAGGATGAATGGATATCTGTGCATCTCCTAGAACTAACTCGATATAGAACTCCACCTCTCTCTTAGGTGGTAAACCAAAAATTCATCTGGGAAAACATCATTGAAATGATTAGTCACTGGAGGGAAATATTCTCAACATGATCCCTAGTCATCTAGATATAAACTAGCAATTTGTGTTATTATCCCATCTAGACCATGATGCTTTGGTCCATATCGGCTCACCTGGGCATGCCATTCAACCTTTTTAATAAAAAATATACCCTATAGTGATGTAAAATTCATCCTTTAGTGATAAAAATTGACATGGGTTTGACAATAAATCATCCAATCCATCATGGGTATGATGTCAAACCCAGTCATCTCAAGGAAAAAAAGATTCCACATGAAGTTACACTCACCTATATTAAGGGTAAATCCCTACACTAGCGCACACCCTCTATTATAATCCCCAATGGAGTATCCAAGGTCATAATTCCACTAGAAAACTAAATTTTGATCCCAAGTCTCTCCACCATAGGTACAGATATGAAACTATGAGATGCACTTGTATCAAAAAGAGAAGATAATAGAATATATGCTAATAAGATCTTACCTCTCACCATAGACAACTCGAAACTCTTCTCCTTAATAGTAGGTTTTATATAATATATCTGAAATGAACCATGGCCCTGTGATGCAACCTCACTACTCAGAGTAGGCCCGCTCTACTGTCTAAGTAAAACTGGTTCCTGGCTGCCTTAGCCACAACCACCACCTCAGCATGAATGACTAACACTAGTTTAGCTTCTAGCCTGATCTAGAGATATGAAACCTGCTCCTAAACCTGGAGTCAGAGCTGATCCCCTTCCACTAACTGTTGGATATATTTTCCTACAAAAATGTTGTACACGGCCCATCCCTCTACAATCTCGTCACTCAATTGGGTCTCGATCACACTAATTCTTCATATTCCCCTATCTTCCAAATTGATGATAGAAAATAGATCTACCAAAACTAAAATCATGGCTGGTAATCACCTCATGAGAAGCCTCAAAACATCACTTCATGCCACTAGAAGCTAAACGACTAGGTCAAGAGATTGAACTGGCCTAATCTACACCCCCCATATTCCCCCAGGTTCTACTCTTTAATCAGAACCCGGTTCACTATCTCAATAATAGAGGTCAACCTAAACATATTGACTTAAGATCGAATGACATGTCTCATACCTTTCTTGAAGTGTCTCACCCTGGATGCCTCATCAGTAAGATATATTTGTGCCAAACATTACAGCTCTGTAAAGTGTATTGAATATCCCATAAGAGTTATAGTGCCCTACTCCATACGCATGAAATTATTGTCCCTCTCTGCTCTTAGAGTCTTGGGAAAAAATTAATCATAAAACCTTGATTGGAAATCCCTCTAAAACATATCTCATAGCACATCATCATGGTTAAAAACATCCCAAAATATCTTTTTTTCTCCCCGAATTATGTATGTCATGAGCTTCACTCTACTCTCAAGAGGTGTCTCCAGATGCTTGAAGATTGAAAAAGTAGTCTCAAGCCATATCTTAGTGGCCTTGGTACCTCTATCCTCTAAAAACATGGGTGGATTATTCTACTATAACACATGCATTATCTCTTCCATAGACGAGGCAGACTGTGGTGCTCCCTAAAAAGTCTACATATAGCAAAAAATCCTCTCATGGAATTTTTCCTCAGCACCTATTTCTGGTAAAACCATTAGTACATCAACTGGAATTTTAGTAGGATCTACTAGTATCCCATGACTCACCACCTTTGTAGCATGGTCATCACCACCCTCTTAGCGAATGATTGGAGGTCGTCATGGTGGAATGTCTCTACAATACCAAACACATGCCTCATAAAATATTTATAACCATAATTTCACAACTAAAAGCTAAGGATAGGTCAAAACCTTCCTATAAACATACCACACCCCTATTTATATTCCTAAATCATAGACTGGGTAAAATGAAATAGTCATAACATCACTAGAGACACTGCCTAATTCCCACTCAAAAACTAGTTAAAAGTAAAGTTCTCTATTTCCAAATCTAAATTTCCATTTGAATTTATATTCATTTCACATTTATATTTAAATGGTTGAAACAAATGGTTCACCAATTTTAATTTATAATGTCCCATACACCTCATGAATCAAAATATTGTGTCCACTTAATCCACACCATAACATGATCTAGTCCATGCAACCAATGGTCTATGACTCAACATGTTATAGTTAACTGCTTAAGGTGTCTATTGTAGCTTAATAAAGAAAAAAATATTTAGGTTGTGGAAGGAACTCTAAGTACCAACCATATTTCTCAGTTCCCTATAAAAATCATTTATCAAATAGTAGGTATATCACACAAGAAAAATATCAAAAATTCATACAGCCAAGCAAATGCATCCTATATGGAATGGCATAATGCATGGAATGTGAATCCTGTAAAAGTGTATAAAATGATTCATGATATGCATACCCTAATATCATTGGGTAATGGTAAAAAAAATCCTCTATCATATCAATGATATCATCACAATTCAAGTTAATCACCCAATAATGGAATCAAATCAACTATAATAGGTAAAATCTAGGAAAACATAAATTTCCATTCTAGGAAATTTGGATTTTTTATGTATGTAGGTTAGATACTCCCAAACACATATCATTACCAAATTCCAATACCTTTCTAATCTCCTATCTATTATCACAAAATAGTAATCTAGAAAATAAAAATACTCTGATACCACTTTGTAACGTCCTGACCTGGGTGACACTAAACAGTGCCCTGATCCAATGGGTCACATGGACTCAAATGCATATCCCCTAATGCTAGAGACTTATAACTAACAGTGATGGACTAGGGTTTATCCATGGGGGGACTATTCCCTCATGTTAGAGTGTAACACAATGGTATCAATCTTACAAATTAATAAAAAAAATAGTAAATAAATCATAAAGAAGATAACATCCAAGACAAAAATATATAAACAAGGCCAAAAGGAAACTAATATAAAATGATGATCATTCCATGTCTCTAAAAAGTATCTAAAATGGGTATATAGGAATCCAGAACAATACATGTATCAAAATACCAAAAATACCAAAAATACCATCTCTGCTAGCATCATGAGCCTCAACTCAGTATTGTTCTCCCCTACTCTTAAGCATGGCACAAATCAAGAATCGTATTATGGGTTCTTGCCTTAGTCCCTACCTACATTCATATAGTCTATTTGGGTACCCAACAGCAGACCAAACAGGGTGTGAGATAACACTCAATAGGCCACCACCAATGGTTTCTATAACAAATATTTTCTGTGTGATATAGAAAAAATCATTGTGCTATATATCAAAGTTATAAAAGTAATGAAAGTAAATTTATCATATCAAATGGTATTGTATAGCCTACCAAGGTTCCCTGTAAAAAATAGTTAGGATATCTTACAAGGGAGTGGTAAAATATAAATAAAAAAGTGATACATCCCAACATACCCACTGGATTCAATAACCATACTAGGGCTATATGTAAGCATAGAAAAATATCCACCACATCCATGCCATATAACCAAGTGTATAACATTCATCGTGGCCATGACGTATAATCCAGTATATAAAATTTACTATGGAAATTTTGTATAGACAGGTGAGACAACAACCTTGACATGTAATAAAAAGTGTTAAATTGTGAAGGGTTGGATCAAAGGTATAGAAGATCAATGAATCCACATCAACTCCCAGGAGCATCTCAATGGAAACTCATAAAAAAATAGGTGTGGTCCAAGGAGCATGACACTAGACCATGTCCACTACGACCCTAATAATTCCAGGTCCAAGGGGTAGTAATGCTCAAGGTATCCTATATAATCAATGCTTAAGGTGGAAACAGGTCCAAGGTGTCCACTACAATAAACAAGATCCATGGGATAAGCATCCATGGCATCTAATGGAATCAGTATCCATGGTATACCAACTATGGAATCCACTACCATTTTAACTCATCATCTTATTCATTCATCATTTCATATTCAATTATATTCCATGAATTTATACAACTTATATCAACAAATTTTATAAAATCCATTTAAAAAATTAAACCAATTAACATCATGTTATCACATAGAAAATGACGCATAACCATCTCCTAGCATACAATTCAATTAAATTCAATTCAAGGGTTTCCTCTAAATAATAAATCTCACACACACCCCATAGTTGGTATAATAAAAGGTAAAATACAAATGTATACCTCATGGGTGACCTAGGTTGGGGAAAAAATATCCAACAAGCTCAAAGGTACTCAAAGGGAAACCTAAAATGTTTCAATTCATCCAATTCAAGCATTTAATTAATTAAAGGGGTGCCGCCGAAAAGTCTATTGTGTGGCATAATGAAAACTATGATTATAAAACACTAAACCTAAAGGGAAATGTATAGACCACTTACTATAGGTCCTTAGTAGAGCACTCATCAAGTATTAGCTTCTAATTCGATCTAGATAAAAAGAAGAATGATGAATGGAAAAAAAAAGCTAGAAAATATGCCATATTAGCTTTCACTTGAATAAATTTGTCAATACGATGTCAAATTAAGAATAGAACAAGATGAATGAAGATCTCACAGTTCAAATCCAACGAGACCGAAAATGTTTGATTTAGAGTTCAGATGGATAAATGGGAGCCAAGCCTACACTTTGTCTTTAGGGAGGTGTTCCCAATCTTGAGCTGTTATCCATCAGAGAAAAAAAGATAAAATATTTATGTTTCAAAATTCATTAAGGGAGAAATGGTAATTTACCCAAAAAATACTATGCCATGCGGTTTGGCTTCATGGTTGGCCAAACCATGCGCCAATCGTGTTCCCTTCACCATGTTAAGGGGTGTATCACACGGTTCATGTGCACATTTTGGAAAACTATATGAAAATTGTGTCTCAGTCACTATCAAAAAACTATATAGCCCCTTTCATTTGCATGGGACCACTTCTATATAGTTTCCTTAAACCATGTGCCTACTTATAGAGGCCTGGACTACCTAACACTATTAGAAGTAATTGTGTGGATTTTCTCGTACGGTTACTTCTAGTCATGTGGCCTATCTTTTTCCCCAAAAATTCAGGCTCTAGGATCCAAACAATCCCTAGACACCCACAATCACATTGGATACTCACAATAGGTCATAAAAACATTTAAACCAAAAAAAATATTTGCACCTTGTAGGAAAACCCGAGATCTTAAATTATGTATTACACTATTGTTCCATGCACCAAATTTTCTGATTAATGCTTGTTAAATAGATTTTTCATTAAATTAAATGAATAGGCATGGACTATAAAATTTATGGGACCTGTTTATGTATTAAATGGGGTTAATGACCTTGAATTTAACCACCCATTGGGTGTGATTCTAAATCGAATAAAACCATAATAGGTAGCCTATGAAACTGATTAACCTATTAAGGTATGTTCCTTTAACCATTTATTTTGGGATGTAAAATGAATTGATTGTCAAATAAATTGAATTAAATAAAATAGGGAATGGAAGACCATGTCCCTACACACTGGTCAGTATCCCTTATCTCTTAGGCTTGATATGTTCTTTGAAATAAAATTTCCAAATTAAGGTGAATGAGATAATTCATGGGATGTTAGGACTTCTAAGCCTAGGCTATGATTTGAGCCACATTTTTAGGTGAGTAAATTTTTTATATAAATTTTATGTCCAATTTAATTAAATGTGAACTTAAATGGTATGGTTAGAATTTGGGCCCATGACCATTCATATTTCTATGTCGAGAGTGAAAATGGGTTTTGAATTAGAATGCCATAAATAGACTCATCGGGATTATTTAATTAAATAATTGTAAATGAAACTATTATGCATCATGGGTGACACAAGGGATATCATATGAAATCCATGGATGGACTCACTTGGAAATTGAATTGTATATTCCATGAGTAATACTTGGACTCCCTATGTGGAATTCCAAGGATAGACTCATAGGTCATATTATTATATATGCCACAAGTGATACTTGGACTCCCTATATGGACTACCAAGGATGGAATCATAGGGAATATCATTTTATACACCATGATTGACACTTGTGATCCCTTGTATACCTCCAAGCACATACTCAGAGGGTGGTGATTCTATATCACACCTAGAGTGATACCAAGATTCATAAGAGGGATGCCTAGGATGCTCTTGTATAGTGATGGGTTCATGTATTCCTAGAGAAATACCTGAGTTCCAAATTAAGAATGCCAAGGATGGTTGTAGGTTTCTTTCAAATTAAGTAATAAATTTTTTACATGACGTGACTAGAAAGACAAAGAAAAACCTTGCATTTGGTCAAGTCCTTACGTTTTTATGATGGAATTATTATAAATATCTTTCTCATATATGATTCATGGGTGATGCTTGGGCTACAATCCAAGTCCCCAGGCTTTATTATTAATTAAATCATAACTGATTGTTTACTTAGATATATTTAATCTTAGTTTGAAGTAGGTAGAATAGGATAGGTGTTCTATGGGAACCTGAACTTATGTGGTTTATTCATTACCATGTTTTATTTACTAATTTTATTATTAACTTCATAATACTTATTACATACTCACAAACTAAATGGAATTAGACACCGTTGGTGGTGAAATACTGAGTATATCTCACATCCTTTTCAGACCATCATTGATACCCAAATATAATTCATGGATATAGGTAGGGACAAGGGAAAGTGACCTACCATGAATTCTTGATCACCATTCTAGGATTGTGTATAGGGGGGAGAGGACTGAGCCTATTCTCAAGATATTATTAGATATAATATTGGTCCTTTTGTTAATTTTTTATAGAATGTTTTATATGCTTTTTCCCCTAATCCCCCTATATTTCCTTCTTTTTATAGCATTCCATGATCATCATTTTTTATATATCATTGATGGATGTGATTAATTGGTTATTTTTATGATGGATAATTACTCTTCCATTATTCAGTTATCTTTTATTCTCATACTATTGATTGATATGATTATACCATTGTAATGCACTCTGATCATGAGGGTATAGTCTTCTCATTGTTCCACCATGGACCATCACTATTAGTTGGTAGCCTCTGGCGTATGGTGAGGTGCACTTTAGGTTATGCGGCTAATAGGTTTTGGTTACTTTTGAGTGAAATGGGTCTGGGACATCACATTAGGCTCCTACTTAAAGATATATTGTAATTAATGTATCCTTAAGATACATCCATCATATGCATGTATTTTTATGTGTGCATCCAGTAGTCTCCCACTTAAACTTAAACCACTAAGTATTTTTTCAAAACTTCACAACTCTTTTTGAATCCATCCAAGACTCCTTTTGGATATGGTTTATCAAGATCTATTTATTTTAGAACAAAGAATTTTTCTAAAACTTAATCATTATCCGAATGCATAACTATGTGAACCTAAAGTCCTTAATAGAATTGAAAAAATATATATATAATCTATATTTCATAGGTGTAAGAAAAGAGAATCTGCTAGAAAAGCATCAGTTCTACTCAAGCTACTAAGGGGTTTAATGTAATCTCTGTCAAATATACTTATATATCTATGTGAACATTTCCACCATGATATGTATCATATAAATCATATGTATACCTATATAATCCTTTTTTCCATGATATCGAGTGACCACTAGACATGGAAAAATTTCAATCTAGTATAGTTCATCTCACATTTTCTGGATTATTTGAAGTGGACTAGATAGGTTGATAAATAAATCACATTTCATTCTTCTAACATATAATCACACCACATGTCCCTCATAAAAGTAGTTGAAAACATCATATGTGACTTAATTAAGCATTGGCCATTAATTTCTCTATTTAATTAAATCAAGGTTCAGTTGTCTTTACTCATCATACAAGTGGAAAAATATTCTCTTGGTTATACTCCAATCGATGAAATAATCAAAAACATACCCAACCGCCTCTTGATTAGCTAAGTTATAATTACTTGTGTAAAAATGGTATCAATGCATGAATTTTATCATTATATGTATCTCACCAACCTTAGGTAAGAATAATTCATAATAATAATACACCCCTGAGTATATTAATGATTGTATGATATTCTAAGAGATATACTTTGGAGTTTCAATACAAGTAATGTGTCTATACCTATTACCTCATGAATCTATTATTTATATCTCATATACAACTATTTTTAATGATTATAATATTATATTCATTATAACCTTAACATATCATCAAAACCTATAATACTCTTTGATGTTCATTGATTAGGGATAACTCAAAGTCATACTTTGAGGGGATATTATCATTCCATAGTTCATGTAATGTAAATTTCAACACAAATGAATGAATGATAAATGGATATTTCCTTTATTATAATAACATGATACATTATTAAACTAATGCATCAATATATTAAGTATATAATATACTCTATCTCTATTATTTATTCCATGGTATTTCCTTATTTGGAACTCTTCCAACTGATAGCCCCATCATTTAGACAAAATAAGAAACCAGATTGAGATGTCATGTCATCTATATCAAATTGGAAACCAACATCTATGTAACCCTTTACACAGAGCTTATCCTCTCCTGAAAAGATCAAGAACATATCATTAGTCCTTATCAAGTACTTAAGAAAGTTATTCAAAAAAATTCAGGGACTCTCACCAATATTAGATCGATATATAATAGTAATTCTAAGTGAATATGAAATATTGGGTTGATTACATAACATGAAATACATAATAGATCCTATGGAGGAAGAATAAATAATTTTATCCATTCTTTTTAACTATTTATAAGGATATTGAATTTTACTAAGATTCGTTCCATATAAAACTAGTAAAGACTCCTTCTTGGAGTTATCTATGCCAAAATACTTAATCACTTTACCAATATACATTTCTAGAATTAGTATATGTATCCATTTATATATATCTCTATATATATTCATAACCAGTATGTAGGAAGTTTCATCCATGTATTTTATTTAGAAGTACTTACCCAACCATATATCTATAAAGTGATGTGTTGGGATATCTTTTTTGATAAGTAGTATGTAATACACATAATATATCATAAATGCTACCATATTTTCACTAATATGTTTATATTCATAGGAATTATATGCATTCTTAATAAACCCAAATTATTTTATTGCACCATCAAACCAAATATTCTAACTCTAAAAATATTACTTCAGTCCATAAATAGATCATAATAGATTTCATACCTTAATAGACTCATTTAGAACTTCAAAACCTTTAT
This sequence comes from Viscum album, assembly GCA_963277665.1. Taxonomy (NCBI): domain Eukaryota; kingdom Viridiplantae; phylum Streptophyta; class Magnoliopsida; order Santalales; family Viscaceae; genus Viscum; species Viscum album. The sequence goes on from OY728142.1 coordinate 71,965,877, forward strand.
GGTTTATCATATATACATCACCAACTAAATTATCATTAAGTAAAGTGGTTTTTATATACATTTGATATATCTCATAATCAAAGTAAGCTGTTATGGAAAGAAATATCCAAATATACTTTAGCGTCACTACTGGTTGAAAGATTTCTTCATAGTAAATACCATGAATTTTATTGTAACCTTTTGAAATTAGGTGTTCTTTATAGGTAGACACTCTACCATATATATCATTTTTATTGCAAAAAAATCACTTGAACCCTACGGGTCTTAACTGTTCATGTGCATCCACCGCATTCTAAAATTTGTTAGTGTAAATGGAGTTTATTTTAGTTCCATGAATTTTAACCATTTCCTGGAATCAAACATATCAATGACCTCCTGGTAGGTGGTAGGTTCATATCCTATGAAAATTAACTCATCATTATAAGCTATAAATCCTACCAAACCTTTGAGGTTCTTATGTAGTTTGATTTGGTTCTTATTGTACAACTCTTTGTTGAACCAACTCAACCTCCATCCCAAGAACATTTAATGTTTGTTGGTCTTGAACTTATCTAAGTTTTACATTCCTACTATTGATTCCACAATCGATAAATTTCTTCTCAAGGAATATAGAAAATTAGAACACAAACACTTTATGCTCAATAGGATTATAGAAATAATAACCCTCAGTTTCCTTGGTATAACCAAAAAATAAGCATTTGTTAGATTTGGAGTTAATCTTATCAGAATATAAAATTCATGAAAATGATTTGCATCTAAAAATCTTTATAAAATAAATAATGAGGAATTTCCCTATCCATATCTCATATAGTTTCATTATGACTACTTTAGATAGAACATAGTTTAGTAGAAATGCAATTTTCACTAGATCATAACCCCAGAATGAAATAGAAATGTCACACTGATTCATTATTGATCAAACCACTCTCAAACCCACTATTCCATTATAGTGTTACAAGAGTATTTATTTGTTAAATGATTCAACAATTTCTTATATGATCAATTAATTCCTGGATTAATTATTCACTACCATGATCTAATAATATAATCTTAATACTTTTTCCAAATTGATTATATACTTTATTCTAAAAAACTTTGAAATTTTCAAATGCTTCAAACTTGTGTATCATTAGAAACACATATCCATATTAGATAAAGTCATCATTAATGGTAACTAAGTACCTAAAATCACACTATATTGAGTACTCATTGGTCCATATGCATCACTAGATATAATATCCAATAGTCCACTATCTCTTTCACCTTTCCCCTTAAAAGGAGATTTGTTCATCTTTCTAAATAAACAAGATTCTCAATTTTCAAATAATTCATAATCAAATGGTTCTAATAATCAATATTTATAAATTATTTGAATTTTTTTATCATTTATATGTCAAAGGTGACAATACTACCAGTAGGGGGATTATAATCAACCTTAACCTTCTTATTCTAAACATTATAGACAATATTATCCATATCTAGAATATATAAATTGTTTACCATATTCCTAATGCCATAAAACATTTCATTATTATATATAGAACAACACTTGTTCTTAGTAGTGAATGAAATTTTTATCTTGTCCAAACAGGATGTAGAATTCAAATTTCTATTTAATGTGGGAATATAATAATAGTTTTCCAATTCTAGGACTAATCTATTGGGTAGAATTAGATCATAAGTGTGTACTTCTAATGAAAAAACTATTGATATATTACCAACACAAAGATCAACATATCTCTTTATCAATTCCATCGTATATCTAAGTTTGTTTGTATAGTTGAAACTCTGTGATGCACACCCAAAATCTAATACTCATGAACCATAGTTAGTGAAATTGACCTATATAACATTCATATTTAGATGCTCTGAATGCTTTAATTTGAGAACATTTCTCAACCCTATATACCAATATTGAACCATTATATTATTCATACCTATGAGATATATCAATATAATTATCATGAATTAATCCATAACCTATAAAAGAGACATGTATATGGGTGAGTATCATATATTATAACTTATCATCAATGAATTTTAATGAAAGTAATCCCACTAAAAATGATGAACTTTTACATTATATCCATTTAGTGATCCAAGATAAATATTTTAATAAGTAATGAATACACTTTATATTTACACTCATCACTTAATTATTTAGGTATGGAATCATACCAATCATAACAATTATGATTCATGGATAATTGGGTAGAAAAATATTTTCTTGAATCCATCATATAGAAAAACTCAACTTTATTCATTTAGTATCTTAACTCTTAGGGTTTCCCAACTAAGTGTCACACAATGCTCACAATGAGATTTAGTTACTTAATTTTTACGATTATACATTTCCACCATTACTTAAATAAGATAATCCATAGGAAACTTGTTTTGGCAGAACCTTCCTAGTTGAATGATCAATTTATTGACATGTGCTACTTTAGAATAAATTTCACACATATAATTTGAAGTGTTTTCCTTTTAAAAGTATCACATATTTAATATACATCTCATGCATATTAAACTCATTTAATATCATGTAATATTTATTTTTCTAATCTTTTATTCCTTTTTGTATGCATTATTCTAGAGATTTAGTTTTAGAATACCTATTCCATCCCCCAAATTAATTTGTTCATGTCATATTAATGTGTAACTCTTTACAGGACCTAAAATTTTGTGTACTTGCCTAAAAACAGAAGTCAAGTATATTCATAGATATCTAAATGCATCACATGAATAAGGTAAATGAACTTTTAATGTAAAATAATAGAGTTATATGAGATTGAAAAACTCTACATGAGTAATCTTGGAGTAATAAATAACCAACTCATCACCTTTCTAGAACAAGGCATAAGCCTCCAGGCTAGTGGGTAGTCTGGCCCCAAGTCCCTCTCCCCACAAAGACTTTACTCAAGAGAGAATTAAATTCATGATATCTATAATACCTAATATGGATAAATTATATTCAATAACTATTCTCAATATTATAACTATAAAAATTTGATTTCAAGGTAGATGAAAACTAAAACTTATTGAGTCACACCAAGAATGCAATGCAAGGATCTAGCTCCTAAAAGTAATTTATCCTATAAATACAATAATACACATTATTAAAAATCTATAAAAAATATAAATATTCATAATATAAAGGAATAAATATATAAATAAACACTTTGTTTAACATTAGAAATAAATATGAATTTTTATATTTAGCATGGGCTTGTAAAACAAATTTTATTAAGTCTAACACTTATCATTTATAACTAATTTATAAACTATAAGAATAATTATTATTATTATATTAAATAAATAAATGTGTTATTTATTATTCCAAAAATTAGTCCATCCCTTATCTAACCCACCCAAGAAACCGACCATCACAATGAAATGATCCAAAATCAATGGAAGGATGGCCAGGAGTGGAAGAGGGTGTGAGCACAAGATAGTATAAGTATGAGGATCATGTTGGGCGGAGAAAAAGGGAGTGATGGCAAGAGGGGGGTGAATTGCCTTTTAAAAAATGATTAACAAATTAAAATCAAAGTTAAAGGTGCAGCGGAAATAAATGAGGCAAGACACAAAATTGATAACGGAGTTCGGCCAAAAACCCGGCCTACGTCTCCGCTCCCAACTCAACCATTGAGAGATTCTACCGCTTGCTTTTCAATGGTTTTAGCAAGAAACCCACTAGGCTTTGAGGTAGCACTAGGACCTATTACAGCTTGCTTTTGAATTGGTTTAGCAAGAACCCACTTGCTTTTAATGGTTGAGAAAGAACCCACTAGCCTTCTTACAGGTGAAGGCTAGCTCACCTATGACACAAGCCTTTTAAAAGGAAAGGCTTGAAGAAACCTCTTCACACCTTAATGGTGATGTGAAACCCAAAAGAAAGAGGGATGAAGAAAGAGTTTGGGGTTTGTAGGCACAAACCCAAATTTAAAGCTCAAAATAAATAAAACAATAAAACCTGTATGTTGAGAAGCCTTGGGCGCCTTTGATTGATTGGAGATGTTGAAGGCCGCTTCCAAGCTTCTTTGGAGGAGATCCTTGGATGTGGAAGTTTGTTGGATCAAGATGGGTTCCTTGAAAGAAGTCTGCCGGAGGTACGCCAAATGATGAACAACGTGTCCGTGGGCTTTGTATATGATCCGGTGTGTGTCCGGGGCTTCCTCAGCCTTTATTTATAGGCATGGAACCCATTGGGGGCCTTCGGAGCCGTTGGAGAGGTCTTCGGAGCCGTTGGAGGCCAAAAGAGGGTTGACTGGTCAAAGCCAACGGCTAGTTTGACTGGGCTACCGGCTGGCCGGTACAGCTCCACCGGCTGGCCGGTGCCTTGGCAGAGGAGAAGAATTTTGGTCCAGGCTCCACCGGCTGACCGGTGGAGGAGCCACCGGCTGGCCGGTGGGGAGACAGAAGTTGGCCCATTGGTCTGGGTGCCACCGGCTGGCCGGTGACAGAGCCACCGGCTGACCGGTGGAACCTGGCAGTGGGCAATGCCTCTGCCAGGTCCACCGGCTGGCCGGTGCTATCACACCGGTTGGCCGGTGGACTGAATTTCAGTCCACTTCTTGTCCATTCTTGGGCCAACTTCTTGGCAACCTTGTGCCTATCATTCAAAAACACTTCAAACAATATTAGACAAATAATAAGGTGATTGTGATCATGAAAATCAAACAACGAGGGGAACGAGAGGTACAACAATCTCCCCCTATTTTGATGATCACAATCACCAAAATAATAAATGTAAAATACATAAAAGAAAGACATGCTTAAAGGATAAAGAAAGTAAATGCTAAGCATGATCAAAAGGATTCTCCCCCAATCAATCAAGAATTTCTCCCCCTTTGTGATTATCAAAATAGCACGGGGCATAAAACTTGATTGAGGGAAAATTGAAAATCAAGATCAATTGGAATTTTTGAAAATTGAATTGAAAAATTTGAATAAAATTTTGAAATGAGAATTTGAAATTGAAGAAATTTGAAATGAAAGTTTGAATTGAAAGTTTAAATTGAAAAATGAATTGAAAGTTTTGAAATTGAAAGATTGAATAACAGTTTGAATTGAAAGTTTTGAATCAAAATTGAATAACAGTTTGAATTGAAAGTTTTGAATCAAAATTGAATTGAAAGTTTGAAAACAAATAAAGAAACTTTCTCCCCCTAAATAAAACAAAAAATCATCGGGGAAAGGGTTTTGGAACCGAAACTAATTTTGGCCCGGAGAGACTCGCCAAAAGAGATTTTTCAATCAAAATTTGTTTCATGGTGGGTCTTCTCCTATAAAATTCGTCCGAAAAGTAAATAGATTTAGGCATACCATAACGGGCATTTTTGCAATCGCATTCATAAATTAGGTGCCCGGATTTTTTACAATAATTGCAAAATTTATAACTAGAGCTCCCCCTTACAAAAACAGTGGGTGCATGGGAGGAGGAGGCTTGGTTGGTATAGCCAAGTCCTTGAGTGGTCCTAGAAACCCTTTGAGAACCCAATAATTTGGTCAAATTTTGTTCACCTTGGGTGAACTTGGCTAAGGATTCTCTAAGGTCCTTGATGGTTGATTCCAAAGAATCAATATTTGGGAAATTTTGGATTTTTAGGGAGAGTTCCTCCTTCTCTTTGAGAAGTTGTTCTTTTTCGGAGGAAAGTTTTTTTAAATTCTTTTTCAAAGAAACAAATTTAGAAGAAAGTTCATGAAAACCATTTTCTAATTGGTCTATATCATGTTGAAGTTCTTCATATGATAAATGATTAAAAGAATTAGAAGAACTAGAGGAGGAAGAAGAGGAAGAGGATGATGATACCTCATGTTTTGCCATTAGGCATTTTGTACCTTGGTCGCTTGAGGAGGAGGAGGAGTAGGATGATGAGGTGTCACTCCATGTCGCCTTGAGGACCTTTTTCTTTCCTTTTTCCTTTTGCGTGGCCCGTTTTTTGTTGAGTGGGCAATCGGGCTTGTAATGGCCCTTTTCGCCGCACCCGTAGCATTTTACCTTGGGCTCCGATCTTTTGTCGGGTTCTTGCTTTCGATGCTTGCAGGATTTCTTCTTCTTGTGCTTCTTCATAAACTTGTGCATTTCGCGGGCGAGATTCTCCATTTCCGAGTCGCCGCTTGAAGATGAAGAAGATGAGGAAGATTAGGATGATGAGGAGGAGCTTACTTCTTTTTGTACCTTGAGGGCGATGTTCTTTGGAGTTTTGATAGGGATGCCCTCCTTTTGTGCTTGCCTCCTCATTGTGATCTCGTACGTCATGAGAGATCCGATGAGTTCTTCTACCGGCATTTCTTTTAAATTTTTCGCTTCTTGGATTGCCGTGACTTTCGGTGCCCATGAGCTCGGAAGGACCCATAGGATCTTCTTCACCATGGTTTCAGCTGAAACAACATCACCAAGAGATTTTCTACCATTGCACACGTCAGTAAAGCGAGTAAACATATCGGAAATAGATTTATGTGGATGCATGGAAAAGCTTTCAAAATCTTGTCTATACATGTCTAACCGAGTATCCTTAACTTTGTTAGTGCCCTCATGGGTTACTTCCAATAGTTTCCAAATTTCATGTGAAGTGGTGCAAGTGGATACACGATTAAATTCATTTCTATCTAACCCGCAATGAAGAGCATTCATGGCTTTGCCATCAAGCTCAAAATTCTTAATATCAGCGGGGGTCCATTTGGATTCGTCGGGGGAAGACAAAGAATAACCTTGCATGACAATTTTGTAAATAGGATATCCTATGCTTCTTAAAAAAGTGGTCATGCGGGTTTTCCAATAATTATAGTCGGTCCCATCAAAAAATGGAGCCCGACCCAATGAGTAGCCCTCGGGGGAGAAAGAGGTAGATGCCATCAAAAAAAAACTTTAATTTGAAACCGGTTAGGGAATTATTCAAAATTTTTCCTCTGATACCAATTGTTGGGCGGAGAAAAAGGGAGTGATGGCAAGAGGGGGGGTGAATTTCCTTTTAAAAAATGATTAACAAATTAAAATCAAAGTTAAAGGTGCAGCGGAAATAAATGAGGCAAGACACAAAATTGATAACGGAGTTCGGCCAAAAACCCGGCCTACGTCTCCGCTCCCAACTCAACCGTTGAGAGATTCTACCGCTTGCTTTTCAATGGTTTTAGCAAGAAACCCACTAGGCTTTGAGGTAGCACTAGGACCTATTACAGCTTTCTTTTGAATTGGTTTAGCAAGAACCCACTTGCTTTTAATGGTTGAGCAAGAACCCACTAGCCTTCTTACAGGTGAAGGCTAGCTCACCTATGACACAAGCCTTTTAAAAGGAAAGGCTTGAAGAAACCTCTTCACACCTTAATGGTGATGCGAAACCCAAAAGAAAGAGGGATGAAGAAAGAGTTTGGGGTTTGTAGGCACAAACCCAAATTTAAAGCTCAAAATAAATAAAACAATAAAACCCGTATGTTGAGAAGCCTTGGGCGCCTTTGATTGATTGGAGATGTTGAAGGCCGCTTCCAAGCTTCTTTGGAGGAGCTCCTTGGATGTGGAAGTTTGTTGGAGCAAGATGGGTTCCTTGAAGGAAGTCTGCCGGAGGTACGCCAAATGATGAACAACGTGTCTGTGGGCTTTGTATATGATCCGGTGTGTGTCCGGGGCTTCCTCAGCCTTTATTTATAGGCATGGAACCCATTGGGGGCCTTCGGAGCCGTTGGAGAGGTATTCGGAGCCGTTGGAGGCCAAAAGAGGGTTGACTGGTCAAAGCCAATGGCTAGTTTGACTGGGCTACCGGCTGGCCGGTACAGCTCCACCAGTTGGCCGGTGCCTTGGCAGAGGAGAAGAATTTTGGTCCAGGCTCCACCGGCTGACCGGTGGAGGAGCCACCGGCTGGCCGGTGGGGAGACAGAAGCTGGCCCATTGGTCTGGGTGCCACCAGCTGACCGATGGAACCTGGCAGTGGGCAATGCCTCTGCCAGGTCCACCGGCTGGCCGGTGCTATCACACCGGTTGGCCGGTGGACTGAATTTCAGTCCACTTCTTGTCCATTCTTGGGCCAACTTCTTGGCAACCTTGTGCCTATCATTCAAAAACACTTCAAACAATATTAGACAAATAATAAGGTGATTGTGATCATGAAAATCAAACAACGAGGGGAACGAGAGGTACAACAATCTCCCCCTATTTTGATGATCACAATCACCAAAACAATAAATGTAAAATACATAAAAGAAAGACATGCTTAAAGGATAAAGAAAGTAAATGCTAAGCATGATCAAAAGGATTCTCCCCCAATCAATCAAGAATTTCTCCCCCTTTGTGATTATCAAAATAGCACGGGGCATAAAACTTGATTGAGGGAAAATTGAAAATCAAGATCAATTGGAATTTTTGAAAATTGAATTGAAAAATTTGAATAAAATTTTGAAATGAGAATTTGAAATTGAAGAAATTTGAAATGAAAGTTTGAATTAAAAGTTTAAATTGAAAAATGAATTGAAAGTTTTGAAATTGAAAGATTGAATAACAGTTTGAATTGAAAGTTTTGAATCAAAATTGAATAACAGTTTGAATTGAAAGTTTTGAATCATAATTGAATTGAAAGTTTGAAAACAAATAAAGAAACTTTATCCCCCTAAATAAAACAAAAAATCATGGGGGAAGGGTTTTGGAACCGAAACTAATTTTGGCCCGGAGAGACTCGCCAAAAGAGATTTTTCAATCCAAATTTGTTTCATGGCGGGTCTTCTCCTATAAAATTCGTCCGAAAAGTAAATAGATTTAGGCATACCATAACGGGCATTTTTGCAATCGCATTCATAAATTAGGTGCCCGGATTTTTTACAATAATTTCAAAATTTATAACTAGAGCTCCCCCTTACAAAAACAGTGGGTGCATGGGAGGAGGAGGCTTGGTTGGTATAGCCAAGTCCTTGAGTGGTCCTAGAAACCCTTTGAGAACCCAATAATTTGGTCAAATTTTGTTCACCTTGGGTGAACTTGGCTAAGGATTCTCTAAGGTCCTTGATGGTTGATTCCAAAGAATCAACATTTGGGAAATTTTGGATTTTTAGGGAGAGTTCCTCCTTCTCTTTGAGAAGTTGTTCTTTTTCGGAGGAAAGTTTTTTGAAATTCTTTTTCAAAGAAACAAATTTAGAAGAAATTTCATGAAAACCATTTTCTAATTGGTCTCTAGCATGTTGGAGTTCTTCATATGATAAATGATTAAAAGAATTAGAAGAACTAGAGGAGGAAGAAGAGGAAGAGGATGATGATACCTCATGTTTTGCCATTAGGCATTTTGTACCTTGGTCGCTTGAGGAGGAGGAGGAGGAGGATGATGAGGTGTCACTCCATGTCGCCTTGAGGACCTTTATCTTTCCTTTTTCCTTTTGCGTGGCCCATTTTTTGTTGAGTGGGCAATCGGGCTTGTAATGGCCCTTTTCGCCGCACCCGTAGCATTTTACCTTGGGCTCCGATCTTTTGTCGGGTTCTTGCTTTCGATGCTTGCGGGATTTCTTCTTCTTGTGCTTCTTCATAAACTTGTGCATTTGGCAGGTGAGATTCTCCATTTCCGAGTCGCCGCTTGAAGATGAAGAAGATGAGGAAGATGAGGATGATGAGGAGGAGCTTACTTCTTTTTGTACCTTGAGGGCGATGTTCTTTGGAGTTTTGATAGGGGTGCCCTCCTTTTGTGCTTGCCTCCTCATTGTGATCTCGTACGTCATGAGAGATCCGATGAGTTCTTCTACCGGCATTTCTTTTAAATTTTTCGCTTCTTGGATTGCTGTGACTTTCGGTGCCCATGAGCTCGGAAGGACCCATAGGATCTTCTTCACCATGGTTTCAGCTGAAACAACATCACCAAGAGATTTTCTACCATTGCACACATCAGTAAAGCGAGTAAACATATCGGAAATAGATTCATGTGGATGCATGGAAAAGCTTTCAAAATCTTGTCTATACATGTCTAACCGAGTATCCTTAACTTTGTTAGTGCCCTCATGGGTTACTTCCAATAGTTTCCAAATTTCATGTGAAGTGGTGCAAGTGGATACACGATTAAATTCATTTCTATCTAACCCGCAATGAAGAGCATTCATGGCTTTTCCATCAAGCTCAAAATTCTTAATATCGGAGGGGGTCCATTTGGATTCGTCGGGGGAAGACAAAGAATAACCTTGCATGACAATTTTGTAAATAGGATATCCTATGCTTCTTAAAAAAGTGGTCATGCGGGTTTTCCAATAATTATAGTCGGTCCCATCAAAAAATGGAGCCCGACCCAATGAGTAGCCCTCGGGGGCGAAAGAGGTAGATGCCATCAAAAAAAACTTTAATTTGAAACCGGTTAGGGAATTATTCAAAATTTTGCCTCTGATACCAATTTTTGGGCGGAGAAAAAGGGAGTGATGGAAAGAGGGGGGGTGAATTGCCTTTTAAAAAATGATTAACAAATTAAAATCAAAGTTAAAGGTGCAGCGGAAATAAATGAGGCAAGACACAAAATTGATAACGGAGTTCGGCCAAAAACTCGGCCTACGTCTCCGCTCCCAACTCAACCGTTGAGAGATTCTACCGCTTGCTTTTCAATGGTTTTAGCAAGAAACCCACTAGGCTTTGAGGTAGCACTAGGACCTATTACAGATTGCTTTTGAATTGGTTTAGAAAGAACCCACTTGCTTTTAATGGTTGAGCAAGAACCCACTAGCCTTCTTACAGGTGAAGGCTAGCTCACCTATGACACAAGCCTTTTAAAAGGAAAGGCTTGAAGAAACCTCTTCACACCTTAATGGTGATGTGAAACCCAAAAGAAAGAGGGATGAAGATAGAGTTTGGGGTTTGTAGGCACAAACCCAAATTTAAAGCTCAAAATAAATAAAACAATAAAACCCGTATGTTGAGAAGCCTTGGGCGCCTTTGATTGATTGGAGATGTTGAAGGCCGCTTCCAAGCTTCTTTGGAGGAGCTCCTTGAATGTGGAAGTTTGTTGGAGCAAGATGGGTTCCTTGAAGGAAGTCTGCCGGAGGTACGCCAAATGATGAACAACGTGTCCGTGGGCTTTGTATATGATCCGGTGTGTGTCCGGGGCTTCCTCAGCCTTTATTTATAGGCATGGAACCCATTGGGGGCCTTCGGAGCCGTTGGAGAGGTATTCGGAGCCGTTGGAGGCCAAAAGAGGGTTGACTGGTCAAAGCCAACGGCTAGTTTGACTGGGCTACCGGCTGGCCGGTACAGCTCCACCGGTTGGCCGGTGCCTTGGAAGAGGAGAAGAATTTTGGTCCAGGCTCCACCGGCTGACCGGTGGAGGAGCCACCGGCTGGCCGGTGGGGAGACAGAAGCTGGCCCATTGGTCTGGGTGCCACCGGCTGGCCGGTGACAGAGCCACTGGCTGACCGGTGGAACCTGGCAGTGGGCAATGCCTCTGCCAGGTCCACCAGCTGGCTGGTGCTATCACACCGGTTGGCCGGTGGACTGAATTTCAGTCCACTTCTTGTCCATTCTTGGGCCAACTTCTTGGAAACCTTGTGCCTATCATTCAAAAACACTTCAAACAATATTAGACAAATAATAAGGTGATTGTGATCATGAAAATAAAACAACGAGGGGAACGAGAGGTACAACAGATCATAGGGTAGTGCTGGGGAAAATCCATGGTGTGGGGTGACACCATGGACATATGGAATGATATGGTGAAAAATTATTTCAATGGAAACACTTAGCACATTCTGGGTAAAGAACAAGTTCCCTCCCAAAGTGAAAATCGATGTGAGGTTTGTTTAGTAGGGCATAAATCATCCCCACATACACTAAAAGTCACACTTAAAATGTGTATTTCATGCACATTTATCACTAAACATTCTCTAACTACCTCTACATTTCATACTTATCTCATACTGAAATCATTTTTACACTCAATGAAATTATAAGAAGATAAATAAGATACTCTATTTTCAATGGATTACTATCCAATCATTATTATCCAATATTTTTTCTCTTCTTCACCCTCCTGATAACATTAGTAGCTTAATGTGATGTCACAAATGGAGTAGTATAATCTACCATTACATTATCACATAACATGAATCCAAACTAGTAATGATTCATATAATGTGTTCTTTATTTAAAAATGTAAGAAACGTATTGATCTGTTGAAGATGGAGGCTTTAATACCACTGATGGTTACTAGGAGATCATTTTGTGATACTTAAAAGAAGAAGAAAACCAAACACAGGCCTATAAACCTTTAACATAATCAAAACATTTATGAAAAATATATATATCCTAGTGTGTATTCCACTAAAATCATACCTCAAACCATCGATGTCCTCTCATCATGAACAGTAAGAGTCAACTTGATAGTATACAACATGCATGAGCCCTAGATTTGAGTCCCTATAGCTTGACTCCCCTAAGTGGTAACAGCCAACTAAAGTTATTTCCCCTGAACATTCACATAATGTCCTCTATATCTAGAGTTACTAGAATAACCCCAACTATCACTCTACTATAGTACTTATAGCCTTGTGTCAAACCAGAACCTCAACCCCCAATTGATTATGAAGCACTCTTAAAAAAATTATTACAAGTGTCCCGTATTCCTATATATCAGACACTTTATAGGTTTTTGGTGACACTGATATTCCACATGACCATGATTAATATAATGGTAACACTTGACAAAACCTCTTCCCTAATGTGGAAGAGATGAACCACCACTCGAGTTACTCTATCTACCACCACCCGACGTTAACCATCATAATTGAACTTCCTATTACTTAAAGTCCTACTACTAGCCCCCATAGTAGAAGAAAACTACCCTGAATCCTTGCCCTCATTCAGCTTCCTCTCAACTATTATGGATTAATTCACAACCTCTTAAAATGATGCAAGAAAAAAATTCTCCTAAACCCAAAATATTTACCTCATCTCATCCTCAAAGCACCTAACCCTAACTACCTCATCCCCATCCAACATCAAAGTAAAATGAAGAATCTCCATGAAATGCGCTTCATAATCCATAATGGACATCTCCCTCTATGTGAGATACATGAACTCCCATGCCCTATTAGTCCTCAAAATCTTGGGAAATAAATTATAATAAAATTAAAATAATAAATCCTCCTAGTACAACCCCATATGTTGATTTATATACATCAAATCATCCCATAAGTGTTTAGCTCATAATTGTAACATGTATGTATCAAGATTCACCCTCCTCTCATGGCGGGGGTCTCAAGATGGTAAAACATATCCTGGAGTGACTCAATCCAAAACTCAACAACCCATGGTCCACACTCGGTCATAAATAGGTGTGGATGTTGTGTCTATAAATCTAGCATAAACATAGACATGGTAAGTCCAACCTGTGGTTCCTTCCTATCCATAGACTATACAACACGTAGTATACTCTCTCAGATCTTCTCATCCATAGTTAGTACTGGTGAAACTGGGGGTTTTGGCTCAACCACCAGTGAGGAATTCTCATCCCCACCCTCATTGTGGTACACCATAGGCCTCTATGGGGTCATGTCACTATAATTACAAGAATACAAGTTAGAACACATTTCCATCATCATTATTAATATTATAGTTTTAGGGTATGTAGTAATAGGCATATCATCTCCCTACTCTATACACTCACTCTACAAATTCAAGGTATACCATAACTCAAGTGCTCACTCTATCCCCATCTACCCACTATTAGGGTCATAACCAAAATTAATATAAATTTTACATAATAAATTATTGAATATAATAACATAATCATGGTTCAATTAAGTAAAATTTTACTAATAAGTTATATAGGAAATCACTTTAGAAGTTTTTGTTGGAACTTTATTTAACCAAACCCTATATTAGAATTAATGTTCTCAATCACAAGAAAGCACGCAAATGTCACATGAAACCTATGTTCCAAATATGATGGATGAACTAACACTCTCTTCCAACCCCATTCAAAATGTAAATCAATAAATTATAAATCATACATCATAACCATGAATCATAACATCTAAAAATAAATAAAAATCAATTCCTAGTAACTTGGACTTCCCCTGTGTGTGGGTTAACTTCTCCCTAGAATTAGGTCCATCCCAATCCCCAATAACATCCTATATATATCTATGATGATATAATAGTAAAAAACTCAAAACAAGGCTTTCATATAACTTTATAATGTATCCATCTCAGCTCACCCGAACCATTGCTGAACTAGAGCATTGCATACATCATGTGTGCCTCCTTGTACACTATAGGTCAGTGACTAGAAGCGAGGTCCAATGAGTGATTGTAGAGAGATGGTTCTATCTGATAAAGATAGTCACAAATAGCAGTGGAAGCAATAATACTAAACCATCAATATAGTGAAACTACATAATATGAATATTACAACTACTATCCAACCATAAAGAAATAATATACCACATATTTTATCAAATTAACTATTGTAATTTCATGTGATTCATACACATGTAAAATGGGTCTCTCATTGGTTGGTCATATAAAAACATGGTATAAAAATATACAAAATGAACTGGACTTGATTCCCCACCCATTCTTGTTTCCTAACACCCACTACAAAACTTAAGCTCATCCATCCAATGCATTCCCTTTTCCCTTACCTATATCCTAAATCATAAGGTTTTCGTACACACCTAGATACTCATGCAAGGTGTGAGTAAACTCAGTAGGTTACCGCCAATGGTGTCTCCAACCAAATATAAAATATATAGTTTCATGATGATATGTCATGGTAATAATAATACTAATAACATAAATAATAAATTATAATTGTATCCTTGAGTTCTAGCCTAATATCTGAGATCAACCATACCTTCATCATAAATTGCTAGTGTCAATTCTAAACATTTCATATAATGATACCAAGGGTTATCATGATGTGCTCCCATAATCCCACAATATACGAATCAAGGATACTATATGGAAATACACCTGACTAAGAAACATCAAATTGGAATGATTGTAAGTACAACCAACTCACACCACCATATCATCCCTGGTTGGTGGAACACCCAACCCGTAACCTAACAACATCAATGGTTGGTATTTCCCCTAACTATAACACATGAACAAAAAAGGTCATCATTACACCCAACAAAATTTCCCAACATGTCCCAAAATGTATAAGTTTAGCATTAATCCCAACCAGGTGCCAATATTACCTCAAAGTTAGCATTACACCCAACTGCATGGTTAAAATTATCTCAATGATGACATTACACCCAACTGCATACAATCATACCCAAAATGTCCAAGGTTGGAATTACACCCAACTATATAAAAAGAAAAACCATTAGGTTATCATTACCCCCAACCTCATACTAAACATATCCCCATGTTGTTATTACACCCAACCACATAGAAAACATATACTTGGATTGGAATTACACCCAACCACAAATCAAACATATCACTGGGTTGGTATTACACCTAACCTCATTCAAACAACACTCCCAGTTGGCATTAAACCCTACAATAACACTAAAATTGATGAGAACATAATGATTAGAGTGTAGATAGGAAAAATAATACATTCTATATAAAAAAATATCATAAAATTTCAACATGGGTTTTCATTTTGTCCAACATTGTTTTACACTTTACATTAGGTTGGTTGACTCACACACAACCCCTTTTCCCACTTCCCAATATCAATCGAGGATACCCTCGGGATAACACTACTTCATTATGATTTCATTCATCAAGGTGTAATTTAGGTCACCTATCAAGGTCCTCCATGTTATTACACAACCAAGGAAACTCTTTATGGGTCCCATTTTTTCATTTCCTTAACACTTTATCCAAAAATGTGGTCCTCAATGACCACAACATTAATCACTATTATGTATGACCTCTTAAAAATCTAACCATTATTAATTCAATTATTGGATACCAAGAATCCTATTTTGGTTTAATACCATGAAATTCATGCCTTCTCGATAGGTCACGCATATCACAACACTCTAGGAATGAATATAAACCATTGTGAAAGTTTAGGCACCACCTATATCATTACAGTAGATCCCTTCTCGTTGAATATCATTAGATGATTCAACATCAAATGGAAGAAATATAAAAACCTAAAAAAACCTTAAATTATGGCATAACCAATGAATAATGAATAAATAATTAAATAGAAAATATTATATAGAAGAGGATGTCTATACTTACCCGTAGTGATCCTATGGAACTAAAAACATGTGATTCTAAGCATGAAAGAAAGATATCCACACTTGGAGTTGGGAGAAATCAAAGAGAGGAGAGGCGTGTGGGGATAAGGAGGCTAGGTTGGAGGAATAAGATGGATTTACCATTTTAACATAATTTACCAATTAATTAAAATAATTAAAAAATTTAAAAATCCCACCCATGTGACCACCAGTCACCTAGTTCTATATCAGGTACCTACCCCATATACATCGGGTGGTCGATGGACCTTTAGGATTTACCCCCCTTTTTGTTAGGGTCACTAGATACTTCGTCCACTGGTACCAGGTACCTGATACTATTTATCAAAAAACATATACTTCCAGCACTAAGTGAAAATTCCTGGTATCTGACACCCAACCACTGTCAACTTCTCTAACAACCTAAATCCATAAAAATATATGAGGTTTGGAAAAAATTTTAACAAATTTATATATTTTATTAGATAATTTGTTATAAAAAATACATTTTGTATTAAATTTTCTTATAATTTCTTATCTTTATGTGAAGGATTTTTCATTTATGTCGATACCATTTTACTTAAGAATCATCTTTCCCATATTATTATTAAAATAATACATTTATTCATCCTTATTCTATGATTCTCACTAAAAAAAAGAGTTCTTAGTGGCGGTTTATTATAGGAAGTTCTAATAACTGTTGCTAGACAAATCTTATTAAATATAATTTAAATATAGTGGTGGTTTTTTTAAACCACTATAAATATTTAAAAAACCAATATCTAACTCCCTCCCACATGATGCCCTAGCCCCCCCCCAATCCCTCAACCCCACATATCCCTGACGTCGGTGAATACCCCTCCCCCTCGACCACACCTCTCCCCGACATCGGTGACCACCCCTCCCCCTCAGTCATGCCTCTCCCTGACACTAATTACCACCCCTCCCCCTTGTCCCCACCTCTCCCAAACACTAGATATCGCCCCTCCCCCTAGGTTGTGCCTCTCCCCGACAATGATGACCACCCCTCCCCCTCTGCCCTGCCTCTCCCCAATGGTGATCCCCCTTATCTCTGATAGGTTGACCCTCCCCATGATCCCCATTCTCCCCAACGAATCAACCCTCAATTCTAATAGTGATTGCCCCTTTCCCCAACCTCACCTATGATTCTCATGACCCCAATCCCAACTACTTCCCAATGATGACCCCTCACCAACCCCCCTGCCCCTTGATGGTGATCACCAATAGCGGGACCTCTTCCCCTTTTCCTGATGAGTATGATCCCCAATCGTAAGGTGCAATTTTGTAATATTGTATGATTGGTTTGGATATATCATTATGAATTATATCATATTTTATAATCAAATGATAAATGTTATCACTCAGGAATACAATACACATAAATATAATTGATTCCTGTTAAAAATTAGGATCATGAATAATTTATATGATAAATGATTTTTCATCCAATGGGGTTTTAAATAGTTTGTAACTGCATTATTAATTTACTTCTCATGAATTCTTAGTGAGTTTGGGATAATGGTTGATTATAGGATAGGAAACCAGTTGGTTTTATTGATTATTCACTAAAATTTTAGTATGCTTCTTCCAAATTGGTGTGAGAGTTTCTATGTAAGAATATGTTGATTATACTTATATGTTCACCATGATTTTATATACTATATTTATAGAATTATAGGATAGTGTTAGTGATCAAGCTAGATAAAGTTGGGTGGTGTTTAATTTTGATTGTACTTGTTTGATTAACCATTTATATCTTTATATCTAAATGTACAAGGAGAAGAGTAACAATCCAATACCTATGGATAAAACTTGGATTACTTTACCTCAAAACACACCTCATTATGCCAAGTTTTGGGAAGAATTTTTAGATTATGCAATTAAAAACCAATTATTGGATTTTAGAATAAAATGTTTGTGTCCTGATTGTAAATTCAAGTGATGGATGAATAGAAATGAAGTATATGAGCATTTGATATTCAAATAGTTTCTTGATCGATATGTATTCTGGATTTTTCATACTAAATATAATGTTATGGAAAGTCAAAACAATGAAAATCCTATCAATAAAATACAAAGTGACCTACCAGAGGAAAATTCAGTTCGAAATTTGATAAATGATACATTTGTATTTTCAAGATACAATGTCCAAGATTTTAATAGATCAAAAGAACTTTCAGTTTATCCTAAGTAGTTTAATCTTGCTCAGAACTTTAGAGACGAAAAAAATAGTTTTATGAATTAGTTGAAAATGGGAAACAATAACTCTGTGAAGGGCATGCCAAGTATTCAAAGTTGTCTTTTCTAATTAAGTTGTATCATATGAAGTGTCTCTATGTAATTAATAAGAAATAAATTTCCAAGATTTTAGAGTTTCTTCATGATGAATTTATTGAAGCTAAGATCCCCGCATCATTCTATGAGATGAAGAAAGTCATTAATAAACTTGTACTTGATTATACAAAGATACATGCACTCCCTAATGATTTCATGCTTTACTAGGGAGAAGAGTGTGATAAATAAGAATGAATAATATGTCATACAATAAGATGGAAGTCAATGAACAACAATGAGATTATAAATCAACACAACCCCAAGAAGAAACAAAAGAAGAAAACTCTTGCAAAGGTATTGCATTAATTTCCTTTAAAACCACACTTCCAAGGATTATTCATGTCGTCTAAGATTACATACGACATGATGTGTATTGATTAGGATAGTAACAATGTCTTGATGAGACATCCAAATGATTCAATATCATGGAAAATTTTTTATTTTTTATATCTATATTTTTCTTCGGATCATAGGAATGTACGTTTGGGATTAGATTTTGATGGTTTTAACCCTTTTGTTACTTTAATTACTAATTATAATATTTGGATAGTTGGTTTGATCCCCTATAATATAATTTCATGTATGTGTATAAATAAGACTTATTTCATTATTTCAATGATTACTCCTAGAAATAAAATGCTTGGAAATGACATTGATGTATACCTTCAACCTATAATCAAAGAATTGAGAGAATTATGAGATGATGGAATGGAAACATATGATTATTTAACAATAAAACTATTCAAAATTCATGTTGTTTTAATGTTGAAAATTAGTCACATTCCTGGATTAGGAAATTTATCTGGTTGGAACAGTCATACTGGTTTGGATTATCTAGTTTTTAATTTTGATTTTGAACCTCAATGATTACCTCATAATAGAAAATGGTGTTTTATGTGTCATCATCATTTTCTTAATGTTTATCATAAATTAAGGTTTAACAAGATACAATTCAATGGAGATATTTAATTAATAAATCAACCTAAGGTGTTATTTGGTTTAGAAATCTTGGGAAAATTAATGAATTTCACAGAAGAATTGTATTCAGTTTAAAGAATGGGGGAAAAGGGTACAAGGTATAGTATTCAAAGCAGTTGGAACACAAAAATGAAAGAAAAATAGTATATTTTTCAAACATCCTTATTGGGATTTTAATTTGATACATCATAATATTTATATAAGTCATATTGAGAAGAAATTCTAGGAAAATGTAATTTTCACATTGCTTAATGAGTAGGATAAATCGAAGGTTCACTTTAATTCTCATAAGGATTTGGAGTTAATGAATATAAAACATGGTTTGTGGGAAATAAAAATGGAAAGTATCCTTAAGCTATTTTTATAATGAAAAATCATGAGAAATATGTATTCCTTTGAACTTTAAATAATGTAAAAGTGTCATATGGATATTCAAGTAACATATCAAGGTGCATTGACTTAAAACATAAAAAGTTGCATGGATTGAAAATTCATGAATCACATATTTTTATGTAGAAGTTGTTGTCGTTGACATTACATAATATGTTACCTAAAAAATTAATCGTGGTTTTAGTTGAGTTTTGTACCTTTTTCAAAGAGTTTTAAGGAAAAACTCTAAATCAAACTGAGCTTGATAAATTTAAAGAAAGAATTGTTTTGACACTTTTTCATTTGGTGATGGTATTTCCCCATTCATTATCCACTGTGATGATTCAGTTAATAGTTTATTTGGTTGAAGAAGCTAAACTTGGTGGACCGATACACTATCGATAGATGTATTCAATTGAGAGGTGCATTGATATTATTTTTATTTTCATTGGTGGATTCGATTTTATCAAATAATTGTGTAAATTTTTTTAACATGTTTCTTATTTTTTTCATTAGGTACTTAGGTCATTTAAAATCATATATGGGGAATAAATCTCAACCAAAAGGCTCTATTTTTGAAGGTTTCATATTCGAAGAGTTCTTAACCTTCTGTTTTAGGTATTTATATGGGCTTGAGAATATATTCAATCATTTTTGATGTGTTAACAACATCTCCACTAATTATTGTTCTGAAAAACAATCATCGGTATTTTCAACTATTTTATGACCAATTGGAAAGGGGTCAAATTTTACACTAGCTGAATTGGAGTTTCTATAAGAGCATAGATATGTGATACTCGATAGTATTATTGCAGATCCATTTATTGAAGAATTGTGATTGAAAATAAATAGGTGACTAAGGTGTCAAGGTTTAAATGAGATGGAATTAAAAAAATATATTAATTAGAAGATTATAGAATGGTTTTCCCATCATGTAAGTATATAATCATGTTAATATTATTAACATGTAGTAATTTTTTCTATGTTAAAAGTAATAACTTATATCTTTTTTACTAGATAATGAATGTTGAAAATCGAGATAAAATATCAAATGATTTGAAGTTTTTGGATTGAGGTCCTATAAGGAAGGCTAATATATTTTATTCCTATAATATTCATGGATTCAGGTTTCATAAAACTTATCAAGAAGAAGACTTAAAAACTCAAAATAGTGTTGTATATACACTTGAAGAGGTGGTATACTATGGAAAGATGGATGATATGATTTAATTAAACTATCATGGTCAATTTTCAGTTGTCTTATTCAAATGAAAGTGGGACAACATTGATAGGGTTTTAATGAAAGATTCATAAAATTTTACATATGTCAACTTCCCTCACTTGATCCATACCAGTGAGCATACAGAGCATGATCCATTTATCTTATCTTCACAAGTGATGATGGTTTATTATGTGGATGATGAAATACATGAAGGTTAGAGTGTTGTTTTACACTTAAAGAAGAGATACTTATATGATATAGGAGATGAAGATCAATTGGTACTTTTTGATAGTGAACCTCATCAACCAAAAAACATTGAACAACTTTATCTTGACAATATCAAAATGATAAAACTTGATAGAGATGAAGCACTTGTTATAATAGAGGTTGATAATAATGAAGACAATGAATATAAAGATAATTTAATGTATAAATTGGTAATGGAAATATATTATAATTTCTCATTGATAAGTGCTTCATACATATATACATTTCTCTAATTTTTATTTTCTTTCTTCTTTTTTTTGTAATTTTTTTTCATTTTTTATAAATTTAATATATCTGAACCTTTTGAATTGCTAGAATTTCAAGAAGAAAAAAAAATCATGATCCTAGCTAATCAGCATCTCATAGAACACAGCCACTACCATTAGCTTCAGTGGATCTAATTGATTCTATTGTACCCCAGACTACTAGAAATCCATATATTTCCCTATATGTTGTTGGTATCCCACCATCTGATTCACCTATGATGATGGAGCAATTGGTCACCCCTCTATCTAGGGGATATTGGCGAGTTACCGTTATTGGTATGTAATTCATTGTAAAAAAACTATATATTTTATTAATTATTTAATGAATTTAGCAAGAAGATATAGATAACAATAAAAGGGATATAAATATAAACATTGTAGATATATGGGACTTGAAGTAATTCAATATTATTGCTTAATTTGATGAGTTTGGGGTGCCTACTAGTGACGTTGCAGGAATTTATGGGAAGATTCTTGAGTAGCTTGCTTGCAGGACAGTGAGCTTTCCCATTAATTATAAATATTGGAGGCATATTCCTATATCTTGGAAAAATTAGTTTTTTGATACTCAATTAAAGGTGATATTAATTTAATATTACTTAATAACAAATTTAAAATACATGGGTAAGATTTTTTAATATACTTATAAAGTGTTCAGTTTTTTATTTCTAGATATTTTTTCATTTCGGTGTCCCTGACTCCATTTCACACCCATGGACTCTAAAAAATGGGCAATAAATAGAGAGATTTTAAATGGATATTATGACATTATTTTAATGACACATCTCTAAGATCACGACAGATGTATGAGAATGTGCATGAAGGAATTTCCTGTGAGCAATAGAAGCTATTTTTTGATATTAACATAGATGCATCTCATGAGGTAATTGCATATTTTATAGTACTGTAATAACATAAACACAATAAAATTATAATTTTTATTAATGTTTCTATTTTTTCAGACATTATCCAAAAAATACTATGAATCATGAGAAACAAGTCATTCCTCATATTGCTTGGTCTCATAGTTTTTTGAGAAAAAGAATAATTTTGGTTTGTATTTTATTCATTATTATTTATATCATTTTATTATAATTCAATGTTTTTTCCAACTTATTTATATTTTTTATAAAGGAAAAATAATCAGGTCACTCTGTTGGCCGAACAAAGATGTGGTTTAAAGTGCATAGGAAACCTGGTGGTAGTTTTGTAAATGACCATGCCAAAGATGTTGGATTAAGTACTTTTCATTACCATTTCATGTTATTTCATCACTATAAAAACATAATAATGAAGAATATATTATAAAAAAAACAAGCCTTAAACCCAATTAAATGGGATCAGCTACATGGATCAAACAGTGCTAATTTGGCATCATTTGATACGTCTATTCAGACCCAGTTAATTGGGTTTAAGGCTTGTTTGTTATTATAATTTATTTTTCAATATTATATTTGTATAGTAATTAAATAACAATAAATAGTAATTAAAAATTTACTAATTAGATAATATTATGAAGTTTAGATATTTTTAAAAAATCCTTGTTAATATTTTTTTTATTAATAGGTTAAAATTCAAGAAGTTTGGTATGTGAAAACTTCACAATCATCATCAGTTTCCTAAAATGATGCAATTGTAATCATTTTAGGGAAGGAGTATCACTAACATATATGGTGGATGATTTATGGTTCTACTTCATCATCTGTTTTTTATAGGGCTTTGTCATCAGTTACTGCTGCACCCAGTGGGAGTTCGACTAGTGTCGTTGATCGGGAATCACAAATTGAAATTTCAAGTTTGAAAGTAAAAGTTCACGAATTAAGATCTTATAATAAAATACATGATTAGTGGAGGTCGAAAATGTAAAATTCTTTAGTTTCTATATTTTAGTGGATAACTGGCATGATACCTGAGAAAACTTCTAGCCTTATAGCTCATCCTTCTAAGGTAAATTCTAAATTTCATAGATCATTCACACATTTGCAAAGAACACTTAAAACTTCCATAAATAAAACTAAAATGATACTTTTATATTCAAAACACACACTTTGAGTAAAACCAACCACATCTTGTGCTGGATTGAAATTTGGTTAATTTCTATATGTTAAAAATGAATTATATATTGATATCCTTAAGATTGAAAACAATTTGATCTTGTTTTCTTGGTTTTGACTTAGTAAACTATTTGTAAAGGTACCAAAGCCTTTAAAAATGTGTGTCAGAGTGGTTAAAATCAAACCAAAGACTTTTTATTTCCATGAAATCAGAGGAAAACGACTGTAGATTGAATTTTTAAATGTAGGAATTGACGGCACATTATTCAAAGTTACGGTTTGGTCGGGATGCCCATAAACACATTTTGTGTTTTAAAACACTAAAATGTGAATGTAATGGTTCAAACCATAGAAAAAAACCATATATTGATGTGAAATAATGGTACAAGCACTGTTAAATTGTTTTTTATGTGTACAAGTAGACAACATGTCAATCCGACTTTCGGTGTGGTTGGAATGCCACTGTAAACAGCTTTTAAAGGTACCAAAGCCATTAAAAACGTGTGTCAGGGGTAAAAATAAGGAAAACACCATCATATTTCCATGAAATCAGTAGAAAATGACCATGTATTGATTGTTGAAATATAGGAATGAAAAACACATCATTCTGAGTTACAGTTTTTATGTGATGCTCGTAAATGCATTTTTAGTGTTTTAAAATACTAAAACTTGTGTGTAGTTATCTAAAAAATATAAAACTATATCAGGTTGATGTCAAATCATGGTATAGACACTGTCAAATTATTTTTGACATGTCCCTATAGACAACGCATCAATCCTACATGCGTTGTGGTCTGAATAGCTTGGTAAAAAGTTTTTAAAGGTACTGAAGCCTTTTAAAAACGTGTGTCGAGGGTCAAAAATAAAAAAACATCATTGTATTTCCATGAAATCAAAGGACAATGACTGTAGGTTTATATTTGGAATATATGAATCGATGATATTTCATTCTGAGTTACATTTTTTTAGGATGCATATAAACGGGTTTTTAGTGTTGTAATACACATAAACGTGGGTGTAACGGTCAAAGTTATAGAAAATGACCTCATATTGATGTGAAATCATGGAAAAACATTTTTTTATTTATTTTTTATCTATACGTGTAGACAACATGTCAATCCGGCATGTGGTGTGGTCAGAATGGATCAGTAAATAGTTTTTAAAGGTACAAAGGCCTTTAAAAACGTGTCTTGAGGGGACAAAACTAGAAAAATGATGTTTTATTTTCATGAAATCAGATGAAAATTACTATATATTGATTTTTGAAGTAGAGAAACTGATGGAACATCATTCCGAGTTATAGTTTTTTCAGGATGCCCATAAACATGTTTTTAGTGTTTTAAAGCACTAAAACATGTGTGTAATGGTCAAAACCATAGAAAACAACCATAGATTGATGTAAAATCATGGTAAATCCACTATTGGGTTATTTTTCATGTTTAATCACAAAAAACGCACCAATACAGCATATGGTATGGTCAGAATGACTCAGTAAACAATTTTTAAAGGTACTGAAGTGTAATGTCCCGGCTTTAATCAGGTACGGACCGTTTTAAATTTTGTTGTCCAATTCCTTAAAGAGACCCAGGGTGTGCATCGGCGCACCCCGCTACAGGTCTCGGACAGCTATTTAAATAATTTAAATAATTGTATAGGTTTTATGAAAATTATTATATCGCACTTTAGCCCGGTGTTTGGGATTAAAATAACTAATTAAGGATTAAAAAGAAATAAGAAGATATTTAAAGAAAATTCAAAAGAAATCAAGAAGAGATAAAAATAAATTTAGAAATAAAATAGAAATGGGGTTACGAAAAAAGTAAAAATAATTAAAATGAGATATTACCATTTTTTATTATTTTTATCCTTTTTATTTTTCATCATTTTTATTATATTTTATTTTTAATTTTATTTTCCCTTTTTCTTTTCTTTTATTTTTCTCTTATTTTTTTCTTTTTTTATTTCTTTTCTTTCTTTCTTTTCTTTCCTCTCTTCCTCTCCTCCCTCTCACGTCGCACCTCCCCCTCCCTAGGTGGCGCACCCCCTTACCCCCTCTTCGAAAGACCGTTGTGCCTCCGTTTGTTGTATGTTTCCTTCACCATCAGGTGCGCTGTAAACCTTAAGGAATGTATAACCTTGATAATTTGGAATTTTAGGATTTTGGTGAGTATCCTTCACGCAGTTCGTCGTGGAAGGATGTTACCCAATTTTGGGGTTTTTCTAAAATCACCTATTTTATTTCATTTTAGGTCAAATAAAATCCTACCGCAGATCATAGAATCATCTAAGACTATAAGGTAGGGTGTATACTCGCTTTCCTTTCGTTTTTTTGTGATTTATAATAATGCACGGTTGTTTCGTTCGTCGGTGCCTACCGACTTTGTGCAATTTCACCCAATCTTTTCAATTTAATTATTTTGATTAATTGTTGCATCCCTTTTTATCATAAAATAAATTTTTTAAATTATTGCAACATGGTCAGACACACCTTTGGGCATGCCTACATGGCTGGTATAAATTTTTTTAGCCCAGGAATTTAATTTAATTAACTGCATGTGTTGCACAGCCCATTTTTATTGTTTTTAATTTAAATAATTAATTTAGATTAATTGTGAATCTTGAATTGTTGGATCATTGGTAGTTGTTTGTACTGATTTATTTATTTATTAAAAAGTTCATTTATTTTCTTATGCTGATATAGTATCTTGCCTCATTATGTTTTTATACTGCAATATTAAATTAATACCTTGTGTTGCACAGGTGTATCTGTTTAGATTTCAAGCTGCAATTACATATGCATGCTATGTAATATATGTTACTGTGGAATTTTAATTAAATTCAGGGTGGGGAGATGTGGTGGGTCCTATATTTAGGTCACGCTTAGACCCTCCGTTCCTGACTGGTTGCCACTACAGGTCGGGGGGGCGGTGTCTTTGTCTTTTCCAGACCGAGACTTCCCTAGGGTTTTTAAATACTTATGAGTGATACCGATTCCAAAAGATACCATTGAGGATGGATCCATTGGAAATGTGGCTAAGCCAACCTCGGATGATTCTCGACCCCTTTTTGCGAGATCGGGGTGGACTCATAGAAAATTCATGCCTCGAGCGATACTTGGTCTTTCAAAATATTACCTTGGACGGGCTCGGTGGTATTGGATAATTTGAAGGATGTACTATAGTGATACCTCCAGGATGGTCTCAGACTCAAACTCTCAATTTTAACATCAATAATGATTCAATGAAGGTTTATGTTAATTCCTCTTTGAGTCTCTTGATAATTGTGATATTTTTTTGGTATGTTGAATCACACCTAGTTGACACATGATTTAGACCCCAAGTTAAAGCACAAGCTTAGGGGTATGCCTCTTCCTTGTTTTACCATGTTTTTATAGGCTTATATATATACATATGTGCATCCAACTTATTACAAGTACTCCTTTCAGACTTCCATCTTAGGCTGAAATAGGTGATTAGGGATGGGTACCATTGGGAACTCAGGCCGAGTTATTTATTTTATTGCACTTAATTAATTATTTGCATTTGTTATATAATGGAACACTGCATTTTATTAGTACATGAAATGGAAAGTTTTATACACCATGGGTGTCGGTCTAGTTGGATTTTATCTCACACCCTTCTCAGGCATCATTGACACCCGAGTAGATTACATGATTGCAGGTATTGACAAAGGGAAGTGTGTTGCTTCCGATGCTTGATTGTTTCTTACTTCTTAGGATAGAGACTGGGGCAGAGGACCGAAACTTGATCATGATGTAGTTGTTTTACTTTGTGTCTTTTCTTTTTAGTTGACATTATTCTTGGGTTTCTATTTTCCGTACTTTTAGTTTAGACAGAAATCATAGCATGACATTGTTTTTTGAGCTTCCACACTTGATTATTATTCAGTTAGATTATTCATATTTCTTCTACTATAGTTTATTCATTTATATGCTTCCTCTATTTATTATTAATTGTTGTTTACTTCTACTATGATAATATTTATTACCTCTGAGTGCATAGGCTCCCATGTGGACATGAAAAAGGTCTTCGCTGCTAGTTGGTAGCCTCTAGCATTCAGGGAGATGTGCTTGAGGTTATGTGGCCAACCCGGCTCGGGGTACCCTTCAGGTGGCTCCCGGGATGGGGATGCTACAAATTGGTATCAAAGGGGTTTTCCTTTTGTCTTACTATTTGGGTTAGACATGAGACTATGATATAGGGATTTGGAATGCACCATGTGCTTGGATGTAGCTAACCCATGTATAGGGGAAACCCAAATTCATAGGTTTGGATTACAGTTATTGATTGTGCTAGTTATTGTTGATATGATTTCACCGTTAGGTGACTTACTTGTTTTGTGTTATTATTTGTGTTGGTATTGTTGAGATTATGGGTTTTACCATTGTAGTCTGATGATACAAGGGAAATACATTACATGCATCATATTAGGAATCATAGGATTAAAATGACATGCATATTTCCATGCCATATCTACTTTCAACATGCATTTTCCTATTTTCATGTGAGTGTTGTTGTGTCTAGTGGTAAAATTTTTGAGATGATTGTATTCTAAATATAAGGTTGTGATAGTCTGTTAAATGTTAAACAAACTTAACCTGGAAATGAACAGTATATCTTGTTAAGTAATCCTCCTAAGTTTTCTCTTCCATATAGAAACCCAGCTCTTGAAGCAGGTTATTTGTTGTGTAGTGCTCAGAGGCAGGCCATGTACCTAACCTCTTTTTGTGCCCTACTTGTTTTCCCCATATTCTTTACATTTTGTCTAAAGGTGTGTGTTTGGATATTGTAGACCAATGTCGTCGCGACATCTTCATGTCGTGCCTCAGGAGAGTGGAAATGAGAACATTCTAGAGATGGTGGGTCCTAAACTACTAGTGGTACCTCTTGTAGTGCCTCCTGTGTTGCTACATCCTACAACCTTTCAAGGAACCCTGATGCTCAGTTTATGGATAGTCTCCTCAGGTTTATGTAGTCAGTTCAGAGTATCCCCAGACCTTCCTCGTCTATGGTAGACCTCACACGAGAATTTCTACAGCAACACCCTCCCACCTTCTCAGGAAGTGGTGGTCATTATGCTGCAGAGTCATGGATAGAATCCATAAGGTCTATCTTTAACCACCTCGAGACGCTTCCAGAGCTAAGGGTAAAACTGGATGTCTACATGCTTCGAGACTCTGCCAAGCACTGGTGGGACGTTGTTTCTCAGGATGAGCAGATCAGTGACATAGTTTGGGCTTACTTCCAAGAATCTTTCTACGATCATTTTTTCCCACATACTCTAAGAGATGACCATGCATGGGAATTCCTACATCTTCAGCAGGGCTCTATGACTGTGTTAGAATATTCTACTCATTTCACAGAGCTTCAGCATTTTTTCCCATCTCTGACTGGCGACGTGTAGACTACTGTGAGGAATTTTGAGAACAGACTTGAGTATACTATCTGCTCGTAGGTGAACATCTTCTATTTTACCACTATCATAGAGATCATAAATTAGGCTCTAATCTCAGAGTGAAATTTCAGGGAAGCTAAACCGATGATCCAGGGTGATTCAGTTCTGAGATAGGGTGATGGATCTTATGGTGGTAGGAAATGCCATTTTGAAAGTGCACATGGGGAAAAATCCTATCCAAACGGCACATTTTGATATCTCTGTCACATGTTATCAGTGCGGTAGATATGGTCACAAGAAGACACGGTGCACGAGAGACCCAAAAAAGTGTCGATCTTGTGGAAAGATGGGTCACCTTCAGTGTTTCTACTGTTCCTTCTCTTCAGCATCCAGTGGAAGAGGATCTGCGCCTGCACCTCTATCAAGTATGAGATATATGACTCCACAGCAAGCTGGAAGTTCTTTTTCCACTGGCTAATCAGGACGAGTTAATGGTGGAGTTTGTGGTTGAGGAAATCACGTTCCAGATTATCAGCGTCAGCAGAGTGGACCTACTCAAGACAACCAGGCATCGTCTCAGGGTCGTGGTTCAGGTCTCATGTACGCAGTGTAATCAGCACCAGAGGAGCAAAGTGCAGGACCATATATAGTTATAGGTACTATTCTAGTATCCTCTACTTTAGTTTTTGATCTTTTTTATACCGGTGCATCACACTCCTTTTTATCTGCTACTGTTGTTGAAAGTCTTTGTTTTCCAATTGAGTACTATTGCAGCATCATGTCTCTCAACACTCTGCTAGGAGTCAGTACAGAGGGCATACACCAGTGAGAAAAGTTTCCCCCTTGAGATAGGTGGGTACCATTTCATTTGTAATTTCTATATCCTCGATATGTCTGGCATCGAAGTCATTATTAATATAAACTGGCTTGATCCTTACCGTGATCAAGTGTATTTTTATTTCCTTCAGGTTTCCTTTACACCCCCTAAGGGTGACACATATCTGAACAAAGGAGAATGGGATATGCATGAAGATCGAGCTAAGACTAAATATGTCGGACTGAGCAGAGTGATAGCTCAGTTAGAAAGTCTCTTCATGAGCGATCAAGGGATGCATCTAGTTGAATTCCCTCCAGTGGTGGATCTTTTTAGGGACGTCTTACCTAAAGATTTATCTAGCTTACCTTCTATGAGGGATATGGAGTTAACTTTATATCTCATGTATGTGTGGTTCCAGTGTCTATTCCTCCTTATATGATGTCACCAACTAAGCTACAGGAACTCAAAAATCATCTTGAAGACCTCAAGGCTAAGGGTTTCATCAGAACTAGCACATCGTCGTGGGGTTCACCTATCCTTTTCACTAAGAAGGCAGATGGTACCTTCAAGTTATGTGTGGATTATTGTCTACTTAACCAGCTCACGGTAAAGAATCAATATCCATTTCCTCATAAATATGATCTCTTAGACCAGCTCCGGGGAGAAACTGTTTTCTCCAAGATTGATCTGAGGTCGGGATATCACCAGGTGTGTGTGCGACCATCTGCCATACCATGTACAACATTCTGAAGTAGTTACAACTTGTATGAGTATCTGGTTATGTCTCATGAATGGACTGACAGTATTTATGGATCTAATGAATTGGGTTTTTCACCCATATCTTAATTCCTTTGTGGTAGTCTTCATGGATGACATCTTGGTGTATTTGTGTTCTAGACACGACCATGAAAACCATCTTGATATCGTGCTGAGTACACTGAGAGAGCACCATCTATATGCTAAGCTCAGTAAATTCCACTTCTGGATTAATAAATTTCACTTCTTGGGTCATATTATATATAAAGTAGGAGTATCGGTTGACCTATAAAAGTGAGCATCATATTTTCATGGGAGCATCCCAAGAGGGTCTTTGACATCTGTAGTTTCTTGGGGATTGATGGATATTATAGGCATTTCATCCAGGATTTCTCCCACTTAGCAGCACCTCTTACAAACCTGACTAAGAAAGTTGTACATTTTATATGCTCAGAATCTTGTGAAAATTCTTTTCAAGAGTTAAAATGAAGACTAACCTCAACCTCAATTCTGATTCTTCCTGATCTGGGTAAAATCTATACTATTTACTGTGATGCTTCAGGAATCAGTCTGGGTGCAGTTTTGATATAGGGTGATCGAGTTGTGGCTTATGGATCCCACCAGTTGAGAGCTCAATAACGGAACAATCTTACACATGACCTTGAGTTGGAAACTTTGGTTAATGTTATACGTTGTTGGGGACAATACTTTTTGGGTGAGATATTCGTTGTTTATACAGATCATAAAATCTTAAAATATATCTCCACTCAACGAGAATTGAACTTAAGAAAGCACAAATGGGTCGAATACTTGCAGTTGTTCGACTTTGACCTTGATTATACCCCTGGTAAGGGTAATGCCATGGCAGATTCTTTGAGTTGAAAGACACAGACACAATACATTTAGGTAGCCAGTAGTGAGTGGCAGATGATGTATTTGTTTTCTGAGATGCATCTGGAGGTTCAAGAATAGCGCGGGAAACTGGTTCTAGCATCTCTTACAGTGAAATCCTCTTGTCTAGAGAAATTCCACAAGCGATAGTTGATTGATCCTGAGGGGCTTGTTTTGAGGGAAATCGTTACAGTAGAGAACTTACCTCCTGGTTGGGTTGTTGATGGTAGTGAAACTCTCTTTTACCATGGCTGTGTATGGGTACCTTTAGGTATACGGGAAGAGTTGATGAAGGAATATCAAACCTATATTTGGTCAGTTTATCTTGGGCTAACCAAGATGTACAGAGACATGTGTCGATAGTACTGGTGGTCTGGTATGAAAAAGAAGATAGCAGGTTTCATCACTCAATGCTCCACCTGTCAACAGGTGAAGGAAGAGCACCAACGACCTGTTGGACTCCTACAACCTCTATCCATTCTTGAATGTAAATAGAATTATATAACTATGTATTTTGTTACAGGGTTAACAAGATCTCCTTGAGGTAGCGATACAGTATGGGTGATTATCGATAGGTTGACTAAGTTTGCACACTTCTTACCTATCTAGAAGACCTTTACAATTGATGATTTTGGAAGACTGTATATTTGGGAGATTGTGCGACTTCATGGAATACCTCATTCTATTTTCTTGGATAGAGATACCCACTTTACTTCACTGTTCTTTCAAGGGTTGCAAAAGGTGCTAGGTTCACAGGTACTTCTGAGTATTGCATATCACCCTCAGATCGATGGGCAGTATGAGTAAGTGGCTAGGACCATGGTTTTGAATTTTGAGTACGCGCGGCACATGCCTCTTCCTTGCCAAAATATTGCACCCTTTAAATCCTGTTGGCCCTTTCCGTCCTTTTCGGTCCTGGTGGTGTTCGATCCCAGATCTTATTCCGGCCTATCATCGCGTATGTTAGATCACGGCTTCTCTGTCCTGATGCAGGCATCTGTTTCCGACGTTCCCACTGGGGTTCTTGCCTCTCAGGGATCACCTGTTCTGATGGGTTCGGTCAGAGTCCCATCTCTAGATCTCGAGGTTCTGGGTGCTTCTAGAAGGGCTTATGGACCCTCTCTTCCTTCCAAGGGTGTTGGTGGTTCCTTCATAGATTCCCTATGTGGCTCAGCCCCAGATCTTACCTACTTCCTGGAGGTCAATGTATGGGTAGCGAAGTCATCTTGGGAGGGCCACCATGTTCACCTGGATGTCCCTAAGTTGGCGTTCTATGAGGCAAAGGCTTGTTTTAATTGGATTTTGGTATCCCGCTTCAGGTCTACTAAGCCACCTCTCGTTGTTTTCCAGCACTGGGTCTCCACATGGGGGCTCCGCGAGCTGGCGTGTACTTTGGTGCTCCATAGGTACTTCTTCTGTATCATGCTGGCTTCGGAGGCTGATTTTCACTGTGCTTGGTGCATGGCCCTGCATTCTGTGGGGTGATGGAACTTTATCCTTTCCAAGTGGTCTTTGGAAGTGCACAAAGGTAAATAGATTCTGGAAACAACACTTTGTCTTTGTCTTCCTGGATTTTTGTTGCCCTTCCAGAATGAAGGCTTTCTCAAAGAAATAGGGGACTTCCTTGGTGGCTTCCTCTACATGGATCTCAACACTAGTAGTGGATTTTCCACCTCGGTTGCTCGCATTTGCGTGTAATTGGACCTTTTTAGGCCTTTGTTAGAGCAGATTAAGCTTCGGGTTACAGACTCCTTCTATTGGTTACAAGAAATATTTTACCCCATATTCCCCAATTATTGCTCGCATTGCCTCCTATAGGGACACTTTGCAGGTTTGCTGCTGCCGTAGATAGAACGGACGTCGCCCCTCCCCTAGGGTGCAGGAGGGGCGGTCCGCCAGGGATTTTCTAGGTTTTCCAGCTCCCCTAGAGGTGGTTCAGGTTGGGGATAAGTCTCGTGTCTCTGATCCACTGCCCCCTAGTTGATGTTGGGACCAGCGCTTATTTAGGACACCGTGAATGGAGATTCCCCTGATCTGTGTCGGGAAATAGTACCCTTTGTTCCAAGGACACCTCATTCTCTCCAGTGTTTCCACTCCTTTTCAATGCGATTAGGGTTATAGCTTTCGGGTGGTGCCTGCATTTGGAGGCTGGCTCTCAAACAAGCACCCCGATCCGCAGGGCCTTTGACATGCCCCCCCTAGTCGTCGTGCTTCCGGGGATTTTCACTGTTGCTAATGAGAGGGATCTTGTCATTACCCCCCAAGCTATGAGGATAGTTATCAAGGATCTATCCTCACCTCAAGAGAATATTCCCTTGTCGGCTCCCTTAGATGGATCTCCCCCCAGGTTCCTTCTTTAGAGGAGAGGTTCCACAACCTCACCTATCGACTGAGGTAAGGCCCTTCTTGGCGCTAACATTGGCTCAGCAATCTCTACAGTCTCGGGTATTTTCACTAGGTCTAAATACAGGATGTAAAAGGTAAAAAGCGCCTCCATCTTCGAGCAGGCTATGAGTTCTGGAGCCAGTCCCAGGACGTTATTTCACTAATGATTGCATTACTCATATGGAACGCTCGGGGCATTGGCACCTAGGTGAAGTTGGATTTTCTCACTTCAGAGATCTCCAAACACAAGGTATCAGTTGTTGTAGTGGTTGAACATGAACAACAACCCAACTGAATCAGGGAATGTTCTAGAAAGCTCAAAATGCAAGGCCTTTTACATGCTGATCCTATCAACAATCATATCTGGATTTTTTGGTTTCTTCATTACACTGTGGATATGGCTCAGGTCGGCAACTAGTTCATTATAGTCAAGGTGGGTCACGGTCACTTGGTCTTTTTCATGTCCTTTGTGTACGGGAACTACAATCATCTTCAAAGAGAAACTCTATGGGATGAACTGAGTGGGTTTGACCTGGGGCCCTTTCTGTGGATTGTGGGGGGGACTTTAATATTGTGGCGGACCTAGTGGGGAGGGAGGGAAGGGGACCATTTCACAGAATAGCCAGCCTGGATTTTAACCAGTTCATGGCTACGAAAGGGCTTCTAGATCTCGAATATGTGGACGACAAGTTTACTTGGTGCAATAACCAGAAGGGAAATAACCACTCATGAAGCCGCCTGGACCACTGTATGGATAACATGCATGCCATATCTACTTTATCCAATACAAAAGTGATGCACCTAGTACACAGTATCTCTGATCATTCTTCACTTCTAGTATCTATGTCTTCTACGTAGGATCTCCAGGAGAGGTTTCAGTATAGACAGTTATGGGCCAACAGTTCGGGCTACCCAGATCTTGTCAGAGCCTCATGGGAGGAGCCTTCTGAGGGAGATAAGTGGACTTCTCATCACAATAAGCTGAGGAGGTTGAAATTGAGGCTCCAAACTTGGTTGAAAGATGTTATTACACTTGATGGGGAGTTAGAAGCAACCATGAAAGAAGTCGAATGCCTCGAGAACTGGTTGGAGGAAACTTAGGATGATCATTCCTTTGAGGAACTCTAGGAAACAAGGACAAGATGGCATAATTTATACTTATACAGGAAATACTAGTCATAGAAGGGGCGAGGATTAAATGGCTTAAAAAAGGTGATAGAAACACTGCTTTCTTCCATGCTTGCATTAAGGAGAGGAAAAGGCTGGTTAAGCCTAACATCATGTTAGAGGATATATCCTTTATAGATGATAGGGACATCATCAGAATCTTGGCCAACTCCTTCTTGGAAATCCTAGCTGGCCCTAATGAATGCATGGCCAATGGGTACCCCTCGAAGTCCACTGAGTTTTTTTGAATTGGTTCCCAGCCATGTGTTTGAATGGGACAATGACATCTTGGGGTCTATCCCCAATGAGAAGGAGATATTGGAAGCATTAATGCACCTGAACCCTAATAGTTTGGAGGGACCAGATAGTTTACCTGGATATTTTTATAGATCATCTTGGGATATTGTGAAGAATGGTTTAATTGAAGCTATTCAGGACTACTTCAGGGGGGTGTCCTGCCATGTGTAGCATGTGCCGCCACACTTGTGCTTCTTCCAAAAACCAATAATTCCACTGATATTTCACATTATTTCCCCATGATCATGTGTAATACCCCTAAAAAATCTTGTCTAATATTATCAACTCCATAATAACCCCTCTCATTATGAGGTGGGTGTCTTTAGAGAAGCATGGTTTTATCAAGGGTCGGCTGATTCAGGAGGCAGTGGCTCTAGCACAAGAGATGCTCTGGGACATAAATTTCAAAACTCATGGATCTAATATGTCCATCAAGATGGATATTAACAAGGCTTATGAATTTATGTAATGTAGATTTATCAATTAGGTTATGGAAGGTATGGGATTTAATCCTTGGAACATTGATTGTATTTTTTTATTCTTTAATTCTACATGGATCTCGGTTAATTTTATGGGGAATTCGTATGGGTTTTTTAAATAAACTCAGGGCCTAAGGCAAGGGGACCCAATCTCTCTATGTCTCTTTATCCTATTTCAGGACATTTTGAGTAGACAAATCCACAAGATCATTGGTAAGGGTTACATTCTGCCTTATAAAAGGAAGTTGAAGGCTCTAGCGGTGTCCCACCTCATGTTTGCCGATGATACCTTACTTTTATTAAAAGCCTCGAGCTGTTCCATTTAGGGCTTGATTAGAGTGTTGGAGGGATACTTCCATTGGAGTGGGAAACTAATTAACAATAACAAAATCAGTTTCTACATCTCCAACAGATGTTCCTCTTGGTGTATATCTACTGTGAGCAACAAGTTGGGCATGGAGCGAGGGGATTTTCCTATGGATTATCTAAGTATACCCATCACACCTGGAAGAGTCTGCATTCATGACTTTGATCCACTCCTCAGTAGGATCACTAACTGGGTTCTTAATTGGAATAACATTTATCTCTCCTTTGGGGGACGGATCATGCTGGTCAATAGTGTGCTGCTAGTTACCCCAATGCACACACTATCCGCGATTAGGGCCCTGAAAATAGTTATCAAGAACATTAAAAAGCTTTTTTCCAAGTTTATTTGGGATCCATTTTCTAAAGGTAAAAATAATTGGTTCTCTTGGAACAAGATGGAACAATCGGTTAGAGAGGTTGGTATCAATGTGTGCAGTCTTGTTGATACCCTACACTGCATGCATGAAAAGTTCTCTTGGAGTATTCTAAAGCAGTGCTCACTGTGGGGGTTAACCATGCACACCATTGGCTTGGGGCACTATGATACAAGAGAGGGCCAATACTCACCACTTGTTAAGGTATTGGGCCCCCTTGTTGATGACCTTAGACCACTGTACCGTTGGATTGTAGGGAGAGCGAACCTATCGTTTTGGAATCAGAATTGGTGAAGTGAAAGGTTAGGCTTCCTGGGGTGCCCTGCTCTCACCATCTCCTTCCAGAAAGCCAGTAGTCCCCCCCCCTTCATCAAAGTAGTGTTTAATAAGGAACATCAGGAGTTTTTTGATCTCATTGAGCTCACACCGAACCTTGATATATGTGTGTTCACCCCTTCTCCCTCATGAATTTTTTCTTCTAAAGATTATCAGTGTGCCTCATATGTTTGGACTCATATGAACGAATGGGATGAGATCATCTAGGTTAAGAGAATCCTTACCAAATTCAAATTTATCACTTGTAGGATAAGAAATTTATCGATTTTAACTAATGATAATATCAAGAGATGTGGTTTTAATCTTGCTTATAGGTGTGTGTGCTGTAAGTCTCACAGTGAAGAGAGCTCGAACCATCTGTTTTTCGTAAGAAAATGGGCATGCAAGGTATGGTTTTACTTCGGAGGATTCACTGATTTTTCTTGAAAAGTATGGTTGATCGCCACTTTTTGGAGAAATGGTACCATGGATCGGGAGGAGCTGGGCCGAAGAGGTTGGCCCGCACAGTCCTCATGCAGGTCGGTTGCTGGTGTCTGTGGAGGGTGAGGAACAGAATGAGGCACAAAGGGGGAAACATGTCGGCTGTTGTGATCATCGTATGGATGAGGAACTTGTTATTTGACCTAGACAGGGTGATGTGGAACTGGAATGAAGCCCCTTCAATGATTCAGTTTTGTTTTGGGTATAGGGTTGTCACTCCCAGCGAGAGAGGGAACAACTGGGTTCGCTGGCAGCCCCCACAGAATGGCATGAAGCTCAACACGAATGGGTCTTGTATCTTGGGTACTATGCATGGTGTTGGGGTGGTGCGTGACACTAGCGAGTCCGTCTTCATGGTGTTTACAGTCAATCTAGGATAGGGATCTTCACTAAAGGCAGAATCCATGGCAATGCTCACAGGGCTGAGGTTATGCTTACATTGGGGCTTGGTTATTATAGAAGTGGAAACAGACTAGTTGATTGTTCACAATTATTTACAAGGTAGTGGCAACCCACCTTGGGTGATTGACTATATCATCAGGAAGTGTAAAATAATCCTCACCGATAATACTAAATTTTCGCACATGTGGAGGTAAGGGAATAAAGTAGCAGACCATCTGGAAGCAATGGATTTCACTGGCTCAGAGAATGTGTGGGTTCATACTAGGGACAGCCTGAATCCCTAGGGGGTTAATTTGATTAGAGGGGATGCCCTTGGTCTCCATTATTCCAGACCCCCTAGGAGTGGTCCGGTTTGTCTAGTTGTGCCTATTTTTATCTATTTTTTTCTTCTTCTTTTTACCCATTTTTGAATAAAAATAATAATTTATGATGATATGTTAAGGGACTGTATTCTTTATTTTATAGGTTCCTAGGAGAAGCATATACCTTTTGTTGAGTTTACCTATAATAATAGCTTCTAGGAGACAATTCAAATGACTCTGTATGAGGCCCTCTATGGTAGACTGTGTCGTTCGCCTTTATGCTGGCTCGAAGCAGGTGAGGTAGCTATGTTGGGTCATCATCTCATTCAGGAGACTTCTGAGCAAGTTCAACTGATTCAAAAGCATATGACTACAACTTAGTCCAAACAAAAGTCTTATATCAATCGTCGTTGTAAACCACTAGAGTTAGAGGTGGGACATCAAGTCTTTCTACGTGTTTCTCTAAGGCTGAGTCACAGGCAGATCAGGAGGCAGGGAAAGTTATCACCAAGATACATCAGGCCATTCGAGATAGTGGAGAGAGTTGGGCCAATAGCCTATCGGTTACTGTTACCTCAGAAGTACCATGTCATGCACAGCGTTTTCCATGTATCTCAACTCTGACAATATCATCCAGACCTATCTCATTATTTTGACCCTAATGACATTGAGCTTGAGGCAGATGCATCCTTTGCAGAGCATCCGATCTTTATCGTCGATTGTAGCATGAAAGTTCTCTGAGGCGGGTCAGTCCCTATGGTCTGGGTGTTATGGCAACACAGATGTGTTCAGGACAAGACCTAAGAGCGAGAGACAGATGTACGTGCGCAGTGGTCGGAACTATTCTCTGACGATGCTTCACTACCCTCAGAAGGTCAACTCAGGGATGAGTTTTCTTAAAGAGGGGAGTTTGTAATGTCCCATCTTTAATCAGGTATAGACCGTTTTAAATTTTTTAGTCTAGTTCCTTAAATAGACCCAGGGCGCGCGCCGGCGCACCCCCCTGTGGGTCCCGGGCAGCTATTTAAATAATTTGAATAACTGCAAAGGTTTCATGAAAAATGTTATATTGCGCTTTAGCAAAGTGTTTGGGATTAAAATAATTAATTAAGGATTAAAAAATAAATAAGAAGATATTTAAAGAAAATTTAAAAAAACAAGAAGGGATACAAATAAATTTAGAAATAAAATAGAAAGGGGGTTACATAAAAATTAAAAATAATTAAAATGGGAGATTAACATTTTTTATTATTTTTATCCTTTTTCTTTTCCATCATTTTTATTATATTTTATTTTTCATTTTATTTCCCTTTTTCTTTTCTTTCATTCTTCTCTAATTTTTTTTCTTTTCTTTATTTTTTTTCTCTCCTCTCTTCCTCTCCTCCCTCTCATGTCGCGCCTCTCCCTCTCCCTAGGTGGCGCACCCCCTTGCCCCCTCTTTGGAAGACCGCCACACCTCTATTCTTCATTGTTTCCTTCGCCGTCAGGTGCACTGTAAACCTTAAGGCAAGGATAACCTTGTGCATTTGGAATTTGAGGATTTTAGTGAGTATCCTTCGCGCAGTTCGCCGCGAAAGGATTTTACCCTATTTTGGGGTTTTTTTAAAATCATATGTTTTCTTCCAATTTAGGTCAAATCAAAACCTACCATGGATTATAGAATCATCTAAAACTATAAAGTACGGTGTTTACTCGTTTTCCCTCCATTTTGTTGTGATTTGTAAAAATGCACGGTTGTGTCGTTCGTCGGTGCCTACTGACTTTGTGCAATTTCACCCAATATTTTCAATTTAATTGTTTTGATTAATTATTGCAGCACTTTTTATCATAAAATAAATTGTTTAAATTGTTGCAAAGGTGGTCAGACACCCCTTTGGGAATGCTGATGTGGCCGGTATAAATTTCCTTAGCCCAAGCATTTAATTTAATTAACTGCATGTGTTACGCAGCCCATTTTTATTGTGTTTAATTTAAATAATTAATTTAGATTAATTATGAACCTTGAATTGTTGGGTATTTGGTAGTTGTTTGTGTTGATTTATTTATTTATTAAAAAGTGAATTTATCTACTTGTGTTGATACGGTATCTTCCCTCATTAAGTTTTTATGTTGTAATATTAAATTAATACTTTGTGTTACATAGGTGTATCTGCTTAGATTTCAAGCTGCAATTACATATGCATGCTATGTCATATCTGATGCTATGAAATTTTAATTAAATTCAGGGTAGGGAGAGAAGGTGGGTCCCGTATTAAGGGTCACACTTGGACCCTCCATTCCTAACTGGTTACCACTACGCGTCAGGGGGCGGTGTCTTTCGTTTTGCGAGACCGAGACTTCCTCGGGATTTTTAAATACTTATGAGTGATACCAGTTCCAAAAGGGCCCATCGAGGATGGATCCATTGGCAATGTGGCTAATCCAGCCTCAGATGATGCTCAACCCCTTTTTGCGAGATCAGGACGGACTCATGGTAAAGTCATGCCTCGAGCGATACTTGGTCTTTCGAAAGATTGCTTTAGACAAGCTTGGTGGTATTGGATAATTTGAAGGATGTACCATAGCGATACCTTCGGGGTGGTATCGGACTCCAACTCTCAACTTGAACATTAATAATGATGCACTGAAGGTTTATGTTAATGCCTCTTTGAGTCTCTTGAGAATTATGAAATTTTTCTGGTATGTTGAAGCACACCTGGTTGACACATGATTTAGACCCCAAGTTAAAGCACAAGATTGGGGGTATGTCTCTTCCTTGTTTTACCTTAATTTTCTAGGCAAATATGTATACATATGTGCATCCTGCTTATTACAGGTACTCCTTTCAGACTTCTGTCTTAAACCGAAGCAGGTGATTAGGAACGAGTTCCATTGGGAACTCGGGCCAAGTTATTTATTTTATTGCACTTAATTAATTACCTGTATTTGTTATATAATGGCACACTACATTTTATTACTGCATGAAATGGAATGGTTTAGACATCGTGGGTGCTGGCCTACTGGGATTTTATCTCACACCCTGCTCGGGTTTCATTGAGACCCGAGTAGATTACATGCTTGCAGGTATTGATAAAGGGAAGTGTGCTGCTTCTGATGCTTGATTGTTTCTTGCTTCTTAGGATAGAGACTGGGGCAGAGGACCAAGTTTTGCTCATTATGCAGTTGTTGCACTTTGTGTCTTTTCATTTTAGTTTACAGTATGCTTGGGTTTCTGTTTTCTGTACTTTCAGTTTAGACAGACATCATAGTATGACATTGTTTTGTGAGCTTCCGCACTTGATTATTATTCAATTGGATTATTCATATTGCTTCTACTGCAGTTTATTCATTTATATGCTTCTGCTATTTATTATTAATTATTGTTTACTTCTGCTGTGATAATACCTATTACCTATGAGGGTATAGTCTCCCCCACGGACACGAAAAAGGCCCTTACTGCTATTCGGCAGCATCTGGTGTTTGGAGAGGTGCCCTTGAGGTTATGTGGCAAACCCGGCTCATGGCACCCTTCAGGTGGCTCCTGGGAGGGGGACGCTACACGAAGCCATTAAAAACATGTGTTGGGGGGTCAAAACTAGGAAAAATCCATCATATTATCATGAAATCAAAAGAAAATGACCATTGATTGATTTTTGAAATGTAGGAACTGACAACATGTCATTTT
Source organism: Viscum album (assembly GCA_963277665.1). Classification (NCBI taxonomy): domain Eukaryota; kingdom Viridiplantae; phylum Streptophyta; class Magnoliopsida; order Santalales; family Viscaceae; genus Viscum; species Viscum album. The sequence goes on from OY728142.1 coordinate 72,007,674, forward strand.
GAGTTACGATCTGTCTGGGATGCTTGAAAATGCATTTTTACTGTTTTTAAACACTAAAACATGCATGTAGCGGTTAAAATCATAGAAAATGACCTCATATTGATGTGAAATCTTGAGATATCCACTGTTCATTTATTTTTGATATGTATGCATAGATGACACATTAATTTGATGTGTAGAGTGGTCGGAATGGCTCGGTAAACAGTTTTTAAATGTATCGAAGCCTTTAAAAACATGTGTCGGGGGGTCAAAACTAAGAAAAAATCCTCATATTTCCATGAAATCAGAGAAAACCAACTGTAGAATGATTTGTAAAATGTATGAACTGACAACACATCATTCCAAGTAACGGTTTCCCCGAGAAGCTCATAAATGCGTTTTTAGTGTTTTAAAACACTAAAACATGCATGCAACGATCAAAACCATAGAAAAAGATCATAGATTGATGTGAAATCATGGTAAAACCACTATTGAGTTATTTTTTATGTGTATGTGTAGACAACACGTCAATTCGATGTGCAGTGTGGTCGGAATGGCTCGGTAAATAGTTTTTAAAGGTACTAAAGCCTTTAAAAACGTGTCTCGGTGAGGTCAAAACCTAGAAAACATCATCTAATTTCCATGAAATCAGAAGACAATGACCGTAGATTAATTTTTGAAATGTAGGAATCGACGACATGTCATTTCGAGCTATGGTTTTCCCAGGATGCCTGTAAACAAGTTTTTAGTGCTTCAAAACACATAAACGTGCGTGTAATGGTAAAAACCATAAGAAACAAGCCCAAATTGATGTGAAATCATGGGAAAACCACTGTTGAGTTATTTTTGACATGTACGGGTAGATAACATGTCAATCTAACATGTGGTGTGGTCGAAATGGCTCGATAAACAGCTTTTAAAGGCATTGAAACCTTTAAAAACGCGTGTGAGGGGGTCAAAATGAATAAAACATCATTGGATTGCAATGAAATAATAGGATAACAACCATAGATTTATTTTTTAAATGTAGGAACTGAAGACACGTCATTCTAAGTTACGGTTTTCCTGGAATGCCTATAAACACATTTTTAGTGTTTTAAAACACTAAAACGTGCGTATAATGGTAAAAACCATAGAAAACGGCCTCAGATTGACATGAATTCATGGGAAATTCATTGTTGAGTAATTTGTAATGTGTACGCACAATCAACACATCAATATGATCTGCGGTGTGGTCGGAATGGCTCGGTAAACCGTTTTTAAAGGTACTCAAGCCTTTAAAAACGTGTGTCGGGGGGGTCAAAACTAGGAAAAAATCATTGGATTGTTATGAAATCATAGGACAATGATTGTAGATTGATTTTTGAAATGTAGGAACCGATGAAACGTCATTCCAAGTTAGAGTTTCCCTAAAATGCTCGTAAATGCGTTTTTAGTGTTTTAAAACACTAAAACGCGCGTGTAATGATCAAAACCATCGAAAATGATATCATATTGACATGAAATAATGGGACAACCACCATTGAGTTGTTTTTTACATGTACATGCAGACAATGCGTCAATCTGATGTTTGGTGTGGTCAGAATGGCTTGGTAGATGGTTTTTAAAGGTACTGAAGCCTTTAAAAACGCGTGTTGGGGGATTAAAACTAGGCAGACATCGTCGAATTACCATAAAATCAGAGGAAAAATTGCCGTAGATTAATTTGTGAAATGTAGGAACCAAAAACACATCATTTTGAGTTACGATTTGTCCATGATGCCCGTAAACATGTTTTTAGTGTTTTAAAACACATAAACATGCGTGCAATGGTCAAAACCATAGAAAATGACCTCAAATTGACATAAAAATCATGTGATAACCACCATTGAGTTATTTTTAACATGTACACACAAAAAACGCGCCAATCCAACGTGCGGTGTTGTCAGAATGACTCAATAGATAAACAATTTTTAAAGGTACCGAAACCTTTAAAAATGTGTGTCGGATGTCAAAACTAGATAAATGTTGTTGGATCACAATGAAATCAAAGGATAACGACTATAGATTGATTTTTGAAATATATGAATCGACGACACATCATTCTGAGTTATGGTTTTCCCGGGTTGTCCGTAAACGTGTTTTTAACGTTTTAAAACACTAAAATGTGCGTGTAACGGTAAAAACCATAGAAAATGACTCCAGATTGACGTGAAATCATGAGACAACTGTTGTTGAGTTATTTTTGAAATATAGAACATTTTGTCATATCAAAGTCTTTAAAATTTGTTTATAAAGTAAATTTCAACCACACCGCATGTCAATTTAAAAATTAATTAGAATGTTATATACTTAACCCTTTTCAGCTTCAAGTGTTGAATCCTATCTTAAATAGATAAGTTTATGTTTTCAAAGTGTTTTCCATGATATATTATTTGTTTTATGTAACAATGTTTTATGTTTGATTAACAAAATAACAAATTTTATGTGCAATATTCTGAATATATTATGTGTCTTTTATCCTTCACATATCTTTCTTAAATATTATTGTTTTTATTGTAGGTGACAGATGTTGGCAGTAGGCATGAGATCAACCGTTCTGATCAACGACATTCTTCTGAAGACAATCGTGATGGCTCTTAGTTTCCGTGGTATGTTTAAATTTTATTAATGATTCTACTGTAATTCTAATTTATTATGTTTTGTTTTAATTTTTGTCTTTTTTGTTACAATTGATGATATGATATGATCGGTTTCAGTTAATGAGATTATGTGGAGGCAGACTGATGTAATAGAGGTCGTGGGGAAGATGTATATTGGTCATGAGTTGTTGTTGGACATATTTTAGATGTATATATTGATGATTGAGGTAATGATGACTGAGGTTATGATGACCGTAGATGTATGTAGATATGACTGTGTATGTATCATGTATGATGTATTCGTGATGAGTTATTATGTATATATGTTTTCGTTTATTATATGTCAGAGTTATTATATTTATATTTTTTTATGAAATATTTTAAAAAAACTAAATTTTTAAAAAATATTTAGGGGCGGTTAATATTAACCGCCGCTAAACATAACTGCCACTAATATACTTAGTGGCAGTCAGGTTCATCTTATCTATTTTATTTTTGGGTTTTTTTTAAAAAAACCGCCACTATATAAAACTAAAACTGCCGCTAAATGATAAAAAAATGACACATATAAAACTCCTAAATGAAACAAATCGTCACGAAATGACTGTCGACCGTTACGAAATGTTTTATTAATGTTATGATTCTTGGACGTCATAGATGACGATGAGTGGGTCCGAGATATGGCCCCTTAATACATTGAATAATGATTTATTTTTCGAAAAAAATATACTGAAATTAATCGAATTGGGTATTCCATTTATGGGTGGTTACAAGTGATTATAGATTATATGAAAACAATAGTGACGCCGTGGACCTCCCACAATAAACTTCCAGAAGATGATGGGCTTGAGACTCTGCCCTCACCATGCCTCCGACCATTTCGTCCCCGGACGGATCATTAGGTCGCAGTCGTCTGACCATCGGAAAGAGAATATTCCAGCGGTGACAGCGCCGCCGGCCGCAACTCCAGCGCTACATTTCTCGTTGTTAGCGTCAGTGTTCCGGCGGCGACTCCTCGCTGGCGCCGGGTCCGCCTCTTTAGTTGCCGTCGGAGCTAATTTCGCCGGAATCACGAGTTATTTTCTAGGTTTCTCCCCAGAAATTGGGCGAAATTTGAAGCTGGATGTCGTATATCCGATTGGCGACTACAGGCGCTGCTTCGAAACCAATGAAGGATTTGGTTAGTAAATCGGGAAGTCAATAGTTCTGCCCTAACTTGTGGGTTTTCTGTCTTTCTTCTCTATGTTAAAGTGATCTTTGTAGTGGTGAAATGAACGAACAGAATTCATATACCCAGCAAATTGGGTAGGAGATCAGACAGTATTATACAGAGTTGCAGAGAAGGCAGAATACAGGAGATCGCTGGACCCACCTCCGGTAGCAGATTCATGGCCCCGCCGGCTGGAAATCAATGAACCGATTGTTGCATTTGGTCCACCAGGTTCAAGTGGAGAGCTCAATGTCAGTGTCGTTGTGTCCCCTGTCCCTCTCGGTTTCTCGTAAGCTCTTTCCTTTCTGAGAATCTGTGGCAGCTTCGTTAGAATGTTTTCTGCAATGCCAGTTAGCTTTCCCCGTGTGCAGGTTTGAGGCATTTGGAGGACCCAAAGAAGTAGGAGAAGCTGTGATTAGGGCTATTGCAGGATCTGGTCAACGACCAGAAGTGCGAGCTGCTCTAATACAAGCATCTTCGAGGCAAAACCCAAACCATCTCAACAATGAGAAGTACTATGAGCTAGAATTTACAGTGGAAAGCCCTTCATTTAGGAGGAGAAACGTGGCAGTGTGTTGTGCTCGAGCTGGAAGGTTATTTACTCTAAACGTTCAAGCACCAGAGTTGGCGTGGCCGGTGGTTAAATCTGAGTTCTACACGATTGCCCACTCTTTTGCTCTCTTTTCTTAGTTTTGAATCATCGATCCCAAGATAACGTTCTGTAGAAATATGTTTTCGTTGATTGAATTACTTTTGTTAATTGATTCTCTCATTTGGGTTTTGTTGGTGTTATGCTTAATTGTATGATATTTTGCTGGCCTGTCTTATATCTAGTCGTATTATTTTTCAGCCTTAACTGTTATAAATTCTCTGAAATTGGTTGGCATGACTGTTCTTCTTTCTTTTCGTTTTTCCTTTTGGTATCAGTTATGCATTGCCATTAGGATTCTTGCACTCACTAATACTTCCCATTGAGTTTTGCAGCAGGAAAACTGATAATCTTATTATTGACCCTCTAGTAATGACAACCTCTAGTAGGGCACCATGTACCAGTGAAAGCTGACCGGGTATCTGGTGGGTACCTGAGCAGTTTTTTTTTTTTAATTACCTAAATTAATGTGCTAAAATGAGATGTTGGGCCGAAATCCCTCTCAATGACTTTTCAGTGTTTTTGGGTTGTGTTTGTTGACAAATCATATTGACCAAGTGGTTCTGAAAGTGTTTGAAGGTGCTCAAAATTAGCGCATTGAAGGCGACATCGTTTCTCGGCGTGTCAAATTTTTGGGCCTAACAATTTGGAGGTTCGGAGTTGGTTTTTAGTAAAGGAATGTTTTATGTGAAGTAGAGTACGCGGATTCTTTGGTCAAGTATGGGAAATCACGATGGAAGCTCGCGGTTGGTGGACCGTGAGGTCAAGCACGGAGTCCGTTAGGTTGAATATGTGGCGTTAGAGCATGAAAGGTGAGTACGCAGATCGCAAAAAGGAGTTTGTGGTATGTGATGTTGGTAACACATGAGTTTAAAAGAAGGGCTTAACTGTAATTGTGATTAGCGGATTAATTGGAGGGATTTGTCTAAAAGGACCCCTAATCACTTCATTTAGTATGGAACAAATCAATTAAATTAATCATTGTTGAAGGAATTCAGCTTAGTCCAAAAGTGTGTTCGCGTAGTACACGTCTGTGGAAGGGAGTTCGCGAAAGTCAGTCCACAAAGTGAAAGTTTACGAAAGGGAGTTTGCGGGGCAGTCTGTAAAGTTGAAGTTTGCGGAGGTGGGGGCGGAGTTCGTGAGACAGCTTGCGAAGTCGTGAAGGAGTTCACGAAGCAAGAGTATGCGAGGCAGCTCGTGAAGTTATGAGGATGAGTTCGCAAAGTAGGAGTACGTGAGGCACCTCGTGAAATCTTGATGGAGTACGCGGGGGCAACTCACATAGGACAGTCTGTGAAGTGGAGTTTGCGGTGAACAATTTTTCGTGAGGTCGAGTTCGCCGAAGAGCAGGGGAGTTCATGGAAGTGTAGGAGAGTTCGAGTACGTGGTGTAGAGTGTTCCGCAAAGTCAAGTACGTGAAAGAGTGGATTTTATCTCTCGAATGAAAACGAGGCTTCATGGCACAATCATATACATGTGAACCAACTCTTAGCTGATTCATAACTTCATAGGATTTTTTCCCCGAAGCAGTGATCAATGGAGGAGGAAAAAAGAGCAGTGAGATCGTGGCGTCCTACCCTGGAGCAGTGCACAAAGGAGGGGAAGAAGGAAATGAGTCTTGGGTGGCAATGAGTCAAACCCTAAAAGTTGTCAAGGTAGTGTTCCTGACACGGAGTGACCATGACCAAACAATTGTATCCACATAACTAGTGAATATTAGTGGATTTTGACACATTGACACAACATCAATGTGTGCTCTTTGGACGTAACCCAATGTGGGTGAACTAGATAAAATTCTCGTGTCTTGTATGTTTACTTACACTCTACAGTGTCGAGTCAAAAGACTTATTTTCTAACTTTATTTTTGAAAATCACAATTCACTCTTTAAATGTTTCCTATTGTTAATCCTTATCATTCAAAAGTTATTAAGTTTTGTAAGAAAATAATTAGTTTTACCAGATAGGGAAATTCAATACTATCAGACAAACATTTATCAATTATATCGGACAGACGAGTACTAAGAACATCAAGATAGACATGTACAAATTATATCAGACGAATATATACAAAGTTTACCAGACAGAAGGATTACAAAGTCCATCAGTGTAAGGGCTCGAATTTGTGTGGATCAACCCTTTGCGTTTTTTCGAAGATCGAAGTGATCAGAGTGGCTCAGAAGAAGTTTGGAGGAGTTCAGTTAAGTAAAAGCTGGAAAGGGAGGATTACATGTCGTGTAACTGAATTACACGACGTGAAATTTTGTTTCATAGGTTGTTACACGACGTGACTGGGGTTACATGACGTGAATGGGGATTACACGTCGTGTAATCCCCCGCTGCTATATGTTTTTATAACATTTCAGCCGCTCGAGTTTTCACAACCTTACGGCTGCTACTCCCCTTCCTCTCGTCCCAGGCGACCCGACACTCCCCTCCTTGGCGTTTTAGGGATCCCTTCGATGGGGATCGATCGCGGGCTTCTATCTTCGATCCGTCTTCGATCCAAGGTATGATCTACCTTCGTTCTTGAGGTTTCTTCGATCCGTTTCCTTCCGTTTCTCCTTGCCATGTGATGACGCGTGATCTTCATGTTTCTAATAGAGTTTTCTTAGTGGTTGGTTGGTGCGATTGTGCCGCGACGTCCTCGGGTGGATGCAGTTGTTGCAGAAGAGGTGATCGTGATCCGTTGCTTTGATTCATTCTAGTGCGAAGAACGTCAATGATCTTTTGAGGTAGGGGATTCGTTGCTTCTCTTTTATTTATGTGCAATCGTAGAGCTAGCATGATTTAGCCCCTTGGGTCGCAATGAAATTGACCTAATAATTATATGAACCGAATTAAAGAATTGGTATCGATCGTATGTTGTTGTTTTATACCGTGATAATGGGTTTTTCTTGATTTGCTAGATAGTGTGATATCTATGCATTGTTTGATTTAGTATGTTGTTCTTGATGGAAATTGGTAAAGAACATAAAGCTGAAATTAATTGATAATAAATTGACTAAAAGATAAAAATGCATGTTTAATAAATCCGGTTGTTATTGTTGTAATTTGATGATAATCAAATTGATGTAAGTGAGCATGTTTAATTGAATTGGTTGATAAACCTGAAGTATGTTGATGCTTGTTGACAAAAGTAGTAAAAATATGTTAAATTAATTGTTTAATTAATTTGTGATAGCTTGAGAAGCTTGTTTCTTAGGTTGTTCGTAGTTGAGACCCGAATAATGAATCAGTTAATTCAAGATGGAATAAGAATCGGTTGTGTGATAAGTTAATGCCTTGTAGGGCCTAAGTTGCCCGCTTGCTTGTAAAGACCGAGTGTCTGTGCTTTGGAGCCGTGAGAGCTCGTTGTGTGTGAAGGCTGAATGCCTTACTTTGGGGCTGAGATCCCATTGCTATGTTTGTTCCTGCTGTTTGTGATGTGCTCTGGATACGAGACTTGTGGTTGTGGGGGTTGGGAGGCCTGAATGTGACGTGAGCTTGGGATGGATGAGCTTGGAGGGTTGTTGTGGTATGTGGGGGAAGGGAGACCCAGTGGTTGTGGCAGCAATTGATGCCTAGAGTGTCGAGATGCATTGGTTTATGCATGTAGCTGTCGGGGAGGACACCGGGGACGATGGAACGAGTTGAAGCTGAGCTTACTCGCTGATGTGAAAGTGATTGATGTTGAATTTTTTGTTTGTTTATCTGCTTTACTTTCCCCACTGCTTGAGGTAGATGGTCTTGCTTACCCTCCTTCCAAAAGAGGCGAAGACGCGCGATGTATGCCACGTGCTTTCCGTGTTTAGCTTCTCGAGGATGGATGAGTCTACGCTCCTGCTATAGGCAACAGAGACTCGACGAGTAGTTAATCTTTTCATCATGTTGAGCCCCTTGTGTTTACTAGCTTAGAATGCTTTTCTAGAATGTCTGGGAATATGGAATTGGTAATGTTGTTGAATAAATGAATAAATGATGTTAACCCATGAGGTTGGAGCTTGCTTGGATGCAATGTTGAGGGTGTGATTCTGAGAAGCCGTGGACCCGGTTTGGTTATGCCTGGAGGGCATGTAACTTGGTTGTGATGTTAATGGAATGTGATGTGGGAATTGATAATGGTTAATTAATGGTTAAAGAATAATTTTAAACGTAAAGTGAAATTGATAAAAAGGGATAAGTAACTTAATGTAGCTCTTTAAATAGTTGTGTGCTTATAGAATATCTAGTCTTAGTAGTGGTAGCTGGGAGTCCGAGAGACATTAGGTGCAATTGAGTCTGAGATTAGGTATTGCCCATAGTGTTGTTGTGAGCTATATTATATCCGGTACTTTTTTGTGTTTCTATATGCTACTCCACCCTGTCAATTAGGGCAACTGACATCCCAGGGATTCTGAGCCCTGAAGGGGTGTTTTCCCTAACATCCCGATGGGAGGATGGATGAATGACTACCCCTTTTATCCCCACTCTCTTCTCTTTGTAGTTACTTGTGTTGGTATGCACGACAGTTAGTTTTCCTCATATATTTTTGTAGAAGGCTGTAATGACTTGTGGTTATTTCACACACACATATTCTGGATATAGTTTCCTAAGGACTACTATAGGTATAACGTGTATAGGTTGTGATGATTTGAGGATCCTTACTCGGTGTTTGAGATGTAATGGCTTGAGGAATAATACCATATGTATGATACACGTTATGTGAGTTTTGGTGGCTTCCAGAAACTACTTGATTACTTCTGGTTGTGTGGATGGTGTGGTGTTTCGCCCAGGTGTCTGCGGGCAGACCTTTGTGTTGCACAAGGTGCATGTTGTGGTGCTATGCCCAGGTGTCTACGGGCTAGCTTTTTTGGAGAGAGATGCTTAGGACATGTGACATTGGGGAAAAATTGCAAACCAGTGGGGAAGTGGTAGTGGGGTACCCTTGACATTTTTTATTATATTATATGCTCTTGTATGCGATACTTGGTCAGAGTAGCCATGGTGAGGCTGAGAACTTAGTATACATGTTTAGGTGATGAGTTAGTTTCACTTGTTGTTCACTGTGATTTAGCATGTTTTCTTTACTTTTGCACGAGAGGCTCTAGGGAGGATCCTATTGAGTATACTGTTATAGTATTCCTGTGTATATATAAACTATTTTTCAGGTCACTTGAAGCAGGTTGGAGATCAGACTGGTTACTATTAGCTCAGGGTTTTGCAGGAGCTGTTCGGGATTCGTGGTCACTACCGTTTTACTTTCTTTTGGCACTTGCAGTTTCCTTTTCAGTTGTATTAGTCTTTTCATGACATTACACATGTGTACTTGGGTTTTCTTTTATATTGTAGTCTGAACAGGAGTTGGTTGGTGTCTGTCTTATCTATCTCTTTCGCATGTGTTCTCTTAGAGGGTAATGTCTCCCATCGGTGTGTTTACTATACCCTCGGTGCTAGTCGCCAACCCAGAGTCTACTAGAGGCGGGACTCGAGGGTCATTATCTATTATTTCACATTGCCGGCTTAGGAGGGGTACACTTTGTGGGGAGGGGGTCGTGACAATCAGACAAAGTGCTACAAAGTCTACCAGAAAAAGTTCATCAGGTGAAGACCTACAAAGTCTACCAGATGAATATTTACTAAGACAACCGGACAAAGACATTCAAAGTATCTCGAATGAAGACTTATCATTTTTAATGGATAGAATATTCTAAGGCATTGTAATGATTCTATACCAAATGAACATCAGATAGAGTGATGTTGTGTTGAACTCATCGAGAAGAGAAAGAGCTTGTTCGATGTCATTGCAACTGATCGCGACAAGTGCAGAATTTGACTATTGGAAGAATGTCTATAAATGGAACCACAACCTCAGGGAGAAGAAGCTTTTGACATCTGACAATTTAAATTTGTTGTTGAAGTGTTGTAACATTTTTTACTAAGCGTGCTTCATTTGTAATCTTTAGAGTGTTTCCTTTTTAGAATCGTTTGTGAGGATTTCATTGTAAATGCTTTAAGGTTTGTCTATTGTAATAATTATTTGTATGATCTATTGCATCAAGGGCTCTCAAGGATCAAAAGACGGAAATGTGTATGATTTGTTTGTTCAAGGGATTCCAGGGATAGAGAGACAAAGCTTTGTCCGATCTGGTAGATTGAGGGATTTAAAGGCTTGGAAGACAAATCTTGCGACATGTTAAGTGATGGGTACCTAAAGTTGGGTCAAGAGACTTCCTTATCACTTAAGGTTAAAGTGAAGATCTTTCTTAGGAAAGATTCTGTAATTTTTTTGTTACATTCTTTATAAAAGTTGTATTACCTCATTTTACTTGTTTCTACATGAATTATATTTCCACTGTACATTTGAAGTATAGTTTATACTACGTAGTGCTAAAATTTCTTACTCTGTTTATAAAGTATATTGACACAACTCTTTGTTTGATAAACTTTATTAAATAAGGTGTTGAGTAAATTGTATGTTTATATTTTTATAAATTATAATTCACCCCCTTATAGTACTTTGAATACTCTTATGATATCAAATTTGGTATCAGAGTAAGTGTATACTTTTTATATCTTGTTTACACTAACCGTGTTTGTAGAGAAGTGTATTTTTGCTTTATAATGGCAGGTTTGTTCGTAGGGAATTTAGAAAATCTCAATCCTAGCAGAACACAAACTTTTGATGGTGTTGACTATGAGTATTGAAGAGATTGAATGAAGATGTTTGTTATCAACGCTAGTGTGGATAATTTTGTCACGATGACTGGCAGTTATAAACTTTATGTTAAGGAAGTTACAACTTTTTTCTAGAGAAGAAAAGTCTGAATATCAGTTGAACTATAAATTTAGAAATACTTTGTTATGTTCTATGACAAGAAATATTTATAGTCAAATATTTCCCTATGAAACTGCTAACAATATTTAGAGAAAGCTGGAAGTTACTCATTTTGGAACCTCGAAGGTTTTGGCGACTAGAAGCACTATGTTGTGTGCAAATTATCAAGATTTTGATTTTCTACTAGGTGAATCTGTTGCACAGATGCATCAATGTTTTAAGACTATTGTGAATAGTTTGCAATCTCTTGGTGAGAAGGATTTGAATAATTATCAAATTATTGAAAATATTATTGATATTATTCCTAAGGAATGAGAATATAAGTATACAATGATAAATGATCCCAAACATTTAACCAAGATGAGTTCAGATGACTTGATTAAAACTCTCATGCAGTACAAAAGTAGGTTAAAAAGAGATATTGAGAAAGAGAAGAAGAAGAAAGATGTTTCTTTTGATTCAACATCTTCATCTACAACTAAGAAAGAAAAATCTAGTGAGAAGGTTTCTAAATCTTCAAAATCTAAGAAGAAAGTGAAGGTTGATTCAAAAATAAGTTCTAAAGAAGAAAGTGAGAATGATATTTCTCAACTGGATAAGAGGATGCATCAAATAGTTTGTAAGAAATATTTTCATTATAATTATAAGAAAAATAAAAAAGATAGTGGTGATAAGAAAATTTCTTCCGAGATGATTTGCTATGAATGTAAAAAATCCAGGGCATATCAGGCCAGATTGTCTATGGTTGAAAAGAAAGGAAAATAGCTCAATGAAGTTTTATAAAGAAAGAGGGAAGGAAATCTTGAAAGTATCAGAAACATGGACTACAAGTGGATTATATTCATCTACATAAAGTTCTTTTTGTTGATAACAGTGATGATAAAAAATTTATGAGATTTTATGCTGTAATTCTGAAGAATAATTCATGCTACACGGAAAAAGTATCGATTGAATCTCTTACAAAGCACATGAGCCTCAACCTAGTTGGTGAGGTATCCTTAAGTGCATCCACAAGACTCAGATTCAAAACCAGGTAGAGGCATATTTCTGGGTACTATAGCAGTACTGTAGTAGGCACTGTAATAGTACTATACCAGGACTGTAAACTGTGCGGGTACTGTAGCAGACACTGTAGTAGTTACTATAGCAGGTACCATTCGGTACTGTAGTAGCTGGAACTATTCACCTTAGGCCACTAGTTTGGGCTTGAAGTCCTTAAGGATTTCGGGCCACCCAGGCCTTCGGGTCAGTAGGGCTTTCAGGCCACCTTTAAGGCCTTCGGGCCACCTCAAGGCCTTCAGGCCACATGCAGTTTCCCCAGACAGACTACAAAAAAAGAGCAGCCCCAAAAGAAGATTCAGAGCAGGTGCACTCACCAGAGAAGAGCCAAATGGATTTGTTAGAATGAGAGGGCATGACTATGCCATCGGGGCCAGCCTGTGCTTGCACGCGAAGCCTAACCAGATGACCATGCGAAGGTGGAGAGATACTATCATGATACAGATGCTGGGGAGGGGCAATTCCTTGTAGATAGTCTGGTTGAATTCCCTAAGACCTTTGGGTCATGTAATCTCCTAAGCTTACGGGCCATGTAATCTCTGAGCCTACAGGCATTGTAAGGGTTCCCCCTCATCCCTTGAAAGGGGGGTTATCAAAAATCAATAAAAATGAAGGTTTTCGGGCCATTTGGGCTCTTACAAATTTAACTTTAAATGCTAATTTCCCTAAATTTGATGATGATTATTCTTTTACTTCTTCATAAGAAGGAAAAGAATGTTACATCTTATGATGAGCATAATATTCCTAGTTTTGAAGAAATAACTAGATATGTCACATTACTTGAGAAAAAGAATTCAAACGTTATGAAAGACTATAATTATGCTAATACAGAACTTGCTAAATCCAATAATAAAATTTTAAAACTTAATTTCAAATTTTATAAACCTACTTCATAGTTATATAAGAAATATAATTCTAGCTCAACTTGTGATGATGATAATTTAGTTGTAAAACTTAATTTTGAGACACTTAGTATGAAAAAAATTCTATCAAATTTTACTTCTAGGAAGGAAAATTTTGATATTTTATATAGACAGTTGAGACCACATTGAACAACTTCTAGAATAGGTTATACATCACGAAAAACTTATTTCTAGACTAACTATTTTATTCTAAATAATGAACCCTTTTGTATGAAATGTCAAAGAGGTAGACATTAGTAAAATAAATGTTCTTTAAATAAAGTTGAGTCATTTGTTTTTCATAAAGCATGTATCACAAAATAATTAGAAACTATTCAACATAAGAAACTTAGGCAGATGTGGATTCTAAAAGTATTATTTTCTAATAATTCTGGACACAAGCAAGTCTAGATTCCAAAGCCTAAAATATTTTTATTTCAGGGAGAAAGGCTGAGTGAAAACATCCAAAACATATGGCACATGGATAATAGTTATTATAGACATTGATCGGTAAAAAAAAGTTCTTTCATAATATTATAAATATGAAAGGTGGATAATTAACTTTTGATGAAAAATCTCAAGGAGAAATCTACAGAATCAGTGATATTGAATTTATAAGTAAAACTTTAATTTTTAATGTTTTGTATGTTTTAGGATTTTAGCACGATCTCATCTGCATAAGTTAGTCATGTGATGGAGGTTATCTTGTGAATTTTGGGAATAATAAATGTATTGTTCAAAGTTTAGAAGGTAAATTTATTCTTTCTCCTAATAGACATGAGAATGTTTACACTTTAAACTTAAAAGACTTTAGAAGCCAATATCTACCTTTTCTAAGTGCAATGGAAGATCAATATTGGTTGTGGAATAGAAGGTTATGACACTATAATATAATAACTTTAGCCAAAATTTCTGAGAAATAACTAGTTATAGATCTACTAGAGCTTAGGTATAATTATTCTAAAATCGGTGACCCTTGTCAATACGGTAAGAAAACATAAGTCAATCTTTAAATCTATTAGTGAAGTATCAACTTTTGAAGCTTTATAGTTAGTTTACATGGACTTGTTTAGTCCAACACAATTTGGAAGTATTGGAGGAAAATACTATGTATATGCCTTGGTTGATGACTATACTAGATATACATGAGTCTATTTTCTATCTAAAAATTTAGAAGTCTTTTTTTGTTTTAGATTTTTTGTAGCCCATGTTAGAAATGATAAAAATCTACCTTTGGTTTTTATTTATAGTGATCATGATAGTGAGTTTGAAAGATTTGATTTGAAAATTTTTTTAGTAAAAAAGGCATTACACATAACTTTTCATCTCCCAGAACACCTCAACAAAATGATGTAGTTGAATGAAGAAATAGTGTTATTCAAGAGATTACAAGAACATTGTTGAGTGAATACTCATTTGCTAAATTTTTTTGGGATAAAGCTATCAGTACTACTTACTATACTATAAATCATGTTTTACTTAGACATTTTCTTAATAAAACTACTTGTGAGTTGTGGACAGGAAGAAAACAATACTTTCTTACTCTATATTTTCTAGATATAAAGTATTTATCCTTAATAATAAAGATAACTTATAGAAATTTGATCCAAAATCTGATGAGGTATTTTTTCATGGATATTCTACAACATGTAAGGCCTATTGTGTTTTTAACAAATAAACAAACATTGTTATGGAAATGGTGCATGTTAAGTTTGATGAAATTGATCCTTATGTTTTCAAATGTTCAGAAATTTTATCTTTGGATGATGTTTTCAAAACTGGTTTTCAACCCATGTTAAAAATTCTTCGAATATAAGAATAACTAAAGAAATACTTTTAGAAGTTGTACCTTTGGAATAAGTTCAACCTATTGATAAAGAATAATGTTTTTATTATCCAAGGAATTAGTGAATCTTAATGAATCATTATGCCGATAATATCAGTGGATATATAGATCAACTAGTCAAAACTCAAAGTTCCTTAAGAAATAAATATGAACATTATGCATTTTTGTCTTAGTATGTTTGAACAAAAAACAATTAATGAGTCTTTAGGTCATGAATATTGGATAAGGGAAATACAAGATGAACTCAATTGATTTGAGAGGAAAAAATTTTGTACTTTGGTAGAACAACCTAAAGATCTTCTTGTTATTGGAGTAAAATAAGTTTTTTATAAAAAATGTGAAGAAAATGGAATTATTTTAAGAAATAAATCAAGTCTTGTTGCTAAGGGTTATAATCAACAGTAAGGTATAGATTATGAAGTAACTTTTGCACCAATAGAGAGACTTGAATATATGTTTATACTTCTATCCTTTACAACACACTTATATTTTAATCTTTATCAAATGGATGTAAAGTGTGCCTTTCTTAAAATATATGTACAATAGGAAGATTATATAGAACAACCACATGGTTTTGAAAATATAAAATATTAGGATCATGTTTTTAAAATTATTAATTCACTTTATGGACTTAAACAAGCTCCAAGAGCCTCATATGATAGAATTATCATTTTTATACTTCAAAACAATTTTGTTAAGGGAGCCTCTGATCCGAATTTTTTTATTAAGAAAGTTTTAAAGATATCATCATTATTCAAATTTATATCGATGAAATTATATTTGGTTCAAATTAAAAATATATTTCTAATTACTTTGAGGAACTTATGAAATATGAGTTTGAGATGAGCATGATGGGTGAACTTACTGTTTCCTTGGTTTTCAAATTTCTCAAAATAGGAAGGAAATTTCTTATCTCAACAAAAGTATAAAAAATATTTACTTAATAGATTTGGTTATGATAATGATAAAAGTATAAATACTCATATCAAAACCTCATAAAATCTTAATCATGATGAATTTAGGAAACCAATTGATCAAAAAATGTTTAGAGGAATGACTACAAGTTTATTATATCTTACAACTATTCAATCAGATTTAATGTTTTCTGTATGATTGTGTGTGAGATTTTAAGAAAATTCAAAATAGTTTCATCCTAAATACATCAAAATAATTTTTATTATCTTAAAGGAACTCTAGATCTTAGAATATTTTATTCTTATAGAAATTCTTTTGAATTAAAAAGTTTTTGAGATGTTGACTTTGGTGGATGTAAAATAGATAGGAAAAGCACATCTGTGAGTTGTCATTTATTATGAGAGGATTTAGTTTCTTGGTCTTGTATAAAATAAAACTCAATAGTAACTTCCATTACTTAAGATGAACATGTAGCAGCTTGAATCTATTATGATCAAGTGCTGTGGATGCAACACACAATCACTATTTTTGGCATGAGTTTTAGTAAAACTCCATTTTTTTTATAACAAAAGTTTCATAGATTTATCTAAGAACTTAGAACATCACTCATGAACAAAGCAAATAAATATAAGACACTATTTACTTTGGGATCACACATATAGGAGATATCGTTTTACATTTTATCAGAATGTAAGATCAAATTTTTGATATTTTTACATAATCTCTCAATTCTGATAAATTTGAATATATTAAATAGAAGCTTGGTATGATAAATATAAAGTGATCATTAATCTAATCCTTGTTTACCTATCTTTTTATAGTAAAAAACTTATCAAAAAAAGGGGAGAACATTTTTCATATGTTTTCCTTAATTATTGTTTTTCTAAATTTTTTTATAAAAAAATCTAGAAAGAGATTTTTTAGTATCTTTTAAAGTTTCATCAGAATTAGGTTTGTTTGAAGTTTCATTATAAAAAATATATTTCTTTAACCATTTATTATAAAAACAAGTTTTTCATATCACTGAACTTTCATAAGAAATAAAGCTTAAAAATTTTATGGGAGGTACTTTTTCTTTTCTTATAACTTTTATGGAGATTTTTTTTAAATTTTTGTTATAAGCTTTGAAGTTATACTTGAACAATGTTTGTCCGATAAAAATCCAAAATTTTCTAATTTTTTTTAAAATAGTTAAGAGTTAAAAACCTTTACTTTCTTAAACCTCTTACATCATCATCTTCTAAGATCTAATCTCATCCATTAGATCTACTAGAAGTTGAACTATCTCTCACCTTGCCTATAAATAGAAGGATTTTTTCAATTATTTTTCCTCATTAACTGATTTTAAGGAGAACTCTCGCTAGTCTGATTATCTTCAGTCTGTTTGTTTTCAAGTTTGTCTGTTAAGACTCCATGATAAACTTTGAAACTTTTTCTAATCTGGAAGTTATTAAGGATAGATTGATAGATTGAATCTAGTTTGATAAGTATGATTCTCTGTTAAAATCTATAATTTTTTCCAAGGTTTGGAATCAGTTTTTGTAACGAAGGAGGATTTTGATTTACTTTATCCAAGTATAGTATGAGAGATTTAAACCATTTGGGAGTTTAATGTAGTTGATGGTCTTAATAACGTCTCATTAAATTTTTTTGAGAAGCTATACAATCTGAACATTAAATGGGTTACTGAGTTGGTTTAAGTTCATTTGGAAGGAGAAACATCCTTTGTACCCAACAAGTTATCAGATAAAGTCAGATTTTTTGAAATACTTCTTACTGAAAAGTCATTGTTTACTTCATATGAAAAAGTTAAATGGATATCCCACCTTTTATCGGATGCATGAATAGTATGATTATGTATTCAAAAATATTTTTTTTATAAAAAGATATATACATGTTGAAGGTTCAAGATATCTATGTATTATATTTCCTATACAACATGAGAAACTTAAACCACATTAAATTCACGTGGAATTACATTGAATCCATCAATATTGGAACTATGAAGCTTGAGTTTTTATTATATATGAAGTTTATCAACATAGTTTTGGTTATGTTTACGGAAACTAAAAACATCAAGAATGATTTTGTTACAATAAAATATAAGGTATCTTATTTTGGATATGAGAAAATTGTAAAGATGAGGTTAGTCTATTTTCCTGCTAAGAAAAAGTTCATAGATAAGTCAATAAATTTTTCTTCAGTTAAAGAGATAGAGGTTCTTAGAAAGAAGGTAAATGATAAAAGGAATGCTATAAAGTCTTCTCAAATATCTCCAAATCTACCTAAAAATAATACTAAGGTAATTTCTTATGAAGCACTCACAGAGTTCATGAAGAAGAAAAATGAAAAAATAGGGAGATCTAAGTTTTGGTTTGGATGCTGCTAAAGAAAAATATTTGAAAGCAGAAGTCTTTGATCAGTTAAAGGTAGAGGAAAGAAAGAAAAAAGAAGCCACTAAATAAAAAAAAGGATAAAGTCACTCAAGATTTCCTGAGGTAAATTAAGAAAGAAATGAGGAAGTATAGAATAATGAGGAATTAGTTTCTTAGTCTGTTGTTGATAATAAAAAAGAGAAAGTTTCACAATCCATTTCTCGAAATAATCCTCTATCTGTTCATACTCAATCTATTCCTGATTAGTCTGTCCCTACTCAGTCTATTCCAATTGAAATTACTCATGTTTTTCTTATTTAGGAAAAAGGGAAACAAGTTGTGGATGGTTTTGTTAATATTGAGAAAGTTAATACTGAAAGAGTTGTTGTGAAAGACAAAGAAGTTACTGATGTTTCACATCCCATAGGACCATCCTGAGTAATAGGGAAGAGGAAGTTGTTAAGAAAGTTATATGATGTTTTTAAAACAATCAAGAAGTCTTTATATCTTGAATAATCTTCAGTATATACTTTAATATCTTTGACTTCCCAATCAAAAGAGGAAGAAGTATCTCTCAGTGAATCAGAAGAAGAGTCCTCAAATAGTGAAAAGAAAGAATCTACAACCAAGGCATCAGAAAATCATTAGTCCATTGAATAAGTGGATATTGTAGAGATCTATTAATCCCATTTTTTTTCAAAGAGAATATCCCTCACCTCTGATATTTAGAGAATCCATCCTACCATAAGTTTCTAGAGATTCCATAAGCTCTAATCCTAGAACAAGATCTAAATATACTAAGATGAAAATGAATTACTTCAATGAAGTAATAAAGAGTCTTTAAGGAATAATATAAATATTCTTGGATATCCAATCCAGATGTAAGTAAATCCAAGGAAAAGTTGATGTCATTAAAGGTTCGATCTCTCTCAAAAAAATATCTAAAATAGTCATTCAAAATGAAGCAGATCTTAAAGATATTAAAGGAAAATATTTAGTGGATTTTAGAACGTGAAAAACATTATAAAGATGATGAATCACTCTAAAGGGGATATAAAGTTTTTTGTTAAGTAGATAACATAAATTAATATGGAAACCAAATCATTCTCAATTTAAACCGATGACATTATTTCTGAAGTTAGATATTTTTTGAGAGATTTTGATGATCTGAAGAATCCTGCTATTCAACAAGACTCAGAGTTTTCTAAAAAAATTAAGAAGACAAAGATGCATGAATAAAGGGTGTAAAAAGTCACAATAATAATATTCAGAGAAGATAAAAGATGATCTATGGAAGAAGAATGAAATTGTAAAGAAATTATCTAAGAAATATTAATCTTCTTGAAACTCTTGATTTTTTTAATAAGTAATCCTCCAAACAATTTAATCACTTATTTCATATATTTTTGGATGAATGTTTCTAATTATATATATATTTGGATGAATTCTATATTTTCTTAAATTCACAATTAATCCTTGTAGTTATTTTGTAGAATGTCTTACTAACATTTTTGGGAAATATTTATACTTAAGTATCTCTTTCCATAAATTCTTTAAAAATCACAAATGGAGAGAAGGTAGAGAACTTGCAAGTAAGGAGAAAGTATAGCACTAGAAAGTTATTTAAGTAAGGGGATTAAGTCTTTAAAATTTTTAATTTTTAATTTTTTTCTCCAAGTGCTGTGTATTGTGATTTTCAAAAAGGGAGAGATTGTTGAGTTGAAAGATTTCTTTCTAACTTTACTTTTGAAAATCACAACTCACTATTTAAATGTTCCCTTATTTCCAATCCTTATCCTTCCAAAGTTATATATTTTTGTAGGAAGTTAATCAATTTTACTGGATGGAGAAGTTCAATACTACAGGATGAACATATATCAAGTATATCATACAGATGAGTACTATGTACATTGGGGTAGACATGTACAAAGTATATCAAACAAATGAATTCAAAGTCTATAAGATGAAAGACTTGAAAAGACCATGAGACAAAGTTCTTTAAAGTTTACTAAACAAATTTCATTAGATGCTGACCTACAAATTCTTCTAAATGAAGATTTACTAAGACAACCAAATAGAGAAGTAAAAAGTATACTAGAATAAGGATTATCATTTCTAATAGATAGAATGTTATATGAAATTATAATGATTCTACACCAAATGAACATATTAAAGAGTGATACTATGTATAAATCATCAAGAAGATAAGGTGTATGTCTGATGCTATTTCAATTGATCCCAAGAAGTGTAGAATCTAACTATTATAAGAACGTCTATAAATGAGTCTAAAACCTTTAGGAGAAGAGTTTTTTGCAATATAATGATCTAATTTTTTTTGAAGTGTTGTAACAACTTGTTATTAAGCACACTTCATTTTTAATCTTTATAGAGTTTCCTTAAAGAACTGTTTTTGAGGATTTCATTGTAATTTTTGTAAGGTTTGTCTAGTGTAATAGTTGTCTATCTGATCTATTAAATCAAGGGCTACCATGGATTGAGAGACTGAAGTCTATCCAATCTGTTGGATTGAGGGCTTCTAGGGATAGGGAGACAAATATTTGTCTGATTTGGTGGATCAAGTGATTCCAAGGCCTGGAAGAAAGACCTTATGAAATTTTAAGTCATGGATGCCTACAGTCAGGTCAAGAGACTTCCTTATCACTTAATGTTAAAGTGAAAATATTTCTTAGGAAATATTATGTAAGTTTTTTTGTTACATTCTTTACATTTATTTTTATTCTTATTTACTTTTTTCTAAAAGTTTTTTATTTTTGTTGTGCATTTTATGTAATGTTTACAATTTTTAGTACTAAAATTTATTACTCTATTTATAAATTATATCATTACAACTCATTGTCTGATAAAATTTATTAATTAAGGTGTTGGGAAAATTGTATGTTTATATTTTTATAAACTATAATTCACCCCTTTTGTAGTACTCTGAATACTCTTACGATCTCACACAGAGGATGAAAATTAATGTATAAATGACCTTTGACTATCTGATTAAAGGATAAGATAAACAACATATAAATTGAATCCCTATTAAAATAAGAACAAAAGAGTGACCTTACTAAACATGAGGCCAATATCCATTAGGACAATGATTGTTTCTAGATAAAAGTAGGGAAATGCGAATGAGTTTCATATCCTGATTCACCTCCTATCAGGGAATCTCTCACTAAACACCCATATAGGGCCATCAATTAGTATCAAAGGAGGTTTATATAGTTAGAGTTGTTATGATTTGAATTGATTCTATTGGTTTTTGGAGCTGAATTCAATTTTTCCTATACTACATGGTAGAAATAATAAATCTGAAGAAGTAGAGATTCAAAGGAATTTCATTCTGTTGAACAATTTTTGGGAAGAGTGAGATTCATAAGAAGGACTCCAAAAACCATCAAAATTAAGGTACCAGTGACTCATATTGTATATCTATTGGATCATAAAATGATGTCGTATGACTATCCAAAGAGCATAATATTTAATGTTGGATCTACTGATGATGATGAGATACCAAAATATCCAAAGCCAGAAACCATTAAATTATTAGAGAAGTTAGATCAGAAGATAAATGAGGAAAAAATGGAGCTGAAAACTAATATTGAGTCTCAATGGACACATTTTGAAGTACTGAAAATTTAGGATGAAAAATTGAAAATCCTCAATAAAAGATTGATTAACATGACTACAGATCTAATAGAGAATAATGGTTCTTAGGTAAAGGAGTTTGAGGATATTTCTTCCAAAGTAAGAAAATATAAATATGGATCCAATGAGAAGATATTTGAGTAAAAATAAATTCAAAATTTGAAGACTAAGAAGGAAGAACATACAATAAATATGATATAACTAGTCAAGGATAATATAAATACTCAATAAGAAAAAGTTTGGCTCAAGGATTATTCTTCTCAAAAGAATTCAAAAAATAATACGTAGAGTAATATGCTAGATATGATCTCTCATTCATTAAAAGATGAGATTTCTAGTGGGAGTATAATAAAAAAGGATACGACTATTCAACTTGAGACAAAAATAATAATACCCAACAACTTGATGAGGAGATAATCTCAATCAAAAGATATCTAGAAAAACGTGAGGTCAAGTGTAGGACAAAACTGAAGGATGATTTATATTTTTTGTTTGATTATCCTTTGGAATGTGATAGCAGTGAAATGAAAAGAAAGTATGTTATCTTAGAAGGGGATAATGAAAATATTTTCATGTACCCATGACCACACTTAATGGAAAAAACTAGCATTAGATATGATTGAGACTCTACGAATCATGAGATAAGGAAAGGTGTGAGTATTCCCAAGAGAAGGTAAAATAGAGAAGGTTATGGAAATAAGATTAAAAAGGTCCTTATAAAAAGTAAGGATAGTAAAATGAGAACTCAGAGAAGTTTTGGAGATGTGTTTCTATTGTGGTATTCATAGTTATATTTTTAGTTTCTGCTTTAAAGCATTGGAATAAATTAACTTTTGTGAAGTATATGAAAGATATGAAAGGATAAGCTATCATGAAAAGCATAGAAGGTATGATATTTATTTGAAAAACTCTTACCATGATAATGTTTTCTCATGTGGAGATTTTAAGATAATTTTAGCTAGATTTAACAATGTAATTTAACATGCATTCAAGAATAAATAATTACCTATGAAAAATAGGTTCTAGGGATGGTAGGAATAAGACTACCATATTGATAGTAACTCTAAGAAGAGTTCCAAATCATCAGGAGAATCTAGTCCAGTTATAAGAAATATGGATGTGAATTAAAATAAAGATACACGAAGGAAGGAAACATATAAGGTTACTCTATTAGCTGTAAAAGAGAATAGAAATGCAACATACCTTATTGGTTTCATAAAACATACCATATAGAAAGAAAATAAGAGAAATGTGGAAGTTCCCAAGATAAGGGAAAATAATGTTTTGAAGTGGTGTTTCAAATCTGGTTAAGAACCAAAAGGTTCTTGGGAAGGAAAGAATAATATTTAGAAAACTAAAAGGAATCCAAAATCCACTCGTGTGAAAGAAACATCCCAAAAACAAACATGGGTTGTGAAATTTGATGAATTATGTACAGATAAATAGAGAAACAAGAATACATAGAGAAGAAGGATCCAATCTATGACGTGTTAATAGATCCTTATCGGTAAAAGTACCCAAGGATGCGGAGTTTCTGACATGGTTCTTGAAGAGAATAAAATTCCCAACCCAATAAAATACATGTCTAAATATTACATCTAAAAAGAATTTTTCTCAAGTAGTATGACTCAATAAAGAAAAACATGCAATTCACTAAAAAAGTATCATGAATAATGATCAGTTAGAAGAGATGGTGTATGAGGTTATGGAATTAATTTATTCAATTATGAGAAGGGGAAAAGGAAAGTGTGACAATGAAGGGTTGTACCACTAATACCAACCAAATTCCTCAACCTGTGGAAGTGAAAGGTTCCCTAACCCATTTTATTTAAATGATATTAACTATTTTATAAGTGTTTTAGGTTTTGGGGGAGATACGATCCATGATAAAGTTACATCAAAAAATGAAATGTGATATTATGACATGCACCATAGTTATAACTTTTAAATAAATCAATACAAGAAGAAATTTTTTCTAAATATGGAATGGAAGAATAAAGGAGGAAAAAAAATCTATAATTATTTTTTTCAATGATTAGTGTCAAGAGTTTAATGTTTATATTTCAATTGATTTTTTGCAGAATCAAGGTCCATTTGAAGCATTAGTGTCAAGAGCAATTTATTATTTTGGCATCAAACCATGAAGATGGAAGAATGGGGAACCAAAAACCAAATAATCTCTCATGATATATTTATTTTAATCTAACATGTGATATCATTTAACTATTCTTAGGATATCATAAGATGATATGGATTCTCACGTGTAATATCAATGATATTTTTGGTAATGAAACTAAGAAATTCAAGGGTATTTTTGATAATAAATCAAGGAAGTACACCCAATTGATGAGAGAAGAAATAAGTTACCAAGAACGACTTAAGAATAATCCTATATCCATCATCAAATTTTTTTTATCAAGTGTAATTTAAGAATTTAACTTTAGATATTACCATGATTCTACAAATTGTTTCATTCACCGAGTTTGTATTTAGGATAATTGATATCGGTTTGGTGTCTAGTGATGATTGATTAAAGAAGAAGTCTGAAAGAGTTTCTTGATAAAAATTAAAGTTCTATGAATACTTGAGATGTATGGAAGTATGTGAGTGTAATGGAAAATGATGGTTTTATTAACTTTATCTCTTATTTCCTGCATCAAGTTTTAGCTCAATATGAATATAGGTTTTATTTATGGCTCTTTGCTAAGTGGTATGTTCACTCACTAAAAATAACTAAGCATGTAGCTACGATTGAGAGATAAATGGTACCGGGGAGAAGAAATTATTTGGGTCTAAAAAGTATATAATGTGTGTGGTTTCATGACATAGGGGGATAATAGTCTCCCTTTATCTAATGGAGGTACCATGTCGACAAATAGAGAGAAGATCAATACCCTTGTGGACATCATTGATAAAATTGTTGGAGTTAAATGACATAATTCATAGCTTTTATGAACTAAAATTAGTGGATTTTGTATCTTATGACATTCATAATAAATGGGGAAAATAATAATGGTGTTGAATATAAATCCCTCATAATCCCAAAGAAATAAACATGGTTATAGTTGAATGTTAATTATTGGGATATACAAATGATGATTGGTCTGGCTCAACCGATGGTAGAAAATCTACATTAGGTGGTGTATTGTATCTTGGTGGATTATGTATTTCTTGAATGAGAAAGAAGTAAGACTACATTTCATTGGGAACCATAGAGGCTGAATATATTTTGATCACTGAATCGTTTATGTAACAATTATGGATGAAGAAGCAACTTTAAGATATGGTAGTTGAATCGAAGTCTCTGATTGGAATCAATTGTGACAATTCAAGTGCTATAAATATTAAAAATATATTTTCCATCACTTTAGGGTGAATTAAATTGAAATAAAGTAATCATATTATCAATGAGAAAGTGGAGCATGGGTTAATGAATATGTATTAAGTGCCTATATAACTATAAGTCATAGATATTTTTTCAAAGGCCTTACCCAAATAAGTGTTTGAAAGACATCGACTGGCTAGAGTCCAGTCAAATACCCACACTTTAATAGTGTGGATTTAGAACCCCCTTTCATAGAGGTATGTTGTATTTTTACTCATGTGTTAATATATATCCTTTTCCATGTTACATACCACCAAGGAGCGACGTTTGGGTTTATTGACAAAGGGGGATAAGTTGTGTTCATCAGGGGGGGATCTGGTAAGGGGATCATAGAAATAGATAGAGTTATATTAATCATGATGATGCTAAATTTTTTTAGTCATTGAATACATTTCACAAAGGTAACCTTTCAGGTTTGTGATGTTAGAAAATTATGATGTGCATTTAAAGGAGTATTCTTGTGTTCTACACTCTATTCAACATCTGGTATTGATTTCCATCAATAAATAGCATTGGTTTTCAAGAATAATTGTTTTCAAGGATTTTTCATTAAGTGGTATCAAGAACAAAGTGATTAATTGATGAATTTTTCATGAAAGTATTGTTTCTCATGCTGATATTGACTTGCATGAGTTTATAGTACATATTGATCAAGTTTTTGATCACTATATGGTGTTGCAGTGAGTGATTAGTGATTGGAGTAGAAGGTGCGAGATTTTTTATTAACATAAGTTTCAAAGTGGTTTTAATGTGTTATTAACAAACCCATAGGGGGATATTTTTGGAAAAAATCACTCTCATTGATGTTTTAGTGTTTTTGGGTTATTGCGTTTTTTTGAAAAATCATACTGACAAAATGATTTTTAAAGCTTTTAGAGGTGATCAGAATTAGTTCATTGAAGGTGGTATTATTTCCTAGTGTTTTCCAAATTTTTGGGCCTAAAAATTTGGATGATAAAAGTTTTTTTTGGAAAAGGAAAGTTTTTCATAAAGTAGAGTACATGAATCACGAGGTAAAGTCTACAGAATCATGAAGGAAGATTGAAACTGGAAAACTGTGAGGTCAAACATGTGGTCTGTTAGGATGAGTATGTGGATTTAGATCCTAGAAGTTGAGTATACAGAGACAAATAATATGAAGAGTTATGTATATAAAAAGTGTAAGGTGAGTTTGCAGAGACAAAGTGGAAGGAGAGTATGTGAACCACCTAAAGGAGTTCATGGTATGTGATGTAGAGTATGAAAATGAGTTTAAGAGAATGGATTAATTGTAATTGTGATTAGAATATTAATTAGAGGTATTTTTCTATAAAAGGGACCTTAATCACTTTATTTTGTTTAAATAGAATCCATTATATAAATCATCTCTAAAGGAATTCGGCTTAATCCAATAGTGTGTCTATTAAATACAAGTATATGGAAGGGAGTTCAGGAAAGTGAGTTTGTAAAATGGAAGTACATAGAAGGTAGTTTGAGGGGAATTCCAAAAAATTTAATTTCATGGAGTTGGAGTTGGAGTTTGTGAGCTATCTCATGAATTCATAAAATATGATTTCAAAAAGAAATAGTGCATGAGGCAGGTCATGAAGTCTCAAAGAAGGAAGTCATAAAGAATAAGTATGCAAGGCATCTCATGAAGTCAAAAAGAGGAGTGAGTAAGGGAATCTCATGTAGGGAATTCCAAAAAGTGTAGTTCATGGTGAACAATGTTCCATGAGTATGAGTTCATGGAAGAGAATGGGAGTTCATGAAAGAGAAAGGGAGTTGGAGTACTTAGTGAAGAGTGTTCCACAAAGTCAAGTACATGGAAGAGTGGATTTCATCTCTTGGGATGAAAAATGAGTATCATAACATATTTCCATATGTGTGAACCAACTCATAGATGATTTAGAACATCAAATAATTCTTTCCCTGAAATAGTGATAAAGGGAGGAGGAAGAAGGGGCAGTGAGCCCATGGTGTCTTACCCTTCAGTTGTGATAAAAATAGGATGATGAAGACAGTGAGATTTGGGTGGAAGTGATCCAAACCCTAAACTTGTAAAGGGAGTTTTCCTTCCACGGAGTGAGCATTTTCAAATAGTTTTATCCACAGAACTAGTGAATATTAGTGTGTTTTGTCACATCAACACAACATTAGTGTGTTCTCCTTTGGTGTAACCAACTGCTGGTGAACCAAGTAAAATTATTGTGTCTCATGTGTATTCTTTTCTTACATTCTGCATTAAAAAAAACCGGTGTAAGAATGATATTAAAATATCTAAATAAAGTTTAAGATAAAAAATATATCAATCGAATCACAATTAAAATAATAACACAAGAGTGAACCTAAAAAACATGAGGTCAAGATCTGTTAGGATAGTGATATTTTTATAATAAAAGTGAATAAACACAAATAAGTTTCATACTCTGATTCACCCCCCTCTTAGAGTATCTCTCACTAAATATCCTTGTGTGGCCAATATTATACTTCTTCCTCATTTATTTCCTATATAGCCACTTGAGATTCTCCCTCCCCTAGCCCTCCCCCTCTATCCCATATTTTCTTTTCCAAGTCTCTCTCTCTCTCTCTCTTTGTATTCTTTTTACAAGCTTGAACCTCCTTCATTCTTAATCAGATCATTGATATATCAATCCCTAGGTATTTCCATAGGTATGAATATCAATTTTCTTATGTCTATTATCAATCCATTTTTATTATTATTTATCATTGGTTATTCCCCAATATCAATGTTTATTCCATATTTTTTGGTGCCCTCTAATTGGAGTTGATTATCCAACTCAGAGCCATTCAGGTTGGGGGATGTTATAAAGTGGTATAATAAAATGTTATTATTTAATTATTTAGGATGATATATTGGAGGTTTATGATGGAAAAAACTAAGATACAAACCCTATGTAGGTGACTATCTAAATCATGTACAGGGGATTCCTAAGTTACAAAGGTTCGGGATGCTTCTTTGGGTTTTTGATATCATGGTTTCATGATTGCTAAAAATTATGTTTATTTGAAGGTTATTTGGGCTATAATAACTCTTGAACTCCAGAGGCAAGAGAGTGTGTGTTCATGTATCATTTTAGGCTTGTAGGAATCACATTTAATTCACATTCTTGGGTATGTTTGATTATATAATTATGTAAAAAGGGATTATTTTTTTAAAGTGTTAAAAATAAACTAAATAATTATTTCCTGCATAGTTCATTGGTGGAGTCATAATATACTAAACTAGGTTTCTTTTATTTATGGTATCATCAGGTGTATGGATTTTATGTGTGTGTAGTAGTAGTAGCTGAACCAAATATGGGTAGGTGGGGCTGTAAGGATAGACAATATGATACCTACATGTGGATAAGAAAGTGTATGGGCTACTGGGATGTACCACATATCACAACTTTTATTATTTGTGATACTTGAGCTAGGATGCATATATTGAGCATGGTATTGGGTTTTCAATGTAATTTCAATGAGGTGTATACCTATTTTACCCCCTAAGGTAAGATATGATCATACACTGCATGTGGTGGTTCTAAGGAAACCAAAATAGCTAGTTGATCTAGGAAAACCATTTGATGATCAGCTTAAGGTGAGATTAGTACCAATTATATAGAGTATATATCAGGGAGCCCAATGAGATGAGCTGTCCATAGACTATCTGACTAGAGATTTTTAGTATCAAAATTATCCATTGGTCTAGGGTGGGAGAACCCTATATATGAAAGTATTGGATAGAGTTATTTCAAACCATATTTGAAAAAATCGATATTCCATCATGGCAGAGGGTGAAAATGGTGACATATATGCTTAGGTGACCAGTGAAACATTTTTGACATGAACAAGTGTAGATTGGTTTATATGAGGGAATGTCTTGGAATGATTTTGAATTGAAGTTCTTCAAGAATTTATTTCCCGATATTCTAATGGAGGAATGATCCTGTGAGTTCATGTATTTGGTGTAGGGGAAATGTGAGTCATGGATTACTCTACTAAGTTAAAATAATTTGTTGTATTTCACACTGACATTAGCTAGAGATGAAATATCCAAGGTGTGAAAATTTGAGGATAGTATTCAATATATTGTAAGAGTGTAGGTGGACATATTTATATTTAATTTCTTTTTCCATGACAGTGAACCAAGCATTGATAATAGAGTGAAATTTTATTGATGGTAGTGTACCTAACTAAACAAAAGAATCATACAGGATAGATAATGGAGCTTAAAGTAGTAGAAATTAATGATTACATGGAGTCACATAATAGAAGTCAGAGTATACGACCATTGTTTCCTCCTCATAGGGGTGTATTCCAAATATTATCGAGTAGAGAGGGGAAAGGCCCTAGAGGGCCACTGGGTGGCCGGTGACCCTGGGTCAGGTACTCAGTAGGGAATTGGGTACTTGGTGAAAGGTGAATGGGTACCTAGTGGGTACCCAAGGAGTTGTTTTATAAATTTTTAATTAATTACTTCAATATATTATAAAATATGTTAAAATGGGATTTATTCCTCATTTATTTTCCATCCATATGCTCGATATCCTTCCTTTATCTCTTGTTTCTTCTTTGTCTAAATCTAGTTCTCCTTCATTCTTGGTCAGATCATTGATTCGTTACCACCTAGGGATATTTTTAGGTATGTTTATCAATCCTATTATCTCTATTCTTTGTTCCTCTCATTTTTTTACATCTCTTGTTGTTTATTACCTAATTTAAGGCTTTATGATATATTTTTTGGTTTACTCTAATTGAAGATGAACTGTCCAAGAATATTAGATGGTTCAGATCCTATTGAGTCTTAGTAGGTGGTTTTTAGATACTTAAACCATTTATATGAGTTCTTACACTTCATTATTTGAGGTCATGAGTAAGAGTGTGTGATCTACTTGGAACAAAATTGACTATTATCTCAGTGTTTCATATGAGGCGTCCTAGGGGTCGTCTAGTGCTAGAAAGTGACGTTATGGGTTGAATATGATGAATGAGAGTTGTGTGTGTGTGTGTGTGTGGGGGGGGGGGGGGGGTGATAGAGAAATTAATTGGTTGATAAATCATTCTTGTGGTATTTTTTATTCACTGATATTATTATAGATGGGTGGTGATGTGATTCACTAACATGATATGGGGCGATTTCATTCACTAATGTTGGGGATACTGAGGTTTTTTAGGTATGTGGACATAATTTTTTAGTGATTTCAATCACCATTAAGAATATTTCTATGGGATTTTATGAACATGAGGGGTGATTCTACCACCATAGTTTTGGTGGGATCTGATCACATTGTCAAACACATCAAATTTTATTACTATTTTTTGATTAGAAAAACTAAAGTAAAGTGGTAACCCTAGGTTGTCTCCCAAAAAGCGTTAGACCATGAAATAGAAAAAGGAATAAAATTTAAGTGAAGGAATGATATTGTTGAAAATATTGGTGTGTGTGATTTGAATATAATTATTGAAACTAATTTAACAAAATTGATTATGCTATATAGAGAAATCATGATCAACCTAGGTAAGTGTCCCTTGATGCCCATTTATCATTGCTCTAAAAGGTTGTGGGATAGATTATAGATTAATTAACTTATAACAAGATAAACCCAACATTATATGTGGGTTCCTAATAGGATACCTCACATGATTCAATTATAAACAAGATTTTATTCACCAACAACCATCTAGAATCGATCTATCTGCATCCAATTTTATTATTCAAAATCATTAAGGAAACACATGATAAAGTTGATGTGTTGTCCAAGTTTGTGTGTATATATAAAATGTTCCCACACTAAAACATGGATTATTATTAGTATAATCTGATGGATTTATTCAAAAAACACAACTCACAAGAACACTCTAAATAAAAAGAGTTGATAGAAGAAGCCAACTAATTCAAATCATCACACAATCCATTTTATACAAGAAAGAATGAGTATTTGTGTCCCTTTGATTATTATGTGAATGCAATGGACATGAACATAGAAACAAAAGAAAAAAATAAATAGCATTAGAACAAAAAAATATAACTTTCAACAACTTCAAAAAGAGTACAAACATAGATCTTGGGGTTACATCAAGTGACACTCCTAAGATCAATCACAGGGGGTTAGACATAAAAGGTGAGGAGGAAGAAGAAAATAGACAAAGAAGACATCAAGGTCATGACCCTATATTTCCTGAAATGTTCTTATCCTAATTATTTTTTTAGTAAGATTATAAATTATTGAATGGGAGTAGATACACCTATTTATAAGCAATAGGGGTGTATGGTTTTCCCTATAATTCTATTTTATGAATTAACATGCCTGTTTGACCCATAAGAACACATTATCTCAAAATGTTATCATATATAAAGTTATTTTCAATAACTAAAATATTTTTTCACAAAATTTTAGTCTATATTGAAACATATAGAAAATTTTAGAGAAAAATTACTAAAGTATACTTTTCTATCATGACAGACAGTTCAGTTCCCTCCATGCGAATGCATTATATAGATACCTTAATGATTGAATCTTGCTATGATATTTTAAGTATAAATGTCTAGTCAATTTATATTTCATTTGAAACTAGACTCAACCAATTTTGAGTCATTTAGGTCAATTTATGACCCATTTATTGAAGGCAAGTCAATTCTGTCTACCAAATGTTATTCTAATCCACATGCTTCATTTGGGACCTATAGGGATTGATTCCGCACATGGTAAAGTTGAATGAAATAAATCCAAACAACCATGTAATAATATATATTTTTCAAATTTGGATCAATGTATTTAATGTTATTATAATAATAAAAAAGTGTTATTTTTTTATGGAAATGTCAAAAATAGTGATTTTGACCTTTTAAAAGCATTTTTAACTAATCAATGGAAAATACGAGTTGAATTAAAAATTATTAAATTATGGGATACTAGACATAAAAAAATTTGTAAATAACAAGTTCAAGGGTGAAAATATTGTCTAATTTGATGTGTGATTACACCCCCATACCTAATCATTGTCATTCCTAGGAAAAAATAATACATCTAAATCAAAATTCACAATTAAATCAAAAGTGATAAAATTTCCAAGTTTATTTTCATAATGAAATCTATCACATATCCTTTATGAAATAAATCTTATTTTCATTTTTCTTATCTCAAATTCAAATTTTTTCAACTTTATTCATTCACCCATGAAACATGTCATATCCTACATTATAAGGAATTTGTATCACTTATCTCTCATGTGTGAAATATGTGAAATTTTATGCTCAAATCAAAATCATGAAAGTCATACCATATGATTGATTAAATTCTAAAATATCCAAATAAGAGAGAAATAATAATGTTCCAGTCAATATGATTTTCATGGGTGTGTATTGAGGCTTAGTGTTGGTGGGTAAGTGATGAACATAGGCTTTCGTGGGCCTTATGATCAATAATGAAATTTTCAGAGGCCCTAAAATATAGATAGGAAAGCTGTCTAGGGGTTGTTCTCCTAAAGAAGGGAATACTCACACATGTTCTACACACTAGTACTTATATAATATTAGTTAATTTTAAAATAAAAAAAGAATAGGAATGAAATAGAGGGTTTCTGAATGGAGTGAAAGGGAAGTAAAATATATGAGAAATTCATGAAAAGTCTCAGATAATTCTCCCACACACTCTATCATAATATTATAAATAGATCCACTCCCTTTGTTAATCTCAATAAATAACCCATGACCTTGAGTCACTTACTCTCTCTCTCTCTCAAGTGTGTTCAGTTAGGTGGTATAGAAATAATCATCAAAACAATTCTTTCACCTATCCACAATGATTAAGGACCCCCAATAACTCACCATTCAATCCTCACCACCCTCCACCATATGATAAATGAAAGTAGATCAAGGTTGGATTATGTGAATTTTAAAGTAAGATAAAAAACCAAGATGAAATATACAATTTCAATGATTATAATATACTATTCTTATAAAAACCCTTGGATCCCATGAAAATTAGTATATGAGAAATGAAAATATAAATTCATTGAAATTCACAAGTGGGGAGAAGAAATTTCTCCTCATCTAGGTCACACGACCTAAAGTGCCATCACTGGAGATTTAAAAATAAAATTAAGAAAAAACCAGTTTGAACTATCCTAATTTTTATTGTAAGACCAAAATGTCATATGAATGATATTATTTTTATTTTTAACGGATTCATGGAAACTCCCAAATAAAATTATCTCTCAAATTATAGTTTTTGATTCTTCCCACATCACCAGCTTCCAGGCAGTTCCAGCTTCGATCATTTTTCTAATCACACTTCTCTGATAACTCATATGATCCTTGGTTACCGTCTTGAGTGGGTTTGTGACATAAGTAAATCTCTAAATAATCTTACCTGATTTATCTAGAAGAAATGAACGAGAATCTACTTTTTTTATGTTTCATGTATGGAGGCTACATGGAAATATATGGGACCGATGAAGATAGTGTTTCACAATGAAATTTCTCAAGGTAGTACCCCTGTGTAGCTTTATTATCCATGATAAAACCTTTAAGTACCAATTATTAAGAGGATACACCTTTAAATAGATTTTAAAATCTCAATGGTACCATTACAAAATGATTGAATACCCTCACATAGGTGCACCGTGGCCTTTACACACCTATTAAATAGTGATGTTACCTGTACAAAACTTTAGTGTGAATAAACATTATACCTCTATAAACTAATTGGTTACCCTTACATAGACCCTTTATCATTACTATTACCTTTACACAACATGATAAATTAATAGAGGCAACCGTACATATCATTCAACCACATAAGTTATACGATGCATAGAGTGTATGATGCTCCATGAGTAAAGAAATACGAAATGCATGGAGTTGTATGATCATGAATTTTCTATTTTATATATAACCCCAAAGTCATATGAAATTATAAAAGTCTTACAGAATGGTTGAAATCATATAAAATGACTGGGAATTCATGTTCTATGGCCAATAAAGTTGTATGAAATGCACAAAGTCTTAAAAAATTCTCATGACTTTGTCATTTTATACGATTATCCAAGGTAAGTCAAACAAAAAATAGGGAATGAGTCCTATAAAAAACTGGAAGACATAGAAAATACTCTTCCATTTTCCAATTTCCAACTTCAAACCCACAACCATGAAAAATATAGATTCTTAGTGTAGTATTTGTTCAAGTAAAAATCAAAATGAGTTAGAACACTAAAAACCAAAATCAAAATATTTTAAACAATTAAATTATAAAATAAAAAATCAAGGTATAGTTGGTTAATTAATTCTAATAAATGAATAAAACATTAAAAATCACAATTTAATTCATTAGACATTTAAATTACAAACTTGAAAAAGTAAAAAAAAAATCAATTCATTACTCGAGTTTTATCTAGATTAGGGGGTTAATTATCCTTAAAAATTAGTTCAAAAAATTAGAAAATAATATCTCTCATCACTCCACAATACTTACACTATTTCAATCCTAGGAAATATAAATAATTCAACCACTCAAAAATATTTTCCCTACCTTGCTTTAAACATACACACCAGAAATAAAATAAAGAAAAGATCCATCCCTTGTTGAAATTTCATGCCTCCCATGTGAATAAATCAAATTACCCCAGTTAAATCCAAGCTAAATTTCTAGTTCAGGAGTGAAATGAATTATATTTTAGTGGAATTAAAAAAACTTTAATAAGGGGAACTTTCAATTATCACTCTCTACTAGGTTCCTTGAACCAAATATCCATTTTAAACTTACTTGATACAACTCAAATGATATTATTTTATGTAAATTTATCCATTCTTCCTTTTAGTTCAATATTTCCCTCACCTAAATGCATTCATTTTTGATATTAGGCACTTATTCAAAATTTTCCCAGCCATTTATGTACAAATCACATATCAAATTTATAGAGTGAATTTATTACCCACACACCTAGTGCCCAATCATCTCAAAACTTCATTGTGAGATCCCAATTGCCAATTTAATCTAATTTTAGAGGAATTATATGACTATATTTTGAGTTGGATCCTTGATTGGATAATTTTCAAAATTAAAAAATACCCAGTTTCATGTTAAAAAATATTGTTTCCTCATGTTATAATTTAAATTCCACTTCAATATTTTTTATCTGTCACGAACCGAATCTGATTGCCTTCAAAATCGACACCCGACCCGGTCCGTGGCAAGACCCAAAGGGCGTTCCCAATCCCCACGGGCTGGAATAAGTGCTTGGGTATCATAAAATGAGAATTGGGAACGATTTACCCAATTTTATAAACATAAAACAACAAATTAATCCAATAAAACGAATCTGGATTTTTCAAACCAAACAATGATTTACAAAAATTCAGAACTGAATTACATAGTCTAAAACAACTCAAAAAGACTATAAAAATGGTACAAAACCAAAAATGAACAGCCCAAGAACCTCAACATGGAAAGAGACATCATCCTCAAGCC
Source organism: Viscum album (assembly GCA_963277665.1). NCBI lineage: Eukaryota > Viridiplantae > Streptophyta > Magnoliopsida > Santalales > Viscaceae > Viscum > Viscum album. The sequence continues at coordinate 72,043,516 of OY728142.1, forward strand.
ATCTCCACAACACCACATCATGAATGACCAGTGAAAACCCAAACTGTTGGCACAAAAGTTGTACCCAAACCTGCGACAACAAGAATAACCAAGCCTACTTACACCCAAGGGTGTAAGTAGGGTGTGAGACAATTCCCAGTAGGATACCACCACTAATATATTCCATGAGATAAACATTCAAAGACAAAAATCATCCAAGTTTTCAAAAACATTTAATTTCTAGTTAAAATTTCTAAAAGATGCAACTTTAAAAAAGAATCAGTTTTCAAGTGGGCTAATTTAAAGAATAAAAAATTTTAAAATAAATTCAAAAGCTACTGAATTTTTCCAGCCAAATATACCGTATGCCGATGACAAGTATAAAGGATCTAATGATCACAAGAAAAAGAAAATAACCCCTAGGCACTAGCTAGTTGTGGGTACCAGGTACCTCGTATCTCAGTGAGAGTAACCACAAAAAAATATCCTTTCTCGTGCACGAGCCACTAGTAGAGAACATACCCATAACCTAGTGGTCCCCAATCATCATAATCATAGTTTATTTAGAGTTGTAAGCGTCAATCTTGCTAAGTGAAACTGAGTCCAAACCCCACAGATTCACTAGCATACTAGTACACGTCCACCCACCTAGATACCCGGGTTTTTCCTTTGTGCTAAAACAAGTTCAACAAGCCAAGAAATATAGTTTTCACATGAAAATATCACTTCCACATCACACATTAACCAAACATCCCCATGTACATCACACAAGTCTCAAATTCCACTTTTCATTTAAAGGCATTTTGAAATCAAACTCACACCAAAATAGCCCACAACACTATTTGCATAACTTTCACAATCCAACACATCCTTCAACAATTTTATGAAGTCCCGCCAAATATGTTAAACATCACATAACATCCCACTAAAATGTTTCATAAAACTCTTTTTATAAAAAAAATCCATTTTTCACATCGTACTCACACAAACAGCCCAAATCACGTTCACACCTCTTTCAAATTTCAGTAAATCCATTAAAATTTTTTATAAAACATTTCCAAGAGGATACACATCACATGACAGACCTATTCACATTTAAAATGGTTTATTTGAAAGTATAAACAATCCAAAATAGTTTTCTAATATGGTTTCACCTCTTACATAAATCATTAAACCACTCAAAACTTTTATAAAACAATTCTAAAGAGTGTACCAAAGCCTTGCACATAAAACCCATTTCAAAACCGTATTTCAAGGACAAAATAACACCAATACAAATTCAAAACAGAATTGGCAGCCCCAAAAATATTTATTAAACTACCCCCAAGTGTTATAAAAACACCTAAAACATTACCACAAAAGATCCACATGAAAATAACACATTTTATAAATCAATTTTAAGAAGTACAATAAGGTTTTACACCTTAAACCAATTAAAAAAACCTCTTTAAGACCTAATGGCACACCAATACCCTACCAAATCAGAATTTTCATCCCATTTCCAGATTTAAAAACCAATTTTTTTTTTATTTTATAACTCATTCATTTTTTAATATTTTACAACAATTCCACTTCTAAATTGTCATACCCAAATATATAAAAACTACCACATCCATTTGGGCCTCATAAAAATCCATAATCACGAGGGATTTGGGTTTTTTATTAAGGTTTTGGGCCAGCCCAAAAGCCCATTTCTTGCTTTAAGTTTTATTTTTAATATTTTAATATCTCATTCACTATTTACTATTATTTGGTGATTCCACCTCCCACTCGAACTCAAAAACCTAAGGATCAACCCCAATATCTATTTAGCCGCTTTGGAGCTCATTTGTGTCCCAAATTTGGGCAAAAATTCTCGGAATTTCTCAAATCATCCAGATTTAAAGAGGTAAATCATTTCTTTCATAACTCCTTCAATTTCTGCTCTTTTTCCCCCATTTCAATCCCCACATTACCTTATCATCCCCATTAAAGCCTCCATATCAGGTTTGGTTGATTGGAGATTCAAATTGTGGTGTATTTGGTTCGTTTGGTTCAAGATGTTTCAAGTAAGTGTTTCTTTCCTTGATTTCTTCCCCTTAAGGTTTCTTTCACCCTTTCAGGAAGTTCCTCATGTCCAAAAGTAAAATCCATTCTCGTGCATGAGCCACTAGTAGGGAACATAGACATAACGTAGTGGTACCCAATCATCATCCACATAGTTTAGTTAGAGTTTTCATTATCCAATTGCTAGGGGAAATAGGGACAAAACCTATCCGGTCCACTAGCCGTACTAATACACATCTGCCCCACCTAGGTACCCGGGATTCCCCCTTTGATTGTTTAGAAAACTATATTGGAAACACATTTTTTTTCAAAACCAAATTCAATATAGTTACTTCTTTCAAAATAGGTGTAAGAATACCATTTTCCATTTCAAAATAATTCTGAAAATTTTAGCTTGAAAACTGTTTTCAATTGAAAGTTGCATTTCTTGGATTTTATCACTGCCTTTCTTTACGTACTAAAATTGCTTGCTTTTTCACATTTTATTGCATCCTATTTGGAATCATTGGGTGATATCCTATTGGGATTAGTATCACACCCTACTTACACCACTTGGGTGTAAGTAGACTTGGTTATGTTTGAATCAGGTAATGGAAAGGCTAAGGGTGATGGCGGTTCAGGGTGTTAAGCCCCATCCTTGGGGTGGAGTTGTGGAGACGGCTTGGGGGTGATGAACCATTGTTATGTGGAGTCCATGGAGCTGTTTTGTTTCTGTTTCATTATGTACTTGGACCTTTTTTATTGCATTTGTTCTTATGTATTCAGTTCTGGATTTTTGTATAAACCTTGTTGGTATGAATTTTTTGGATTCATTTTATCAAATATTTTTGGTGTTTTATGTATACATATTTGGGTAAATCGTTCTCAAACTAAGATAAATGATACCCGGGAACTTGTGCCAGCCCATGGGGATAGGGAAAGCCCTTCGGGCCTTGTCATGGGTTGGGTTTGGTGCCGGTTTTGGTGGTGACCAGATTCGGTTCGTGACATTATCACATTCCTTTTCCCGGTTCGAAATCAAAATTTCCATGAAAAAAAAGTAAAAATAACTTATAAATCATGTAAATACAAGACATTAAGAATTTATAAAATCCTTAAAACTGGAATAAAATCTTTAATAGGCAAGTTAAAATTTAAACTTAATTTTACTAGCCTCAAAACACTCCAAAAATATAAGAATAAAAATAAAATAGAAAATGTAATATATATTTATATATTCTAAACATAGATCCTAAATAAATTTTAAATGTTTGAATCCATTTATCTAAAATTATTTAACACTACTCATTAAAACATAGAAAAATTCACAAATAATTACAATAAATAAACAATTGTAAAAAGATAGAAATGACCTGGTCTTTATTTTTCACCGGGTTTGAGTTAAGCCCTCCCTTGGGTTGTTTTTAGAAGGCTTTGAGAAATGAAATTAGGTGTTATCTTGAACTTATAAAAAATAGATTTAACCATGATTTTTTTATTGGAAACCAAATAAAATGAAAAAAGAAAGGGTAAGGGAGAGTGGCTTGAGTTTTTTCTCTCCTAAGAGGACCTATTGTTTTGAATTTCCATAGATGGAAAACCTTATGAATATCCTCAATATACTGGAGGATGTGGTTTCTATGATGAAAACCACCACATCCTATTCCTTCCATAACTGCCCATCTTTACTTCCACTTAGAGGTTCCCTTTGATAGATTGATTCATGTCCACCCCCTGATCAGTGTTGTGTATCTCATAAAGTGGGGGTAGAAAGATGATTTATGGTTACTAATCAACTATAAATATTATTAATTACTCTTATAGTGGCTACTTCAATAATTTTTTTGTTCATTTTCTATAAAGGGAGAGTTAGTAAACAATTCAAATTGAATAAAATTAAAAAATTTGAGTTTATGTTAAAATTATCCCTATCATATGTTGAGTCTTACACTTCTTTTTCTTCATGATAAACCACTGGGGAATCCTTTTATACTATTACTCCCACCATATATTCGTCTTGGTATTTTTATGGGGCTCTTCATAGGGAAGCTCTACAATTTCTTCTTTTCTTACTGCTTCTATTATCAAATATTATTAAAATTCCTCTAAAATATAATTCAAAAAATTATAAAAATATTCCTTATCTAGCTCCAATTTAACTATTGACACCTTTGGATATCCCACTAAGTGTTTCAAAAAGATCCTAGGATTTTCTTATCATTTAGTTTGACCTAAGCCTAATATTCATCATGTAAGTACTCTTTTGATTTATCTCCTACTTCAATCTCAGTAGGAAACCATAGAGGTTCTTCTTTTCCTTCTTCTATAACATCTTTATATTCTGTAAGGGTAAGAAAAAAAGGTTCTAAATTAGTAATGTTATAATAAAGTAAATTATAATGAAGTTCATGATCAATAAAATTTTTATGAAATATATTCCAAGTAAATAAGCACCCCTAACTAATTTTATATTGGGGGTTTTTACTGAATGAAATGAAACTTGGAAGTCCTCTAATATGGATATATGATGCATTGGTTCTTCTATAAATTCCTTGAATTTGATCCTATCCTTACCTTCTTCATCTTCAAAATCCAGGGCGTGTAAGTTAAGTGTTAAATCAGAGGTATAAAAATAGGGGGATCTGATTTTAATATAGTTTTAAGGAATTAAAAAAATAAGTTAAAAAAATAACCCCCCTCAGTAATATCATCTTCTAACTAATATTTAATGTTCAAGGATAATTAATATATATTTTTGATAAAAAATAGTGGTGGGTGATCTTCTTTTAGTTCTTATTTCACCTTTACTATTAAGATGACATGACATTCCAGTTTGAGTTGATATTCTACATAACAGGGAGGGAATTCCATTTCTTCCTCCTCCTATTCTTACTGTTCCATCAGAGTTTGAAATCTAGATGTGAATTGATTAAACAGACCTTTCAGTTCATCCATACTAAGTGTTTGATCCTCCCTTTCTTTTTTCAGTCATAGATAGAATTGTTTTTCAGTGTCATTATCAAGTGATTGATTAACCATGGTAATAATCCCACTAGATCATTCTAAATAAGAGTAATAATGCTTATCCATTATGAGATAAATAGACTACATTTTTTTAATCAACCTAGTAATGGAAATTATATATAAAAATAAAAAGAAAATAAAAAAAGCGAGAAGGAATGTAAAAAATGTGAAAAACTTGAAATGAGGTACCAATCCTCCCTGAAAATTATGACAGTGACTGATGAGACCTAATTTTGTTGCATTTGGACACATCTTTTTTGGGGTTTTTTGGATTTTAAGGCAGAAATTATGTTTTTTAATTTAAATTTTATAATTTTCATGAATTTTTTGTTGTATGTAAAATATATTGATTATCTTGTAAAAAATGTGTGTTTTTAGTTTTATATTTTAATTTTTTCATGTTTTTAATTATTAACTAATTTTTTAAGAACACCATATTTGTGATTTATTTTTTTCATATATTTTTTTGATGATTTTAAAATTATTTAATTAATTTACTCATATTTAATTTTAATTATTTAAAATTTCAATTGTGGAATTCAATTTTTAATTCTCATTAGGTACATTCATTGATTATTTTATGTTGAAATTATTTATTATTTTAAAATTGATTTTTTTCACTAAGTCTATCAATCTGTGTTTTTAGGACCTGATACCATGATTGAAGGGTCATCCATACCTACCCAAAACATGAAAATGGTGAAATAATCCATGCAACTCTTTCATGTCCTTGCTTCCATTTCCCCCAACTGACTGTGAAACACACAATCCTTCCATACCATGTCAACATTCTTTTGTGAAAATTTCTACATGCTGCATGGATCTTATGTGTAGTTTATTCCATGAGAAATATTATATTAACCACATGGATCTTCCATGAGATAAAAATTTCCATCTTCCATATCCTAAGAAATATTCCATAAAGAGTGAAGTCCCATGCTTCTATTCTCTCTTCCATGCATTTTCCATGGTAAGTTTCTACAGACTTCTTCCATTCCATTCCTTAAAACCTTTCAAGACTCACCCAAAACCTCCTTCCATGTAGGGATTCTTATTCTATGCCCAATCACCCTTCCTAGGGAACTCTTCAATGTCCATTTACCCATTTCCATTCATCTATGATTTTATCATGTTACCAACTGAGAAATTAAGAGCTTGGAAATTGGGGATTCTTGTGATGTTGAATCAAATGTGGGTAGGAATCTGGGATCTCAATGCCCTGAGTTGAAAGCTAAACAAGCTTGATGAATCTTCTTAACTCAAGGAGAAACCACAGGAATAAAACTATTAATCAAAAACACCTATCTTGGTTGATAGACCCCTGTACTTAAGATTAATTTTGTTTTTATGGATATTTAGATGCAACCGAGGATGATAATGTCTATATTATAAAAAAAATAGTGTTTTACAATCATAACTCAATCCACTTGAGTTTATACAGAATAATATCAGTCATTCCAATTGATGAATGTGACAGAATCAGTTTTTAACCAAAGAACATGTAATCCAAAATAATTTTTAAATATATCGATGCTAACCAACATCAAAACCCATTTTCCATAGAAGAATATAGGATCATATTTTCATTGAAGATATTAATTCCAAAATCGGCTTAAAGAAGTTGATTAAAAACTAGCCTGCTTGAGCTAGAAGTCTTTATGGGTGTTTGATTGAACATATTTATTTTTTGACTATATGTTTTGTTTGTAGGTCCGAATTGTAGTTGATGATGGGGGTTCCATGATTCCTAGTTTTACTTTTGTGAGTTCAAATGGGGTGGAAATGTTGTGCTCGATGAAATTCTTGATCGAAGTGGAAAATTAGGGAAAAATTTTATAAGTGGATCCAAGTGGTAATGTAGGAGCTACCCTAAGATGGTGTTGTAGTACTAGAATGAATACTAAATAGATCAATATCGATCAGATGATGTATGATTAAGATAATATAATTGGTTGATAATGATTTGATAGACCAGAATAAAATATTTTCAAGATATATTGAAGACCTTTACCCTATACTTGATGAAAAGATGATCACTGAAGATGAGTTTGAGTTGGAGAAGGATAATTTTTTAACTGAGTGTTAATTTTTTTGTGGGATTTTTTTTAAGATAGGTTGTGATATAATAATGTTCAATAGAAACTACTTGAAGGTCAATTCAGTATTTTTAATTTTATATAAATGTAAAGTAAAAATATGCTAACTTCATATGGGATTTTATGAAAAATAACTCCTCCTGTGCTGATCACATGTTGATTTGATTCACACGGGTTCCCTAAAATTTAGAAATGGAGAATTTCAAAGTGAATTGAGGTGGATCTGTGCTCTAAAATGAGAAATTCATGGAATATTATGTACTATTGTTTGAAATTATTAAGAAAATTGAATTGATATGGTAAATCATTCATGCTAATTATTTGGAGATAAATACTGTTCATAGATAATATTATAGAGATTTACCCATGTGTGAAGGAGTGTGTTCAGTTATGTGGGATCGACTAGTGTCACCTGTGAGGATGAAGAATTATAATGAAATTTCCATGTGTAATCTAGAAAGATAACTAAGAAGACGTGACAATGAGTTCAAAGTTTTCTTTGACATGAAAACTACTGTTAAGAGAGAGAGAGAGCAGGGATTGATTAGAGGGGATTTGAGAATGATATTTGAGATGATCCAGGGAATGATTGATTGGAGTGATATGTGAGTAGGAAGTGGATCTACACAAAAAGAGAAGATTCATTTCTATCTTCTTCTGTTTTCTTTTTATTTTCAAGGATTTGATTGTGGAGAAAATTTTAATCCTTGTTAGGTTAAACATGATCATCGAATATAATTTTTAAGGGGAATAATATTTTTTTGAAAGTATATTTACTTATTTCATGTGAAATTTTTACTGATCACTTCTCTTGACCTTAAATTTCATAACTTTTTTATCTTAAAAGTACAACATTGAGTTCTGTGATGATTTTTCTTAATCAAAATTCATTTAACTGCTTAATTTTCTAAAATTCATCTGGCATGTGAATTAATTTTGAGTGTTTCATACTTAGATAAAAAATAAAATGATTCTATTGATAACTGAGTCAATATTTTGTGAATGAATGAATACTATAATTGGAAAATAATATCAATCAATCATTCAAAAATTGATCAAACGATATATATGGTTATCCACATTTTATTTAGTTACAGTGTTTTTTTGTGCATGAGTGAAGGAAAACATTTATAAAACTATCCAATAAAATTCTCCAATCTTATCTATATATTATTCCATGATTTCCTTATGATTTATTATTTGTTTTTTTCCTTGAATGCTTATTACTTCATAATCACCATCACTTGATTCTATCACTATTTTCATAAGTTTTATTTTTCTTCTTGGTTACAAAAACATATTTTAGTCATTCCTTATAGATTTGAAACCCAAGTCACTAGAAATACTAGCTTTAATAGTGTTTATAAATAATTAATTTGACTTATTCATAGTTAATGACCTAGTAATTTCATGTCAAATTTTGGCATTGTTATTAGGGAAGGCATGTATAACTAATTATATTTAAAAAAATCTCAAGGAAATTTATAAAATAAAATATAAAAAATAGATAAAAATTATGTTGTGTATTCACACTAGGTCATATTTTTACAACTTAGATCCATACGTACCATAAATTAAAAAACATCTAAGAGATCAAAAAATTGAAAAACAAACCTAAAATGGAAGAAAATTTGTGAAAGATGAATAATCAAGATGGAAATGTAAGCCCACCTCCACTTGGAAATGAGATGATATAGAGAGTCGGTATTATGTATTTTTAGGTGCCAATAATCTCTTGTAATCTATCCCATATTAGGAAAACTCCTAGGTCTCAAAATTATGAGATTAAGTAGTCACATTTTTCCATGATTCCATCATACCATGGAATTATGAATGAATACTCTCTTGAATTTATTAGGAAATTCTATTGTGTGGTTGAAAAACTTCCACATACATGGTTGAATTAAGAGGAGATAAAAATAATATTACTCCCTATATAATTGAAAAGAAAAAAAATTGGTTTAAAAAAATAGATGAATACATGTTTAATATATATGACCTATTTTACAATGCTTTAAAAAAAATTCCCTGGAGAATGACCATTGAAATAAGGCACAAGATAACTGGATTTATTCAAGATGAGAGTGAGTTATTCTATGATTAAAGAGACAAATTCAATGTGTTTTTTAGAAAATGTATGAATCACCAATGCACTCCACTATTTCTTATCAATACATTTTACAATAGTACCACCCCATACCAACAAACATTGGTGATTAATCAACTGATAAAGATTTTAGTGATAAAATAGTTGAAGAATTGAAATAGATAATTAAGACATTTTCTCAAAACTCACAAAAAATCTGTTCTAGGAGTAAAACCATTTTTAGGATGAAAAGAAATCATGATCAGTTAGAGAATACCAATCTATTCCATTTTATAATTGAAATAAATAAATCTCACTTTGGAATCAATGTCACTACTTTTTCATTTTTGGTCACTCTAATTCATGTTTTCCCAAATTTTATATTCTAGAACAGAGTCTTGAGAATGAAAAATTTACTAGGAATGGACCTATAATATAACTAAAGGATGATTCATTCTCAAACTCTTATAACCAAGGATATAGAAGCCATACAAATCTCTCTTAGAAAGAGAATAGGGTGCTTAGACCTACTGTTTCTCCTGGATTTCAACAATAGCCTAAACAACCATATCAAAACAAAAAATGGGATAAAACCTCTAATTACCAAGATGAATCAAGGAAATTTACCAATAGTTTATAGGTAGGTTTAATTCATAAAAATACCATCATGATTCAGATAAAGCACAAACTAATGTTAGGATAAAAAATATATATTTTCATATGGGTTAGATGGATGGAGAGTTATGTGGTAGTAAAATAGGAAAACTTCCAAGCACTATTGAAGTGAATCTTAAAAAAAATTTATAATGGTTGTAAGTGGATGTGGAATTGAAGCTAACCAGGAATTTTAGACTAATCCTAAACCTACTCAAAATGTAAATCTTGATAAAAACGTAAACCCAAATATTAATATCACAAAAATTGGAATTCAATATAATCCCATTGAAATTCCATTGAAACCTTCTATTATACTGAAAAACCACAATAAAAAGACTTAAAAAACAAAGAATTTAAAGGGGAAAAGTAACATAAAAAATAAATTGAGGGAATACAAAAAATTATAATTTTTTTACTCCAACCATTCCTTTCACTGAGAGAATAAAGAAAATAATCAAAATGCTAAACTATTTAAATTATTAATGGTTATCAAGAAACATAACATTGATATACCTTTTCTTTAGGACTTAATTCAAATCCAATCTTATTCAAAATCATTAAAAGAAATATTTTTCAAACAATAAAACCTTGTAATAATTTTCTACTTATAATGTCACATAGGATTTTAGTAATATCCTACAGAATAGGATACCTCTTAAACTTCAATATCTAGGGAGTTTTGTCATCCTTTTCAATATAATGGGTAGAGGTAGTTTTTTAGTCATCACTATGATCTTGGTGAAAGTATCAACTTGATTCCATTATCATTGTTTTATAAATTTATATTAGTAGTTCCATAACCCCACACTATTGTACTGCATTAGCTGACTTATGCATTGATCACCTAATTGGGAGAGTTAATGATTTATTAGTGGGGGTTTATAAGCTATAATTTCTTATTGATTTATTGATAATTGATATAGAGTGTGATATGGAGATTCCTATCATCCTTGGTGGTCCCTTCCTTCCCACATGAGGAGTTTTCATATATTTTCCTAAGAGAAAAAAGAGGAATTTAGTATTTTTAAAATAACTATATAATCTTCACAAGGTCAAAATATTTTTAAGATAAACTTATTGAAATAGAAGAAATTTTTGGTAAGGAAGAGGAGGAATTTTGGAGGATGATATTTGAAATCAATAGCATATCAAAACCTCCAGAAAATTGTATGGGAATATTCTCTAATAAGGAGGAAGAACCTGTATGTAAATTTTTGGGAGAATTATTAGATCACCTTAATTATTTTTCCATAGAAAATATTCTGAGCCCAGATATTCATTATTAATAGAATGGTAAGTTTTCTATAGACACTTGTAATAAGGATTAATCCTTATACAGTTCCATATTTAAGATGAAGCTTGAGTACCTTGGACCCCTAGGCCAATTTTTCTCCCATATAGTAAAAAGGAACCTAATATATAACTCAATCCCCTTATAGATCATTTTAAATACTCTTTTCTAAGTGATTGATCCAAATTTCATGTCATCATCTCATCTAAGATGGAATTAAGTCAAGAGGAGAGTTTTTTTGAATATTTTAAGAAAGTTTAAATCTACTATATATAGGTCCATTAATGATATAAAGAGGATTATTCCTTCCTAATACATGCATAAAATTCCCATGGATCCTGACCACAAACCTAGAGTTAATCAGAAAATAATGTTGAATCCAAATATAAAATAAGTTTTTTTGGGGGGGGGGGGGAGTTATCAAATTTCTAGATGGTGAAATAATTTTTCATATTTTAGAGAGATCATGGGTGATTATTTTTTAGGTGGTACATAAGAATAGTTGAGTGATAATTAAAAAAATTGATAAAAAAAATCAAACTAGGACACTGATAAAATGGAGAGTCTACATAGATAATATGAAAGTTAAATATAACACTAGTAATTAGCATTTTCCAATTCCATTCCTATATAAAATTCTTTAGAGTTTGGCAAAAAATGAATAATTTTATTTCCTTGATGGATATTATGGTTATAGATAGATTGTAATAGCCCTAAGAAATCAAAATAATCCCACTTTCACTTGTCTATTTGGGATATTTTCTTACCAGATAATTCCATTTAGTCTATGTGGTTCTCTATCCACTTTTCAAAAATTTATGATGTAAATTTTTTCTAATATGATTGAATGGATAATTGATGTTTTTTATTGATAGTTTTTAAATTTTGGGAAGTATCGTTTAAATCTGTTTATAAAATATAGAAGTTTCTTTAGAAATATTTTGTGAAACAAATCATGTTTTAAATTAAAAAAAATGTCAATTTATAGTCACTAAATGAATATTATTGGGTCATAAGGTTTCCAAGAGGGGAATTTAATTAGACAATTTGAAAATTAAAGTGATCCACAAGTTAACTCTTTAAAAAATGTGAAAGTAATTATGAGATTTCTTGGCCATGATGGTTTCTATAAGATATTTATCAAGATTTTTTCTAAAATTTCCAGGGCTTTATGCTCACTGCTAGTCAAAGACAGACCTTTTGTGTTTTATGAAGACTGCTTAGTATTATTTTATCTTCTTAAGGAAAAGATAATAACTTCTGCAGTGATTACTTCCCCAGATTGGAAACTACCTTTTGAGTATATGTGTAATTCTAGTGATGTGGTAGTTGGAATTGTTTTAGGGAAAATAAAATAGATGAAACTAAATGTAATTTAATATACTTTCATGCTATTAGATAATGCCTAAAAAAATTAATATACATTTGAAAAGGAGCTGTATGATATTATATTTTCTTTAATTAAATTTATCTAATATCTAATTGAGTCTAAATTTATCATTTTCATAGACCATTATACTCTCAAATATCTTATATCTAAGAAAGAATCAAAACCAAGGGTTATTAGGTATACACTTCAGTTAAAGGAAATTTATTTAGAAATAAATGATATGAAAGGATCTGAATATGTGTTTGTTAAATAATTATCCAAATTATCCATTACCCAAGTTAGTGAACAAAAATTGATAAACAACTAATTCCTAGATGTGAAACTTTTTACTGATTCAGTGAGGCAATCTTCTTGGTATGAAGACTATGCTAATTTCTTATTATTATGTGTCTTACCCAAATAATTTTCATAGAACCAAAGGACGAATTTCATTTCTAAGTTGAAGTACTATTTTTGGGAAGATCATATAATATTAAAGAGTTGTTCTATTGGAATCATGAAGATATTTTTGATGAGGAGGAAATTCTCCCCATTCTTGAGAGCTTCCATACTTCACTATGGGAAGTAAACTGTGGGGGAAAGAGAAATACCCAAAAATTATTACAAGATAGTTTTTACTAGAAATTTCTATTAAAAGATGAAAAGAGTCTAATAGTTAACTATGATAAGTGTAAATGGATTTTAAATATTATAAGAAGACAAGAACTACCCCAAAATGGGATTATTGAGGTTGAAATATTTGATGTATGAAGCCTGTATTTCATGGGACCTTTCTCATTTTCTAATGGGAATGAATATATACTTATGACCATGTATTATATATCTAATTCAGTTGAGACTATTTATCTTCCAAATAATCACGCTTCTATTTTTGTTAAATTCATCAATAATAATATCTTTTTCAGATTTGGAGTTCCTAATAAATTTATCACTGATAATAGAACTCATTTCAATAATTTTAAGTTTAAATATTTAACGAAGAAACATAAATGTGATCATAGAACAAGATCCACCTATCACACACAATACAATGGTTTAGATAAGATTTTAAAATAGATATTAAATATATTTTGTAGAAGATAGTGTCTACTTCTAGGAAGGATTGGTCAATCAAATTGGATGAAGCTTTGTGGGAATACAAAACCACTCACAACACCCTTATAGAAATTCTTACTTTTAGAATTATATATATGTAAATAAATTACATCTACTAATGAAGTTATATTAGAATTATTTTTGGGTAGTAACAAAACTTAGTCATGATTTCAATTTAGCTGGTGAGATAAGGGTATTAGAGTTAAGTGAGATAGAGGAGATTACAAGAGAGTATTATTAGAATTGCCAAATTTACAAGGATGAAAAAAAAAATACTTTTATGAATCTATCATCCAAAATAATGATTTCAATGTGAGGAAAATGGTTCAGCTATTAAATTCAATAATTAAACTGTTCCTGGTAAAATTAGGACTAGATGGTCTGGACCTTTTACCATTTTAAGGGTGTTAGTAATTAGAGTTGTTATGATGGTTGGAGAGAAGAATAATTCATTTTTAGTTAATGTAAAAAGAATAAAACATTAATTTTTGGGAAACCCAAATGAATTTGATACCATATTATTTATTGAAAATTGATCTACCACTAATTCTATGTAAATAATTTAAATTCAGTGCTTTATGGGTGCCCACTCATGGTTTTTGTTTTCAATTTATTCTTTGAAAATAAAAATTCTTGTTATCTATATTTTCTATCAATTTATACACACGAATTATATATCAATTTGTTAATTTATAGTTTGAGTCTAAGTGTATTATCATTGTTTATTATCTTGAATTCCTTGGTGCTGATCTGATCACTTGAAGTAGAGTTTCAAAATATTTTCAAAAGAAAGGAGTGTCTTGCTCGAATCATATAGATAAAAACTACCCCAACCTAAACCTCTGATTATTTTTATTTCTATAATTTTCTATAATTATAATAAA